>OY751556.1:25520225-26219580 GCA_963572265.1 Caenorhabditis doughertyi
TTGAAATCATTGTTTAATTGGCGTCTACCCAAACCGAAGGGAATAATTAATCCCTCTACAGAGTAAATTCCACAGCTATTCAAACCTAAGTGTCAGAACCAAAATTGGAAATTATTGGAAATTGTTGTTTGAAATCATTGTTTAATTGGCGTCTACCCAAACCGAAGGGAATAATTAATCCCTCTACAGAGTAAGATTCCACAGCTATTCAAACCTAAGAGTTAGAATCAAAATTAAATAAAAAAGTGTCAGAATGTCAGAATTCTCTTGAACCATACACAAAATCCCGCGGTACCTCATTCCATCCAGTGTTGACCCAACCATTCCCAAAATTAAATAAAAATTAAACATACTTTTTCGATGACTCGGTCTTCCGTCCTTTCCGCATCGATGCTGCCGTCCGTTCCTGTATTATCGCCTTTGAGCTTCTCCATTTTTGCAGTTTCCGGTGTTGATAGTGACTGAAAGAAAATCATTTTTATCACTTGGTTTCAGTAAGAAACAGCAAAATGAATAGAGAAGAAACAAAACGTCAGTTGAAAGGGATTCAAAAGAGCAGAGAAAATCGATAATGAAAAGGAAAGAGGGTATGGTGGAGCGCGTCGAATACACAGAATGAATGAGGAATGGTCTGGCAGATGGGTATATAAAGGGGGCGGAGTCTGGAGGTGAAGATAAATTGGCAGTACGCAGCGTATTTTCCCTGCGCGGCATTCCTTTGAAAGGCAGTCCTAAAGAAAACACAGACCCTTTAGACAAAGAGGGAGTGTACAATTTGCCTTCTGGGAAAAACGAGAATTTGTATAGTTCATACGTCATACTGGTCCCATCAATCGATATATCTCAGCTATCATCAAGCTTTTCATGAAATAGATAATGGCGAAAAAAAGTTTTCAAAGATTAAAAAAATAAATCAGAAAAGCAACTTTTTGAAACTGATACATAATTTTGTTTTAGGTTTCTCACTTGTTAGTGGTTTGAATTAAAGACAAGAACTAATAACTATCAACTAATAATTAGAAAAAACATTCAGTTCCTATAAAAACTTGTTGAAACAGTTGACACATAATGATAGAACAAAACGTTGACTAGTTTTCTAAAGATAAATGTTCAACCACACGAAAAGAAAACAAAAAAAAGTTAATGTCAGGATGTTCAGGGGATTTGTTGAAACTGATCATTTTTGCTCTTGCAGGCCGTCGCTAGGTTCAAAGTTAGTTCTCATTTTCCAATAACATTCATATTTTTCTCCCCAACATTACTTTAGTGTTCTTTTGGTTTGTTCCCTTAGTCGGCCCCTTTGCTTGCTGTTCTTTCTATGTCCTTTTTTGAAATGAAAAAATAAAAGACAGAAAGAGAGATAGACATGACTCATTTCATAAGACAGCTGCAGACAAAAGAATGAGTAATACAAACAAAAAAGACAGGGAACAAACCCCGCCTTACACTCTAAGTACAAAAAAGAAGAAGGAGGCTGAAGAAATGTTTCATTTCATTCTATTCTTTTCAGGCCGGCTTTTAGTATAGTCTTGCCTATCCTTTGATTTTTCCGAGTATTTCTAATCGATGATAATTTCTGATTATTATTCTACTGGATCTTGAGACCAAAAAAAGACGTTGTCGGTTGCGAGAAAGGTTAAATATATTGAAAAAGTCAATTTCATGAACAACGAAATGACTGTGGCTGCTTTTAAGCAAGAGCTTGATGGTGTAAAGAATACTGTTTTGGCGGAGTTGCTTCCGATTATGAAGGAAATTTGAGACGAGATAAACGTTCAAGAGATAAGAAACCGAACCCGAAACAGAGGATGAAAGCGAGACTCCAAAAGGAACAAATGCAGAGAGAACAGCCCCAGATCGAGCAAGTTGGAGAAAAGAAGAAGAAGAAGAAGAAGAAGGCTCGTGGCAATCCGAAACAAAGAGAAAAACTTCGTCAGAAGCACTTGAACATGTGAATAAAGGTATGTTAGTGATGAGAAAAGAATGTTAAATTGGTAGTGATATTGATTCAATTAAGTCATGTTTCTTTTTCAGATTGCTCTACTGATATGGATGTGGTTGCGGCTACGAAGCCACAGTAGTTTTGCTTCATTCTTCTCTCCACATTCGTTGCTATTACCACTGGCTCTCACGTGTTTTTGGGCCTCGGTTATGCAGACTCTCAAGAAACTATTCAGAAATGAATGGAATTGAAAACGAACGTGTGGTTTTTTTTCCGAAGCATGGTTACAGTTTGCGTCTGATGGAGCAATGCGCCGGTCAGTTCATAGGGAGCAGTAATAATAATTCTTCTGTGACCAATATCTTTATCGAATTAGCAACCTAACTTTGAAAATGGCAAGCAGTGTTATAGTTTAATTCTAAAATTCGAATTTTATTTTTTTTCCCGCTAATAACTGAAATTGAATTTTTGCCTAATCTTGTCTTACTATTACAAATTTTGCTCTATCCAGTTTCTTCGGCTAGTATTCGATTCTCAGAAGGCTAAACCGAGAAATCTGTGAGAAATATGTATTTTTCTTTCAGCGGCAAAAAGACTTGCAAACGCCTACATGGACCACAAAGATGCTCTCGCAGGTGCCATCGAGTCTACGTTGCTAGTTACAGTTGTATCCATGACACGACAGCTGCTAAATTTTATCGTGAAAAAATCCTGAAGTTCGTGGATGATAAGTACCAGAGAGATGTCGGTAATGAACTGGAAGTGAATATTCGACATGCGTGAGTAAAAGGAGTGTAAAGGGAGTGCCAAAAAAGTAGTTGTTATAGCTTCTATAAAGACGAATATTTCATTTTGTTGCCCTACGATTGGGAGGAGGTAGGATCCATTATAGCTGCTATCAGTGCTACATGGAACGTGTTTGATGTGATGGGTTGTATATGATTTGTTGTACAATTGTATATGTATCCTTTCAGAACGTCATGGATTACTTCAAAATCGAAGACAATTTTAAAGCGGATTTCTACAAGAAATTCAAGTTCAAATTCATCTGCGAGCCAGTGAATCGACAAACATGCCGAAAAATCCACTTAAAATCCCGTGGCAACATTGGCGTAACTCGTTACTACGGCAGTATTACGATAGTGAGTGACTGATGAAAATTATATCAGTCAGGCCGTGAATCTGTACGCAGCCATGACTTCAAACGACTTTTTCTACCGTTTAGAGTGATTTTTGAGGGAAGTTGTAGTGAAAGAAAATAAACAGAATAAAGAAACTACGTCTGAATTTAAAATTTAAAAAAAAACACCGAGTTGAGGCCTAGTTTAACGTAGCATTCACGATTTTTAGTAGGTGCACAACAGTTGACACCAATTAGAAATTAGCCCAAAGTTGCATTACTGCAGGCAGCAACTTTCAACTGATCGGATTTTTGCGCTACCAGTTTTACAACAGCTGGTGAGAACTCCACAAACTACTAATGCGAGTCATTTCTGATATTGCTGAATGAAGCACGGCTACGATTGAAGAATTTACGGAATTCGTGAAACAGAACAACAAAAATTCTGAATGTAAAATTTTGATGAGAATCTAACAGGTCACAGAATACTTTTTCTACAAAAATTGCATAATATTCTATTTGCTGCCGATGATTATTAACTTTTTGAACAAGTACCAGCATCAAACTCAATAAAAAATTTTCAAAAACATTAAGTGAATGAAACTGTACTTTCATAGCAGTTTCATGAAAATTGTAAAATACCGTCGTTTTGACAAAAATTAATTGACTGTTGAACTGACTTCTATTGTTCGATTACGTCCTGATTTTCAAAATTAATTCGAACTAATTTTAAGCCTAATGTTTTTCACAAATTGAGAATCAGTTACAAAAAAAAAAGATTGTGTTTCGTTTTGTGTTTCACTAACTTTTCGAAATAAAAGTTTATAACTGCATTCAATAGTATTTGATTAGATTTAGTTAGAATGATTCCGAGTACATCGAAAAGTGTTAAAAGTTGACTTCTTCAGAAAAACAGAGGCAAATTGCTGGTTGATAATAGAAGTGTTGATTCATGGCCCTGCGGAAATAGGAAAATACATTTTGCACTGAGGTGCCAAAAATCTTCAAATCGCGACAGTCCAAACGCAACACTGTAATTCAGTGAGGGCAAAGTTATTCGAATGTTTTCGATTATTCAATAACTATGGGAATCACTAACCCACTACTAATGAAAGCCGGAAAGCTCGCGTGAGCTCACTCTAAAATGACTAGCTTTCGAGTTTGTGAGAACTTATCGGGTTGACCTTTCCATGGAAAACTGTGTTGGGAAACCAACAAGGACAACAAGTTAACAAATTGAAACTGATAATTTTTTTAGATTTTGTAATCAGTTCTTAATTCCAATTTTTAAGAACTAGAAAAGCATATGTGCACCGCTAATATTAAGATTGGTAACCGGATTCTATTATAATGAAGTTGCTGGAATAGTAATGAAGTTTTCTTGCTGACTCAGAAGCTTGCGATACGCAACTTTACAGTAGTGCTGATGATTGATCGTTTATTTGTCCGTCTGATTGCTCTAGAAAACGGAGAAGAGTTGTTGGTACTGTTCTAAAATCACGGTCCCATCCAAGAAATCACGGTCCCAGAGACAAATCACGGTCCCAAAAACAAAATCACGGTCCCGGATTTTAAAATCACGGTCCCGGATTTAAAATCATGGTCCCAATATTTAAAAGGCGGTCACAAAAATAAAATCACCGAGACTTCTAGTGCAGAGTATTTTTTCGGACCGTGATTTTATTTTTGGGTCCGTTATTTTAAAATTGGGACCGTGATTATAAATCTGGGACCGTGATTTTAAATCCGGGACCGTGATTTTAAAATTGGGACCGTGATTTTGTTCTGAGACCGTGATTATTCGGATGGGACGATGATTTTAGAACAGTACCGAGTTTTCTCTATTTCCAGTCAAACTGGTCAAAATCGGTCCTAGCAGAGCTTTATGAAATAGTGTTTGTTGTTCTCGGAAAACGGAAAAAAAACCAGAAAACGGAACTCCGTTTTAGATTCCAGGATAATCTTTTGAACTGTCTCAAGAACTTCTGAAAATGGAATCGGAATAATGAGTCGCCTGAAGTACATACTTCAAAAGTCATTGAAGTATGTACTGTTTCACACACACTATAAAAGATTCGTTGTTTGTACGATTTCAGTATTGCTTACGTCATCATTGAAACACTTGTAACGGAAGTTGTGAAACAGGACTATAACAACTTTGAATATAAAGTTCTGAAGAGAATCAAGGTCACAGAGTTCTTTCTTCTACGAAAAATTTTATAATTTTCAATTTTCAGCCGATGGTCATTAACTTTTTGAAAAAAACGATCTTGTATTCAATAAAAAATCAGTCATCATTCAGGGACATAGAGTCCAGGAAACCATACTGATCAATCCGTTTCACGAAAGTTGTAAAACAAAAGTTTATTCGACAAATTTTATTAAGTTAATTCACTGACACTACTATCAGAGTCAGTTATATTATTCAGAATTTCTTCGAATTGGTTGATATTTCCACAACAATGCGTTTCGCCTAGTCACCACTACAGTTCTCTTATGCTTCACCAACCGTTTGAAACAGAAGTTTAGAATATGTTTTTCAATATTTTCTTTGTTGATTTGCATGAAAGGTTTTATTTTTTGCGGGTCATCGAGAACAGAGTATTACGGAATGATTTTTTTTTCGATTCCGGAATCCGGAATCTGGAGTCCGGAACGCCCTTTAAAACCACAAAATCCGGAATCCGGACTGATCGAGAAGTATTAGAAGTTAACTTCGTTAACAATTTCTCTATTTTTATCGTTTTTCCCAGAAAGAAAAAAGATGATAAACTGCTAACTTATGGCACAAGTGTTGATATACAGTGCGTTTCATAATTATAAAGCCACCCTCATTTCTTCACGTCACGTGTTTTTCTGGGTTTTTTGATACTTGCCGTTACGAAAATCGAATTCAGCGCCGAAAGTTACGTATGCCCAAAAATTCGTAGACCGATATCTCAAAAACCTGACCTCCGGCACACAGGACACTGAAAAAGGGCCTTCTGCAACCGTTTCATAATTATAAAGCCACCCCCATGCGCTCAGCTTTTGACCCAAAATACTAACTTTCTATGACTAAAAATGGATATTATCGGGTGTGGGGACATCATACTGGACAAATGAAATGGTTTTCAAATGATCTCGATCGATGAAAATGGCCTGAAACTCTCTTCCAGGCCCTGGGTGCCCGAGTCATCGGTTATGGGTGCCTGGCGCTCTTCAATGAGCCGGGAATCGTTCTAATCGTTTAAGAAATAGTTTTGAGTAACATCCAGATAATTATTGTAAAGTTTGTAGACAGGGCGTGATTTCGGTACACTCAAAAATTGGGTAACATGCCATTCACTTTAAGATACTGAAGAGGTCCTGGTGAATATCATTGATTGATGACTGGAAAACCAAACAATATCAATTCAATTTTCGTTGTCAGAGATGTCAGAGTATATCGGAAGCACTTTACATAAACTCAAACCTTTTATATACGAAAAGAGGACCATCGGAAGGATACAAGGTCTGAAAACCCACACTTCAGTTGCTCTCATTTCAACCTCTGCTCACAGCTGTAGAGAAAACTGATGTTTGACGATAAAAATTAGTCGGATATTATTTCATTCTTTATGAAAATCAACTTCGACATGTGAAAAGTAACTCAAAACTGGCTGACCTACTTTTTGATTAAAATTTTGAAAAAGTCATCAAAGAGAGTTGTAAATGCAACGCTAAAGGAATTTTTAGCCCGCTTTGGCTCCTGGCTGGAACAGTTGGAGCTTCGCCGGGTGGTAAAACATTTTTCACAAGACTCTGACATCTCTGACAACGAAAATTGAATTGATATTGTTTGGTTTTCCAGTCATCAATCAATGATATTCACCAGGACCTCTTCAGTATCTTAAAGTTAATGGCATGTTACCCAATTTTTGAGTGTACCGAAATCACGCCCTGTCTACAAACTTCCCAAAAAATATCTGCATGTTACTCAAAACTGTTTTGAAAATGTTTCAAACGATTCCCGGCTCAGTCATGGGTGCCAGGCACCCATGACTGATGACTCGGGCACCCAGGGCCTCGAAGAGAGTTTCAGGCCATTTTCACCAATTGAGACCATTCGAAAAGCATCTCGTTTGTTCAGTGTGATGTCTTCAGACCCGATAATACTCATTTTAATCATAAAAAAGTTTGTATTTTGGGTCAAACGCTGAGGACAGGGGGGTGGCTTTATAATTATGAAACGGTTGCAGAAGGCCCTTTTTCAGTGTCCGGTGAGCCAGAGGTCAGGTTTTTGAGATATCGGTCTACAATTTTTTGGGCATACGTAACATTCGATGCTGAATTCGATTTTCGTAACGGCAAGTATCAAAAAAACCAGAAAAACACGTGACGTGAAAAAATGAGGGTGGCTTTATAATTATGAAACGCACTGTATAGCCCTGCTGAAAAAGGAAAAAAACGGTTTCACTCTGGTACAAAAAAAATTTCAAATGCCGAAATTTCAATGCGTATTTGTCCTCAACAATGATTTTTATTGAAAACAAATTTTTTTCAAAAAGTTATTTGATATTCATTATAGCACAAAAACGGAATATGTACAGAACTCACAAGCTTTTTCAAACGGAAAAGTTGCTCTGGATCACCTTACCTGGCCTCCGAGTTTCCAGAGGTATTTCTAGAATTTTACCGAAACCTGGAGCATCAGAATACGAAAGGCTCTTATAATAATTAGAAATTTCATTTTATTCCCACATTTTCAAAATCACATTGCTTCTATAAATTATTTCGTGAGAAAGCCATCAAAAGAATTATGACGATTTCACTTTGTTCCAGATCCAGCGCACAGTATCAATGGCTCATAGTAGAGCTGCTGATACACAAATTCCGTTTTCAGATAAGTTACAAGTTTGCATATTTTCTTCATTTTCGATTCACCGATTTTAGTCTAATTGGTTTAACAAAAATTTTACTTTCGATCGCAGGAAATGGTTGTCTTAAGTTGTTTAGCAACAACCGCGAAGACTGTTTCAAAGAAGAATTAACTGTTGTTTCTTATTTTTATGTTCATTAGAATTGATTTGTATTGAGTTATTGATCTATTCTTCAGCATCAGTTTGAATTGTTTGGTAATCATTACAAATTTGGGAGAAAATTGTGTTTCATCAACCTTTTGAAGCAGAAGTTTAGAATATAAATTTTGATTTCTGTTGTTGAATGTATTAACGGTTTATTGATTCCCGGTACATCGAGAAATATAACAAGCTTACTTCTCCAGGTATAGTTTTTCAAAAGAATACAGGATTTGCAGTTAAAAACATCATTTCATGTACGAACTGCTGGTTGATAGTGCAAGTGCGGGTTGATAGCCCACTGAAAAAAGAACAAAAATGCGTTCCACTGAGGTCTGAAAAAGAACAAAAATGCGTTCCACTGAGGTGCCAAAACACCTTCAACCATTCGATTTCCATTGCAAAATCCAGTTTCAGTTTTTTTTAAATTATCGATTCAGTTTTCATAAAGTTGATGGAAGAATAGTGATGGTTTTTCTCTCTTTCAGAAATTTGTGATTAGAGTCAGCAACTTTTCAGTAGTGATTTTAAGGCCGTAGAGTTGGAAGCAATTTCTTTATTCTCAATCTGTCACAACCACTCCCCAGTATAACTTTTTTTTAAAGGTAACGGTCTCCAGCCTAGATTTCAAAGATTCAGAATTGAAATAAAAAGTTACCTAAAATACTTCAGAATTCAATGAAACTTTACTTATTTCACAGAATTAACAAATGATTCCAAACTTTACTGTTTTTGTATTGTTATAGACAAACTGGTGCTTGTTTACACAGGTTATCAATGATTACATTTTAAGAACGTTAAAATTGTACAAAGAATTTTTGTGAAAAAGCCAAGTTTTCCCAATGTTTTCTTAATCAATTACTATGAGGATAGTTCAACAACTAGAGAATTCAATATCAAGTATGTACAAAACTTAGAAACTTTTCGAAACTGAAATTTCGTCTTAATCTCAGCTCGGATTTCAAGTTTCGAGCCCTCTTTTCATGCTCAAATTTGTGCCAAAATCTAAACGTGAAAAGTTCCAAACAGGTTCTTACAATACCTAAGAAAAACAGAACAAAAATATAATTTTAAATATCGAGTTTATTGAACTTGTGGGACTTTTTTCGTATTCTCATCTAGACTGCAAAGCAAGGCTGCATCTTTCAATGGATTTCAAATTTACTAAGTTAGTGAAACTGGATATAAGAATGTTTATTTCGATGCTTTCGTGTCACAAAATGCTTCTGCTACAACATTTCTATAGTTTTCAATTCGCAGGAGACCAATTTGGACACAATGCACAGTCAGCGAGCAGTTTATAACAAAGGCTCGATGAAACCGTCAATTTCATTAAAGTTTTGAATTAACTTCCTTCCGCATAAATCAATTGCGTATATGACTCACATTCATCCAATTTTCAGACCTAATACAGATTGTTTGTTAATTGTCACACTTCCATGTTTAAATAATCCATAAAATAACTTTGCGTTTCACAAACTGTTTGAAACAGGCGTTTAGAACTACTTTTTCAATAGTAACGGTCAGTTTGGGCATAGAAGGTTTAATGATATCGGGTACATTGAGAAGAGTTACAAGCTCATTTTTTCAGATTGAGCTTTTTTAAAAAATTCACAATTCTCCAGAAAACATCTCAACATGTTTTGACTCACGAATCGAAATAAAACTTACCTGAAATACTTGGAGAATCGAAGAAACTTTACTTTTTTCGCAAAAGTTACCAATGATTCCACATTCTACTTTTTTGTTTTATTTGCATTGTAAAACTCCAATTTGCATTTGTTAAGCACTGTCACCGATTGAAACCCTTTTTGTGAAGTTTTCGAAGCTGGACTATAAAAAATGTTAATTTTGACGCTCCCAAAATGCTTCTGCTACCACATTTCTATAGCTTTCCATTCGCAGTCGATGACCATTAACTTTTTTAACCAGGTCACCGGATTTGAACATAATGCATAGTCAGCCAACAGTTTATAACAAAGACTTGACGAAACTGTACGCAGTTTCATCAAAGTTTTGAATTAATTTCTTTTCGCGAAAATTTACTACGTAGTTAACTGACCATACGCTAATTTTCAGACTTAATTTGGACTTTTTGATAATTGTCTCAGAGCTGTTCTAGCCATCATTAAAGTTAACTTGTGTTCACAAATCTTTTGAAACAGAGTTTTAGAACGGTCATTTCAATAGCCACTTGTCAATTTTTACACAAAAGTTTAACTATGTCCGGGTATATTGAGAAGTATTACAAGCTGAATTCTTATGGTATAGATTTCCTTTTTTTTAAATAATTCGTGATTCTTGACAGCCAGAAAACATAATAGACAAACTACTAGTTGATAGCACAAGTACTAACGTATACTTAGAAAAACAATTCATTCCGTTTCACTACAGTGACAAAAACAAATAGAAATGCCGACAATTCAGTATGGGCTTCCTTTTCAACTACGATTGCAATAATGAATTTTACTGAAAACTCAAAGTTACTCGAAGGTTTTTGATCCTTCATGGAAATTAGTAACCTTCTATTAATGAAAACAACAACAGTCAAAAAACTCACCTGAGATTACCTGAAGAAGACTAGCTTTCCATATTATAAAACCGTACAGTCCCGAATCAAAACCGAATTAGGAAAATAAAACTGACAAAAAGTTTACCGACTGAAACTGATGATTCCGTTTATTTGCTATGTTAACGTTAAATGATTTGGGACCCAAATTTTCAAAAAAGAAAACCAGAAAACGGATCTCCGTGGAGCCTAGATTTCAGGATAATCTTTCGAATTGTTTCGATGATTATCATTACACGAGTGAAAATAAAAATTCACCTGAAATATTTCAAAATTCGGTGAAACTTTATTCGTTTTCACAGAAGTTATCGAAGATTTCACATTCTACTGCTTTTTGTTTATTTGCAAGCTGAGCTGATGAAATTCCATTTCCAACAATATTTACCGGGTAAAAGACTTATTACGGAAATTGTGAAACAGGACTTCAAAAATGTTAATTTTGAAGCTTCGATGTCACAGATTTCTTTTGCTACGAAACATTCTTTTTCAGTTCTTAGCCTCTAACCTATCGAACAAACACTGAATCCAATGCGAAGCCAAGGGACATTTTATAACATAAAGTCAATGAAACTGTACTTTCATAAACATCAGTTTCAAGAAAATTGTACAATAAATCAAAATTTCACTGACATTAATACACTCTCTTATTTGTGTTGTATGCTCATCATAACCAAGGTGTGCCCAGCTACCACCGAATCAATAAGAATTATATTATAATATATGTTTCCCAAACCTTTTGAAGCAGAAATTCAGAATATGTTTTTTTTTCTTTGTAGATGTTTAGATGTTTTGACGGCTCTGTATACATCGAAAAATTTTACAAGACTGTGTTTTTTTTTTCAGACTGTGTTTTTTTTTGAAGAATTCAAGAATCTTGACAAATGTTATATACAAACCGCTAGTTGATAATGAAATAATTGAAATGTAATAAAACTCCGTTTCACTACGGTGACAAAAAACTTCAAAAGGTGGTTCCAATTTTGATTCCAATTGCAAAAATCATTTTTAGTGCAGACACAAAGCCCCTCAAATGTTTTTGATCGTTTAATAATTATGGAACTACGCTTATTCCTAGAAGCACAAGAACAAGTTTGGCTCAAAACTCACAAGCTTTTTTAATGGAACTTGTTTTTATTGGATTATATAGGATCGAAATTCTGTTCATCTCTAATGATTGATTGATCGCAATAAATCTTATTGGTTAGTTCAAAACTTTTCAAAACTGTAAAAAGTCTTAATTTTCCAAAAGTTCTAGTGCCAAGAAATTTAAGGCAGTCACAAAAAGAATGTTGAAAGTTCAATATCAAAAAAATATTCAAGGGAAAGGAAAAGACTCAAGAATCATTCCGATATAGTTGCAATATATTATAAAAGGACCATGAAAACGAGATAACTTATTCTCGGAATAAAAACAGACTATCATTATTTCAATAAAATCGGTTTGAAATCATAAAAACTCAAAGAAAAGGAAACAAAATTTTGACATCATATCTAAAAGTTGCATTGGAATAGGCCAGTTTGGTATTGTTTAGGTTTCCCACATTGTTATCAGTAATGAGAAACCAGACGTTTTCCGGCGCTTCGCGCCTCAACCGCCTGGCTTTTGCTGGGGAGCGCGATTTTGACTATGTGCATAGATAGCACAGAGCTTATCAGTGATCTTATCAAAAAACGAAAAAGTCGGGCATCATCACGTCAGCATTCTCTATCGATCAGTCAAAATTTCATGAAAATCGGTTCAGTAGGAGCTTAGCTAGGGCGGCTGACAGACAGACAAACAGACACACAGAATTTGTATGGTAATAATAGTAAAAATAAATAGAATTTGACAATCCTCTACAAGGTTAGACAAGAAGAATTGTTGAGTGGAAAAGAATCTAGCTGTACCGTCGCTCCAATTTCATCCATATTTATACAGAAAATCAGAAATAGAAAACTTCGTTTTCAAAAATCCACAAAGCCTCCAGTTCAAATCAAATTTTGCTACAAAAAAAGTTATAAAAAAGCGTTTGCTTTGAGAAAAATCGACATGATTTCCAGATTTTCAGAATTGTGTTAAGAAAACTACTTTCTTACCAGTTTTGACTCATTCCCAAAAAGTGAGGATTGTCAAAGACTACGGTCGAATTGGGTTTTGTTTAAAAAAAAATAAATTGAAAATTTTCTGACCAGGAAACCTTTTAGAGTTTTGACTCGGTTAAACTTTCAATAGCCATATATTGTTTTTCAGATTGTTTTAATCTGAAATCTCTGTCAAAAAGTGAAACTTTTAACAAATCAAAAGAACATTCCATCAATATTAATTTAGATATACGAAGAATATGAAATCGAAAAAATAGTGTTTCACACGGGTTTTTTCCATTGTAAATATTTTTTTTATAAGACATGAGCTTATATCAGCTATACTGCGAAAAAATGGCTCAAACCCAGACTTTAAGGTCGCTCGCAGTTTTGTTATTTTAGCATAAGGACGCCGGATAACGATTATTATTCAATCGAGGGCATCGTCGATGAAGCTACATTCATATTGATGCCGATTGAACACAACAATCCAAAAAACCTGATGGAAACAAAAATAAAAAAACTGAATTTAAAATAAAAAAATGCTTATCCTGTCTCTCCTTTTCAACTTTCTGACGTATTCATTCAAAAAATCTACTTGCACTTAGATTCAATTTTTCACTTATGTAAAGACGTTGCCTTTGCAAAATAGATTTAAAAAAATTTGTTTCACAGAAGCTATCAAAGATTTGTCATTTTAGTGGTTTTCGTTTTGATTGCATTATGATTCTCCTAATAAAATATTTCGCCTAGGCGAGCACAAAAAAGACCTCTTACAAAATTTGTGGAGCAGGATTATAAAAATGTAGATTTTGAAAGTTGATGAAACTGCACGCGATGTCAAGAAAATTGCAAAAAAGAAAACAAATTTAAGTTAAAACTTTCTCAAGAATTCATAATTCGCAAATTGAAATAAGACCTCACCCGAAATACTTTAAAGGTCAATGAAACTTTATTTCTTTCTCAGAGGTTATCAAATATTTCAAATTTTCTTTTATTCGCTCAATTCGGATTGTGTATCCCGATTGAAACACTTTTTACGAAATTTGTGAAGCAAGAAAATACAATGCTAAATTTGAATGCTTCTTTGTCAAGAGAGCTTTTGCTAAAACTTTTCTAGAAATTTTCATTTTCAGCCTTGGTTGAATTTTCAGACAAGGAACTAGTCAGGGATCCAATACAAAGTCAGTCAGCCTTCTATAACATGTTGAGAAAACTGTAATTTTTTATCAGGTTTCAAGAAAGTTATAAAATAACTTTTTTCGGCAAAATTTTAGTAAAATAATGAAAAACTCCTTAGAGTCAGGCCTGTTTTTCAGAACTACTTTGTATTATTTGATAATTGTTGTAAATAAAGAATTAGCTACGGAAAAAAAAACAGTTTGTGTTTCACTAACTTTTTGAAACAGAATTATAAAACTACATTTTCAATTGAATGAATAGTTTGAAGTGCATCGATAACGAATACAAGCTCACTTTCAGATTTTGTTTTCCATTTTTGTAAGTATTCAACAGCTTGAAAGAAAATACAGGGCGATAATTCTTTATGGAAACACACATACCTCGTTATGAAGACCTTCAAATGAGAGATATCCAAACAATTTCTTCTCTGAACAGGAAATTTAGCAGAATATACCAAAAAATTCACAAAAAGAAGAAAAATTATAAGAAATCAAGAATCGGAGTTACAGTAACCCGTTTGCAGTAGGTCACTCGTTGTTCCCATAATTAGTTTTCAGACTGGATAATATAATCAAGTTCAATGCGTTGGTACTGGGTTATGCCTTTGCTAAAATAGAAAAATAAATCTGCTTCACTAATGTGTCTAAAAAAATTCAAATTGTGAAAAATCACTTTTTAAGACATTCTAATTTGCATTATTGAATTTTAGTGAAAACATAAGTTATTCAAATGTTCCTGATCGTCTAATGATCATGGGAAAATGCCAACAACTAAAGAAAGTTTTTGAAATAGAAATTGTTTTGCAGCTATGGTTCAATTCGTAAAACGTCAATCATTTGAACATGTTCTTACATCGCCTAAGAAAAATAGGAAAATTAATTTGAAACAAACTGGTTGAAATTTCCCGACTTTTGTTTCTCAACCCACTCTTTTGGAGTATATCATTTTCGAGAGAAAACTACTAAAGAAAAAAATGACGCCTTTTGCAGACGATTTGAAACAGGCCAAAGTTCACAAATGGAAGCTGTAAGAGCTTGAAAAGCTTGACCAGGTAATTCTGTTTTACTTATCCATAATATTTGGTATGTTACAGACAAAACCAATAGTTCGTATTTATTATTCAGGAAAACTAAGTGAATAAGCTCATCGAAAATGGGGTTAAAAAAATCGATTTTACATGTTTTGAAACAACACTTTCATAACCAGTAATGTTCTCGTGGCCATCATAATAATTCAGGTTTCACCCGCTGATCTAATTTTTTAAAAATCGATTCGCAGACAGTTCATTGATATCTGAAAAATTTTTTCACAGTTTTGGCGAATTTAGAAAACCAGTGTACGTAAATAACGTTCAAAGCTCGAACAAGCTAAAGCGTAAAAGTTGTGCCCCTTACATCCAACCCTTCTCAAACGCGTTCCGTTACATAGAGATATCATGAAACAGAAATATAAAGCTATTTTATAGTTTTCTCAAACATTTTCTCGAATACGGATCAGTTTTCGTTTTAATTTCGAAAAGATGTTGTGAAATACTGTTTCCACAAATCATTAAAAAAGTGATTCTATCAGCAGATCTTGTTAGCTACTTCTAATTACTATTCTGTTTTAAATCTCACAGTCAGGTTCAAGAATTCTATCAAGGAACCTATAGGGAAATAACACATTTTGTAAACGGAAAACTTTTTTGAAAATTTGAATCAATGTCGTCGGAGGGTTCTAGGCTTTGGGAAGTGAAAAATACTGCGATGGGAGGTCAGCAATAATCGATTGGATCTAAATTTTTCTACCTTTTCAAAGATGTTATGTAACAAAGCTACAAAAATGAGCTTATGATTCTTTGGACAAAACAACGGAGGGAAAAAACTCGTGATCTATATCTACATAAATACTGTTAAATAAAACGTGTGGTTGAGGACTTTCGCGAGCAGAGGTTACTAGAAGATGCTGATTGAATGTTTTGAGGCACAATCGACTAGAATCAGACTACAATCAAAACTAACGTTAGATATTTCTGGAATCAATGAAAAATTATTCCTTCAAAAACACATTTGTTTTTATGGCGTTAAATGTTTTCAAAACGATTTAGTTTTGAAGAATTTTAAGTTTTTGGATTCGTTCGAAAGTTCGGCACATGTCCCTATCAATTGAGTATCTATTGATTTCCCAGATTAAATTTCCACAATATCAATACAAAGTCAGTCAACATCCTATAAAATGGAGTCGATAAAACTGTACTTTTTAGGAGGTTCTCGAGGAGAAAAAACCAAATAATAAGCTGAACTGAAATTTAACAAGGTCTCTCGATCTATTTTTATCGGATTGATTGATTGCACTGATTGAATTTTTTTATAAGTCCTACGGGCTATACAGTGCCAACCCAAGAATTTGTTTTTTGAAATCAAGTTTCTGAAACTGTCTAAAATTTTCATTTTCAATAATTCAAATTGAATTGATTTTTTTTTCTTTTTCACAAAAGTGACAAAACGATTTTTACATTTTCAATTCCATCTTGGCCTTCAAAACTCGTAAGTTTCTTGGGAATCTGAAGAATCAAAATACACACAGGTTTTTACAATACACATGGAAAGAAAACAAAAATTCTCCAAATATAAAAAAATAATCAAAAAATAAAGTTGTGCTTTTTTACAGACTATTTGGAACAGAACTTCTATGATTTTGTGAATGGATCAGAAAATCAATTTTGAGTTTTACCTATCTGATATATTTGATACTTTACTGTATTTTTTGGTTTGAGGTTTCATCAGAGTGGTAAAAGCTTTTCATGCTGAAAACAATTGTTTAACAAACTGCGTTGTTCAGTAAAACCAAAGCCGATAAAAACTGCAATGAAAGAACCGATTGCACTCGTTGGTAACATTTTGGAACGCCACCAATAAAACAGTAGTGTTGATTTTTTTTTTTGCTTTTTTGATGATAATTTAAGTTTCATCGGCTGATCGAATTTTTTATGGTCGATTAGCAGACAATTGTTTGAAAATTGAAACTTGTTTTCACAATTTTTTCAAAATGAGCAAACTGGTTTTTGTAGTCAGGTCCAGCTCCAAACTAGAGTAGTCCCAAAAAATATGGCATCTCAATCTAGTTCTAAAACGTTACAACTTCATGGGGATTTATATGTTTCGTAAGTGGATCGTAAATTATTGGAGGCTTCGCAGCTTCAGGAAACTTACAACACTAATCTTTCCGTCTAAATTTCAATCGGAGTGCCTTTTCTCCTTTAAAAAATTTTGCTTTCTGTTGCTTTCACTAAAAAACAACAAGCTTCTTCTATTTTCATGTTTGTTTTTTCAAACAGTTTGTAAAAACAACTCTTTATCTACAAAACTATTTAATGATGTTATGCAACACAAAGTACCACAAAAATTATACTGATTTTTGAAAAAAAAAGTTGACTAGTTCACAGTGTTTTTAAATAAGATTTAGTTGGTTTCAAACCAATTGTTGCGCAGGCAAATCTGAGTATCCTCGATTGAATATAAAAGAAAACTTCCGAATTTAATTGGGTAAAGTTTGCTTGCAAATCTTCATAATCAACCACTATCAACTACGAAAATTAAAATGTTGAATGAACTCGTCGAAACAGGGTTTCGAATAGTTAAACTTCCACAGTTCAAACCTAAAGTGCTGTCTGCCAGTATGAATAAATAAAGCAGATCAATTTTATGCTCATTCATTATTAGACTATAAGTGATAGTTGGTTAAATGAATACCATGGAACTGTTTTATTTTTCAATGTTTCATTTGGAACACAACTAAATCAATAAACTTTTCAATTTCATTAGTTTATCCATCTCTTGCACTTTTAAAATGATCTCATGATACTCCGGGAACTGCAAATGTGATTGAACTAACTGGGGTTTATATATTTATATTTCCACCGGTACATTCTAATTTTTCAATATTTTTCAAATTTCAGTTCTGCTGTGTTCACACGATTTCACAAACCACTACTATTTTCATATTTGTTCTTTCAAAAACATTGAACTTGGTGTTTCAAATAAGCTTGAAAAATAAAAGATCAATTTACACAATTTTTCTGCGAAGAGGTTGTCATGCAACACAATAATTCACAGTAATGAGTTGATTCTCTGTAATTCCAGGTTCAAAAAAAAATTTCATTTAAATTGGTTTTTGTTTGCTTTTCAGGAAATACTAATGTTTCACTTGTTTGTGAACAACATCTGTCAACTTAGATTCGTTATTTCAAGCTTCATTGATATTTTGAATTGGGGAAAAAGCTTTGATCCCGTGAGTGGACCAACCAGAAATTTTTTTGACCATAGTACGATTAAAATTGATGACCGAGTTGTATTCTAATAGAGTTGAAGAAATAGTATTTTTTCGCTTTTTCAGAAAACTGTCCTAAGATTTAGAACTTCTTAGGAGTGTTCTTGTCATTGGATTCTTGTGAACGCTTGTTTGACAGACTGGTTGCAAAGTTTTCTTTCCGAAGGTGTTTTCTGTTTTCCGTCTTCTGGCCAACGTTTACAGGTGAATTCTTTGCATTGTCCAAATCGTTTTTTAACTCTGGAATTGAAATGAAAAGAAGTCGTTGAAACTTCATTTGTTTCTCAGATGTTACCAAAGATTTTTCATGTTACTGTTTTTTGTTTCTTCCGGATGAATAGCATCGTAGAGCTCCTATGCCACATAAGAACACAGCTACAAGGCTCAAGGAAGTTAAAGAGGGACCGAAACCGCTTTTTTTATTTCAATTTCGACTCAAAAATTACTCTGAACAGTACAAATCGGCGTTTGAAGACATGGTCAAGTAAAGGTTGATGGCCTAGAAAATTGTAAGAAAAACCAGCTTGTTGTCGGATTCCAGGCCATCAATCTGTATTCGGCCATGCTTTCAAACGTCGTTTTGTACCGTTTAAAATGATTTTTGTGTGAGTTAACAATGAAAATTGGGATAACAAATTAAAAATTCGTGGAAATTGATAATTTAAAAAAACGAAGCCAGTCTCATTGTAAAAAATTCGATGAGAATCTAACATGTGGCAGGATAATTTTGATACGAAATTTCTATAATTTTCTATTCTCATGATTGTTAACAGAGTTGTACGGAATCCCGGATTCCGGATTCCGGATTCCGTATTCCGGGGTTTTTTTTCATTTTGTATTCCAAATTCCGGATTCCGAAAAATTGGATTTCATTCCGGATTCCGTTTTCCAGATTCCGCAAAATAAAATTTCATTTCGTCACAACTCAAAATTTTCAAGTCAAGAAAAACAACAGAATTATGGAAAATATTCGAGCGAATTCTGGTATTCAATGTTTCTAGCATGAAATGGCTTCTAAAATACACTAAAAACAAAGCCAAACGACTTTTCGAGCTCAATCGCTGTTTTTAAAATTTGAATCTCGCAAAGCCAATCATTCCAGATTCCGAATTCCGGGAAAAAAGGGATTATTCCGAATTCCGGATTACGTATTCCGTAGTTTCCAAAGTCATTCCGGATTCCGAATTCCGAATTTCGGATTCGAAAATATCCATTTCATACAACTCTGGTTTCGATGATAATTGACCAGATCACAGAAATCCTCATCTCTATACAAAATCAACCAGCCTTCTAGAACATATAATTGATGAAACCGAACGTTTTTTATCCGGTTTCATGAAAGCAATAAGATAACTTCTTATGGAAGAATCTAACTAAAATACATAGGAAAATTATGTAAAAAATTAAATATTTAATCTTAGACTCAGTTCCAATTTTCAGACTTTATGTATTCGGATTGTTTGATGAACATCACGGGGTCTACTTCGAGCCATGATTAAAATGATCTAATGTTTCAATAACCTGATGAAACGGAAAATTAGAACTGCATTTTTAAATGATTTTTATTTGAAAATCATGGAATCATCAAAAAATACAACTATATTGGTTGGTCTAATGAGTCGGTGTACATTGAAAAGTACTACATGTTCCCTCCTTGAAACATATTTCTCTATTTTTTTTAGATCTTGACAGCCAGTGAGCATCATTGGCAAACTACTGGTTGATATTACAAGTTGCGACTTATCGTCCTGCTGAAATAGAAAAAAGTTCCGTTTCACTACGGAGTCAAAAAAAATTCAAACAGCGATGGGTCAGTCATTTTCTTTTAATTTTCTGCAAAAATGATTTTTTGTGAAAAATAAACTTTTTCAAATGTTTTTATTATTTCTTAATAAAATACAAGAAAAAACACAAGAACAAATTATATGGGAAACTTACAAACTTTTTGAAACGGTGTTGTCATTTAGCATATTATCCCTCAAGTTTTAGCGGCTTTGCTCAAATTTTATCAAAGTCTCAGAATATGTCGAAGGATCAGAATGCGGACAGTTTCTGGCGATATATAAGGAAATCGGAACCATGGTATTTCAAACAGGGATCGAGGCTTTGCGGGCTCTCTATCGTTTATTGTCCATACTTTCAGAGCCATAATGCTTTTATGAATTTTTGATCGTGTGAAAACCGTCAAAAAATGTGACGCTTTTTACAGAAATTTGGGAGCTGAAAGAGCACGAAAACCGTTTTCATGGGACTATTACAGATATAGCAATCCATTCTGAATTTTCTCTTTTCATCATATTTTTTGCACAGACAAACAGATAGAACGAATACCTCTTTAAATAGGAATGGTTTTGACTGAAGTGGGTAAAACTCCATTTTTTTTCTCTTGATTTCTGTTTCAGAAAACTGGTAGAAGTTTCTCATGCTGAAAATAAGAGCTCGCAAATGAATCAACACCTCTATAAATTTAGTCACGGTATCGATTTCCCTTGTTGGTAACATTTTTAGACACCACCGTCCAAACAATAGCTGATTTTTTCGTTTTTTTTTTATAAATCATAGTAGTTTAGGTTTTATCCGCTGGTCTAGTGTGTCATGATCAATTTGCAGACAATTATTGACGTCTGAAACTTTTTTCAAAAAACCCGGTTTCGCTTCATACAGATGTGATGGGACAGATTTGTATAATTACTTTTATTCGTAGCAGTTGTACAATTATAACTTTTGTTTTGTATTATGAGATTATTCGTCAGCTTTTTTCGAATTGGTTCAAATGGTTGCAGTTTTTGCGTTAGTTAGACATCTTAATTTAGTTCAGAAAAATATTACAGCTTCATGGAGTATTTGTGTTTTTCAGTTGTTTGATTAATTAGTAGAGCCGAGATTCTAGTTGATTTTAAAACATTTAACAGATTCAGAAAATTTCAGAACTTATCCATTTACTAAAAATCATACGGGTGTAATTTTACGAATCTCTTATGTTTTCTTTTTTTTTTGTGGAAGATATTGGATATTGTCAAATTAATAATTTTTGTGCAAGGAATTCAAATTTTTAATTTAGCGGGCGGTCCGCCTTTTTTGATCTCCAAGCCATTTTTGATTTTACGCAGTGCAAAGTGAAAGTGAGCGGACTACCCGCGAAAAGAAACATTTGAATTCCTTGCACAACTATTATTAATTTGACAGTACTGCGTTTCATCCATTACGAGTTATGGTAATTCTACACAAAGTACCCCAAAAATAAACTATTCCACAATGTGTTTAAATAAAATTCAATTGCTTTCAGTTCAATAGTTCATGTGAAGTATCATTAATTTTTCGAACTGATGTCGAATGTCCTGAACTGGGTTCAAATTTTTATTACTGGTTACTTCACAAGAGTAATTTTTCAAAAATAAAATCGTCGAATTTTGGAGCCGTTTATGTTCTCAAGAGCTGTCAATTATGAAGGAAAATTTGGATAATTTGTCGGAACAGTTTTCGAATAACATTGTTCGAATCCAGAATACTGTCTGCCCACACAAAAAAACAAAATGGTTGGATGCCATTATTTATACGGTTGATAGTTAGAGAAATGAGTTTCCTGAAACTGTTGAAAATCAAGATTCATGTTTCAATTGGAACACAAGTATGCATACAAAAAAGGCGTGAAATGATAGAATTTTTAGAAATTCAAAACGTGAGTTACAAAATAAAAAATTTTCAAATTTCATCTTTCTTATATTGTTAGAGCGCCCAGAAAAATTCGAAGAACTTTTAGAAAAATTTTATCATGATACTCTAGAATGTTGATCAAATATGATTTTTTTTTTTCACTAGAAATTCACAAGAATTACTATCCTGGTTTTGTAATTATTTCCTGAAAACATTGCCAAGAAACCGGAACGATTTCATGATAATTTACTGTAGCAAACTGCCGTTATATAAACTAACTAGACGGTAGCAATCATTAATTAGCTGGTAATGGTATTCATATCCTCAATCTGTTTTCATTTCTTAAAAAAATTATCCGAAAACAATCGCAGTATAAAAATAAACAAGCAAAATAATTTATTTCATTTTAACGTTTTCAAACTGAAAAAAAAGTTCACCGAGACTGAAAAATAAACCATAGATATGGCAAACAATTTGTATGTTTTTTCTTGGTTAAAACAGGGGCAGATATGGCAATTTCCAAGTTGAGATCAATCAATGAGAGATCCCCAAAAAATCAATAAATCGATAGAATTAGTGACGTCCTGCACCAGCCAGATTATTACTGTGAGATGGGCGGTGAGGGCCGAAGAAACCGTAAAGATACGGATTGACAACCGAATTGAAAATGATTAGTTGTTGGCAGAAATGAACCTGGAAATGTCATATATGAGGGAATTTCCGAAAAAATTTTATGTGAAAGTGCGCTCCATTGCACTCTTTTCAAAATAGTGCAGTGGAGCGCGTTTGATCGCTCCATAGCACTTTTTCGCTAGAGTACAATGGAGCGCGTTTACTGAATGGAAAACTCACATGTTTGAGATATGAAGCGAAAAAGTCGCGGTCAAGGAATTGAATAAGGCTGATGAGATTATAGGGAAGCCAGCAGATGATGTAGGCCAGGACGAGCAAGAAGGAGACACGGAGGGCACGGGATCTGAAAATGTGAATTTGAAATTAGAGAGGGAGGAAGTGCGCTCTATTGAACACACTAGAAACAAATGCCAATGATCAGTGAAGCAGATGCGTAGAGAGACGCAGACAGATAAACAGTCTCGTTGTCTGCCTATCTTTAGAAAGCGCCCACCGACCAAAAGCTTCGCAGAGACCAGACAATTAGACAATCTCGCCGTCTGCCCACTCTCCTTCTCTATCTCACTCTCTCGTCTTTCCTCGTCTATCAAGCACACCTGAATGCAACTGCGCTCCACTAGACTCTTGCGATCCTTACCTATTCAAATTAGCGTTGTATGAAGTACTTGTATGCACACCAGTCCTCATCACTGCAGATGCTTCTGATGGAGAAATCGAAGGACGTTGGGTCAAAGGGACTTCCGTCTCGTCGCTAACCACTATCCGAGGGGTAGCTGAAAGAATAGGGTATATTTGAGGTTGACAAACAATCATGGCGTTGTGATTTGGCGGGAATTTGAAAAATGAGTGAGACGGTAATTAAGATTAGCGGACTTTTTGGTTTTCGAATCCCAAATTTTTTCAGCAGTTCATGTTTTGTGTAATTTTCAAAGTCTAACTAACAACTTTAAAGTCAATCTATTAAAATTCGAAATTGGCACGAAATTCGAAAATTCAGTGAAACAGAGCTTTGAATTTTGTGTTTCTAATATGCAGATAGAGAATCAAAACTTTCTGACTTGAAAAAATTTTGACAATTTGAGGTAACGGGTGTCCAGATTATTGTATTCAAAAGCTTATATTTTCCGAAACTCCTCTGAAGGAGGTGCGCCCAATTACAGGGTTTACGGTGATCGGGCTCGGCTCTTGACTAAACATCTGATTGGATTTCCGATTTGATTAAATATTATGAAGTTATTATGCTAGCTTGTAGTTCACCAACAGTTTTTGGTCTGTGTGAAACTCGAACAATTCGTGAGTCGGAATCCTGTTTAGAGAATTTTTTGAGTTTTGAATGCTAATGTTTGGCAGTAGTAGAAAAATTAAAAATTCTGAACAAAATGGATCAAGGAAATATCAGTCTGAAAAATAGCTGGAAGTTCATTATATCAGCGGAACAAAATTTTGAGTCCTGAATAGTCGGATTTGTTGAAAATTCGAATTCCAAAGCTTGATAAGGAATTATCATCAGGTGCTCAAACATCGAAAAACTAGGGTTCGGCTGAAATGAATTCGAACTTGAAATTTGCACTGACCGTGGAATCTTATAAATTACCAAAGATTAGAAATATCAGTGAAACAGGACTTCAAGTTTTGAACTTTTGAATTTCGTGTGAACTCAAATTCTGACGATTGCTGTACATCGATAATTTATTAATTGGGTTTCATCAGGAATCAAATCTCTCCATCCTGATGAAATTTAGACATTGGGTTGTAACAGGAGTTCAGATTAACATTTTGAAAAAGTTGGGCAAAACAAAAACAAGTTTTAAACAAAATTTAATTCATTGCATACTTGCAATCCGGGCCGACCGGGCCGACGCCGGGCCGGGCGATAACTCCGTTTAAAGAAAACATTTTTGAACAGAAAAGATATTCAAAATGTAGAACTCGGGGAGTTCTACAACATCATGTTGTTCGAGCCGGGCCACGTGCCCAGTAACATAGCGCGGGCCGGGCTAGAATGGCCGGGCCGGCAAAAATGGTCGGCCCGGCGTTTCTAGCCCGGCCCGCGCTATGTTACTGGGCACGTGGCCCGGCTCGAACAACATGATGTTGTAGAACTCCCCGAGTTCTACATTTTGAATATCTTTTCTGTTCAAAAATGTTTTCTTTAAACGGAGTTATCGCCCGGCCCGGCGTCGGCCCGGTCGGCCCGGATTGCAAGTATGATTCATTGCGAATTCTGTAAAAAAAACCCATGAGCGTCTACTTTCCGAAGGTCCTGCTAAGAGTACAGATGCACTTCAATTACAGGATTTACAGTTTTCGGTTCTCAACTAAACATTATATTGTACTGATTTGATTAAATATTAAGAAATTATGGTGCTGTGTTCTAGTGCATCATTAGTTTTTGGCCTGGTTGAAGTTTGAATAATCCGGGCGACAGTAATTGAGATTAGAGGATTTATTTTGATTCTGTTTGCTAATGCTTGGCAGCAGTGCATGGTTTTTTTTCTGTAATTCTGAAAGTCCACTTGAAAACTTGTACAACCAAACTTTGAAATTAAAACAAAGTTCGAAAATTCAGTGAAACAGAACTTTGAATTTTTGAATTCAGTAAGAATTCAAGTTCTGAAGATTGATGGTCATTGATAGTTCGTATACCGAATTTCGCAAACAGAAGAAATCTTTAAAATTTGGGTGTAACAGGAGTTCAGTTTATGATATTGCAAAAATTGGTCGAAACTCTAATGTTTTATTCAAAATTTTAATCCGGTGATATATGCCCATGAGCGTCTACTTTCCGGAGATCTTCTTGGATTTGGTAAGAAATCGAAATTTAAAGACTACTGTTCATTTAAAATTTCTGATTTCGAACATGCTCAGATATCAACACTCGCGCGAATTGATGAGATTTTGCCATGTTGCTGTAACAGGAGTTCAGCTTTTCATATTCAAAAATGGTCAAAAAAGTTCTAACCAAAAGCCTGAGCTACCCAATATCGAACGGAGTGTCTGAGAAATTCTCTAGTTAGAAGTACTAAAATTAATTTCAGAACGTGGACAGAAGAAAAATTAGAGCTCTGATTTTCGGCGGGAGTTGGAAAATTGAGTGAAACAGAAATTTTGTTTCCCATTTCATGATATTGAAAAACGTTGATTTTTCCAAAATGTAAGTTCCCATTTTCCTTTCCAAAAACATATTTTTCCGACTAAAATTTTGAAAAACGCATTAAAAAAATAGCTGAAACTTCAAAAATTAGGTGAACCAGAATTGAATTTTTGAAATTTGGTAAAAACTCGAATTTTAAAGGTTACTGTACATTGATACTGTTCGTTAAAGGGTGACGGGTTCTTTCAAGAATAAAAAAAGGGTTCTCGAATTCCGAAGCTTGGTAACAACAGTTTTTTGGATTTTATACGTAGGTTTTATACACTCATTGAGTATTTTTTTAGCAAAAATCCCGTGATCACCAATAAAATTCAAATATCTGCCGGAAATTTAAAAGTTCAATGGAACCGAATTTCAAATTTTCAATTTCTGGATTTTGTAAGAACTCGAATTCGAAGTTTGATACTTATTGGCAAGGAATCATTGTCAGCAACCCGCTCGAAGATCGAAACTTTGTGATCTGTGGGGAAGTTTAAGATTCGGTGTGACGGGATTTTTCTGAGGGGGGTCAAATATTTTTCTACTGAAAATTTTTTTCCGTTTTCCCAGTTGATCTTGGTAATGGTTTACTAGAGAGTATTTTGTATGTTTTTGGTAGGAAAAAAGACAGAATTTTCATCGAAACCGCAAAAAAATTCGAAAAAATGATCCCTAATTTTTAATAATTTTTAATCCGGATCGGCTAGTTTAGCATTCGATATGAAAATAATTTTTCCAATTGTGCAGTAATTTAAAAAAAAATTAGTGAAGCAGAAATGAAAATTCCCATTTCATGATTCCCACAAATTTCGACCTTCCCAAAATAAGAGCTTTCATTTCGCTTGCGTCTCAAACTTATATGTCCACCGGAGTTTCGAAAAAAAAACTCACTCATTGGTTTCTCGGGTTCCTTGATGTTGACATGTCGGGAGAACGTCTTCAAAGGATTCCATTCAGAGGCTCTTGTAAGTACAGTATCTACCGTATCGCATCCAGTATGGAAGGAGAATGAAGAACGAGAGTTGATAGAAGGACGAGAGTTGATCCAAACCCAGGAGATTACGATTATGTAAGAAAGCTGGAAAAACTTTATTAGAAGGGCACTGATAAGAAAAATTACCATGATAATGATACAAGGAATCCAGAAGACCAAACTGATATGAAGTATACTATACCAGAACTCTGCATCGAATTCTGATATCACTTCAGGTTTTCCGAAATTTTCCATCCTGGCAATTTCCCATATTTGAAGACATTGACTCCAATTATATTCTGGAAGAGCCAAATAGGCTCTCCAGATAAAAAGTTGAGGGCAGGAAATGACTAAAGCGACTATCCAAGCAACAATTAACATCATTTTGGTCCGCCGGAGAGCTTTATTTGGGCTATGATGGGATGGGGAGAGCACGGATAGAAGACGGTCCACGGCGATGCACACGATGACGTTGGAAGAGCTCTGGAATTAAAATTTTGGTGATTTATATCGTTTTTTAATGAGTTTAGTGGTTTCAGTAAAACCTGTTTTAGTGGTGCACCTTTAATAAAAGTGCCTTTCCAGAAGTGGTGGTCCATTTTTCAATACAATTTTTCTCAAAATTTCCGGTTCTTCGACCAAAAGCTTGAGTTTTTTTTCGACAATAAAACGGATTTAAACCTGAAAAAGTGACTACTAGCCCTGTAGCAGTAGTGCCCTCATAATAGCAAAAATGAAAGGTCTGAACAGTAGTGGTGCGTGCACCACTAATACAGGTTTCACGGTTTGTGATGTAGGGAAGAAAACTGAACGTTATTTTCAGATGGATCACTTTTTTCGTAACACTTTGAAACAGAAAACTTTTATTTTAACTTTAAAAAAAACGCCCATCTAATAGTGGTTACGAAGCATTTTAAAACCTTAAAAAGGTCAAAACCAGTAGTGCTGCATGCACCACTAATACAGGTTTCAAGATACTCACAAAAGCTGAAGCATGATTTTCTGATAGATCACTTTTTTTTCAAAATTTTGAAACGGGAAGTTCGCAAAAAAAAACTAACCTGAAAAGCAAAAGTATGAAACATTTTGACAATCTTGCACAGGGCATCTCCACCCCTCCAATCATAAGTTAGAAGCCAACAAGCTCTTGATGGGACGTAAATAAATAGAACCAATAAATCGGAATAGTTGAGAGACCGCTTCAAAAGATCCAAACGAGTTGATGTGGGACGTTCGCTGAGCTGAAATTTTGAACTTATGCTGGTGGAATTTCTGTTTTGACATGTTCAGAATAGACAGATAGTTATGTATTATAGAATGATTGAATCATTTCTGAATCAGTTTCAATGTTTCACACAACTTTTGAAAATGCTTCAAAGGAATTTATTTTGTTCTCATACGAAATGTGTGAGTTCTAATTTGGAAAAATAGATTTTTTGTTGGTAATTTGCATCAATTAACATCAAAGGAAGTCAACTAACATTAAATACATTTGTGTTTCGAATAAGAAAACAAAGAAACAGTTCAAAATATTCATGTTTCTGCTTGTTTTTTTTTCTCAGAGCTCATTGAACGAAATACGTTAGGTTTGAGTAATTGTGTAGAAGAAACTGCAATATGATAAAGCCAAAAATAGCAGTTTTTTTCATATTTCATATAAAATGTGAGTTTCAGACAATATTCGTTTGCATTATTTCATTTTATTTGCCCCAGATTCATTTTTGGATTGGAAATTTGCTGTTTCATGGACTTTTTTTAAAATTAGTGCACGTCTCTCTAATTCATTTCTGGAAACTTATTGTCACTAAACTGAAAACAGTCGAAAGTATTCACGTTTTGGCTAGGTTTTTTTGATAGTTTAAAGTATGAAGAATATATTACATCTATTGCAAATTCTATTTTTTGCAATAAATTGAAAAAAAATTACGGTTTTTTAATATGTAAAATTACGGTTTTTTAATGTGTATGTTTGATGTGAGTTTTGGACAGTATTGTTTTTTCAACATCTTTCAATATAACTTGTTCAGATACTCTTATTGTTTTTTCATTTTGAGCAATTCATCTATTTATGTTCCCTGTTTTATCAAACACTTTTTTACGTTAAAAAACTGCGTTTTCATGAAGTTCTTTAATTTTTTCTCTACTCTTTTTTTCATTGCTTGGATCTCATCAACATGGAAAGTTACAGGAAACTGTTTCTACTGTTTTCACTCATATCTGCCCATAAATATTCAATTTTTAAATGATGTTTTACAGTTTTAGAAAGGTTTTAAAGTAATTTCCTATTCTCCGATGTCAATTGTTTCTAGCGTCCTTAAATGTATCTGTATCTGATTGAATGGTCTTGTAATGTTTTTTAGACTAATTTAATGTTTCGTTTGTTTTAGAAAACATTAAATCAATTCTCTTTAAAAATTGATTTGTGTATGAAACTGTAGTTTTCGAAGTTCTGAAATCAGGTTGAGCCTGTTGTGATAATGAAAGTTTCATCTAGTACGAAAATAATGATAATACTAAAATTATAGGAGTTAATTTTCAAAAAAACACTGTTTCTTCGAGGTAAGAAAAGTTTTCAGAACATCTCAATCACAGTGATCCCGTAATAATTTTGAATCGTTAGTATCCTTCTTGAACAGATAGCTACTGATTCATCTACAAATTGTTTAATACAGAAAAATTCATTAGAAAATTAAAATCTGTTCTTTTCCGCCAAAATACATCAAACTATTGAACTATTCAAGCTTTTATCACCATTTTAAAACCGAAAAGTTTCTGTTTCACTAAGGTATTGAATACAATTCTAGTTCTTCCAACACACTAGCTAGAGGAAATTTTGTCTTAAACAAAAACACAGAATTACTGTACTTTTTAAAACTGCCGTAATCCCAGCTTCAATGTTTAATCTGGTCTCAATAATGATTCACTGATCTCAAAAGGTTCGAATCGAAACAAATGATCTCGTAGTTTTCTTTTTCGTAGATAAGACTAATATCCCGCCTGGCTAAGAAAACATTCAGTCAGCTTCAATTAAGCATTTATTAAAAAACTTTCAGAGAAACTACTGTTACTATCATTTGCGACCTGTTGGAATCATGAGATATGTATTTGCTATTGGGTCAGTTAGAAGGCAAAAAAAAACTTGAATTTGACCCAAACAACACATATTTACAAGTAGAAATGAATGTTTCAGCTGGTTATAACAAAATTTTTAAAACTTCTCGGAGTGTTCACTAATTACTTTCAAAATGTTCAATTGTTACTTCCTTATTATGGTAATACGACAGAAAACATTCGGCAAGTGATTCAGTTTTCGAATAGGTAGTTACTGTTTCATCTGACTTTTCAATAAGAATACAACAATTTATGCCGATATAGACGTTTTGAATGGGTTTTCCCCATATATTAGAGAACTCACAGTCATTTTCTTTGAATATGTTCAGCTTTTTTCCAGTATTACAGCATCGTTTCATCTATTCTCAAAACGGTATTTTATGTCTCTTCATTACTTATTTGCGTAAACCTGACAATTCAGTTTAAATCAGGTCTGTGCATAGACAAAAGTTTTTACCGTTTCGGTAAATCGGGTAAGACAAGTCACAAAAAATTTACCGAAACGGTAAAACGGTAAATCTGATTTTTCTAAAACCGGTAAAACCGGTAAAATCGGAAAAATCTGGAAATCTTCTGAAAATAGGCTAAATTGCTGTCAAAAATGAAAAAAATTGGTAATTTCAGCCATGACTGGGTGATTTCAACTTCATCATGTCCTATTATATAAGTTCAAGTTTAAAAAAAAGTAGGTTTCCCGAAAAATCGTTTTTCAAAATATCAGCTGATCTTCATTTTTCGGACGTTTTGGTTCAAAAAATTTATCGAATTTACCGAAAAATCGAGAAAATTTTTACCGGTTCACACCGGTATACTTGGAATAATTTACCGTTTACCGGTTCGGTAAAGATTTACCGAAAAGAGTTCGGTAAATCGGTAAATCCGGAAAAACGGTAAACGGTAATTCCCACCCCTGAGTTTAAATGGGCAGCGACAAATGTTCATCGCGATCTGTCCAGTTTTATCTCGATAACTGCGCTCTCTTAACTTTATTGAACTATTTTGTACAAAAAAAAAACTACAGATTCATTTAGTTTTTGAATGAATGCCAATTTTCACAGTTTATTGGTGGGTTGATCAAGATTGGATAAAAAAGCACACGATTACTGTAGGCTACTGTAATCTCATCTTCTAATCCCTTTTCTTTTTCAAAACGTTTTCTACATTGGTTTCCAAAATCATCATACTTTTTCTTGGATTAAAAAATTGCGGTTTCCTGAAGTCCTCTTATTACTGTTTTTTTTTCTATTTTTCATTATACGAAATTCATGTATCAGAAAAATATCAGGAAAAATATACTTATTAGCTATAAATCTTCAGTTTATGAATGAAGTTTGACAGTTTCAGAAAGGTTTTAAAGTAATTTCCTAGTTTTGGAATTCAGTGGGCCCCAAAGTGCTTATCAGGGTTACTCTAATAAATGGATTTCAGTTATCCTTGCTTTAATTCTTTTTTCTTGCTTTTAAGGTTCATATGCAACGGTTTTCTGGTTTTTTTTTCAGACCAAATTAATGTTTCACTTGGTTGAGAGAACATGTTGTCAGTTTTCTGAAATCAGTTTTTTGTTTAAAAAAATGTACGAAAAATTACTGTTACTATCATTTGAGAAGAGTTGAAATTATGAAGTAAAACCTATTGTGAGCAGGCAATTCTAAGAAAAAAAAGCTGAGTTTGACCCAATACTGTACCTCCAAACTACCGTAATCTCAGATTCAGTGTTTCAACTGGTCTCTAAATTGATACACTGAGCTTACCGACCAATAATTTCGTATCGAATGGCATTTTTTCAAAAACAAAAAATGTTTCACCTGGTTGGGAAAACACACAATCAATTTTCTAGAACAATCACTTTTAATAAATCAGTACGAAAAATTACGGTTACGGTCACTTATGAAGTGTTGAAAATATGAGGTAGAGCCTATTGTGTCCGTATCCGTCTTTGCCACAAGTCTAATACAAATATTTAAGATTGAGCCTAAAAATATTGAGCTAAGATACCTGATTTTACCCCTCAAAAAAGTTATAATGAAAATAAAAATTAATGTTTCATCTAGATGAGAATAATTTTACAAACTTCTCGAAACATTGCTTCTTCTTTTTTCGTAAATTGTTACGACTTGATTATGGTAATTCGACAGAAAACCTTCAATCAGTCTTATTATTTTTGAACAAATACTTACTGATTCATCTATTTTTCAATACAGATGGAATGTTTCGAAAGCAATTGACTTTTAGTTTACTATCGCTACAAAATATCAAATACTGTGCTCCACTTTATTGATGACTTTATTGAACTATGAAACAAAAAAAACTACAGATTCATTCTGTTTTTGAATTTATTTTAAATTCTTCCAGTGTATTGATTGTTCAACCGGCTCTTCCACAAAAATACAGAACTACTGTACCTTCAAATATGCCGTAATCCCATCTCCTAATCCCAGTCACGAACCTGAGTATAAGCAGCCAAGTTCAACGGAGCGCCAACAATAAAATTGAGGACCAAAGTGAACATTTCCACATAATCCGATAGGATTGGTTCGGGTGGTAGCACCGGATTATCCGCATCGTAGGATTCTGATGTGGATGATGACGTCATCATGGTAGACGTCGTCAAGTTTAGTGGGAGAAGCATCTGACAATATAAAGATATTTCAAGGAAGCGAAAAAGAGAAAAACTGAGAAAAAAAGTGAAATGGTAAGGTTGAAACAGAGGGAAAATGAGGTCGAAAAGGAAAAAAAGCGGCGAAAAAATTGAGAAGAAAGGGGCGGGGCTTGGGGAAATTGGAAAAGAGAAGAAGAATCAGCTGTTGGAAAGCGTTTTTCACCTGTTCAAGGACTATTTCCAGAACTAAAACTAGCTGAAAATGGGGTCACGTCATGGTTGGAAAAAGGTAAAAGACTGGTTTTTTCGGTCGAAAAAGCTTCTTTATGAGGGCTCAATTGATCATTTTCTGGATCAAAATAGCCAATTTGTATTTATAAACGCTTCAGTTTTGGTCAGGAAAAAAATAATTTTGTTTCAGGCGTATCATTTTTTCAAGTTCCGAATACCAACTCTATAATTGCCATGCTTGTTTAGGGTTTGTAGTACTTATTTCTAGCCTAAACTCCAATACTTCGGGTCAAAATGGTTCTGGAACAAATGGGTCACGTTATGTCTGTTATATCTGAATATAAAATCTAAGACAAAAATCTGTCGGCCGGAAATCATCTTCTTGGAACAAGAAAATAATTTTGTTAGAGCCAAATTTAACTATTTATGGCTTCTAAATTTTTTTTTTTAAATTTTTTGAAAATAAGCACCCTTGAAACCGAAAAACTTAGGTCTTTGACCTAGATCCAATTAATATACTGATGTGGAACTGTTTATTTTTGAGGGCTACATAAATATTTTTTTTTAATAAAAAGTATTTTTTCAGACAAAATCTTATTTTTAGACAAATTTATTTTTAGACAAAATCTCAATTTTTTTGGCTCAAATGGTTCTGGAAAAACTGGGCCACGGTTTGATTAGAAAATCAACAGAAAAAAAATCTGAGACGAAAAATTTTTAGGCTTAAAGCATATTTTCTGAACAGGAGAGTTATTTTGCCAGGACTGATCACTGAATCATTTTTCGGAAAACATCAGATCTTTTTAAAATGAAACTGCCTATTTTCTGGAGTAAATACATTTTTTTGTAGGTATGTTCTTTTTTTCGACCACCGGAGCAATAGCCTGATGAAAATCAACTTTTTTAGCCTGGGAAACCCATTTTCGGCTTCTTAAAGTTATTTTTGGGAGTAAAAAATCAAAACCTTCGCAGAATGGAAGTTTGGTTTACTGACCTAATTCCCTAAATTAATAGTATGAAACTTCCATTTTTTAGAAATGAACCAATTTTTCTGAAGGAAAAGTCTTTATTTTTAGCGAAAAAGTACCTATTTTTAGTCTAAATCCTAATCTTTTTAGGTCCGAAACCATCATTTTTTGAGCTTCTTTACCTCTTTTCCTGGTCTTAATCCTCTTTTGATCCTAGGTCCAAATCTATTTTTCCGCATTCTAAAACGTACTAAAGTTCCATTTACCTTCTATCAAACAGCTTTTTGATTGAATAGAGAAAAAAGTGAAGAAATAGACAAGTTTGGAGTGAGTGACGTGATGAAAAGGGAAGACGGGACGAAGGGGATTAAGCTGGAAATAGAGGAGGAAAAATAAATGAAAAACTTGAAGAAAAAGCAATATCTTTGACCGATTAGACACTGGATTAATTTCAAAATAAAGATATGTTTAGAAATTGAGAAGAGAGTTTGATTTTTGAATGGAAAAAGGATCAAAATGTTTGATGAATGAAGTGATAGGGTCAGAAATCAGAATGGTTTCTGATATGTAAAAACGATCTCCGAAAAATAGCTAGGGAGACATTCTGGAATAGTTGAAACTGAAAAAATTTCGGCTGAAACTTGAAAGGTTGGGACACCAAAAGTGATTTTTTTTTAATTTTTGAATGAAAAATAAAGATTTTTGTTTGAGGTTATCGAGCCAGAAATCAGAAAGATGGCCAAAAATAGGATAATGATCTCTGAAAGGAAGTTTAGCTGAAGTTATGGAAGCATTGGAACCGAAAAAGGTTAAACTAAAACCGAAAAAGGTGGCTCATCAAAAGGGGCGAGGCACCTGTTTTTCCTAATGTCTTCAGAATGTTTCAAAACTGTAAAAATCAATGAGAAGGAAACCAATTGGGCGATCGATTGAAAAGGCGAAAAAAGTCCAAGACTTGACACAATAATGCAACAGAAATATAAATTCGATTCCTTTATTTTTGTCGATGTAAGAACTGAAGCTATAAATTAGAACGATGCACTAGAAAAACATAAACCGAGCATTTTGAAAAACTGAAGCTATTTGTGGAATAGTTGAAACCGAACGAATTTTGTCTAAAGCTGAAAAAAAGATGGGATTATTGATGGTGCCTTTGTTACACTTCATGGCTTCAAAATATAAAAAATTATGAAAACCAAACAGAAGCCCATGACCAAAAAAGGTTCAGAAAAATTGTTGATTTGAGATAATTATGAAAAAGGGATAAAGTTCGGTTTTGTCAATTTAGAGATTATTGATTTTTGAACGGCAAAAAAAAATCAAAATGTTTGATGAATGAGGTAATGAAGCCAGAAATCGGAAAAAAGAGCTCAGGAGTTATTCTGGATTAGTTGAAACTGGAAAAATTTCGGCTGAATCTTGAAAGATTGGGACACCAAAAGGGATTTTTTTTACTTTCGAATGAAAGAAAACTATACGAATATTTGATGTATGAGGTTATCAAGCCAGAAATCAGACTGATTTTATAAGTTAAAAAATAAAGTAACTTGGAAAAAAAGTTGAGTTTGAGTTCTGAGTTAGTTGTAATGGTAAAAAATCAAACTAAAACGGAACAAAGTGGCTCACAAATTCAGACACATCTAGGAATAATTGAAACTGAAAGAATTTCGGATAAAACTTGAAAAAATGAGACAGCAAAAAGGTTTTTTTTTTTGATTTTCGAGTGAAAAAACGATATGAATATTTGATGAATGAGGTTAAGGTTATCAAACCAGAAATCAGGATGCTTTTCTACAAAATGGTAAAAAAAATCATGGAAACGAATCAGAAGGCCAGAATCGAAAAAGGTTCGGAAAAATTGTTGATTTGAGATAATTATGAAATAGGAATAAAGTTCGATTTTTTCAATTTAGAGATCATTGATTTTTGAATGGAAAAAAGGATCAAAATGTTTGATGAATGAGGTTGTTGTGCCAGAAATCAGAGTGGTTGTTAATACAGGGTGGCTCATAAGTATGGAGACTCGTAAAATCTGAAATATTTCGAGAAAAAGAGTAGTAGCAGTTGAACCAAATTTATTTTTTGATGAACATGAATCAAAACAACAATTAGGAAAGAAGATGTTCGAAGTTGGACCCTTTGGCTTTGATGCACGCCTTCAAACGAGGGATAACAGAATCGACTGTGCGGCGGAGGTAGTCGTCGTCAATTTCTTCCCATGCTTCGAGAAGGGCTTTCTTCAGTGACTCCACATTTGGATGGGAACGAGCCATAACCTTCTCCTCCAAATATCCCCAAACGGAAAAATCGAGTGGATTCAGATCGGGCGAGGAAGCGGGCCACATGTCCTTGCCCCAGTAGCCGGGGAAATGAGTGTCGAGAACAGCTTTCGTAGATTTCGATCCGTGAGAGGGTGCCCAATCTTGCTGAAGGATGAAAGGACGCTGGCCAAAGTGGCTAGTGACCCACGGATGTAAAACATCCATCAGCACGGACTTTTGGTACACTTCCGAATTGATTTTCACATTACGATCAATGAAAACCAATGGGACCTTACCTTCGGATGTCAGACCAGCCCACACCATAACCGATTTTGGAAAAAGCTGCTTGTAAGCCAAACGACGTTCCGGGGACTTTGCTTTATCCTTTGGCAACAATTGACGATGGTTTTGACTGTTTGGAAGTGGTTGAATAGAGAAGATCTTCTCATCTGTCCAAATGACATCAGACATGCGCCGCACCTGAAGATCAGCCAGCAACTTCTTCGATTTTTCGAAACGAGATTTTTTGGATGAGTCTGCCAGGTACTGTCCACGCAAGAGACGGTAACTGGTGAGACCAAGGTCCTTTTTCACGATTCTCTGAACCGTTCTTCTTCCGATTTTGAGATCAGAAGACATCTTGTTCATGCTGACAGCGTCGTTTCGAGTGATTCTTCTCTTGATGATTCCACGAATTCTACGAGTGTTGACAGTACATGGTCTTCCACTTTTTGGCAGCTCAGATGCATGTCCTCGAGTTTTCAGCTGATGAATCACTTTGTAGACCGTTGCCTTCGGAATCTGAAGTCGTCGAACAATGTCACCTCCACTGACTCCTTCCCTGAACAGCTTTGCGATGATAGGTCGGTGAGGAGAAGCTCGCATTTCTCCGAGATGAGATAAAATGATGAGATATGCTGTTAATGACAGCTTATATACCCTCCGGACTTTCGAAAACTTTCGAAAATTTTCGAAAATTTGACCTGGCACCGTGCCAGCAAACGCTTGAAAAAAGTCTCCATACTTATGAGCCACCCTGTATATAAAAACGATCTCTGAAAACTAGATCAGGTGAAGTTGTTGAATAATTGAAACTGGAAAAATTTCGGCTACAACTTGAAAAGTTGAGACAAGAAAAGAGATTTTTTAAAATTTTCGACTGGAAACAACGATACGAATATTTGTTGAATGAGGTTGAGGTTATCAAACCAGAAATCAACATGATTTTGTAAGTAGAAATCGATCTTGAAAAAAATATGAGTTGAAACTCATAGGATAGTTGAAACGGAAAAAAATTTAACTAAAACGGAAAAAGTCCAAGATTTGAAACAATAATGCAACAGAAGTAAAAATTCGATTCCGCTTTCTTTGATGATGTTTGATAGCTGAACTGTACGGACTTGATTTTTTTGGATTCCGACATTCGGATTCCGGATTCCGGAACGCGGATTGGCTTTGTGAGATTCAAAGCTGATGAAAGAGATTGAGTTCGAAAAGTTTGGTTTGGCTTCGTTTTTCAGTTCATTTTAGGAAAAATTTTATGCTAGGCGCAGTGAATAATCCCGTGCAACTCTGATTGATGGGAAGAACTAAACTTGCAAGGCAAAGACAAAGCTCTTTGAAAAACTGAATCTACATTTGTGGAATAGTTGAAACTGAATGAATTTTGTCTAAAGCTGAATGAAGATACATATGTACGGGGCTGCTGATACATTTCATGGTTTCAAAATGGTACGAGATTATGAAACCCAACAAGGAACCGAAGACTAAACAAACAAAAAATGGATATAACTGAAAATTTGAGATAATTTTGAAACAGAAGTGAAAGTTCGATTTTGTCTATTCCGAGGTTATGGGGACCAGATATCAAATTGAAATGATAAATCAATGGAAAATCTCTTTTAAAAAATTTTGTAAAACTTGTGGAATAGTTGAAACAAAAAGGATAATTCACGTAAAAGTGTTCAGTGAAACTTGTGGGTTAGCTGAAGCCGAGGTTATTTGTACTGGAATTTGTAAGGTGGACTCTCTGAACTTGCCAGGACTTCAGTTTCACCTGCATGGTTTCAGAATGATACAAGACTATGAAAATGAACGAGAAGGCGAGTTCAATGAAAAAATGAAAATAGCTCCAAATACCTTAATACAAATTGTGCAACAGATGTAACTATTCGACTATTTCCTTTCTGATGATCGAAATGATTGCTGAATAAAACCCGAAAAACAAAAAATTATGATGATTTCCCAAATAACTAAAGCCGAGCATTTTAGGAAAATGAAGCAATATTTTTGGAATAGTTGAAACTGAATGAATTTTGTCTAAATCTGAAAAAATGAATCTGATGGGTGGAGCTTCTGTGACATGGATCAAGAAGAGTAAAAGACTATGCAAATCAACTAGAAGCCCGGAAAGGAAACTAAATTATAAATGGAAACAAGTGATCAATTGAGGTAATTATGAAAGAGAGTTTAAACTTCGATTATGTCATTTTTAAGAATGTGGGAACCGGAAAACAGCCATGACAACTATCTCTGAGAAAAAGTTTAGCTGAAGTTCTGGAACTCTTGAAACTGACAAAATTTAACTAAAACGGTAGAAGTTGGCTCATCAAAATGGTCTAGGCTTCCGAAAACTTTATCAAATACAAAAAGAATAGTGAATTTAATAAAACAGATAAAAATGGGTTCACATTTGTAAAAACAATGCAACAAGGAAAAAAAGTTTGGTTCTTTCGATTAAAATAAACGAAAGAAAAACTATAGGGAAGGTCAGAAATCAAAACGCTGAAATGATGAGAAAATCTTCGAAAAAGAACTCAGCTGAAGTTCTGCGATAGTAGAAACTGGGACAATTTCAACTAAAACTCGTAGGACAAGTTGGCAGAAATGAACAGAGCTTCTCTTTAAACCGGCGGACAGATAGTTCAGTAGCGTGCAACGGCTCGAAAAGAATTCTGAAACGGCGTTCAGTTGAAAATCTGGGATGATTGAAACGGAGGAAAAATATGAATTTTTAAAAAGTTTAACAGAAAAAAGACAGATCTTTTGTTTACTTTTCTCAGCAGAACGGAAAAGTATAGAAACCAAGATGACTAGCAATGCATATTTCTAATTTAATTCTAATTTTGATATTCTTCGAATATTCTAAAGAAAACAGGCTCAAAATTTATTTTTGCAGAGTTATCTCTGCTCTCCTGTCGCAGTAATAGTTGTGAAAAAGCTCTTTGACCGATAAGACACTGGATTAATCTCAAAACAAAGATATGTTCAGAAATTTGAAGAGAGGTCGATTTTTGAATGGAAAATTGGCTCAAAATTGTTTAATGAATGAGGTTATGGGGCCAGAAATCAGGAAAATGTTTATGAATTATGTATCTCTGAAATAGAGTTCAAGAGACATTATGGAATAGTTGAAACTGAGATAACTTTAACTAAAACGGAGAAAGTTGGCTCATGAAAAGGGGCGTTGCATCTGTTTTTCCTCATGGCTTCAAAATTTTTCAAAACTATATAAACCAGAACAACGGCAAAAAAGATTAGAAAATTGAAAAAAATTCAAAGGTTGATACAATAATGCAACAGAGAAAAAAGAACTAAAATTAGAAAAATAATGTAGATTTAAGGTAATAATGAAATAGGGATAAAGTTCGATTTCTATTCTGAGGTTATATGTAGCAGAAATCAAAGATTGTAAAAAGGAACGAGAAAGTTTTTAGTAAAACGTGTGGGATAGATATCTGAAACTGGGATAATTTGTGCTAGAAATTCTAAATTCTCTACAACATGGTCGGGACTTCAGTTTCACCTGCATGGTTTCAAAATGTTACAAAGCATTGAAAATCTACAGGAAGACAAGAGAAAAATGAAACAAACGAAAATACATACTTCTAACTTTGCCAGAATAATGCAACAGAGTCAAAGTTTTGTCTATTTTCATTTTGATAATTGAAATGAATTGAAAAAAAAAACAGAGAGCCAGGCTGATACATTATATGCGAGCTGATACATTATATGCGAGGGAACGTGTTCAACTTGTCCGCGTAGCACATTTACAGCTGTCAAAAAGTGTTCAGGTGGAATTCTGAGATAATTGAAACTGGAAAAATATCGACAAACTCGGAAGATAAACTTACAGAAATGGAGGCCGAGCTTTTTCTCTTGCTTATCTACAGATAGTTTGTCACAAAGCAAATGGTTTCAACAGAACACACTTTTAACGAAAAATTTAAGGACATTCTGGAAACAGATCCTATATTATTTGCCAATCCAACTTCTGGCGACTCGAAAACGTACAGAAATGGAATACTAACAAACATGGAACTGGTTGAAATATTCGATACAGCTATGAAACCGATTTTTTCAATTTCGATGATGGCCTCATAAAATAGGACCAGAAGACGCCGAATTCAGAAAAAAAAGTTAATTGGGAATTATGAAATTATTGAAACTGAGGTGTGACTTTTTGAAAAATTCTAACAGAAACGACAAAAGTTTTGATATGGTTCTCACAAAAATGTAGAAAAACCCAAAAAAATTGGTCCCAACGTTCTTGTTTTGGATATTGGATCTCGAAGCAGATCCAAATTTTTTTTTCTTAATCGCATCTAACACTAATAATAATTCTTGTCCAGTGATAGTTGTGGAAACGTTGAAACTTTAAAAATTCGGAAAATTTTAAGGAAAAGCAAGGAATTTCAATTGGACTGACCTAATGTAAAAAAATTTTAGGATTCTACCGAACACAAAATACAAGGGCAAGCTCTTATCATTGAGATTAAATGCTGCGAAATTTTTTGATATTTTTGAAACATACACAGAATTTGGTGACCTAAGCCACCTATATTCAGTTTTCAGTTGTTTTTAAAAGTATCGCAGCAAGAAAAAAATCAACTGAAATCTCTGCAACTATATCTGAGCTCCTGTTCTGGAAGGAGTGTATTCCAACGAGTTTTAGAGAATGGATGACATCGAAACGGAAAAGCCTAACAAAATTTGAGCCATTTATGAAACAGAGCTTCCTTTTAGGGATTTGGTATAGGAAAAACTGAAAAATGACTCAATTCACAATCGCGAAAACCCGATCCAACAACAAACTCGCTAAAATTTTATCAAATTTTCGACACCCGGCCAGAACAGAGAATTATCAGTTGTTTTATCAGCGATTCTAATCTGTAAGACCAAATTAAGCTTTTTAAAATTGAAAAATCACTGAAAATGTCCATATACGAAATAAAAATTGTGAAAAACTAGAATCGGCACAACTTCAAATTCGACGTTCCGAATATAATACGGAACGAGAAGACCCTCTAACACTTTTTTGAAACATGAAACATTTCGGTTTCCGATGCATTTCTTTTCAGTAACAAGAAAAAAGTCACAATTTTGTTACTTCAAACTGAACTTGCTGAAATCCACTTTATGACCGTAAAATTCCAACAAAAGTAGATAAAGTGCATTTTTATTACAGGATTTTTGTAGGTTTTACAGTTGAAAGCAATGCTACAAGATCTATCAAAATCTAGGATTTGGTCTATCAATTTCAGCCATTCCAGGTACAGAAAAACTTTTCAGTTGAAATACGGTCAACGAAGGTTGTTTTCAGTTACACAATCATAACATTTTGAGACAAAAATCCTGAATAGGCTGCGGTTATTTTGTCAAAAAAGAATCATTTTTCATGTTTCAGTTCTGTACGAATTCAAACATGAAGTTAAGCTGTGTAATACTAACCATTCGAAAAACAATGGATGTCTGTAGTTCAATCTGTTTGTAGATAAGCAAAACGATATACCGTCTTCGAAACATTATTCAATGAAATAACGGTAAAAAATATTACCACACTTTGAAGAAGGAATGGATAAACTTATTGATTGTATGTGATTTAAAAACTTAAAAACTCTCTTAAAAATTTCTCGATCTTGAGCATAAACTTCAGGTCATGTTGAAGCAGAAATCTATGGCTATCAATTGAATGGGGAATAATAACTCGTTCGAAGTTCTGTTTTAATAAACTAATACATACATTAAAACAGGAGAAGGATACAACTAATTGGTTCATAAAAATTTTCTTTTTCTTTTCTTCTATGAAAAACTACGAATACGAAACTGATAAATGTGTAGAAACCGTTTCAATAAAAATACCTACGAAATTTCTCGTGTTCTTAAAACACGATCAAAAACGGAAAAGTGGTAAAATATAACTGCTACATAATAATCCTGAAAAACTATAAAGTAGCTTTGAAACATGAAACATTTTCAGATAGATTTGTTCTCACTGAATTGATATAATTTTTAATGATGCCCATCTTTTAAAAGCAACTGAAATGACAGTAAAATTCTGGCAAGGAATCATGAAGCGCGCCTCTATTACAGATTTCTCGTTGATATTAGGATTGGAAGAAAACAAACAAAACCATATACAAGATTTTCGACCATTAATTCAAGAACAATGTCTATCTGGTTCAGGCATTCTAGAAACAGAAAACTTTCAAACCGGGAAAAAAATCAGCAACGTCCTAGTAAAAAAATTATTTTCAGTTACAACTTTTGGACTTTTGGAAAGAAAAATCCTAAATATCAATTTTCCTTTTTTTGAATTCATTTCTGAGTTCTGGCTAAACTTGAAAAAAAAAGAACTAGAAGTTCTTTTACATAGTGAAGGATTTCTCGCTGATTTCAGAAGCGAAAAATAGGAATTTCATCCCTCATCGGAATCATCATTCATCGAAATCTCGGTAACAAAATTTTCGTAATTTGAAACAGAAATGGACAAAAAACATTGCTTGTCTCATTAAAAGTTCGAGTTTCTTGAATGTATGTCACAATAACACGTCTGTCTTATTTAGACAAGAATCGAAAAACATTCGAATTCAAATTGAAAATCGAAGAAGCAATCATTCTTACTTTGGCTCCAACATATTGGCATTTTGAAACAGAATTGTGGGGTATTTATACATAAAATCTACTGATGATTTTAATTTAAAAATTAAAAATGTAAATTTCCTTGAGATATTGAGTACTCTATCAATTACTTGTTAGTTGAAACGTTATGAAAACAGTGAAAGTTATTATTCGAAGTCAAGAAAAAAAAATCAATCTTAGTGAGATCCTTTTGGCTGAATCAATTTCAACGGTGTCTCAATACGTAATGGCAATCTACTTTGATAATTAATTTTTCGATCATGGAAATTTTTTTGTTAATGTGTTAATGTGACGATATGACAGGAAATTTTTCTCTTAAATGGAATCTAATTCTAGGCTTTTGTTTCTGTTTCAAATCTATGAATAGTATTGGAACAAGAGATCCGTTTTTGATGATCTTGTTTCTAAATCCCATCAAATTTCAAGTCCAAAACAGTTGTTGAGACAAATGAATGCTTAACCGTGGACTCATTTTAATCATGATTCAGTTGATCTATTTTTTTGTTGCTCATTTGAATAATTATCAATGGGAACCGTCAGGTTTTGGTAAAAACATTACACCGTTGTTGGAAATGTGGGGTATCGGCTGGTCTCAACAAAATTACTGCTAATAATCGATATAAGAAGATTTCCTATAACTTATCACCATTCTGTAACCGATACCTTTGCCTCAAAATGGTATGAACGATTGTAAGATCAAGTCCATTTTTAGAGTTTGGGAGACAGCCGAAGCAGGAAAAAAAATTTAATTTACTCGCAACTTCTTATGCTAAATTTGATAAAGGTTTTTGAATAGATTTGCGAATCAAAATGCAGCTGTAGTTGATCACTGTTAACTGTCTGGTGACTTTACTTCGACCATTCATTTCAATGCAGACTGTTAGTAAAGGTTATTTTGCAACTATTTGTTTCATTTAAACTATGTAGCAGTGAACCAACTTTTTCTTTGTTCGAATTCAGGAAAATTAATTGAGATTCATGGTTTACGGTAATTGAAGATCATCCTGTATTTTGAACCTGGAACGCTTTGCGAAATTGAAATGGCAGCTTAGAAGAAACTGGAAGAGCCCAACCTTGTTCAAATTTTTGACCGCTCTGTAACCGAGACCTTTGTCAAGAAAAACTAATTGGACACTAAGATCAAGATAATTTTTAAAGTTTGACCAAAACAAAGCAAGAAACTCAATTTAGTCGCAACTTCACATAATAATGTAACAGGAAAAACTAGATTAAGCTTGATAACTTTTTTTCAGAAAGAACTATGAATATGTAATTGAATCAAAAAGCAGCTGTGTATAAGGGGTTTCTGATCAGAAATAGGCTATTCAAACAGAGAAACTCAATGTAATACCGGGTGAAAAGAGGTGATAAATGAAACGGAAAGTTGAGGAATTTCGAGAAATAACAATACTTTCATTACCGGTGTGAAGTATGATTGGGACTAATTGAAACTGAAAAAATTCCCCAATTTTTCAATAAAATGGGCGTTACCTTCCCATTCTCAAAAATAAAGCTCAGTTTCACCCACTCAATTGAAAAAAGGTAACAGAAGCCTGATAGTTGCTGTCCGTTTTGTTCATGGCTGCTTCTCCAAACTTACCGGCCCTGATCGAATAAGAAACAAATAGGACTGGACAGATCAGAACTCCCCCAATTTTGCTGCAATACCCTGCTAATTATGAAAAACTCAGAACTGTCAGAACAATTGATTAGATCGTACTTGAGCAATTTTTATAATAGCGGTTTTTATAAGGACCAGTTCTAGCTATGAAAGCTTCACGTTTTTTACTCTGGCGGATATATGAGAGATCCAAGAATCGGCTAATGGAATTTACGGAACCTTGTTAAAATAATGTTGTAGCCGGAAAACCCCTCGGATTGGGAGTAGGCCGAATCAGAACTGTCCCGTTTTGGAACTGCCCTAATCAGAACTTTTATTTGCCGTGGCGTAGTTCTGATACGGGAAAGTTCTGATACTCCCTCTCGAATTTATCCATGTATGTAATTCAGGGTTTTTTTGACTTCTCAGATACAATGAAGAGCTTTATCGTACAGATTATGAAAACTGTATGAAGGCTCAATTAATGGAAACGATGTAACGGAAGAGCAAATCTCAAAGTTTCGAACGAATATGAAGAATCTATCGAGCACTATTATCTCGATTATGGCCAAATATGTAACGACGCCTTGAAACTGAACTTTTTACTTGATCAAGCACAGAGAAAATTTTGAATTCTATGAGTTAGAATGAGCAACACCTAGCCACTTGGCTCCGTCCATTTGGTAGTTTTCGTGGCAAATGCACTATATTTTTAGAGTTTTTAAAAAATTAGGTTTCGTTAAAGATCGGAAGGTTTTTTTAACACTTCAACCAAAAGAATGCTTTCAGTTCCATCATTGTAACATTTTGGAACAGAAAATTGACTATTTAATCAACCGTCGAAAAGAAATTCCTTTCGTGTAAGATGTCATACCCGAACTTATTGTTGTGTATTGAAGTCGCTGTAATTTCGAACAAGAATAAACCGGAAAAAATGGTACAGCCACCTTTTTAACTGGCTCAACCTGAAAAAATCGATGATTTTCGATTTTTTACCCGGATTAAGGGGGCGGAGCCTAATCCGATATGGACTTTTTTGTTGAAGACCCTTGGAGGGTGGACGTGTGCTCAACATCAGCCAGCTCGGACGAACTTAACTTTTTTAGTGTTGTCCCCAACAGACCGATTCTCGATTTTCACGGTAGGGCCAGTTGAATTCAAACAATTCAAACTCAAAAAAAAGTTTCAATAAAAAAGCCACACCTACTGGATGGTTAAGACACAAGACAGGATATGGAATAATTGAAAACCAAAAAAGTTTATAAATTTTTCCAAGGGAAAAATGTTACCATTCAAGAATTCCTACAAACGTCTGATCACTCCGTTACCACATCGGAAATTACTGAAAGATCAAAATTAACTTGGAGTTTGTCAAATGAAAGTAAATCAATTAACTCGCAACTTCACATAGTATGTAACAGGAAAAACTAAATTCGACTTGATAACTTTTTTTCAGAAAGAAATATGAATATGTGATTACAGTGGCGGGCATGGGTGAGTGTACCTTTGAACTTTCGTTAATAACTCTATTCAAACGATTCAGATTGCTCTAAAAAATTTTTTGGGGACTTCTAAGTAACCCTGGAGTACCTCCAGAAATTTTTTGAAAAATTCGGATTTTCAAGAATTCAGAAGTTTCTTGACGAATTCTGAATTCTGGAAATCCGGAATAAAAAGATTTTTTTGGAGTTTCAGAACTTTTTCTTATTGTGCTCAAAACACTGCTAGGGACCTAAATGAACCATTTCTGAAGTTAGATCGCAAATTGATTTTGTGATTCCGACGTTAGAACTCCAGAAGTCCGAATGGTGATCTTTGCCCGGGACATCATAACGTGGCTCAAAATGATCGGATCGGAATAAAAAATGATTTCTATATAGATTTAAAGTCACTGACCAAATTGCAATCAATTTTGAAACTTTTGGAAAAAATTATTTTTCCTGTTTTCTACTGGATTTTTGATTTCCTGAAAACTTGGAAAAATGACAGAAAATAATATTTTCTAAAAGTTTCAAAACTAATTGCAATTTGTTTAGTGACTTTAAATCTATATTGGAATCATTTTTTGTCTCGATCCGATCACTTTGAGCCACGTTATGATGTCCCAGGTGAAGATCACAGTTCGGACTTCTGGAATTCTGACGTCGGAATCACAAAATCAATTTGCAATCTAACTTCAGAAATTGTTCATTTAGGTCCCTAGCAGTGTTTTGAGCACAATAAGAAAAAATTCTGAAAGTCCAAAAAAATCTTTTTATTCCGGATTTCCAGAATTCAGAATTCGTCAAGAAACTTCTGAATTCTTGAAAATCCGAATTTTTCAAAAAACTTCTGGAGGTACTCCAGGGTTACTCAGAAGTCCCCAAAAAATTTTTTAGAGCAATCTGAATCGTTTGAATAGAGTTATTAACGAAAGTTCAAAGGTACACTCACCCATGCCCGCCACTGTAAATTAAAAAGCAGCTGTGTATAAAGGTTTCTGATCAGAAATATGATACTAAAACAGGGTAATTCGGTGTGAAACTGGGTGAAGGATGGTGCAAATGGAATCGGAATTTATTGTGAGTAGAATGCAATACTTTCATTTTCAGTGCGAAGTATGATTAGGACTAGTTGAAACTGGAATATTCCCTCAATTTCTAAATAATACAAACATCATTCTACTACTATCTCAAATTAAATTCGGTTTCACTTAGTAAACTTTTGGTAACAGTAACCTACTAATTGATGCACATATGATACATTGGGGAAAAGTGGAGGTACTCTCAATGGGAGCCGACCAAATAAGAGCTGAATGAATCAGAACAGGGACAAAACTGAAAAAAAAGTGGTCAGATGGATATCAAAACTCCCGAAGAAGAATAGTTGAATAAGGTCTCGTTTGCAGCAGTTTCTAAAAATTCAGTTCATTTCTGGGTCAGTTCTGATTGGGACATCTTTCATTTGATCAGACTCAAGTTTATCTGTAGTGCATTATCGCCTAGAATTTATAGAAATTTGTTAAAATATTGTTGTAACCGGAGCGTTTTTTGGTACTTCAGATCAAAATTCAGACTGAATCTCTGGAGAAAGTTTATTTAAATTTTAAAATTACAAGGATAAGCCCAAATCGAAAAGGCTTCTCACCTAGTTTGTAAAAAAATATTTGATGGAAATTCATACGACATCAACGAAAATATTGATTTCAGTTCAATGAACATAATTTCATGAAATAGAAATCTGATTGTTTGATGGACAGATCATAAACATTTTGATCAAAAAATTTTAGAGTCTACAGCAGAACTGTTAGAACTTCTGTACGTGCATAATGTACCATGGCTTTATAGTGGTGTTAAAATAAAAATTCCTTGGATCTTATAACAAAACTGAAGAGGAAAAATTTGTTACTACCAATTTTATATGATCAAAAGTTTCAGAACTCGTTTTGACCTAGACAGAATGCTGACAGCCTACCGATTTCCAAGGTTGAGTTACATAAGTTTAAAAATTGCAGATACAAGATTCATATCAAAAACATTAGTGAAAATTGAAAAAAACGGCCATTACATCTGAAATTGTACAATAAGATTTCAAAATATTTTCTAAACTAATTGAAACCGAAAAGAATTTACTAAATTCTGCAAGTGTTACAGCTCGTGAATTAACAAATTAGTGCTGATTCGGCTTCAATGTATGAAGTTACAGAAATTTTCTCCACGTTATGTTTATTTCAATCACATTAGGACTACCGTGAAGCCTTAAATTGACAGGCACCCGTATTTGAACGGCCCCTCAAATAAAGCGGCCCCCTTAAACAAAAAACCCACGGAACCTGGTTTAGCAAAGGAAAGAAGTTCCAGTGTTTTCATCAAAACTTCTTGTAACGGAAACCTAAAAGATGTATGTTTCATAAATTTTATGTATTTGTGACCTAAAAACTAGAAATTGATAGATACCAATTACTTTTCAAAACTTAGAGCTAGGTCAATTTTTAAAAAATTGACTTCTTTCTGTTTATTTATGTCTGCACTTCTGAGCAAAGTTCAATTTGCGGTAAGAGGAAAATTTTAGGACAGACTAATGAATCAGATGGATTATTTCTGATCTATAGAACTAGATCCTCTGGAACATCAAGAACGGCTAGTAAGTGACTGAAAGAAAGCTTACTTACTTACGGCTGTACTCGAAAATTGCCGTTTCAATGCTAAAATGGAAAGGATATCAGTGAAACCCATATCACTTAACGAATTAGTTTTTGATTTAGTCAAACAATTCGAGCAATCACTGATAAAATTTGTTATTTTGAACCTATTTATGTGCATATGTACTCCAGATCCATATCGAACTAGTTTTGATTCTTATATGGCTTTGGAGCAGACTTTTGAGCCATACGGCTCAGCCAGGCTTAGTCGGTTTTATCAATCAGGATCTAGGAAGTTATTGAACTAGATCTTCTTCAAGTATGTAAAAAGTCTAGAAATAATTTCCAATAACTTTTTATACTATTGAAACAGGAAAAAAAACTCTCGAATTTATTGTGTTTTTTTTATGAATCTAAGAAAACAAACAAAAAAGAAAGGTTAAAAATGAGGCCTCGTCCTCTTCAAAAATCACATAAAGGAGGAGGATTTTACACCATTTTAACAACATTTACACTATAAAAATGCTCCTCGATTCTGCAGATTTCTTTTGTTTTGTTGGTTCAAGGTGATTTGTTTGCCAATAGAGTGTTTAGTTAAAAAACTCGAAATTCAAAATAAATAATTTTTCGAAATTCGGATACATTGTGATTGAAACCGTTGAAAAATTCATTCTTTTAGAATTTTTTTTTGTTTCAGAATTGTTTGATTTCGGCAGATAAGGAGTTCATTGTGTTTTTTTTTTAAACCCTTTCACATCTAAATTAACAGAAATTATTTCAGAACCTCTATCAATCACGAGTAACTGAATTTCAGTGTTCCAAAACGAGCCTCGTTCAAGAAAACATACATAACTTTGTTGGTTATTCAAATGAGACTATCAATTATTTGAGAAAACTTGTCTGTTTTGAATTCTCTATGAGATTAGTGAAGGCAGGAAGTGCAGATTCGAACAGGATTAGGCAAATGGTTCGATATAAATTTTTCGTATTTTGAACAAGAACAGTACTCGGGTTTTTTTTCCAAATTTTAATTTCCGACGTATTTTTTTTATTCTGATTATTTTCTTTCAATACGACTTTCCTCCAAAACCACTCTAATCAGCAGAGAACGGGAAGTTCGAAGATCTGGCCGAGTATAGATTCATGGCATAATAAATGGAAAAAAGCGCGCGCAAAACGCACACTTGTCAGGTTCTAGGCCATCAATCTGTACTCGGCTATACTTTCAAACGCCGTTTTCTACCTTTTAGAAAGTTTTTATGGGAAGTCATATTGAAAGAAAACATTCAGAATTAAAAAATACGTCGGGATTTCATATTTGAAAAACCCCAGTTCAGTTCTCCTTTGAATGGAAAATTCCTACAAGTAGGGAAAGGATGGATATTGTCTGCGGGAGTTATTTTCATACCTAAACAATCTGTGAGAATCGGGAAACAATTTTCATGCAAAATTTTTCGATACATTACCCAAAACTGAAATGTCAAACTATTTTGCTGCAGAGACAAAATCATAATGAGGCTCGGGAAAGTTTGAAAAAAGTTCGATGGAGCACAAATAGAAAAAGTGAAAAAAACTTCCCGGATTCAAATATATCCTAAATAAGCAACGGCAATGATTTTTGTGATGGGTGTATGTGTGAGCCTTTGGACAAAAGAATTTGGAGGAAAAAATTTGAAAAATTCGTGTAATACACAAAAAGAATATGCAAGCCAAAAGTGAAAAAGGTTACCCCAACGTTTCAATTTTGCCGTGTCTCCATTTCTTTCAATATTTCGTTAGCTTTCTCTTTCCTTCAAAAATCACATAAAGAAAGAGGATTTTACACGACTTTAACAAACCTTACACTATGGACATGCTCTGTGCAGATTTCTCGTTTTGTTGATTCTGGGTGATTCGTTTGCCAGTAAACTAAACGGATCCACGAGCGCACTAAAAATCAAACGTTTTTTGTTTCTGTTGGTTTGGAAATGAAACAGATGAAAACTAGGCTGTTGTTCTCTCATCTGTTGGAATATGCCTGGTATCGCTTTCTGTTTATAATTATAGCGAGTGAGATCCTCCCTATTTCCAGTTAATTCCTATCAGAAACTGTGATTTTTTTTTTCATATTTCGTTTAGCGAATCGAATCCGAGTGCCAGAAATTATGAAGGCGCAATAAGAAACAACACGTTCGTGCAGTTCCATAATCCAAAATTTCAAGTTCATTCCTATTTTGAACAGAAAAGGCTATAGTTTTGACTTAAATATGTTAATGCCTCTTTCGATAGCCTGTTCATTAACCTCGATTAACTGAGTATCAGAATATCATATAGTGAAAACGGTAGTAATTTTTTGTATTGGTTTTGAAAAAAAGCAAATCGATGTTTTTCTAGATCAGCTTCTAACACCGAGAGTAATTGTCTTATTTTTCAGGTTTCAGATACGCTTCAACTGACACGGTCGGTTTTTGATACGTTACGAGTGATTTTCGAGTTTTTTTTTTAATTTTCAGTTTTTTAAAGATGTCCTTACTGTTTGAACAGCATAGTAGATTGACCTAAATAAATGTTTGGAAATGCAACTCTAGAAACCGCGAAATTCTAAATTTTTACTGTTTTTCTGATGTTTTCTTTCATAACTTTTTCTCACAACATTTAATTAGTCGGTGTAACTTGGAGAAATTCATAGACTTTAAATGTAATGAATAACAGAAAAAAAGCTACTTTGAAAATAGACTTCCTATTTCAACGCTATCCATTTTTCATACTGTTTTAGTGTAGGGGTAGAGAAAGAAAGTCAGAAAACCACGGAAAGGAAATATTGGTAATCAGTTTACGGTTCCCAATATATAATGTATGAGGAACGGGAATAGATTTTGTAGTAATATGTTTTCTTCGTCTTCCCTTAAAAACCCGGATTTGAATGAAAAAAAAGAATTCAAGAAAAAACAGGACTACATGAACCTCGTTAAAGATCATAAAGATGACCGTTTCTGTCTGAACTCTCGCAATTACTTACACTATTTCTTCAGTTTCTTTTCCATGACAGATAATTCGAGTAAAATGAAGTGTTAGGCACAGTCGCAATGACCTAGTTTGGAAAACTCCAATATACTTAAAATAAGAAACATGCATTCATTTTTCGATTTTCAATAAGCAATTGTGAGGAACATGACCAAACTCACTGAAAAATGGGGATGATTAGTTGATGATATTTTGTGATTGACGGCGAGAGATCATTCTTATACAGTGCGCCCAATAAGTTTAGGACACCCCCTAATTTTGGGCGTCCAGACGAAACTAGAAATGATATCAAAAATCTGTTAATGCCATTCGATTCCGAATGCAAAATAACCCCCGGGCACATATTTTCATGCTCCTACCTTTTTCTGTCCTCCAGCAGCACTAAAAAATCATTTTTTAGGCCGCCCAATAAGTTTAGGACACCCTGAAAATAGGAATGGAAACCTAATTTTTTCGAAGTTTCAATACTTCAAAATGATTCATTTTCACTTTTTTGGATGTTTTATAAAGTTTCCATACACTTCCGACCATATCTGACAAATATCTCAACTCTTCAAAATTTCACTTTTCCACTATTTTACGCTTTTTGGGTTAAAGTCTATAAATCTGAATGTATGGTCGCTGATATCTTCTCCCAAGTTTTGATAAGAGCTGGGCATAATTTGAACCTTATCAGTAGTTGGTTTTCAATCGGTCTAGATCACTATGTTCCAAGAACTCCTGATACTTTACCGAAACAGTGACTTTAACCCAAAAAAGTGTAAATTAGTGAAAAAGTGGAATTTTGGCGAGGTGAGATATTTGTCAGATATGGTCGGAAGTGTGGGGAAACTTCATGAAACATCCAAAAAAGTGAAAATGAATCATTTTGAAGTATTGAAACTTCGAAAAAATTAGGTTTCCATCCCTATTTCCAGGGTGTCCTAAACTTATTGGGCGGCTTAAAAAATGAATTTTCAGTGCTGCTGGAGTACGGAAAATGGTAGGAGCATGAAAATATGTGCCCGGGGGTTATTTTGCATTCGGAATCGAATGGCATTAACAGATTTTTGATATCATTTCTAGTTTCGTCTGGACGCCCAAAATTAGGGGGTGTCCTAAACTTATTGGGCGCACTGTATATAAAAAGCCAGAGGGGTATGTCCGTTGCTTTGTCGGGATGTGCGCACTTTTTGGGCAAGAAGAAAGAGAGACTAGCCCCCAAAAGGGTTCGAACCCGCGGCCTTGCGAACGACAGCTGCGCGCTCATCCACTGCGCCCACCGGACCACGAAAACTGGGGGACCTGTTTGCCTACAGGTGACAACGGGTTCCAGTTATATGGAGCGGCGTAGCCGCGACCAGCGAAAAAAGTGAGGAGCGCAGCGACGAACAGTTTAAAGAAGCCTGTTGAAGCGCCGGAGGCGCGACAAACAGGCTGGTTAGAAACAAAAAAACAGTAAAACAAAAAAGGAAAGTATAAAACTAGAAACATTTTTGCTTTTCCCTAAACGGTTTGACATGAATAACTTTTGACAATCTATCGTCTTTTCAAATTCATTAAAAAAAATTGATGATAAATCAAATAATAAAATAAATAGAAAACTCTACGCGGAGTGCACGGGAAGAAAGTTAAAACATCCTCGACGTTGTGACAATGCGCTTTTAACATGTTTTTCTTCAGAATCATTCAAATAATGAATTTGTTCATACGACTAACCAAGTTCCTAAGGTTTCCAAAGTATAACATGAGTCAGAAACATTTATAAATTCATACTCTCATCATCCTATAAAAACGTTACTAATCTAATGAAAAATTTCATTCAATCGAATCAAAATATTTTTTATGATTCCGAGACTTCAAATTTAGTGAAGGACTAAAAAAACCTATTTTGAACAGGGATGAAAAAAAAACTAATAGAAACTAATTTTACTGATCCCAATAAGTAATAACGGGGGAGCAGGAATGAATTTAGTGATCGATGGAACACCATTTCCACTCTCAAAAAATCCGATATATTTAAAGTCAAAAACATACATATACTTTGTCGATACTCGATGAGGAGTCGTTTAGAATATGTCCCAAATTTCTGAAAAATAGAAATCGTTAATTGGTGATATAGTGTGCGTGACGAAGAGAGATAAAAGAGAAAAAAAAATGAAGACGATTAGAAACACTTTGCTGATTCCGAGAAGTTTTGAATATGAAAAATGAATGAAGTTTATCGATCCCATAGCTGCATAAATTTCTATGAACTTATTGACAAGGCAAAAACAGCTTTGTGACAATACTTCTAATAAAGGTTTTATTTTGAATCTTATTAAAACTATGACTGTTATGCTTATCAGACTAGAGGATTCATAAATTAGCGTTGTCCATTTTTTAAAAGAAAGTTCTAAAACTCCAAAAAATGAACGAGAATTGTGATTAAAAAAAGAGACAATGTAAACTTCCAGTAGTGCTCTTTTATTGAAGGTGTCTTACCTTCTAATTAGAAAATCCCATTTTAGCTGTAGCCCAGTTTCTTGGGATTTCAGGTTATAAAGTCAGGTTCTGTACAATTAGAAACATTTTACTGTTTTGCAAATGTTTTGAATATGAAACATGAATAAATTTTGTTAATGCAAAGACGATTTGACTTTTTTCAAATTTATGAAAAAACCAGAAAATTTGAAAAATAAACAAGAAATTGAAAAAAAGCAGATATGAATTTCTAGTAATGCTCTTCTATTAGAAGTGTCCTTATTCCTAAATAGAAACACCCACATATTCCAGCTATAGCCCATGAAGGAATTTCGTGATGCTCTTCTATTAGAGGTGTACTAATTTCTAAATAGAATGTCCTACATATTTCACATAAAGCCCAGTTTATATGAATTCTTATCTATAACATCAGTCAGAAACATTTATAAAATTTATATCCTCATCATCCCAAAAAATTGCGTGGGAAAACATCGTAAATATGTATCTAAATGTAAATTTTTATGAAACAAAACTAACAGATTAGCAATTCACGGAGAAGATTAGAAGTATGTGCTCCATCTATCATCTACGTCTTCTTCTTCTCCCCTCTCCAAAACGCCTTAAATCAACTTTTATATTCAGAAAAAAAAGCGATGAAGAAGATGCATATAAATTCCAAATTTCCGCTTCTTTCACTCCTTAATCTTCTCCCCTTTTTCTATGATCTATGTGCATAAATTAGTCACGTAACATACACACACACAGCCAAAGGTGTTTCTAAAAATAATAAAAAGGTCAAAAAACTTGGAAAGGGTCAAAAGACGAAAAAATGATGAAAGGGAACTTTGAGAACAAGAAGGGGAAACCCTAGACTGATCTCAAATTTCAAATTTCGAGACTAAAAATTTTGAAAAGAAAAGAGGAACAGAATGTGTTTTTGGGGGAAGGAAGGGGAAGTTTGAATGAGGGGAAAATATTTTCGCGAGGAATTGAAAACAATTTTATTAGTGAAATGACTACTCAAAACTGTTTTATGACTTTGTTTTGCCTACGAACGCGACAATATTCAATTCCAGGTAAAAATGGGATGCCATGTGGCTGATGAACATTTATTTGAACATGATAGGGCTGATGTTTCTGCAGAAAACAACCATTTTGGACAATCTCGTACACTTGGGAACAGTTTCCAGAAGAAACATTCATAATTTGGAAACTTGAAATTTTGGCTTTCAGAATCTGTAGTGATTTTTTAGAAGTCGTGCCACGCCTGAAGGAGTGTTTCCGATGAGCTAAAATTTTGTGAAAGTACCATATATGAGTAGGGCAACACGTGGTAGAAATTATTTGGAAATCGGTGACTATGAACATTTTTACCATGTATAGGTATACGTTGAAATTATAGGCACTGAGCACAAACTTTGCTCTGGATCGGCTTTAAGACACCGCAAAACCTGGAGAGATTTTTCTGACCCCATTGGTAGTGGGTATTCATAGAAAACATAAACAAGCCGGACGTAATGAAAAAATTTTCCAGGACACATGTTCAAACTTCAAAAACCAACACATTATGAAACATTTCATAAAAATTCAATTTTTTTCGTTCTGAAGACGTAAAGTCAGAATTTTCTCCAAAACTCAAAAATGCTATAAACGATACCAAAAGTTGATTCATGTTGAGATTTCATCATTATCTCTTTCAGGAAAAATTTTTATTTTTTTGCTTATTGAGCATTGCCTACAGTAGGAAAGGGGCGGAGCCTAATCATATACTATGGTTTGTACTAAGAAGACATAAGGTCATCATCTGACAAAAGATCAGCCAAAAAAAATCAACTTGAAAATATCGTCCCCCTGGATGCTCGGGCCTATCACAAAATGTCAATTAACTGCAAAATTGGTTCTCGTTTTTCCGCCTCCAAGAAAATAATCATAGTTCTTTTTGAAAGACTTTTACACGTTAGAATCAGAAATTATTGGTGCAAAAGTTTGTGAGATCACTGCTAATAAAAAACGTGTTCATCCTATCTAGCAATGAAAAGAGATTAAAAAGTTTGATATCAAAAATCAGATATCAAGAGGAAACTGATATTTCTTCAACATGAGTTCAAGCGAAATCAGCTTCTGGAACTTTTTTCCGGTTTATACAGATTTGATGAAACATCAACTTCAGAAAACCAAAATGAATTTGATCTTTTAAAATGACCGAATAAGAATTCATGGTAGTGAGCTATATACATCGAAATATCAGATATGAACAACTAGAAACGGCTAAGTCTAAATGTAAGATTTTTCAATGAACTTATAAGGATTACTGTTTTGTTATTCCTCCTTATCTTACACATACATATAATTTCCGGTGATGCCTTACCAAAAAAATATTCTGTATGAAATCAAAAGAACAGAAAATTTTCCTTGATGGCAAAAAATAAATGTATTGCGAAGCTCTAAATATCAGTAACATTAAAATTTATGGAAACCATAAAAGAGAAAGATTCATACTGATTGCTCTTATGGACTGATTACTAACCAGGAGAGCAGGAACATTTCCGGTTTTAGAAAGTTGACGGTTTTTTAGCTGAGTCAAGGACAGGATAAATATGTTGGGTTTAAAAAAAGAATGTGGTATCCGAAACGTACAGAAAAAGCTGAAACACCACAAGTTAGCAATTTGAAACAGTAACACTTTGAAAGAAAACGAATGAACTCTAGAATATAAAGATTATGCAATGACAGATGGCTCCTTATGAAACAGGATGCAAAGCAGAGTTGCACGGAAGTGAAAATTTCCTAGACGGAAGTCGGAAGTCGGAAGTCGGAATTGGAATTTCTTAAACGGAAGTCGGAAGTCGGAAGTCGGAAGTGAAATTTCTTAGACGGAAGTCGGAAGTCGGAAGTCGGAATTGGAATTTCTTAAACGGAAGTCGGAAGTCGGAAGTCGGAAGTGAAATTTCTTAGACGGAAGTCGGAAGTCGGAAGTCGGAATTGGAATTTCTTAAACGGAAGTCGGAAGTCGGAAGTCGGAAGTCGGAAGTCGGAAGTGAAATTCCTTAGACGGAAGTCGGAAGTCGAAATTAATTTTTCTAGACGGAAGTCGGGAGTGAAAAAATCGGCGGAATTCGGAAGTTGGAGGTGGAAAATCTTCCAAAATTATCGAATTTTGCGAAAATTTTCGAATTTTTGATTGTTTCACCTGTTTTTCCCGTGTTTTTTGGCCTAATTTCACTGAATTTACTTCGATTTCCGAAAAAAAAATTTCCTTCTAAAACTTCCGACTTCCGTCTAAAATTTGGTCTCAAAACGGAAGTCGGAAGTCGGAAGTCGGAATCAAAATTCCTTAGACGGAAGTCGGAAGTCGGAATACGGAATTAAAATTTCTTAGACGGAAGTCGGAAGTCGGAAGACGGAAGTGAAAAAACACCCGGAAGTCGGAAGTCGGAAGTCGGAAGTCGGAATTCCGTGCAACTCTGATGCAAAGGAAACGAAAACGGGAAACTACGGCAAACAAAATTTGCACCAAAATAAAAAGCTTGCTTTTTATACTATCCAGGAACGGAATACTTTTTTAAAAGTACTTTTTTAAGTACTTTTTTTTAAGTAGCTGGAAATGGATAATTAGGAGCAATGAGATCTTCAAAATAACTTTTGACATCCAACAAAAAAACTGTTCACAGTTTCATCATCAACATAGTAATCCGAAATTCAATCGAGGGATCTGATTCCTTTTTTTGTCTCCTGATGTTTACTTGTTACCCTTGTTACTGAAGTTGACGTGTCACGCTTTTTTACGGACTCCATTTTAAGTTCCGTCAACTTTAACTACTGTCCACTTTACGCTTCGCCTACCCCAATCTTTACAAGAAAAAAATTACAGTTTGAGAATCAGGTAAAATCAAGCAGATAAAATGTTTTGTTGATCAGTCAAGATGACTTGAAATACAAAAACTGCATTATGAAAAAAAGTGATAGCCAAGGCCAGTTTGCATTGTTTCCGCCTTTTCTGATTATCTTGAAAATTTCGGTTTTATTAGAAAAGTAAAAGTCTAGTGAATAAAACATTTTGTTGTTTCATTGATCCAATTCTGTATGATGCAAAAACATATTTATGGAAATAAACAAGCGCTAAGGTCAGTTTAGTTGCCGCTTTTTCTAATCCGCTTTACGAATATTGGCTAGCTGAAAGTTCCGCTTAGGTTCAGCTAAAAGGATACTAATGTTTGTGACATAGATCACATAAACAAAAATCACATCAAACATTACCAACGTGTAGCAATACAACAAATGTGCAAAAACATAAATCAGTTTCACGTAACTGTAATCTGGAACGCTATTTGTTCAACAATAATTCAACAACAGCTCGAATGAGACAAATGAATGCATGGAAAAAACGAGTTCCGTCCATTTTAAACTCCTCCCAGCTTAAGCTACGCCCACTTTGAGTCACATTTTTTAGAAGCAAAAAAAAACGGGTTCACAATCAAGTTAAATTTGGGGAAGTGAGTGAAGTTTCTAATTGAAAACTTATTGTACTATCGATATGTGAAAAAAGCTTTGGAACAATCAATCAGATTGTAACTTTATTCGGAACAAAATGTGAAGCTCCGCCCATTATATGCTCCGACTTTTCATGTGGTGAGTCTCGTGAAGTTGAGTTTCAATTATCTGGAAGATTCACGTAAAAGGAATTAATCAGCAAAATTAGAAGTCGCATAATTGATTTCGCCATCATGAAACAGAAACATTTTAAAATGAATCTGGCCCATTTAGCAAATTTTGATGAGCCTGTTTTCAAAAAATTTGAGGATGATGAAGATTTGCTTAATAATGTTTTCATCACAAAATGATGGTTGACGGGATAAGCATAGTTATTTTTAAAGTTGCAAATATGTAAACATATTGAAACACCAATTTCTCAGGGAAAAAAGAAATGAAAAAGTTCAAACTTTCAAATCTATGTAAGTAGTCGAAAACTTCGAAAGAACGGAAGCTAGAAAAGACTCGGCTCATGGTCATAAAAGTACAAATGAGTAGAAAAAGAAGGAAAGAAGCAGAGAATAGGAAAATTTGAAAAAGTAAAGCATTTTTAGATTAAAATTCGGATTGAACTTAATTACGATCTCAATCGCTTGACTATATTTGTCGAATCAGCCCAAAGAAAACTCAGCTCTTATCCATGGTGATAGAAACAGATTTAAAAAAACTTTATATGTTTTGAACAACATCTAGTGTGCTGAAAACCATCAAGTTTTCAAAAAAATAAAGCTCATGATTTTTGAGTGGGTTCCTCAAATTATTTTTATACTGTTAGACTTCATCAAAGTTTAAGGAATTGCTTTCCTAATGATCCTTAAAAAATACGTTTTTTGAGATTGTAGAGACAGTGGTATGAATAACATGCCATAATGCCTAATTTCATCTACAAGATGTCTGTAATCTTCAATATGACACAAGTCGTACCACTAAAATCACAAAATTTCCAAAATTTTTTATGTAAAACCCGAAACTGTAAGTTTGAAACAAAAGTCTCCGTGTCAATGACTCGCCAAAATAGACTCGGAAATTTTTCGGGTATTCTTCTGACTCTAATTGCTACCAGTGTGTGTTATCGAGAAATTTTTATCGATAAATCTCCAATCTGACAAACATCTGACAAAAAATCGACAAAAAATTATCGATAAATTGTCGACAAATTATCGACACTTAACGTTTTTTATTCGATAAATTATCGATAATTTGTCGATAATTTTATCGATAAAATTCGACAAAAACCGACAAAAGCCGTGAAAAGGATTAGCCACCTTGACGTGGAATTATTTATTTTTTAAATCATTTTTTCCACGAAGAACCCACGTGGGGAGGCCTCATTTTCCACAATTATTTCTTTTGTCTACAAAATGCTTTGTTAAAAATGATAAATTTATCGATAACGTGTCGATCTTTTATCGATAAATTTTTGTCAGATTTTTGTCGATAATTTATCGACAAATTATCGATAGAATTATCGATAAATATTCGATAAAAAACCGACAAAAATTTATCGATAAATTGTCGATAAATTATCGACAAACCTATCGATAAAATTTATCGGTAAATTTGTCGATCCTTTGTCGATAACACACACTGATTGCTACCATGTTTTATTTTGTCAACAAAAATGTCGAGGCAACAAAATTTCAAAACTATGAAGTTACTGAAACGGAGGATGCTAGAAAATAATAATAATAGGTTTCAGAAATTATAAACCTGTCCTGAAAATTTCAGTTTATTAATACGAAGAAGAGAAAAATTGCCATTTCAAAAAATCATTTTCAGTAGCGCGAAAAACCCGAAGCAGCTTTTAAAAAAGTAACACAAAAGATCGACTTAACAAATCAAAATTTTCCACTTTCCCATTTTGAAAAGTTCATGTACCGGCAGTAATCGAAATTATATTCTGAACATTCTCACTGAAAATTTTTAAAAAATTATGGAATAAGGTCCCGAAACTACTAAACCTTGGGCTCAACAGTAATAAATAAATGCCGAAAAAAAATCAGCAAATTTTTTTTCCATGTTTTTTTGTGATTCATTGTTAACCCTCTGTGTCAAATTTATTCGATAACTATTTGAAACAACTAAAATTTCCGTTTTCAAATAAAAATGATACGAAAAAACCAGACCCTGCTAGCACCTATCTAATCAGAACAACAAGATTTCTGCAACATTTTTTGAGTAGGGGTAAAAGTTTAGAAATAGAAATGAGTGGTTTTTCTATAGTATACAGAAAAAAATGAATTATGTGAAACATGGAAAAACTCGAAGAAAGCAATGAAACCCCCTAAATAATTTGTTTCTGAGTTAAGTATATTGAAAAAAGCTAGTTTATCGATTTTATCATTTTTCTATTAGACTGTCCGTGATTAGAATCGATCCAACATTATGACGAAAGAAGTATGTGAGATTTATCTCTCGATTTTTGAAGGTTTGGCCAAACGGAAATTTTTAAAAATAATTTTTAGTATTTACCTGTAAAAAGTGATTACTGATAATTATAGCAGAGTCTGTTTTTTGCTGATTAGGCAGCTCAATCTAAACCACTTTAAGAGGACTACTTGAAACAGGTAAACGTTCGATTTTTCACTGATACACTATCTGGTTAATTGATTTTTAATTCCACTCCTATTAGTTATATTTCACCTCATTTTTCTGAAAATACGATCGTCGTTATTATCAGATAAAATCCTAGCAATCTTGGCAAGATTAGCCAGAAGAAAACTTTCAATTCTTATCCATGGTGGTAGAAAAAGGTGGAAATTATTCATCTTGAAAACAACTTGCATGCTGAAAGTTATCAAGTTTCGAATCACTGTAAAACTAAAGCTCAAAGTTAGTGGGTAGGCTAGTAAAACTGAGACAAAGAACAGTCGGCTCCTCAACTGTTATTTGAGGTTATCAACCAAAAAACTTCCTTACTAATAATACTAAAAAAGAACCGTTTTAGATATAATTTCTCTGTAATTGCTATTTTCACAAGCTAATTCATCGAAAATATAAGTAAATGGTAAACAAAATATGATAAAAGTCAAAATTTCAGCTATAAAATGTCTTAAAATTTTTGTTTTTAACCATCGTTCTACTTGCATCGTTCTGCTACACATTGGCATCGTGAAATTTCACAATATTTTTCTGCAGAATCCAAAACTGTAAATTGATAAAACGAGTTTCAATGTGACGAGCCTAGCCATTAAAAATTACGGGAATTTTTCGATTACTAATTTTATTTTCGGTAATATTAAGGAAACTTTGCCAATAGGAATGTTGAGACAATAATATCTCAAAAATATGAAGTTACAGAAACAGATAATGCTAAAAAATAACTAAAAAATAATCAATTTCGATCAATTCAGAATTTTGTCCTGAAACTATTACATTAGTTTTTTTTATATAAGGCAGAGAATTTATTTCGACGAATGACAGTTATTTCTGACCAAATAATATAGGAACTACTTGAAACAGAATCCAACCAGTTTAAAAATAATATTTGCTTTCGATGCTTGAGATTTCAAATCGAGTTACATATGTTACTTCAGATAGAGTTGAGACAACAGTTGAAAATGGTCTTTAACGCTCGAATTCTGGAACTTAGCCTTCCGGAATTGTTCTTGAAATTAGAGCAGTTAAATTCACAGACAAGAATTTCATTTTCGCAATAAACACTTGTTCTAGCCACGATAGAAGCAAACTAGCTGAAACGGGAATTCACAAAAAAATCGTGTTCAAAATTTTTCAGATGAGGACATCGAAAAATACTATTGTCAATGTTAGTTTTCCATGGATAGACTAGTTCAGTTATGTACATTTGTTGCAGTATCCATAAAACTACACAGAATTCACATTGAACATTCACAATGATGTTAATAAATAACTTCCAACTGTGAACATGAATAACTGAATAGAAGTAGATATTATGTTTTCATTTCAATTTTACATGTGCATAGTTGTTTAGATGAACGCGGAACTGAATAACTGATTGGAAAATAAAAGCAAAAAAGTATTGACAAATGTAAACTGGGACTAAATTACCGAAGCACGGTGAAAATGGAAATTCTGGTTATCATTTTCAGAAATAGATGTGTTTTTTTTTTGAAATTTTTATTGTTAAAATCTCTGATAAACCATCTTCGGAGAAGCTTTTCAAACGAAGTCGGGAATTCGAAACAGGAAGTAAAATTAACAAAACTGTGTTTCATAAACAAAGTAAGTTATTTTATCCCTTTACCTTGTTATTATGATTAGAAGAAACCAGCAGAAAACCGCGACTACGTCGCGGATTTTCTTCTGGCGTCTGCTGGCTCTATTGTGAAGTTCATTTTGAAAGCTGTTCTGCTATCTAAACTCTTCCTAAGCTTGAATAGGGGTTAGCGGAAAGTTGCAACGTACTGCCGTATTTATAATCTGGCAATTGCTTTCTCTAAAAACTCTCCCGCAGTTCCCGGTGGCTATTTTTGAACTGCGGGTTGCTACCCAGAGAGTACAACTATTTATTTTCGAAAATGCTTGTTTCTAGAGGGATTTTGAATTCCCACGCTTTTTGAAAATTTGAGTTCCAGAACTTTCTAGAAAAAATTTGAACTACCGCGCTTCTTGAAAATTTGGGTTTCAGAACTTTCTAGAAAAAATTTGAACTACCGCGCTTCTTGAAAATTTGGGTTTCAGAACTTTCTAGAAAAAATTTGAATTCCCGCGCTTTTTGAAAATTCGAGTTTCAGAACTTTTTAGAAAAAATTTGAATTCCCGCGCTTTTTGAAAATTTGAGTTTCAGAACTTTCTAGAAAAAATTTGAATTCCCGCGCTTTTTGAAAATTTGAGTTCCAGAACTTTCTAGAAAAAATTTGAACTACCGCGCTTCTTGAAAATTTGGGTTTCAGAACTTTCTAGAAAAAATTTGTTTTCCCGCGCTTTTTGGAAATTTGGGTTTCAGAACTTTCTAGAAAAAATTTGAATTCCCGCGCTTTTTGAAAATTCGAGTTTCAGAACTTTTTAGAAAAAATTTGAATTCCCGCGCTTTTTGAAAATTTGAGTTTCAGAACTTTCTAGAAATTTCTAGAAATTCAAACTCTCCCCTGCGATGAACAACTTCTCTGCGTCTCTCACTCTCTCGTAGAACATTCCGGAAAAAAAATTCGAAATTTTGTAGGCATGTTGTTCTCAATCGTAGCAGTTTCTGAGTACAATCTTCAGGGTGTAATGCACTCTTCAATCACAGATATCCCTACAAATCGATCGGTTTTCCATTGATTTGAGTACATAAATTTGTTTCAAATTACTGTAATTACCGTAATCCTACAGTAATCCGTCCCAATTTTTGATGGTGTACTACATGTGCCCCGTGCATGCTTTGATACAAAGTGGGAGTCATTCCGTTTATTCCGAAGAAAGTCTCAAAATTTCGGGTTACTGTAACTACCGTAATCCTACAGTAATCCGGACCTGGTTTGGACGGTATACAAAGTGGGTCACATGCAAGCGTCCACTAAAAATTAATTCACGTTATTCGAAATTTTCGAGGACAGCACTGTACAGTTTCAAGTCAAACTGGTCCGTATACCTTCTTATGGTGTATGGTGAACACCCTTGGACTTCTAAGACATATGACACATGTTTCAGCAGGCTCCGCCCCCTACCTACAGTAACCCTATGAAAAAACAAATTTTTTTGCCTGAAGAGATAATAACGAAATTCAAGCGGGAATCGATTGGCGCCACTATTTAAACATTTTTCGAGCACAAAACAAAATTCTGACTTCTCTCCATCAAAGAAAAAAATTGAAAATTTTTCAAAAAGTGTCGTTTTTTTTCAGTTTTCTCAATCTAGCTCCTCAGAGAAGGCCAAATCCCACGAGATCTTTACGGATTCGTAATCCTCGCAAAATTTCCCGTCGATTACTCCTCTTCAGAAAAAAATACAGGGACACAATGTCCGAGATAATTTTGGTTTTTTGTAAAATTTCATGAAAGTTTAACCTATAGGGATACATGATGAAAAACTCAAAGTCTCAAATTTTGCCCATATTTGTTTTGTGAGTTGTACTGATCCTTAATATACCATTAACAGAGTTTTAGCTCAGCTCGATTAGAACTGAACACGTGGCAAAACTTTTAAAACTCACAGGTGTGCAAATTTTTCTGAGGTCTTAGTTCTGTTAATTGTATCCAGGATGAGCTAAAACTCTGTTAATGGTATATTAAAGATCAGTACAACTCACAAAACAAATATGGGCAAAATTTGAGACTTTGAGTTTTTCATCATGTATCCCTATACGTTAAACTTTCATGAAATTTTACAAAAAACCAAAATTATCTCGGACATTGTGTCCCTGTATTTTTTTCTGAATAGCGGTAATTGAAGGCAAATTTTGCGAGGATTACGAATCCGTAAAGATCTCGTGGGACTTGGCCTTCTCTGAGGAGCTAGATTGAGAAAACTGAAAAAAAACGACACTTTTTGAAAAATTTCCAATTTTTTTCTTTGATGGAGAGAAGTCAGAATTTTGTTTTGTGCTCGAAAAATGTTCAAATAGTGGCGCCAATCGATTCCCGCTTGAATTTCGTTATTATCTCTTCAGGCAAAAAAATTTGTTTTTTCATAGGGTTACTGTAGGTAGGGGGCGGAGCCTGCTGAAACATGTGTCATATGTCTTAGAAGTCCAAGGGTGTTGACCATACACCATAAGAAGGTATACGGACCAGTTTGACTTGAAACTGTACAGTGCTCAACAGGCCTCTCCTCGCGTTGAACAGAGAGTTTGAATTAAAGTCATTCCGTTCAGTCTGAACAGGATTTTGACAACTTGGGTTACTGTAGCTACAGTACTCCTACAATAATATGATTCCAGAACTTTCTGGAAATGAAGCGCTCGGGGACTTATGGTCACATACCAAGTATGGTACAGATCGATCAGAGGGAAAAAAAGTTATTCAGGCCAAAGCACGGCACGGACACACAGAATTCGCCTCTTAGTATGGAGAAGTGATCTGTAAATTTTAACTCAATTGATGCGTCAAGGAAACTAGAATCTCGATAGATCATTCTTTTAAGAAGACACATTGGAACTGTAAAAATGCTGAAATAAAACTACACTGATAATCAGTTTCAATCAACTGTTGGTTGAAAACTCGCTGACAAAAAATTGTGAAAAATTAAACAACATGATGATTGAAACTCTGGAAACTGGGGAGTTGATTTTAGACAATATATCGAAACAGTGGAAAATTCAACGAAGAATGTTGAAAATGCATAGTCTAATCAAAATCAATAATAACCGTTATAGATTTCTGAATGAGCTCTGATCAGGCTTTGAACTTATCAAGTTCGCTGAATTATCATTATAAAAACACCAGTCACTCCTTCTGGAAATGTTGAAACTGGAAGGTTGTAAGACCTAAACTATCTAATGATGCTAACTTGAACGATTTATTATTACAAATTGAATATTCTTCATTTTAGTTTAGGTTTGATATAGTGATCGTAAAACGTTTTTTTTTTTGTTGAAATTTTGCACAATTTGATGAAAACGTAATGAGGCAAGTACCGAAAAGAACTGTTGGGTTTGAAACAGAATTCGGGTTCCGGAACGTACATAAAAAAACTGAACCACGACAAATTTACATCTTGAAAGAGGAAATAAATTTGCAAGAATTGAATGAACTCGGGAATAAAATGGTTTACTGCTGAGTTGATGACCAATTTTTCTGCATGGCCAGAATATGAAAAATGAAAGTGAAACAGATTTATTCTTATCAACCAAACGAATCTAAATTTTGTCAGAAGCAAGGAAATCTTAAAAGATATATCCAAAGATTCAAATAATGAAAAATCTACGACCACCGACTGATTAATTGAACCTGGTCGTTATTCATCAGATTTTAGAATCAGTAAGATGCTTAGAGTGAATGGCAAGACCACATAGTCATAAAGCAAAGGGGACTAGTAGGAACAGTAGAAAATATAGGCAAATTGTACAGGTATATGGGTAAAATAATTTCTGTTTTTAATGCTTTAGATGGAGAGATTCAGAATGTTTTTTTCGATGCTTTCGTTTTTTCAGCTCAAGGTATGAGGGTCATAGAAAATTGGAAGATGATAGATTTTTGAAGCCATTTTTCTCCCGATAAACCTTTTTTCTCTTTCTGCAAAAAAAGGTTATAGTTTTCTATATATTTCCTTTTCTAAATCCTCAAATCCTGAACAGAGCCATTTTTTCTACACTCAAACAGCTCAGAGTTCAAATCGGCGTTCGCTTCCATCAATTATCAATTCCAACTGAAATTGTGCTGAATATTTCGAATGGTAGAAACAGTTTAAAATAAGTCATAATGCTCAAATTCTAGGTCCACAATTCCGGGAGCAATTTCAGATTGATCCAATAAAAAATCTTTATAACATGAATTGATAGCATTTTTTAAGAACAATAGTAAAAAAAGAGATGTATCGAGCCGATTAAAGAACAATTTACCGTTCATAATTTTTCATGTATGCGAAACCGGAATAAGATTATCCATTCTTGAGGCGGATTCGCATTCACTGGTTTAGCTTACTGAAATTGTTTCAATATCCATAAAACTACACAGAATTCAAATAGAACAATCAAAATGATTTCGAAAAATTGCTCCCAACTGTGAATATGAATTACTGAATAGAAATAGATATCCTGTTTTCATTTCAATTTTGCATGTGCATAGCTGTTTAGATGAAAACGCAACTCAATAATTTTTCGGAAAAAAGTAAAAGAAGGGAAATTTGAACGAAGGCGAAGAAGCCAGATTTTGGAAGAACTGGGGTTCCAATTTACTACTTTTAAATATGAATGTTTCGAAACCGTGAAATAACTGAAATGAGGCTTACTTTTATAAACGGTTTCAATTAAGAGCAATTAGAGAAAGTTACTAAATTTTGTGCTGAAATAGTCCTTTTTTCACTATTGCACTTGAATTCAAGGTTTGCAATATACATATGTTGTTTTGATGAATAGCAAGAAATTTGTAACACGTATTATCAACGGAAACGTTAAATCCGGAACCAGACACTAGCAAATAATGAGAACGTTCTAAGCAGTAGTTGCGAATATATTTTCAAACAAAAACAACTTGTACCGTCTTTGGCCATCTTTTTGGCAAAAAACAATCCTGATATTCTCGGAAATTGGGATCAAAGACAATCTTCATCGTTAATTTTTATTTAGGACATTTTGTTCTATGGATCTAAAAAGAAAGAGCGTTCACACAAAATTGTGACTTCGGAACAGAAAATAAAATTAAGAAAACTAATTCAAAATCTCTTGAGATTTATTTATGAAATTCTCAGTTTACATCAATTTTCATCGATCATTAAATTATTGATATTCGAAGATGAGTCACCTGTTAATAACTGTTTGAAACAGAGAAAAATGTACCTCACAAACAAAATTCTATAAGAAATGGTTACTGAATACAGAACAATTAAAATCGAGTTATCGATATCAGACAAAGTTTATCTCATTACGACAGTTTGATAAAAGTACACGCATCGGAAAAACTCTATGGGAATGGCTATGACAAAGCAGTAGAAAAACTGGAAAATCTCAGACTTTTTGAGAAAAACGATTTTGAGTGACCGATACTACCACTACACCGTAAAGAGACTGTATAGACTTTACTTAATTTCAGATGTGTTGATTTTTCTTGAATATCATCAACTATCTATGAAGATGGTGAAAACGAAAATAACTTCCTCCTATTCATCAGCCTATATCACTATGAGTCTTGAATTATCGAAAACGCACTTTTAATCGGGAGAGAACCATGAAAAGGAAAACAAAAAGCATGCAAATTTTTTAACAGAAGAATTACGAAAAACTTAAGAAAGATACAGATGGGAATCTTCAATCTATCCCATTAGCCATGCCTTATAGGAGCACTAGATTTTTTAGAATTGTAATATAGCGGGAGCTTATAAAACCCCAAGTTTTATCATATTCTGCCGCACTAGAGTATGTAACTAAGGCGATTGTCACACTAAATAATATAGGCTTTTTGAAACTGATTTTCCAGATTTGAATATGACTAAACTCATGAAATCGGAGAAGATGTTTCTACAAAATACAAACCAGGAAATGGAAACAGAATTTCCCACTGATTCAATGATAGGGTATAGTAATGCCTGACTGCAATCTTATAATACCGCGATCCTTAGCGCCACAGGGACTTATGGGCAAACAAACTGAATTTCTTGGAACAAGGGGAGTTTTCATAATAACTTTTGCATTTCCCTAGTTAGTATTTGTGAAAATGTTGAAAATGGAAAAAAATATTTTCCCTGCAAATCAATTGCATCAAACAGCTCCTTTTTTGTTGCCATTGACTATGAGTAACAGAGAAGATTTTTTTTCAAAATATTTTTGAAGAATTGCTGAAATTTTATCATTCTCAGACGCGCTCTAATGGAAAAAGTTATACCCAAAAAAAGTTTTATTCACAGTTTCACTGTTGTGTTAAAATGAAAAAAAAAACGATTTCTCATTTATATGCCGATCGTGTCAGTGTGGACCTATTTGAAACGGACTACGACGCCTCGCTTTTCGGCTCCACCCACTTTGGACTCCGCCCATTTTTAAAACCACGTATTCGAGACATTGTGCTCTCAAGGCCTCGCCCACTACAACAGCTTCTGAACGAGATAACAAATAGTCAGTTTCGTGATTAAGGTAAGTTTGGTAAAGCTGATAATGCTGTGATGATCCGGTTACAACAAATGTGAGCTTCAGAAGTTTGAACTATACTATGAAAAACAGAAATCTACCCTAATCAGTTTCAGAAAATTTATATATAGATACACAATGTTCAACTGATTCAATAGTGCGAGAGATACTCGATTTTCGATTTAAAAATTGATTATTTTGGAACAAAATATGGCATCTCAATAGTTTTAACGGGTCACCTGTTATTATTTGGGAAATCAAACGTTATCCAACTACTAAATGATTGTCTCAAAAAATAATTTTTTTTGTTCGCATTGAGAAACAAAAAAGATTTTTCAAAATCCTCACAAAAAAGTAGGAAAATTCTGAAAGGGCCTTTTTCCACAGTTTCACTGTTGTGTTAGAATTGAAAAACTCGATTTTACGTTGGTAAGATGAACGCGTGACTGACTTGTTGAGCTTTATTCAAAATTGAGTATGAACCCCCTCCCGCTTTTGGCTCCACCTACTTTGGATTTCTCTCATCTATATTTCAACGCATTCTAACCCTGCAAGCTTTTAACGACATTAAGAAGGGAAAAAACTGTTTCAAGACCAAAGTGAGTTTGTGAAAAGCATTAATGACAAGTTTTTCTCACATTTGATGTGCTCAATTTGTTATTCCTAACATTTAATTGAGAACGAAACATGAAGCTCCGCTCATTTGAAACCACGCCTTTGCTAATTCCCTCTCATCAACAAAAACGATATAAGTTTTGCCTAAAAACCAGACAAAAAACTGTTTCACGACCAAAGTGAACTTGTGAAAAGCATTAGTGGCATGTTTGTTCGTATGTTAATCGGCCTACTTCATTTTTCAGTAATTTCTTTCCGAATAAAACGTGAAGCTCCGCCTATTCGAAGCCACACCCATTTTAAGCCACACCCATTCTAAACCCCGGCTCATCAGCAATAAAAGTATGGAACTTTTCAGTTTCGCCGATGAGCTAAGAGTGGGCAAACTTGATTTAACTTCGATCCACAATTCTCACAAAATATCTAACCATGGATTTGAAACAATGAGAATTTCGAGATAAGCGCTGCCTATTTTTGAGTTTTTTTTTAATAACCAGAAAAATCACAACTGACTGCCTTTTCCACTCATTCGAAATCCGTCATTTGTTAATAAATCAGAAAAAAAAACAGTTTCACGACCAAGATGAATGAGGAAATTTCCAGTGACATGTTGGTTAATTTGTAAATTCAGTTTTCATGTATTTCTATCGGAATAAAAAGTGAAGCCCCGCCCACTTTAAGCCACGCCCATTTCAAGCCCCGTTTCATCAGCCGTAAAAGCATACAATTTGTCAGTTTCGCTGATGAGGCAAGTATGGGCGAACTCAATTTAATTTCGATTCATCATTCTCAAAACTTCGAATCCTGATCATCAGAAAACGAGAAATTTTCAGATTAACTCCACCCATTCCGAGTTCCATCTAGCCTAGTTCCAAGAAAAATGGGACACTTGTTGCCAACTGTTGCCAAATTGGCTTTTACTTATAAAAATTTAATATAACGGGAAAGTTTTTCCTATCAATTTTTGATTTTTAGATTTATTTAGAAGTTTTCAGAAGTTAAGGCTAATTTCTTGAATTTATTGGTAGAATTATCAAATGGAAATCTACATTAACGATGTTATTTTCAGAGTTAAAAATCAACTTTTAAAAACCGAAAAATTTTCAAAAAAAAAAAGAAATAAAAAAGTTCAGACTTTCAAAGTTAAGTAGTCGAATACTTTGGAAAGAACGGAAGCTGGAAAAAGGGGCTCAGCTCTCCTGGTCATAAAAGTAGAAATGAGTAGAAAAAGAAAGGGAAAGAGAAGAGGTCAACCCTTCAAACAAACTTGACAGCTGCTCCCGGAGCACACCCCTTCCTTTTTTGATGATGTTGACGTCATCATAGAAGATACGGGGCAAGAGAAGTAGAAGAATTTTTGGAGATTCTGAAAGTTTGTGAAATTGAATGTGAATGACACCAAAACATCGATAAATTAAAGATTTTGGAAAAATTAAAAATTATGAAAAACAGGAATATTTATAAGATAAAAAGGTGGATATGAAGAGGGAAAAAGAGAAAATAAAAATTGAGCAACCTAAAAAAAGAGGTTAGAAGAAAGAAAATGATCCGTTAACCAACAATGTAAGGTAAAGTGAGAGGAAATGTGCTCTATTAACAATGACAGAAGAATTTTATCGGATGCAAAGAACATGAGATCAAAAGCGATATCATGTTATCGGGGTGTAATTAAATCAATAGTTGGAACTGAAAGTTCTTGAATAGTTGGAAGCAACTGCATTCTATCAATGTTTAATGTTTATTGATACAAGCAACTAGTGTTAAGTTTATACCAAGAATAGCTTAATGAACGTTACGAACCAGTAGATTTTTCAGTTAGGTGAAAACATACAAGCTCAATCGACAATATTGCTCAACCATGATGTGATTATTCGAGGTCTACTGGAGCTTTCAAGTTTGACCAATTTATACCTGAATTGCTGGAACCAGTGAAACAAATTTTCGGAACAAAAAAAAACTAAATGAAACTGTGAAAATGAAGTGGCAAGTTTTGAAAATGAAAACGGAACCTGTTTCAGTCGGTTCAGGTATTTCCGGTCTCGCTTCAAAACTTAATTGTATAAAATTGAGAGAGAAAGTTTGGAGAATACTATGAATTATCTCGAAAAGGGGAAAACCCTTGAAAATCTAAGAGTTTATAGAAAAATTTTCAAAAGAAGCAGGGTGAATAAGAAAAGAAGAAATTCAACAAAAATTAAGAAAAAAAATTGAGCGAAGAAACAGACAAAAAGAGAAAGACTAAGGTCCGAAAAACGATTATAGAGTGCAATCTGAAAGGAAATGTGCTCTGTTAGCAATAGATGGGATGAGAACTCGATGAAACGGTATTAAAAGAGAAAAAAAACCACGTCATAAGGGTTTCAATTTATCACTAAAAACGATCTTATGATAAATAATTGTGTCTTTCCACTGTTTTATGTGTAGCTCGGCTGTAGATTTCTTATACAGAAACCGATAACATGAAACATTAAAAATTCAAAAAAAAGTGATATTTGTAAGAAAAAAGAATAGGTAAGAAGGTAAAAAGGGAAAACTAAGCCTGAGCAATGTAACAGAAAAAAGTTTAAAGTGAGACATTGATCCGGGAAACGATTATAAAGGTTATTGTGACATGGAATGCGCTCTATTACCAATACGGGAAGATTTTCTCTCGGCGAGAATAATGAACAAGACATACCGAAATTAAAAATCGAGCTCATGCTGAATAAGCAATTGGAAACCGTAAAATTTTCGCTTGGTAGGGAGCAACTGCGTTCCATAGAAATTGAGCTCAATGTTTCTGAATCCGAGTGACGTGACAACATTGATAAGTTCATACCAATAATAACTATGAACATTATGAAACAGATGTGAATAAAGATACAATAGTGAAAAACGTTTTTGACATCTGATTTTTTTGACATGCAACCTTTAGGTACTAAAAGAAACTGTGAAAAATAAAAGAACGTTCAGCCTAGAAACCAAGGCTGTCAGTTCTCGCGGCCGGCCCAGGCCGCGGTCGACCGGCCTTTGTGAGTGCGCACTACAAAAGCCGCGGTCGGCCGGCCGCGGCCTCGGCCGGCCGTGAGGCCGTGAGGAATGTAAGAAACAGTGCTGGGACTTTGAGCAGCCATATCTCTTCCGCTAGCTATCCGATCTCAAAACGGTCAACAGACAAAATGAAGAAAAAATCAAGATCTATCGATTGATGTAAAGACCAATACAAAGTTAAAGCAATGGAATGAGCTATGCCAATTTTAAATGAAAAATCGTTACGGCAGTACTTCAGAAGCTATTTTTCTCCGCTTTTTACCTAAATGTTCTACAGAAACCTATAATGACGTTTATGTTTTAACTGTGTAAAGGTACACAGGCGTTTTTCGCATTTTCGGCAATTTCACCAACATTTGCGAGAAATTGAGTTTAGAAATTAACCGCACAAACTATAAAATCTTGTTCAGCATTGAAAACTGCACAGGGAGACCAACTTTCAGACAAATCGGTCTGTTAGAAGCCGAGATATAAGAGGCAAGTGAAAAAAGTCCGGAAAGTTGAGGAAAATCGAACATCTGAGAATCCTAATCAGAAACTGTAGAATAGCTTTGGCTCTGGCCAGTGAATGGTTTAGCATTACCTGTCAAATTTTTCCCCAGAAGATTACCTTTCGATCAAAAAAAAGACCATCAAAAAATATTAAGTTTGAAGCAAGTTATAAGCTCGCGGCCTTTGGAGATCTATCACAGAGTCACGGCCGGCCGGCCGCCACCTCGGCCGACCGCGGCCGGCCGTTTGACACCCTTGCTAGAAACTGAAAAAGAAATCTGTTTCAGTCGATCCAGGTATTTTTTGAAGTTTTTAGTTTTATAATAGAGAAAATCCTTCACAATAAGAAAAGACGGAAATGAAATAAAAGATTCAGCGACAAAACGAGAAAAAAGGGATGACAAGAAGAAAAAAAAAATTAGCAATAAAAGGTTTTAAGTTTTTTGGATAAGGACAGCTCTAGGAAACCTCCAACAAAACCATATAGTCGAGATATTATTAAGTCAACAGTTGGAAAATGAAAACTTTCTGTCTGATCAAAAGCAACTGCGCTTATCGAAACTGACCGGAATGTTTACTTCTGTTTTCAGTTTTTACTAACAACACTGGTAATTTCATACCAAAAATAATTACATGAAAATTATGAACCAGTAGATTTTTAAACTAGTCAGAAACATACGCGCTCCATTGAAAACAATTATAGTTAAGCAATGTAACAAACAAATCTAGCCGGCATATATCGATCATTTCAAGCAGTGAAAATTTATTAACATCAAAGTATATAAACTATAAGAAACTGTGAAAAAAAGAAAATAAAATTCCAGCCAAGTTCTCAAATCGAGGTATAAAACTGTTTCAGTCGGTCCAGATATTTCTAGTCTTGCTTGAAACTTTTCTACACTGTTCATAATCGAAAAGAAAACTTGATAAATGTCAGGAAATATCTCAAAAACTCGGACAGCCCTGTTCTAATCAAATGTCTCAGAATACGGGAATAACTTCTGAATGGTTGGAAACATGAAATTTTTCATTTTTTTGCAAAACAAATTTTGGTACGATGTTTCTTCCAAGCTTATACAGTGCGCGTCATAATTATATGGACACCCCTAATTTTGGGTGTTCCGGCAGAACTGAAATTTTTCGAGAAAATCTGCAAATGCCATTCAATTTGGCATGCAAAATAACCTACATAAACAAAAATTTAGAAAAATCGGTCGAGAATTACGAAAAAATTAAAGAAAAGTTGATTTTTTGGCCGCGTCATAATTATATGGACACCTGAAAATTTTGATGATTTTTTCGAGAAATGGTTTTTTTTTACTTTTTTTTCCGTTTTAAAACATTTTTTTCTCTTTTTTTTGTAACTTCTTCGTATATTATATACATCCTAATGTAAAATAAGCAAGTTAGAAAGCAGTTATTAATGTTACTACCGTAATCTTCGAGCTTCAAAGGCTCAGCTTCAAAGCTTAGTTCCTGAGGGTCTTCCCACGAAAAAAAGGTACAGTAACCTTCCTTCTAATATTTTTTACTCATATTTACGTCATTTTACTTGAAAATGTCGCGTGGAGCTCGTTTAACGGATCGTGAGCAAGGCCAACTGGACATTATGAAACAGTTGGGACTCGGTATCCGCGAAATGGCTCGTAGAATCAACAGAACACCTACTTGTGTGGCTAATTATCTTCGAAATCCGATTGGATATGGTGGAAAGACGAGTGGTGGACGTCCGAGAAAGCTGAAGAAAAGGGACGAGCGTAACGTGGTTCGCGAAGCTTCCAACTCCACCACCTCCTCAACTGGAATTCGTAAGAACCTTGGTCTTCCAGTTTCAAAATCGACAATCCTGAGAACACTGAAAAGGTCGAATCACATCGTCCATCAAAAGATGAAGCCAGCTCCCAACATGACAGCTGCTCATAAAGCCAATCGTCTCGCCTTTGCTGTCAAGCAGCTTCCTACAATTTCTTGGGACAAGGTAATGAAAAAAATCAGTTGTACTTAATGACTGAAAATGTATTTTCAAGGTTGTCTACAGTGACGAGAAGAAATTCAACCTCGATGGCCCGGATGGTTGGCATTCTTATTGGAGAGATTTGAGAGAAGATCCGCTCATCTTCTCAAGAAGAAATTTCGGAGGAGGATCAGTTATGATCTGGGGTGCATTTTGCGAGAAGAAAAAATTTCCAATTCAGTTTATCTCTCATAAAATGAACAGCTCGGACTATCAAAGTGTTCTTTCTAAGAATCTGGCACCTTATTTCCGTCACCACTCGCGAAAGGATTATCTGTTCCAGCAGGATAACGCTGCAATTCACGTTAGCCGTTCCACCAAAGACTGGATGAACTCGAAGAAGATCAAGACGCTCGACTGGCCAGCTTGCAGCCCCGATTTGAACCCCATCGAGAACTTGTGGGGTGCTCTGGCCAGAGCTGTCTACGGCGGAAGCAAAACATATGCCAATGTTGCTGACCTGAAGCAAGCAATTCTCAAGGCTTGGGATGAGGTCACCACCAGCCAGACCAAAAAGCTTATTGATTCCATGCCAAATCGTCTGGTTGAGGTCATCGCTAATCATGGAGGTCCAACCAAGTATTGAATAATTTTTTGCCGTTAAAATGTTGAAATAAATCTTGTTGATTCATTATGAACTTGAATTTCACAGTTCTGTATTTTGTTTCAGTATCTTATATTTGAAATCAGTTCAAACTGAAATTGTTTGGTTTTAAAAACGTAGAAAAGGCAATTCCCATCTTTTTTTATTATTCTAATGCCAGGAAAATAAAATAATGTATGGTTTTTATGAAAAATCATCAAAATTTTCAGGTGTCCATATAATTATGACGCGGCCAAAAAATCAACTTTTCTTTAATTTTTTCGTAATTCTTGATCGATTTTTCTAAATTTTTGTTTATGTAAGTTATTTTGCATGCCGAATTGAATGGCATTTGCAGATTTTCTCGAAAAACTCCAGTTCTGCCGGAACACCCAAAATTAGGGGTGTCCATATAATTATGACGCGCACTGTAAAATGAGCAGCACAAGAAGTTTGCAAAATAATGCAAAAGGGTATTTCAAATTGAATCTTGTACTGTGTTAAAAATCAATTAATTATCTAATCGTGTCGTTTCTAATTAATTGGAGCAAAAAAATTTGAACTCCGGTTTCTCAAAGGTATCAAGAAATTATCCAATATCTGAACTGGGTTGCATGATATGAAGAAACAGTCTTACAAAAATTTGCAATTTCAAATGCACTCCTTCCTGATTTTAATTCTTGGCTACTACTACACTGATCAATAAAATAACTCATTAGAAGATTTATGAGGATTCAGGAACAGACAAGTGGGGGTAAACCACTTTCCGATAATTTCTACAATTTTTCGACGCCGAAAATTGCAAATCGACCGTTTCAATCATGTCAATTATGATGACTACCTATCGTGACAGAAGTATTTGAATCCTGGTCAGAATGGTATCAAGGAAAAGAGACGAAAAAACCCGTTTTTTATAGGTTTCTACATCTGAACTATTTTTCAAGAGATGCGAAAAAATCAAAAGCCAATAAAAGAATGCAATCTTTCAAAAGTATTAGAAACGGACGGATCGACTTCTAAGTTTTGATTTTTGATAACTATTCGTTTCAAGAAATATATCAGTTCTTTACTTCAGCTATCAGTCTAACAATCAAAATCAAAATAAACCGACAAAAATAAAAAACTTAAAAGAAACTGGCATAACTTCAAAGAATGAATGCTAACAGTCCGGTTAATTGGTTGAAACACCTAAAGGCAGTATAATGCTCAACTTCATGGAGTAACTGGAAAAAAGATGACTGAAATATAGATTTTTTGATTGTTTTCTAAACTTTTATTATTAGAAACGTTGCCAAATAAAAACGAAAAAACCGAACCGCATCTTTACGTTTGTCTAAATCAGCAAGATAAATGAAGACATTCAAAATTTTTCATTTTTCATTATCTGCAGAATGTATGAAACAGTCAACCGAGGAAGAATTGTGAAAGTTCGAAAAACTTTAAGAATGAAAAACTTCTGAAACTGGCAAAGTTTCATGAAAGTCAGACTCTGACAGTTTCGAAAATTGGTCAAAAGCTTTAAAAAGATGGAGAACAGTCTATTGGTTTTTGAGTAGCTTTGAGAAGATAGTTGGAAGGGTTAAAACTTTAACCACAGGTTTCAGAAGTGATCTACGAATATTCATCAAATCATTACTGCAATTTCGTTTAATTATTAGGGTGATCGGAAAGTTTTTGTGAACTTTTGATTTTTCTCTCATTTGAGAATGACAAGGAGCATTGACAAAAGGGTAACTGTAAATTGTACATAGAGAGTCAAAACATCCGGTAGTGAAACTCAGACCTTTGGCTGGCCCCTCTCCCGTTAACACTAGACTTGTGTTTCGCAGGCTTTCGAAAGGCTCTGACATTTTCATTAATTTCTCTCTTCTTATAATCCAATGATACTTGGCTCATGACGGGGTTTATGAAGGACATTGTCCTTTACAAAACCCATAACAGACATAAGATTGCTCAGTTGAAAAATTTTGAGATCTCGATGAAAGAATAAAAAAATGATTATAGTGGCATAGTAAGAGCCACAGAGAGAGGAACAATTCCTATCTTTTGACAAAATGTCACAGGCAACAGTAGCAACCTATACCACCAATAAAAAGTTTTGAAACGAACTTGGAGGGGCAAAAAAATTTTAATGATGAACACTCATCCCAATTTTCCATTTTTTTTCCTACCTCTGAACTGACCTCATGTTGCAAAACTCATGTAATATCTCGAGACTAAGTTTAAGTAGATTGATCTTATTTTACCTTTAAACTCTCCAAATAGTGGTTTTTCTTCATTTGATTTTTCTCGAAATATGATCTACGTCTGAAGCAACAAGGGGTCCAAACTCATCCGACAGTCGAAAAAAAGGCCACTCCATGTTTCGAGATATAGCTGCCCGAGTTCCGAAGGAGGGAATCCCTAGATTTAAATATCAAATAGCAGTCTTGAAGGTATAAAATTAATCAACAAATCAGAACCTGAAACAGCTTTTTGTTTGAATAAAATCAAAACCAAAAGTTCACAAAAACTTTCCGATCACCCTAATATATTAATCCAATGTTTTGAACTGAAAACGAAATCTGCTTTAGTCGACCCGGGTACTTTTGGTACTTGTTGAAACTTGACTAATCGAATAAGAAACTTCAGAAAAACTCAGAAAAAAAATGCGTTAAAATTGTTTTTTTTTTGCATTATTTATGAACCACAGAAACCCTCACAAAAGTAGTGATGTACCATTACTAGACTCGAAATCAAAAACCTTGGAAAAAATCAATAGAATCTAGACAATTGGAAACATTAAAAAATTATATTAAAAAAAAATTTTTGCAAAGTTGTTGGTACTGGAAAGTTCGTGGGATAAGCAGAGCACTGAAATTAAAAATAATGCAAAAGTCTTGCACTGTTTTGAGAGCCTGCTATGAATTAGTTATCATTATTCTATTCATCACAGTTCAGATGATTTTCGACTAAAACGGTAATATGTGTTTGATTTCCGGTTTCTCAGAGGTAACACAAATTGTTCAATATCTAGACAATATTCTATAAATCAAGTTTTTTCAATAACTGATACACCATTTTCTATTTTTTAGGCTCGGACGAATATCACGAATCAAAAAACAAATCGTTAGAAAACTTTTTGGAGTTTCAGAAACAGAAAAACCAAGATTAATTCGTGTTTCAAAATACGTCTCAGTCTTGAGTTTTTAAAAATCCAGAATTTAGTTTTCAACTAACGAAGCCTACTTCAAAGTAATCAACAGTTTCAATCATATCAATTATAAGGTCTATCTGTTGCAACCGGAGTATTTGAAGAATATTCACGTATCAAAAAAATAAGAATTTTGTATTGTTATTCAGATTTAGACTTGTACAAATTTCGAAAATTGAATCATCAATCAAAATTGAATTTTCCAATGTTTGAAAAGTTTCAGAAACAGACAAGTTGAAATTATAATTTTTTTCATACAACCTATTTTTAATTACGTAGCAGTTCTATTATAAAATCAACATAAACGGACAAAAAATTACTAACTTCGATGAAACCGGCATAATTTTAGCGAAGAATAAATGCTTTTTTTTCAGATTTGAAAACTTTAAGATGAATGGAAACATTGAAAATCTTTGTTTTTCGAAGTATTATTGTAATCACCTGAAAAAATTAAAAATGGTGAAAAACTTCTGAAACTGACAGTAATTTCATAAAAATCAGTCTCAGAAAGTTTCAAAAATAGTCTAGAAACTCATCGGAGAATGAAAAAATATTCTTCAAAGAACCATTCGTATTTTTTTAGTTTGCAGTTTCAGAAATCTTTCTAAAAGTTCAGGCGCTGTCAATTCGTGATAACTTAGCGAAAGTTCGAAGTAACTCTTTGAAAATGTTTCGAAGGATTTTCTATTTTCTGTTTCTACATTATCTCAATTACCACACTTGATTGAAAAATGTCTAAATTTATATAACTCAAACTACTGAAGGATTGAAAAAATTGAAAAAAAAGACCAAAAATATCTTCTGAAAAAGAAAGCTAATTGCCAAAAGCTAATCCAAAATTTGAAAATTATCTGCCTTTTTAGGAACCGTCTTATACTTTCATCAGTTGAGATTTCTATAGTTCCAGTTATCCGTATCCAACCGTTCTAGTCATTTCTACTATAAAAAAAGAAGACCTCTCAACAACATTACATATCAAAACTCGAATTACTATTACCCGAAAATTCTATAGAAAGCAGGTGAAACTGGATAAAAATTACATGAAATTCAAACTTTTTTCAGTTTCGAAAACATAGGAAGGATTCATGGAAAAATGAAAACTCGTTCATTCGTTAAGAGTTAAACTAAAAAAAAACGTTTGATTCACATTTCTAGGATACTTCCGGATACGTCTAGTATTGCCAATTTGGGTTATCTTAGCTAGTGTAAGCAGTGGAGTTTTATTGTTCAACACTATTAATTGCTTATCCGTGTCATGAGTAAAAATAGCTAGGGGAAAGACCGTGTTATAGGGCATCAAAACATCTGTAGAAAATCAGAGGGGATCTTCCATTACGGTGTTTACGAAAACATTTTATAACAACTTATTAGATATTTTCCAATATTCAAAAGTAGAAAATAGAAGACCGTAAACAATCGTACACATCCATTCTTCAAATATCTTCTAAAGTCGCAAAAACGGGAAACATTTGATTACGTCTTTTGATGAGAGGATCAGACATGAGCGGAATTCCGTCTTCCGGCTTCCGTCTTCCGAGTTTTCGGACGGTAAGAAGCTTTGAGAGAACGGAAAATCGAGGGAAAATTATCGAAATTTTCAAATTTTCAACTCTTTTAGCGCTTTTAAACATACTTGGTATATCGTTGAACTACGTTTTTGTTCAAAAAGTTTCGATTTCATGCCGCGAAATCTAGTTTTTTCAGGCTCGGGCAGTTTAGAACAGTTTCTGTCCTTTCCGTTTCCTTCCTTCCGTCTTCCGAGATTTCGAAATTTTTTCCGCCTTCCGTCTTCCGTCTTCCGAATTTTTGAGAACTGTTCCGACTTCCGTCTTCCGGATTCAAAATCTCCTCTTCCGCTCATGTCTGGAGAGGATTAACAAGGTTATGCTTCTACCATTATGACAACGGATTACGGAACACCTGTACAGAATCCGGAACCAGGAAACATTCTAGAAACGAACAGAATTTTAAAACCAATATCTATTACAAAACCATTACAAAACTGTGAATTTCGACATCTGTTTGCAAAATACTGAGAACAAAATGCAATTTTGAGCATGTCAGGGGTCAAGTAGTAGTTGAACAAAATAAGCAACTGACAAAATAAATTATTTGAAATTGTGATTTCTTTTTCTAGACAATGACAATTTTTTGTCAAAACTGGAATTTCTAAGAATGTGAACTACAAAAATGAACTACTGTATAAAATGATGGTATTAAAGGAACCCAATAAGTCAGTTTTTTCTAGACAGTTGGAAATTGAAAAATCTTATTTCCAAACCCCAGATTTTTTTTCTAAGGAAAATATTAGGAAATTTTTACATGAGAACATTCTGGAACAATTCAGAGTTGTATCAATCAATGACTGTTTGAAAGGGTTATGTCAATGTTCGCAAAACAACCTTTTTTTTTCATAAAAGCCAGCTTTGATGGCTAATGATCGAAACGGTAATATACGAAAAGCGGTTTCACCTGAATATTAACAAATTATGATAGAAATCAGGAGCAATGGGCAATGAAGCATAAGACATTTTACAGTTTCCTCACTTTCCCGGCAATCTTACAATTTTTGATTTTTATCAGATCTCGGCTTATCTTTACTAATAACAATCAAGAACTTCTGTGTGTCTGTCTGTGTGTGTGTGTGTGTGTTTGTGTGTGTATGTCGCCGACCCTAGCGAGTTTCTTACTGAACCGATTTTTCTGAAACTTAGACAGCTGGATGTAGAATTCTTTCCGGATGATGCCCGTCTATTTCAAATTTAAAAAGGGTAAAAAATGAGGTCACCAGGTTCAAAAAACCGTGTTTTCAGGCCTTTTTTGAAATTTCCATTGGTGAGAGAGACGCACAGGGGGCCACGTGAATATTATAAACCCCGTAAAACTTTTCGCAGTTTTTTCATTTCTAAAAAAAAGTGAAGCCAGGCGGTAGGAGGCGCGGAGCGCCGATGACCGACTGGTATTGTGTATCCATAAACCTTTGCAGAACTTTCTTACGTTTCAAAAGATGAATATTTTATTCGTCCAGAAAAACGTGAAAATCCTCAAAGCCATTTTCAACTGATTTCAGTGCAAATTGGTATTGATTTTCACGTTTTTTTGAACGAATAAAATATTCATCTTTTGAAACGTAAAAAAGTTCTGCAAAGGTTTATGGATACACAATACAAGGTTCTGAAGATTGACTAGATTATTCAATGCTGAACAAAAAGTTTTAAGTTAAAGTTTAAAACTTTTAACATTCCAAAAAATATGTGAAGTTCCAAGTAATAATTTTTGAAATTAAAATTTCTCAACAACTTGACTATGCTCTGTCGGGTTCAAGCTAATAAAGTTTCTAAACCCGATTCGTACGAAAAGCTAAACAGGAAGAAGCTACCATTCAAATATTTGTGAAATAACTGAAACAGACATATGAACATAACTTCAAAACGCGGAAATTTTTTGTTTCAAATAATGAGTAAGATGATAGTTTTCAACTGTAATTGTTAATTATTGGACCAAACCCGGATAACTCGAAACTTCTAAATTATGAGAAACAGACATAATCTTATCAGTTTGCTATGAAGATGTAGTCTTTCAGCAAATTATAGGAATGATTGAACAGCCGAATGAAATGGACAACTGATAAAATGATCATTTTGAAACAGTTTTCTTTGTTTCAAATCAGTGCAAACTTCCATCAAGACGAACACTACAGAAATCTAATTCATTCGAATATGACCGGAATTTCTAGATAGGTGTTCAGATTTTCACATATTTTTGCCTAACTGCTAGAAAATGGACATATTTTGATACTTATGTTGACTGTAAAATTGGAGCCAAAAACAGGAAACTTTTTTGCTAACTACTAACTAGATAGGAATCTCATAGAGTGGACAATGTCCTGAATTTCAAACTGTCAAGTTAACTATCACTGTTTCGGAAAGGTATCAAAAACAGGATCCAGGATAACAATTGTTACCATGTCAAGTAAACGAAACAGTAATGTTTGGGGCTCTCACTGATATCAAATCACTAGAAGAAATTCAGAGTACTCAGAACCCAATAATCGTTGCGAAATTTCTTCAATGACAGATACAAAATTGTTTGGTTCCTTTTTTTTTCTGATCAGATATCGAACAAATTAGCAAGATGATATATCTTACAGATTTTTGTGAAGTTTCAGAAACATTAAATTAATCTAATTCGTGTTTTCCGAAAATTGATCAGTTGAGTTTGGCATATCAGTTATTATTATTACTAATTGTAACTGTAATATTCGAATAGCGGTTACACACAGGTAGCAAATTGTTAGCTTATTTCAATAAGATGCTGGGAATTGAATATGTATAGTAGCATGCCTTTCTGAACATTATCCAGTAATGCAGGGAACAATCGAACAGCTGGACTTTCCTTATCGAAAAAATTGTATTCGAAAAAGGAAATTTTCTGATAAATATTCATGAAGCTGTAAAATGCCATGAATTTTTTTTGAAAGACTATTTGAAAATTCAGCATAATATTGAGAACTAAGCATTCTAGATAGTTTGGTCAGCAAAAAAACTCGTTTTTGAAACAGCATATTTTTCTTTTTGAAAAATTGGAGATGTTTTTCGAAGCAACACTATCTCAAAATCAGCGTATGGTGAGGTGCAAATCGAAACGATTCAATTATTTTCGTTCATTCTGGACCAAAAATTGAAGCTTTTCCTATCATTTTTATGTGGATACTTTCAGAAATCATGATTTTCCAAAGAAACTATAGAAGAATTCAACTTGCACGGACTGAATAAATAATCCAACGAAGTCAAACAAGACTTAATTTTTTCAAAGTTTCTGTTAAAGATTTTCTGTAAATATCAGTAACCGATCAAGAAGCTAGACCTTTCAAAAGTTTGTTAATTTTCCGAAATAGGAAATCAATGTAAAATAATTCTCTGAGATTTTGAAAACCATCTACAGACCATTCTTGACCCAATAATGCTCTCAAACTCATCCGAAATTATAAATCAGTCGTTTTCAACTTATCAATAATATTTACTAATTGGTACTGTAATTTTTGAATGACGGTTTCACAAAATTCTGAAGTAACTATTGTTTTTTTCTTTGCGATATTAACAGCCCTGCGTAAGTTGTTTCGCAAAATGTTATACTTTCTTCAGCCTTTGAAAGCTTTTTTAGGAGTGAAAGAGGTCCTAATTTCAGATAGTCTAAAAGAAGTTTGAGAGCTTTCATTTTGTATTGTAGAACTAGAATAAGTAGAAAACCGAAGCAGTTCTGGAATATTTTTTGATTCAGAGAATCGCTAATCCTTCAAACCAGAAACGGTTAAAACTGGATTTAGCTTTGTTTGGTACTCGTTTTCAATAGCAGCAATTCTAGAAGAGAAAACATCGAAAATGCTAGATTCTATGGAAAACTTCAAAACATTCGGAAACAGAAAAAAAACCGTCAGAATTCTGAAAACCATTTTTGAACTGGGATTGAATGGTTATCAACAAAAAATGATCAAACACTCATACTGGACTACAAAACTTGATCAAATGGAATTACTGATAAAGTATCGGTCGATGAGCCACCAAGAATGCCAAAGTCAATGGAAAACTTTTTGGAAACAGTGAAAAACGCCGATGATTTATTATCATACTGAACGAAATAATCCAAAATTTTATAACCTGTCAGAAAAAAAAGAAGAAAAAAGAAGGATTTTGAATTTATCAGTGGTACATAACAACTATCAGCACTGGATTAACTATTCTTGATCATTGTCCACAATTTATCAGTTTGAGGAAACAGAAAGTTTATCAGTAGTTATTTTCAATTTTCGATAAAAATACTATCGTTGTTTTGGCGGATTGAAAGTGACTAGAGAAATTGGCGCTCTTCAATTAAAATAGTTTTTTAACTTCTAAACTTTGTGAGCTCTCTGAAACAGCCTTGAAAAAATTCGTATTCTTAAAACTTCTGTGAATATGAAAGCAACTGTTCAGAAAGCTTCAATAGTATTTGAAAACTCTTTCTGCTTTGAAATCACCCCTGTTTTTTCAGACACGTTGTCAGACTCCACTTTACTATTTTGAATTGAAGCGAGAGACCATGTATGCATTCATTTTTCACGTCAGCTTGCCAGAATCCGAAAATACTGGGCAGAGATAATTTGGAAAAATTGTCTAAACTGTTTGAAACGGAATGATAGCTCCTAGCTTGCAGAGTTGTACGAAATGGATATTCTCGATTCCGGAATTCGGAATAATTTATTTTTTCCCGGAATACGGAAATCGGAATCCGGAATGATTGGCTTCGCGAGATTCAATGCTTAAAACAGCGATTGAGCCCGAAAAGTAGTTTGGCTCCGTTTTTCAGTGCATTTTAAGAGCCATTTCCTTCTAGAAGCATTGAAAACCGGAACATCGCTCAAATATTCTCCATAATTCTGCTGGTTTTCTTGACTTGAAAATTTTGAGTTGTAATGGAATGAAATTTCATTTCGCGGAATTCGGAAAACGGAATCCGAAATAAAATCCAATTTTTCGGAATCCGGAGTTTGGAATACGGAATGAAAAAAACCCCGGAATACGGAATTTGGAATCCGGAATCCGGAATTCCCTACAACTCTGCTAGCTTGTCATTGGCAAAATTATCAGATAACGATAAGGTTGCGGGGCAACTTTTGATGGTTTCCCATAATTTATCAGTTCTAAGAAACAGAAAAAAATAACAGGGATGACATTCGACCTTCAACCAAGATACAATGAAAATTTTGTTGGGTTTAAGCCACTTAGTGAAATTGAAGATCCTTCGAGCTTCCTTTTTTCAAATCTATTTTTTTCGAAGTTATAAGTATGCACCAACTTATTTTTATTTGAAACAATTTCAAAATTTCAATTTCAAAAGTACTGGACAGAAATGAATCGGGAAACTTATTCATACAATTTGAAACAGAACAAGAGTTTCGAATTTATTGATGACAGTATCAAATTCGATCAATTTTTGATAATTTTTAATGATTTATCAGTTCCAGGAAACAGAAAATATTAGAACTGATATCCAGTTTTGGATCAAAACATATGTCATGCCAGAATATAGAGGCCAGATGTTTTACTGGGTTGAAGCTACCTAGTAGAATTGAAGTTCATTTTGAAATCCTTGAAGTTTTTCTTAAAATTCTATTCGAATTGATTCATATATTATACTGAATGTTCAGTTAAAAAGTTTATAGACTTTCTGAATTTCCAGAAACCGTCTTCAAAGTTTTCCAAATCCTTCAAAATTCCTACACGAGTCTTACAAAATTTGTTGGAATTTCTTGTTCATTTAATGAGAGCTTCAGCTGAAGACAGTTGCACGAATTCCGAATCATTTGACTCAAAATCGAACAATCATGTGCAAGGAAATGAGCGGATTGCAATGCCTTGCGTATTCAGTATTGAAAACGTAGTAAAAGCTAATCCAAGAAAATGAAGAATCTTTCGTAGTTGGGCGTCGAGCAAAACTATCTATCGGAACTATATTGGAATGGAACACATCAAACTGGAATGTAGCAAACTGGACGGAAATTTTTGGAATTATCGAAACTGTTTGAAACGGAGCAGAAGTTTTGAGTTTAATAAATTTTTACTAGACTACTTTTTTACTAGTTAGATGAGGATCCGAGATCGAAACTATCAATTCTTGATATTTTTCATAAACAGAAAGAATACCGAGACTGGAACCCCGATTTTCATCCAACGTTTTGGAGGATTGAACCTGTAGAATTGAAGATCATTTCGAAATGTTAGGCATTATTTTCAAAATTCTTTTCTAAGTACAGTGAACTAAGTGAACTAATTCTATTGAATATTGAATTATGAAACGGATTTTCTGAATTTTCAGAAACCGTTCGAAAATTCTCCGAATTTTTCAGAATTTATTTTCAGTTTTGAAAACTTAGTAAACATTAATCACTTTCGTATCTATTAGTTGTTCTTTGCAATATTCGCAGTTCTACACTTTGGAAAAAAAACTAGACAGACATCATTTATGAAAAACTGTTTGGAACGGAAAAATAGTTTTGAATTTATGGCACATTAAAGGTTTTAGATAACGATCTGTCTATCAACTTTTGATTGTTTTCCTCGATTTATCAGTTCCGGGAAACGGAAAATGTATCAGGACTGATATCCGATTTGCAATCGAATTCAGTCATAAAGCTTTTGAAATTCCTGAATTGCCCGAAACCGTTCTAAAATTCTCTAAACCTTTCAAAACTTCTATTCAGTTTCAAAAACGTAGTAAAACTTAATCAAAAAATGAAAGTTAGTGATGTTTTTTCTTTTTTCAATGCCAAATCGAAAATTCGAGAGACTGATCAATTAAAAAACTTCTAGACTTCCTGAATATCCGGAAACCGTTAAAAAAAACCCTCCAAACTTTCAAAATTTCAATAATAAAAACAAATCTCGCTTTTTCCTAAGGCTTCAAGAATCTGTGGAAACTCCTTCCGCTTCCAAAATTTCCCCTCTTTTTTTGTTTTTCAAGCCTCAAAATTATCTATTCAAGCGAAAAAATTCTCCCAAAAATGCATTCCTTTCCTTCTCAAAAAAAGCTCATTTTAAAAGACCAAAACTAAGAAAAAAACAAGTAAAAAAGACCGAAAAACAAGTTGAAAGTACAAAGTTAATGGACCATAAAAATAAGAAAGGAGAACTTTTTTCGGAAAAAAAATGAGAAAAATGAAAAAATTTTTTTCAAAAATGAGAAAAAGTTGGAAAAAATTAAAAATGAAAAAAACACAACTAGTAAGAGAGGAAAAGAGAAGTTTTGGAGTGTATAAATAATTTAAACATTGCTCAGAAAAAGCGGAAAAGATGGATGAGAAGAAAAAAAAAAAAGGAAAAGGAGCATGATGATGAGGCTAGTTTTTACTCGATTAAGTCCTTCTTATATCTTTTGCATAGGGGGGAGGGGGAGACTTAATTTTCGAATTGAGGAAGTAAAAAGTGACGATGTAACGAACTAGGAAGGATTTTGACTGAAGAATCTGAAAATTTTTTTTTGTTTCAGTTCAGATAAGTTCGTGCCCGCGAAATCGATGTTCCTTTGAAGTTTTTTTAGAAACCCTAAGAATTTATTTTATTGAACGTTGAATCATTTTTGTGAAAATAATTAAGAAATTTTAGTTTTACATTCCTAGTGAAATTATATCGAAAAATTCTGAAATTTTGGGCTGAAAACTTTACATTTTTTATTGTGTTTTTTTCGGTTTCAAATCTTTTCCATAGATTCTACGCTAAAACTTTTAAGTGTTAAAACACTGATACGTTCGGAAAGTTAACAACAACCCAAAATTTCTGGAAATGAAACTGAAAAGGAGGAATTATTGAATGATCAGTAGATCATTACTTATCAATAATTCGGAGCCGTAAATTGATTATGAAAATGGGGCAAAAAAATATTCAGAGTCTCGTACATTTTCCTTTTGGTTTTATGACTTTTCGAGAGGCTTAGTTTTGGAATTGAGGAGGTAAAAGTGACATAAAAATTAGAAAACAATATACCGAAAAATTTGGAATTTTTGAAAAATTTTTTGTGGTTTCAGGTGGTTCAAATAACCAAAATTAGGACCGATTACTAATACCAATAGCGAATGAAATCTCCAGTTAGAAAACTTTAGAGAAAGTTAGAAGAACGTCAACATTCCAGTTTCCGGGCTTTTTGTAGTCTCAGGGTGTTTTCATAGATTTTCTCTCAAAATGACATTGCTTTGATGAATACAGATGACAAATAAAAAAAAGTCAATGTTAGAATCTATTACGAATACCGAAAACCAAATGAAGTTCAAAAGCCGCAACACTAAATGACTAATTGATCAGTACTTATCAATAATTCGAAAACGTAAATTGATTATAGAAATCGGACAGAAACTGAAAAAGTATTCAGAGTCGCGAAGATTTATCTTGCGTCACGTTTTATGTTTTCCAGGAGCTTGATTCACGAATTGAGGAAATTACAGGAACGTAACAGATAGGAAGAATTTGGACGGAAAAATCTGGATTTTGAAAATTTTCTCTCGGTTTCAGGTGGTTCAGATAAGGTTGTACCCTGATGGTTATTATTCGGAACTTTGCAATGCGATCTTTACATTTTTTGTACGAAATAATCAGATTTCGGATCTGTGACTAATACCAAAAAGAAATAAAGTTCAGAATGAAAAAAACATTCTGGAGAATAGACACTATAAAAACCAATTTCAACTTCTCAGGTGTTAGCGCAGTTTCAGGTAGCTTTGATAAATTGTCATGCAAAATAAGTTTTCTGTGACAAGTGTTGTACTTTTCTCTGGATTTTTGTTAATTTTTATCGCAGCAATATCAAAAGATCAATCAATCTGTACTTACTTATCAAAAATCCAAAACCGTAAACTGATTATGTAAATCGGACAAAAAATATTCAGGGTGTCGTACATTTTCCTTTCTGTTTTATGGCTTTTCGAGAGGTTTTTTTTGAGGGGCGGAATTTTCGAACGGAGGAGGTGTCAGGGATTCAAGAAAAAGAAAAAAGAACGACTGACAGATCTGGATTTTTGAAAAAATTTTCTTTGTTTCCGCAAATTCATAAATGTTTGTGCTCACATAATCAATGTTTCTCTCATATTTTGCAAAAGTCTAATTAAACATTTCCGTGAAAATTGCGATGAAAATTTAGTTTCTGAACTAAAATCGAGAAGTATTGAAATTTCGCCCACAAAGTACGAACTGTTTGACAGTTTTCTGTCTCAAAGCGTTTTTATAGTTTTGTCGCTGAAAACTAACACTGGTGCACTGCGAAGGCCATGAAAAATCAAGAATTTCTGAAACCGAATAAAAAAAATCACATATTTCAATTTTTGATATATTTCTCTCCATTTCAGGATGTTTTCATAGATTGTGATGCAAAAAAAACAGTGCTTTTAGGCATCTCCATTAGAAAAATGTATAACATAATGAATTCAAATTACAAAAAAGCCAAAAATTTCAAAATATGTAATCAGCAAAAAGACAAGGCTTGGGTTTTTTGTGTTTTTTTTACGGTTACAGACAGTTTTCATAAAGCTCTCGTTCTGTTCTGTTACGTTAGTTCTGTTACGGCCGCTATTCCATGTGAAAAACTCAATTTTTTTGCAGGTTTCTTTTGTTAATTTAAAAGAATTTTCAAAAAAATTTTGTCTCCCACATTTTTTCTATGTTTCAGGAACATTTTAGTTAAACGAGTCCTATGGAAACAGGAATCCAGTAGAGCGCAGAGAAATTATAGAGGAAAAGAATTTTTCAAAACTTCTTGAGAAAATCAAACTTCTAGAATTCCAAAAAGTCATATTCGGTTTTACTTAATTTTTTATGTATATATTTCGCATTTATCAGGAGTCGATTTTTCAACGCATTTTTCATCCAAAATAGAAAAATTTAGGAAACCCCGCGAAAAATGTAATTTTTAAAATTTATTTTTGCGGTTCCATCTCATTTTCATAAGATTTCCCTTTATTTGAAATCTAATGTAGCTATTCTAATTTACCCATCTACAAAAATCTTTCCTCCAAAAAAAGCCCGCTAGAAAAAGTGTCAAAATGTCTATAATTGCTCTGTGCAGCGGCGCTGGGTTTGTGTCTTGAAGGAGCAAAGAACCGGAAGCTTACCCCAAGAGAATGATCAGAAATCTTTGAGAAGAAACGTACTGCAAGAACAAAGGATTATGAGAAGAGAGAAAAGAGCAAGGGTCTTAGGTTGCGAACTAATTAGTTGAAGGGAAAATCCCAATTAAAATTGAAGAAAATTAATTGAAATGGGGCTCCTGGAAAGCTTCAGGAAAGCTCCTACACTTTACTTTTCGCGATTTTTGGTTGAGCAAAAAAAAGAAAAAAGAATTTGCAAGGGTTGGGGTTCGAACTAGGGACCAGTTTGGCAATAGAGAAGCGCGTTAGCCACTAGGCCACGCGGGGGAGCGAAACGAGAAGCGGCAGAGGGCGGTGATAACGGCGCCGGAAGTGGAAGAATGGGGAGCGAGGTCAAACGAAATATCGGGAAAATTTTGGAACAAAAAATTATTTTGAAAAAGTGAATAAGAATTCCAAAAAAAAAAAGAACCAGAAAAATCAAAAATCACACAGACAACAAATTCCTTCGCCACCTCATAAATAATCTTTTCCTCTAATCCCTTCCCTCAGCCCCCCCCCCCCCCACCCCAATCCTTCCATCTTATTGATCTCGAATCCATCTTCATCATCACAGAAAAAATGATGGAATTTTTCTTTTTTTCTTCCAAAAAAAAAGACGAATTATATATTTATGGAGAATAAGTTCGAGCACACTTCCTCTCTAGTTGAACTCTTCGCCCTTTTTTTCTCTAGTTTTTGGGCCTTTTTCCACTTTTTTTTTACTTTGAAGGCCAATAGTTTATAGAAGATTTGGAATCAGAAGACGTGAGAAATTCTCTGGAGACTACAAAAAAAGAGCGAAAATAAAAGAGTGCGGTTGGTTTCGTTTCTTCTGATATAATTACTAGTGTGTTGTCTGATATCTTTTTCATGGGTGTATGAGTGTGTGACTAACGATGTAGAATAAACAGGAAGTCTAGTATTCTTGATCTTTTACTTCTTTTACTCACTTGTGGGAGTATTATTTCCGCATGTTCTTTAATATTTTGGCTGGAGAAGAATGTAGACGGGTTCTTGAAAATTTAGAAAGGAAAAGATAGGATGAGTGCGTGTTCTCCAACGAAGACTTGACAAGTTAGAAAAATTCACTGCTACAAGAAGTTCAGAAAACTGAATAAGAGATTACGGAAACAGTGATTCTCAGAAAGTACTATCAGCAGTCCGTAGCTAAACAATCCACTGACGGAATCTCGGAGTTTCGTTGCAAAAATTTAATCTGGCTGGCCTTTTGGCCTTTAAAGCTGGCCGCGGCCGGCCGTCAAAAAGCCGCGGCCGGCCGGCTTTGGAAAAAATAATAATGTTCACGGCCGGCCGCGGCCGGCCGGCTTCAGGCCGGCCGCCGGCTTTTGCTCGCCGTTTCAGATTTGCTCAATTCATCAGTTTTTCGTCTGGAAAGTACGTTTCATAGTCTTTTTCTATCTCATCTACCTCAAATGTGTCACCTGACGCTTTTGTTCACAGTTAACTCAAAAAAACAACTTTTTTCAAAAAAAAAGAGAAAAAATAGGTTTTGAGGAGAAGAGTTGTCTGTTTTCCATAGGTTTTCAGTTGGTCGGAAGAGGCCGAAATATTGACTTTTACGAGATTTCTGACCAAAAACAAGAAAAACATCAATTATGTGAGGGTTTCAAGCTCTATTTCTGCTGATCCTTGTTTATTCATATTCCTTTCAATAAAAAAATAAAAATTCAGTTTATCCAATAACCTATTTTTTACTCTAAAATAATTCCGAAAAAACCAACGGCCAGCCGCGGCCGGCCGCGGCCGGCCGAAAGCCGTGAAAAGCCGCCAACAAAGCCGTGAAAAAGCCGCGGCTTTTCACGGCCGGCCGCGGCTGGCCGTCAAGTTTGAACACTCTTAATTTTTAAAATTATAAATTGTACTAAACCCAGGGACAGGATAATTCCAATGATAAGACTTGAATGATAAGGGAATATTGCTTGGATTAAAAATTGATGGCAAAACTGTAAATTCTCAAATGGAGCCTGTTCTTCTTTTTCCAAATCAATCGTTTTTTTTCAAAGAATCCTGTTCCGAATTCTCGATATCATAAAAAATTGATGAAGGTTTTTTGATCATAATGGGCGGGTTTATGAAATCATGAAAAGGAAAAATGACAAAAATTGGAATTTTCGGGCAAAAAAATCTGTTACTTGAAATTCAGAAAACGAACAAAAAAGTTAATATTATTGATGGATTTGGCCCAAACACTTCCAAAAACACGAGCCACGAGCGGCTAAATGCACACGCGGAATTTCGAAATGTTTGCAACAAGGCTAATAGGACTCCAAACAGATATACACAAGGTTCAAAAAAATGAATTTCAAGTCTTTTTAGATTTCTGTATAGCGTTTTGAATATTTTGAATTCCCGCCGGAAGTCAAGTACGGGCCTGATCTTTATCTCGATCTCTAGAGCCTACAGTCTAGACATTGAATGAAAAAAAAACTCTGTTTCATTAGAAAAGTTTGAACGGTTGGTTATTCCCTGAAATGCTTACCCTTTTTTATAACTCATTTCTAGAATTAAATAATTTGTTAAAAAATACCGTTTTAAGAATTCGTGAAAATCCACAACTTGGAATGAGAATAATAGCGTGGAAAAATTGCGGGAAATTTTAATCCAACATCGAAACTGTAACATTTTTTCAAAGTGAACAGTTGGAAATTACATTTTGAAATGATGAAATTCTCTGTTTTAGATTCCTGTGAAAGTAAAGAAACTTGATCAGTCAGTCGTTAGTTCCGTGTCCGTTTCACTAATGAATTTCGCTAAACCAATCGTTTCAGATTTCTGCTTGCGTTTCGAATGTTTTCGATTCTCGCTGGGAGTCAAGTACGGGTTTGAACTCTATACCAATTCCTAGAGTTATCCGAAGGAACAACTTCGTTGCATCAGAAAAGTTTGAATGGTTGGGCCTTCCCAGAAATGATTGCCCTTTTCTTATAACCCTTTTCTAGAATTAAACAATATGTTTAAAAACACAGTTTCAAGAAGTCGTGAAAATCCACAACTAGAGTAATGGGTATTTGAAGTTAAATTCGGAATGACTAGCGTGGAAAAATTGCGGGAAATTTTAATTCAACCTCGAAACTGTAGCATTTTTTTTTGTGTGGACAGTTGGAAATGACAGTTTTGAATGAAGTAATTGTCTGTTTCAGATTCCCGTGAAAGCAAGAAAGTGTGAGTTAGGCGTTGGTTCCGTCGCGGTAGTAAAATTAATAACTTCAGATTTCTATCTAATGCTCTAAATCTTTTGAATTTATTCCGGAATCCGCGTACGGACCTGAACTCTATACCAATCTCAAGAGTTTAGTGTTTTTGAAAATTTCGGTTTCATTTTCAAAGTTTGAGCTGTTGGGTCTTTCTGAAAATGCTCTGAGTTCTTTTTTTGAAATCAAATATTTTAGCTACAAACCAAACTCTCTTCCGGTTGTTCATGTATCGTGTAATGCGTTTGAACGTTTGGAACTCCCGAAATCAAATTGGTTCATGTATCGGGTAATGCTGATAAGACACAGTGATGTAGCAGTAATATTTCAGAATCAAACTCAGAAGGCAGATTGCTGATTTTCCAACTGAGCGTAGAAAATTTAAAATCCCGCCGGATTACAGAAACTTTACCGCTTTTAATGAATATCTAATCGTTCAGCTTTGTTAGAAGGATCTGTTTTGATGTCCAGACAGAAAAACCAAGATTTTTATAATGGAATTAGTTGTTAACCTTAAGGTGGGTATAAATGAAAAATTTGAAATTGAAATTGACCTTAATAAATACATAATGTTTAATTCCAGCTGAATGCTCAAAATTACAGTAAAAACTTGAATTTTTGCGCAAATGTACTGATTTGATGGCCGAAATACTAGGCTTCCTCTTTATATTGGCCTGAAATCTACACAAATTACACGAATGCCATCAATTTCATATTATTTCAACTAACAAACTCAGAAAACTCGAAAATATTGAGAAACATAAAATATTTTCGCTGGAAGTTCAAATTACCGCCAGAACGCACATAGCCCTCTAAAAACAAAGAAACCCCCCCAGAGGTGCCAGGCATCATCAAAATAATCACCTTCTTCTTTCTCCCTTTCTAAATGAATTGAAAAACAAAAAGTGATTTTTTTTCAGAGTTATTTTCGGATTTAACATAATTGCGTGGAAAAATTGCGAGAAATTTTAATTCAATATCGAAATTGTAGTTTTTTCAATGTGAACAGTTAGGAACGATATTTTTGAATGAAGGCATTTTCTGTTTCAGATTAATGTGAAATAAGAAAATTCGATCAGTCGTAGTTTATTTGCTTGGTATTTGCTGGTGCGCAAAAATGATATTTTCAAATGGGACAGTTTTTTGGAAAATCTCTTATTCAATTGTTCGAGTCTCGGGTAATGTTGATAAGACACAGTGATGTAACAGTACCATTTCAGAACGGAAAATTTCTGAAAATGTCGTGAAAAATTCAAAATCTCCGCTAGATTTGTGAGGTTTTACATTTGATGGTGGACCAAACTTTCATTTTCAAAGTGAAAATGTCGGTTTCACTGTCCAATTATAAAATTCAAAAAATTAAAAAAAAAATCGTCTTTCCTTTGTCTGAAACGTAAAAAACGGAACATGAACAAAGATCCGGCAACCCGCTAAACTCTCAAAGCTCAAAATATCAGAAAAATTTTAATGTTTCGAGCTCTTGGGAAATTTTCTTACTTAGAGTGCGAAAACGCTTCGATTTTTTTATTCAAATCCAAAACTTCCGCCAAATGTTCAGTTTTGAGAAACATCAAGATGATGCTAAAGTCAGGAAGTTAACAAAGTGGTTACTGAGTAATTTACCCAATTGAAAGTAGTTTCAAAAATTTTGAGAAACATGAAATATTTCAACTGAAAATTCAAATTACCGCCCGAACACCAGTGCCAAAAAACAAAGAAATCCCCTAAAATTCATGTGCTACACATCATCAAAATAATCACCTTCTTTTTTCTCCCTTTCTAAATGAATTGAAAAACAAAAAGTGATTTTTTTAGAATTATTTTCGGATATAACATAATTGCGTGGAAAAACTGCGGGAAATTTTAATTCAATATCGAAACTGTTTTTCAATGTGGTCAGTTAGAAACGGTATTTTGAAGTTAAATTTCTTTGTTTCAGATTCCTGTGTAAGTAAGAAAATTTGATAATTCGGCAATTGGATTAGCTGATGCGCAAAAATTATATTTTCAAATGGGACAGTTTTTTGAAATTCATATCTATGTGAAAAAAAATTGTTCGATGCTCGGGTATAGTTGATAAGACCCAGTGATGCTACAGTAACATTTCAGAACGAAAAGTTTTCGAAATTTTTTTGAAAAATTCAAAATCACCATCAGATTCATGAGGTTTTGCAGCATTTGATTGTGGGCCAAACTTTCATTTTTAAAATATAAATGTCGGTTTCACTGACCGATAATAGAACTTCAAAATTTCGCAAAAAATAATCGTCTCTCCTTTGTCTATAAAGCGTAAAAAACGGAACATTAACAAAGTTCTGAATGTTCTTGCTAGACCCTAACAGCTCATATTATCAGGCAAAAATTGCAATTCTAGTCAAGTTTTTATTGATTGGAATTTCCGAATATTGACTTTTAATTTCAAAAAGCGTAACTGAAAAATTTCGAAACTAGCCTCCGTATCTACATTGGTTTAACTAAGTAATTGAGGAAATTCAATAATTTCGTGAAACATACAATTATTGAATGGAAAATTCATACTACCGCCGGAACACACAACGCAAAAAAAAATGGAAAAACCCCCCGGATCAAGTACGAAGCAAGAAAATTTTTCAATTTTAACTGTATAGTTGTTGGAATTCAAAGTTATAAAAAATGAGTACAGTTTCAGTGTCTCATCATTATTATACTTTCGGTAACTCGTCGATAGGTGCTAGTTTCGAGTCGTAAAGTTTTGATGTCGTGACCAGACATGAGTGGAAAAGAAAGTTCAGAATCCGGAAGACGGAAGACGGAAGGCGGAAAAAATTTTCGAAATCCCGCAAGACGGAAGGAAAGAAACGGAAGGGACTAAAATTGCTCTAAACTGCTCTAGTGCTCCAAATCGTCCGGAAACTCGGAAGGCGGAAGACGGAAAAGAAAAAAGCTCGGAAGACGGAAGGGTCAACTGCCGGAAAATTGAAAAACAAATTTAAAAATTGACACTGAAAGATTGTTTTTCAAACCTGACAAACCTAACATGAATTAATTAAATTAACTAGTTCAAAAAAATCGATAACTTTGTGAAATATGAATGATATAAATTAACTGAAAAATCAATGGTTAAAACACAGAATTCAGATTATTCAAAAACATTGAGAAACATAAAATATTTCCACTAGAAATTCAAATTACCGCCAGAACACAAACCCCAGAAAAAAAAACAAAAAAACCCCCCAGAATCAGGTGCCAGACATCATCAAAATGATCACCTTCTTCTTTTCTCCCCTCTCTAAATAAATTGAAAAACAAAAAGTGAAAAATAAAATAAAATACACCGCCATTTACTCTCTGGAGACGTTGAGGCTTCTAAAAATAGAAGACGTGAAGAAAAAGAGAGAAAAAAAGAAAAAGAAAAAAAAGGGAAGAAGAAAAAGTGTTGAATCATAGAACAAGGCAATTAGATTATGGCTGTCGGGGAAAAGGACTTTGTCATAAGTAACCACAATTTTATTATAAAAATGTATTAGGTTGGTCACTAATTTTCTTCAATTTTTGGTGTTGATTTCGATGTCAAAAATCTCCGAGAATAGAGATAGCAGGAACTGGTATTTTTGCTGTTGGTTTATGATAAAGATATGCCATTGTTAACACCAACTCACTAGTCGCTGCTTGCAGTTTAGAGAGATTTAGAGATACTTACTCTCAGTGCCTCATTTTTGATATACTGACTTTGCTCCCATTTTTCGAACCGTAAAACTTTTGAATTCTGTTGGTATTGTTGTTGGTTATGTAAACCACTAACCAAACTTCATTTATATCAAATTTGATCATTTTCCTCTACACGCAGAAAAATAATATTTATTCGATTCCATAGGAAAATTTTCAGCAGTTTGCATTTTTAATTTGTGGAACTCAGTTGCGCTACTCAAGGAGGATAAGGGTCATGAGTTTTAACTATTTTACAGTACAGGCATGCGTCATTGATATCACAAATAAAGATCCCTATTCCCTCTTTTGCGTTTTGTGGAAAAGTGCTCGAAACACTAGATATGCGAAAATCATCATTATGGGCGATTATCACCGGATACACGTGTGTAATATACAGATGATTCTAGTACATTGTAGACATATGAGTACACATTCCATCCACAAAAACACTTAAAATTTTATGATTCCTATTCTCAAGATAACGGGCACTTTAGGCTACTTGTTCACTACAACGCACTTCTAAGATTATGCCAAAAAATGATTTATGATTGTTTATTATATTTTCCGATTTAAAAAAAGTTTGGTTTTGGTATATCGTTTGCATAAGACAGTTCACTATCATCACTTACTAATACATAATTGAACCGTTATCTAGGTCTACCCCGAAAGTTGTGATATCCCACCTAATATGACATCACTGAAAATTGTTGTCAGTTGTAGCTGTCTCTGCCACTCCATTATACTAGCTTTGGTGACCAAGCCTTTTTGTATGTAAAGTTGGGAGAAATAGTATGTCACTTTAGGCTATTCACCGTCAAAATTTATCTCCATCTGATAATTAAAAAAAGTGAAAGAAAAACCCTCTTCCAAAAACTGTTTTAATACGTCTTGTTAGAATATAAAAATCTCGAGACTGGAAGGTTGATGAGAGCTGTTATTAAACGTATAAAGGGAGCCTATGAGGGACTATTATAACTCAAAACTTCTTGACATTTCATTAATCCATCGTCTCATGACAGTTAGTCAAAGTGACAACACTCAAAATTGAAGAAAATTAGTGACCAACCTAATATTTTGTTCAAGTTTCTGGAGCTCTTAATTGTGAAAGCTCTTTGTGAGATTTTTCTGGAAGTTTCTTGGAGAAAAAGGGGGCGGAGTTTTGGGAAAAGTTATTTTTGGTCGGTTTGTTCAAAAAACAAAGCCTTATTGGGAAACAGAATTTGGGGAAAATTCGTAGATTTAGAATTCTGATTTTTGAAGTTCCGACAGCTTTTTTTTGAAGTTCCGAAGAATAAAAAAGAAATCGGATATGAAAATTGTGATTAAATTTGATAAATATCTGAGACATAAAAATTTTACCCAGGCTCCTCCCACTTTCACAAGTTGGAAGTTAGTTGTGAAAGCTCTTTGTGAGCTTTTTCCGGAAGTTTCTTGGACAAAAAGGGGCGGAGCTTTAGAAAGTTATTTTTGGGTGTTTGGCTCAAAAGATGAAGCCTTATTGGAAACTTTGGTCGTAAGAATTTGGAGAAAATTCGTAGATTTGTGATTCTGAGTTTTGAATTTCTGACAATTTTAAAAATAAAAATAATGGAAAATGAAACAGGAACATCGAAATATGATTCCCTTTGGTAACTGATTGAAACATATAGTTGGTCACAGGCTCCGCCCCATTTTACAAGTTGGAGTGAATTGTGAAGGCTCTTTGTGGAGTTTTTTCTGGAAGTTTCTTGGTGAAAAGGGGGCGGAGCTTGAGAAGTTATTTCTGGGTGTTTTGTTCAAAAGAAGAAACCTTTTTGGAATTTCTGATTGTCAGAATTTGGAGAAGATTCTTAGTTGTGATTCTGATTTTTGGAGTTCTAACGATTTCAAAATAGTCATAAACGAGAGACAAGTCAATAGCAAGAAAAAGACAACTGTGACTATATTTGATAATCAAAACATAAAATAATACTGTACAGGCTCTCGTCGAATTTGCAGTTTTGGGCATGTAGTGCTCTGCACAATTATTCGAATATTCGAACAAGAACAATTTCAAAAAAGAATGTTCATAGAAAGTAGAATGAAATATTTGAATACCTTGAAACTTAAATTTCGTTTTTAAAAATATAGATGCAAAGCTTTTTTCTCTTGAATGAATCATGCTTCTTCCATTTTTTTTCAGGTTCGAGCATTATCTTTTTCATTCTCAATATGAAAAAAGAATTCAAAATCAATCTAAGAAAATAGAAAATGACACTTGCAAAAACAAAGAAGCTCTAATTCATTTTTGAACGAAAAATTTTGGGAACCCAGACTAAAGCAAAGTCCAATCGAAATAAATAAATCGGAGTTATCAAAAATGGAAATATTGAAACGCTCATTTAAATTTTAGATAAACCACAAGTTCCGTTCATTTCTGGGACTCCAAAGATACCTGTCTTACCAAGTTTAACGTATAATTATTTTCATTGGCTTTTTTGAACTCTAAAATGGGTTGAAATCAAGGATTAAGGATGTGAAACACAATCAGTAAACTACAAGATGTTTTGTAAAAGTTATCAGGGCGAAAAGAAAAATGAAACTACATATATTTTTCTTATTTTATTCACCGAATTAATGAAATTGCAAAGTACATGTATGTATTTTGCTGTTTTGATTGGCTCTGATTTTTTAAGGTTATGCCAGGTTTTTAGTTTAAAGATGTTCTCAAATATGTTCTCAAAAAAAAGTAAGTTGGAAACCAGCGAACCAAAAACAGAAATAGAAATGAAAGAAAAGAGTTTTCTGAATAAAAATCCAGCTGTCCCTCATCGATGTTCTGAACTCAAGTTTTCTGTTCAGGTCTGTTTTGATTCATTCAAGTTCTCGATGTTTTGCTATTAGGTTCCGCCTAACTGAAAGTTCTCATTCTAGTTTACCGGGCTAAACGATAAACTGATAAATTTTGGACTTTGAGGAATCGAATAAAGTTTCACTAATAGAAGAAGTTCTCGTTCTATCATCATCAATTCAGAAAACTCTCATCTCCTGTTTCCAATTTATTTGATATTCTAAGCTTCATTCAGGCGCATATTAGCACATTTGTAGCAATCTGAAAAATATCAGTAGTTTCGGAATATTTTTTCTCGATGGCAATAACCGCAATTCCTTTTGATTCTAATTACGGAATTGTTGAAACATGATAAATTCGCATGTTAATCTTAGAACTTTTCTATGAGTTGACGGTTGTTTAAACAATTATTCTGTTTTTATTCGTGGCAGTTCTGAGAGTAGCAACAAGTTCCAGTTATTAATATTTTGAAACAGAAGAATGAACTGTTGTGTTTAATGAAGATAAATCACGGACTTGTGCTGTTTTTAAATTTTGAATCAATCAGAAAAAATCACTTAATTTGGGTTTCCTGTAACAATTCAAAAACAAAACACTGTAAATAAGAGAGAAGACAATGTAAAGAAGCTACTTGAAACTGTACTTTAATGCGAAAACTTATCTCGTGAAAGTAACGTTTTTGAAACAAAAGTGATTGATAACAGAAACATATTAGAAGATGAAAAGCCTGTAAATAGTTGAAAACTAATTGAAACACAAAACATTGGAAAAGATCTGCTCTTTTTTTCGCAATTTGAAGCACGTCGCGATAAAAAGTTTCATATCATTTCGAAGTGGAGACAGGACGCGGCTTGAAGTGTACTTTCGAAGACGCATGAAACTTATCAAACTATTGAAACATGAACATAACTTTGGAAAAAGAACAGCTTCGGCTCATTTTGGGCATATCGTTTGATATGGTCGTGTTGATTCAGAAAAATTATAACCACCGAATGATTGGAGTATGGAATAGAGAATAAAGATTAGGAATGTTCTGAAACTGGGATATTTTTGCTGAAAGATACTAGACTCCGCCCATTTTACGAATCTAGCACAGCGGGGAAATATTTTCTAAAATAATTGCAATATTCGAAGGCGACCAATGACCGTATCGAATCATTACAAACAAATTGAGTAATTATTAGAATGTTGAAACTTCAATTCTAGCTTGAAAGTAACATTTTTTGGAACTTTAAGGATTTTACAGTACCATCAAGGCTGTCCAAAACTAACGGCCAGCCGGCCGCGGCCGGCCGCGGCCGGCCCTGAAAAAGCCGCGGCTTTTCAAAAAGCCGCGGCCGGCCGCCACGGCTTTTTTAAACATTTTTTTTTTATTTTCCGAATTTTTATTTATGGAAACCTATGTAGCATCTGTGTCTCACAAGTTCTCAAATACTGTGTTAAGCATGAAACTCACAAAAGTACCCATAGAAGAAGGAGTTTTGTATGGTAACTTTTGTTTGTATGGTAATCTATGTCACAAACTGTATCAAAATGAAATTTTCGTTCAGGAAACCAGTTTTCTTCCGTCAGGGCATCATTTGAAAACATTTTCTTTTCGAAATTTTTCAAATCCCAGAACAATCAAAAAAGCCGGCCGGCCGCGGCCGGCCGTGCGTCAGCCTTGAGTACCATGCTATGAATTCGGGTTCATTCGGAATGATAAGAGGATTATTTCGACTGCATATGTTGAAATAGTGAAACACGAAAATAATATTCTCTTTCTTCTGACTTTGAAGCTGTCTGATTTTTGATACATTGCCTATATTTGAACAGTTCCATAATTTCCCACTATAAAAAATTCTGCGAGAATAAAAACGACCTCTCTTGTTCTATTTGTCAAGTTTATAAATCCGTGATAGGTGCGATATACCGAAAGGACTGTGTTAGAAAGGCCCCCCAAGAGCGTTCTGGATTCTCTTAAATTTCCAAAACATTCGAAAGCGATGTATGATAGCAGTTGGTTTGCGTTAGTTGGACTTTCAAAAAAAAACCGACCTACTTATTACAGAGAGTGGCAAGTAACTAAAGTTATTGCTATGTTGAATCAGTGAAAAAGATCGATTGGCCTTCTGAAAAATAGTTTTGAAAATCACTCTGCATATTATTAATTGACCTGTTTGCTTGTGCAAGTTCATACTCCAAAAAAGGGAAAGATTCCCGCGCAATCAAGGAAGTCTGAATATAAACTCAATGAAACATTTTTCTAGATATGAACTGGTACAAAATTTTTTGTAAGTTTTCAAAAAGCTGCAATGATGTCTTTAATATCAACATTGGCTAGTCATGAAAATACATGAACACATTGAAAGAGTAATTTTTTCTTGAAATTAATGGCATAGAAACTTATCAATGGGTCTTCAATTTTCAGAATAACTTCTGTTACTTTCCTAAAATTGAAAACTTTTGTTTAAACAGATTTTACTGTTTACCACTTTCAATTAAAAAGCTACAATTATAGCCGAAAATGCTTGTTAAATGGAAATCACGACTCGTCACCGAAAATACAATATTCATAAATCTTTTCAATCTTAAAACCAAAATTACGACAAAATTAACAATGAGTGATCATTCAGTTGTTAGATGAACAATTTGAAACGGAAAATTTATCCCTAGTTTTACGAAATCACTGATTCACAGGTTACAACAGAGGAAGGACCGTAAAACCTAAGTTAATAAAAGAAATTCAATGAAGACACACCTGCAATAAAGGACATCAAAATAGAGGGATTGAGAATAAAAGAACATGTCCCTCTATTACAGGTTCTCAGTTATTTATATCAAAAATTAAGCAAAGGTAAAAAAAAAAGGATCATGATAACTTGCTGTGCAATCGCAAGACTTTGTTTATTGTTTCCGACACTTTTCATATCCTTGAGCTTTGTTTTCGACTTTATTTTTGCAGTGTTGTGAAACTCTCAAAACAAAGTTTGGGAGTTTTGATAAAACACAGATGGTTTGGATCTAAACAGATCAGAAGTAAAATCAAATAAGGAGGGAATATTTTCTATTCACTAAATACACAAGGACGATTTCTATCATATCAAAAATATGAATCCGAAATGCTTAATTTTGCTAGTAAATCACAGAAAATCTATTGATATGTAGGTTTCTCATATTCATTGTCCAGCAGGTATTTCCTGGATTCAATTCAGCTTATCACAAAATCTAATGAAATCCTCACTGTTTCACTATAATTTATTCAGAAAAGCGAAATTTTTTAGAAATACTATTTTCAGTTGACTAAGTATTCCAGATACGGCTCGCACAATGAACAGCTAAAAATTTATACAATTTAGTTGGACTGCTGAAACTGAAAATCTAGACAATAACTTCAGTTAGCTTCTTTAGTGCTCTATGAAATCATATTTTTCAAATATGAGACCGTCAATATGTATGTGTGAAAAAATCGAGGTTTCAATAAGCTGCTGAAACAGTCAAACTTTTTTTGAGGATCTCTTTAATTTTCAGAGTGTTTTGTTTACAGTGTATCATATCAAGCCCTTAAATACTAAAAACGGCAAAATATTTTTTCCCGAAACTTAAAGTGGAAAGCGGAAACATCACAAATTTTGGGAAAACGGGATTCGGAAGACGTACAAGACGGTTTTTTACGGCAAACAGAAAATTCGTAGGTTTTTCAAACAGAATCAGCAATTTTCAGGCATTTTTTGTACTTTTTTTGAGTAAAAGGCTGTTCAAAGGTTTCAGAATTCCTGACTTTCTTCCGGAAAGTATATAAAAATCATGGAATGCGGACAACGGAACTTTTTTTTCAAGCCCTGAAAACGGAAAATTGAAATCGGAAAACGGAATAGCAAAAGACGCTGACAACGGAATTCCTAAAACTCTGCACTAAAGAGTTTATCAAAGTTGAATAACTGAATTATTATTGAAGTTAGCCCATTCAAAAGAAGGTATAATATCAACGTTCATGATCAGTAACCTCTAAGACAATTGTGAAACGGTGGATTGGGATGCATTCTTCACTTTGATTATCCATCTTCAAAATACAATTATGTAAAATTTTTAATGCAATCTGTCAAAAATGATTAAAATCAGTTTGAAAGTTTGTCAGGAAAAATGGCATGATTGAAACAAAAATGTTTATGAACATGACGATTACCAAAATTATGAAACAGCGATTTTTTCTAGTTTTTATAATTTCGCATTTAAAAGTAACTTTAACTGGCAGTATTTGTAGGTATTTTTTACGATATTCTCTGATAGAGCTATTAGCACGTCTTCTTTGGAGTGTCATTATACCTCGGCTACTGGTAGTTATAAAGCATCACTTCATTATCATATCAATTCATTACCATCACTTCTTCATCTTCTTTATCATATTATCATTTCAATAAAACAGTCAGGAGACGTTTTTCTTCATTTTTTCTTATCGATCAAACTGCTTGAAAAAGAGCTCTATACAATTCAAAAATTCTGATCAGACGAGCCAACAAACTGCTTTGCAGAATTGATGAATGAATTTTAACTTTTCAGCAAATGGTTCGGGTTTTTGGTTTTTCAAAAACCTTTTTCGTTATTTTCTTTAAAATGATAGGTCAGAACTTTCAGAAAAGAAAAGGTACTGACAGCGGCACAATAATCAAATAAAAATGTTAAAATTATTAAAAAAACATGAGAAACTGTAAAAGTTCTTCACGCAATTTGAATGATATTTCAGTGTCTCGACGAAAAGTGGAAAAATTTTGGCTTTGATGGGATAAAACTGATTTCAAGTAATGTACAACTCCAGCGCTACGCACATCAAATTCAAAATGAAAAATTAACGTTTCAAAAAATTGATGAAACTGATGAAACTTCTCATTACACACTGTTTTCTCATCATCAATTTAGAACTCTTCCTTCTTTTTCTCGTTTTGTGTTTTAGTACAGCATAGAAATCATAGTCACAGACTATTTTTTAAAGAAAAAGAAGCCAAAAAAGGAACAAATTTGTGAATTTGACATGATCAAACAACAGGAATGAAGAAATTTTTAGAAGAACAAAGAAAAAAAACCGGCATTAAACGGGAGGAAAATGAACCAAAACTGAAAAAAACGTAGAAGAAAAATAATATTTAAAAAATGTTTTTCATAATTGCATTGGTGATGAAATTGTGGGTTCTCTAAAATGGAAACACTGACACAGAAAACCAGAGAATCGCGGAATATGCAGAAAACATCCAATAATATGAACAACTGGCTCCGTAAAACTAACAACACGAGAAAAATAAAATGAGAATCTTACGGAAACGGACTCGAAATTATTTTTCCAATAAAAAATAAATGCTGCAGCATAACAGCCAGAATTGAATAACTCCAGATGATCAGAAGTTATATGGAGAAACTGAAATAGTGAAGATTAGAGAAAAATGATTTTTATAAAAAGATAAACGAAAATTGAAAAATAAAACGAGAGTTGACGGGTAGAAGATTTGTTGGCAGTTTTATACTGTAGAGAAATCGATTTTTAATACATAACCTTGCAATATATGCATTGCCTGAGCGAGGTTTAAAAAACTGGAACGTAAGCTTTGAAAACGTGAAGATTGGGAAAAGAAAACTCCAATCTTTACAAAAAACAGGTGAAAATCCTGTTGCAAAAGGCGTGAAAAGTGGAGTGTAGGTATGGTGTAGCCGTCCCAAAGTGGATTCAATGAAACAGTTTTTTTTTTTTCAAATATGGAAGAAAAAACCGATAGATGAACGAACTAATCAATTTAAATCTGAAGACAAATTTCATGAGATCACAGCTATAATCGTCAAGAGTACTACCATCTCATTAGGGTCAAAAATCTTTTCAACGTTTTGTACAAAAAAAAAAAGAATATGGAGGGAACTTATACATGTACTTAAGTTTTGAGAAAATAAAGATTGAGAATTGTAGTGCACATATTTCTAAGAAAAAATGCAGAAATCACTGGAAAAAAAATAAGAAAAAGTAATGTTACAATTGGTTTAAAGAAGGTTGAAGGACTTTCTAGTTTTCAGTAATTACGAATCTTATACATGTCAAGATTTTGTTGGGTCATGAAAGAGTATGCTCTGAAAGTTGCAGGAAGACCAAAAAAGTTGCTGAAATTAACAGATTTCTATGAAGCTAGAACCGAACGCGCAACTGTATTTGTTGACCTTCGCAAGGTGGTTGCAAATAACCCAAGTCCTGAACATGTCTCGAAGAACACCCTCAGGTATGCCCCGCTTATCGGTTCAACACAGTAGGAATCTAAAAATGCGATCTATTTAGAAATTGAAAAAGTATCTTTTTTTGAGTATGATCCTAAAGTTGGTGGAAGACTAAAAAAAGTTGCTGGAAGATCAGAAAAGTTGCAGGAAGACCAAATAAGTTGCAGGAAGACCGAAAAAGTTGCAGAAATACCAAAAAAGTTGTTGGAAGAAACAAATTTCTATGAAGCTAGAACCGACCGCGCAACTGTATTTGTTGAGCTTCGCAAGGTGGTTGCAAAGAACCCAAGTCCTGAACATGTCCCGAAGAACACCCTCAGGTATGCCCCGCTTATCGGTACAACACAGTGGGAATCTAAAAATGCGATCTATTTAGAAATTGAAAGTATTTTTTTGAGTATGATCCTAAAGTTGCTGGAAGACCAAAAAAGTTGCTGGAAGATCAGAAAAGTTGGTGGAAGATCAAAACAGTTGCTGGAAGACCAAAAAAGTTGGTTGAAGACAAAAAAAATTGCTGGAAGATCAGAAAAGTTGGTGGAAGATCAGAAAAGTTGCAGGAAGACCAAAAAAGTTGCAGGAAGACCGAAAAAGTTGCAGAAATACCAAAAAAGTTGTTGGAAGAAACAAATTTCTATGAAGCTAGAACCGACCGCGCAACTGTATTTGTTGAGCTTCGCAAGGTGGTTGCAAAGAACCCAAGTCCTGAACATGTCCCGAAGAACACCCTCAGGTATGCCCCGCTTATCGGTACAACACAGTGGGAATCTAAAAATGCGATCTATTTAGAAATTGAAAGTATTTTTTTGAGTATGATCCTAAAGTTGCTGGAAGACCAAAAAAGTTGCTGGAAGATCAGAAAAGTTGGTGGAAGATCAAAACAGTTGCTGGAAGACCAAAAAAGTTGGTTGAAGACAAAAAAAATTGCTGGAAGATCAGAAAAGTTGGTGGAAGATCAAAAAAGTTGCAGGAAGACCAAAAAAGTTGGTTGAAGACCAAAGAAATTGCTGGAAGATCAGAAAAGTCGGTGGAAGATCAGAAAAGTTGCAGGAAGACCAAAAAAGTTGCAGGAAGACCGAAAAAGTTGCAGAAATACCAAAAAAGTTGTTGGAAGAAACAAATTTCTATGAAGCTAGAACCGACCGCGCAACTGTATTTGTTGAGCTTCGCAAGGTGGTTGCAAAGAACCCAAGTCCTGAACATGTCCCGAAGAACACCCTCAGGTATGCCCCGCTTATCGGTACAACACAGTGGGAATCTAAAAATGCGATCTATTTAGAAATTGAAAGTATTTTTTTGAGTATGATCCTAAAGTTGCTGGAAGACCAAAAAAGTTGCTGGAAGATCAGAAAAGTTGGTGGAAGATCAAAACAGTTGCTGGAAGACCAAAAAAGTTGGTTGAAGACAAAAAAAATTGCTGGAAGATCAGAAAAGTTGGTGGAAGATCAAAAAAGTTGGTTGAAGACCAAAGAAATTGCTGGAAGATCAGAAAAGTCGGTGGAAGACCAAAAAAGTTGGTGAAAGACCGAAAAAGTTGATAGAAGATCAAAAAAGTTGGTGGAAGATCAAAATAGTTGGTGGAATACCAAAAAAGTTGGTGGAAGATCAAAAAAGTTGATGGAAGACCAAAAAAGTTGGTTGAAGACCAAAAAAATTGCTGGAAGATCAAAAAAGTTGCTGAAATAAACAGATTTCTATGAAGCTAGAACCGAAAGCGCAACTGTATTTGTTGACCTTCGCAAGGTGGTTGCAAAGAACCCAAGTCCTGAACATGTCCCGAAGAACACCCTCAGGTATGCCCCGCTTATCGGTACAACACAGTGGGAATCTAGAAATGCGATCTATTTAGAAAATTCGAAAAAGTACAAGGTGGTAAGATAACTAAACTGAATCTCAATTTCTAAAAAAGTTATTTCGTCCGATTAATGCTGAGAGAGAGAGAGAGAGAGAGAGAGAGAGAGAGAGAGAGAGAGAGAGAGACTTGGTAAAGTCCAGTTTACCTAAGCTAGGAAGTGGTCCTCGCGCGCCGCGCAGTCCTCCAAGAGCGCTTGCCTGATACCTGTAAAGTCCTTGTTGTTCCATACTGTCTCTTCGGTCAATCCAATAAGCGAAAGCTATCAATAACTCCTTGTTTGCCCTTTCCAAATTGCTTCAAGGCGGGCATCTGGTGTGCGTTATCGTCATCGGGTCGGGTGCACGCGACATCTGGAAAAAAAAATCAATAAATCGATAATTGAAAGCGCCAGAGTCTCCCTAAGAAGCATTCCAAACCACTAAACTGCCCCGTGAGGGAGATCAAATTTACCTTATCGTCTGTCCGGTGCACCGTTTCCATCGTTCCAGGCCGAGGGGCGGACCCAATCGAGAAGAGCCCCAAGAAGACCGACCACTCGGAGACAAAAACCGAGAACTGACGATTCTACGGATCATTTCTCCTTTTATATGGGCAGAATTGAGGGCAGACACGTGGTGAAACGTTTCACTCTAATCGATGGGGCATTTCACGAGAAATTTCAAAAATGTCGCTGTTTTTTTTTTTCATTTTTGTATAATTCACGTGAAAAAGAGTTTCGAGAATGAAAAATGAAATGTTTGAGAGAGTTTTTGCTGAATTTAAGCATCAAGATAGCTTTTCCAGACCTCCGGTCCGTTAAGGCTAGAGAGCGCCTGCGTATATGAAAGCCTATTAAAAATGAGAAAAACGCGAAAACGGTGAATTCTAGAAGTGGCGAATAACCGCTATAGCTTTGCTACTGTACGTCAGATTGCTTTAAAAATCTTTACGCCGTATCTCGAGAAGATTTCCTGTCGAACAAAAAAAAAGAACATGTAAAAAGCTCTTCTCTAAGCCAAGAAAATTTGGTATTATTCTGGTTTACGGGTCCCTTGAATACGTTTCCCCTTCAAAGTTTTCAGACTTTATCAACAAGTAGAAACCTTTTCCATTGGCTTTTGTTTTAGCTTTTTGAGGGCTCAAAAATAGTCAAATCAATTCTGTATACTATGGGACCCGGAAGATTTTTTGGGACCCGTAAACCGGAAGAGTACCGAAAATTTTTGGTACACATTTTTCGGTCATTTTCACGGGTTCCGGTAACATTTGCCCGTGAGCCATACTTTCTGTTCACAGAGAAATTGAACATCGGTAATCAGTTACCTCGAAGAAACTGCAAAACTGTGGAAATTTTAATAGGAAACTATTAATTACAGCAACGTTCGAATTACCTAAAATTACCACTGCTAAAATGAACAAACCCGATAAATGAACTTTTTGTAACATGAACTTTTTCAACTTTATGAGATGACAAAAATATGGATTCCAACTTTCAGCCTAAACTAAGGCTTTACCGAAACTTGAATTTTTTTCCTATTTTTTGAAAAAAAACTTTTGTTTCGTATTAACTTTGAACTTGGAAGAGCATTCAAAAATCGTTTTACGTGGGAAAACAATACAAAAAGAAATGGTCTTCACAACGTATAGATCAGCAACGACTGACAATAATGAATATTGAGATTTTAGATAGACATTTTGGAACAGTATTTTTTAATTGGTTGTGAATCAGCAGAAATCCGCTCCAAGAGAGCATGATTTTCAATTTCAAATCAAGAAGAAATGAAAACGAGCATAATGAAACATGAGCTTCTGTATTTTGTAACCATTAACAGAGTTGTGAAACGGTGAAATTTTTAGATTATTGAATTCTTAATTTTGATTATCCGCTCTCAAAAATAGCGTTGTGTAAAATTTTTAACGCTATTTGTCAAAATTGATTGAAATTACAAATTATACTCCGATTGAAAGGAAAAGAGTGATTTCAACAATACTATTCATTAACAAGACGATTAGCAAAATTATGAAACGGCGATTTTATTCCTAGTTTTTATAATTTCACATGCAATAGCAGCTTTAACTAGCAAGTTTTTTCGGGTATTTTCTATGACATCTTCAGACTTCAAACAGAGTTATAAGGACGGCTATTTCATCAAGGATAATCATTCTCCTTCGGCTATTGCTAATTATATCCCTTTGTCGAAACAGTCATGACAATTTTTCCCTGCTGTTTTTTTCCGGTCTAATGAATCTTTACTTTATTTTCATAAGGATTCCGTGTGTCTGTTTGTCTGTCTGTCCAGAGCCATCTAGGCTCTTACTGAACCGATTTTCAAAAAATTTTGACTGATCAATAGAGGATGCTTACGGGATGATGCCCGTACTTTCCGCTTTCTGAAAAGATCATTGATAAGCTCTGTGCTATCTATGCAGTCAAAATTGCGTTCTCCGCCGGAAACCAGGCGGGTGAGGCGCGACGCGCCGGAAACCGTCTGGTGAATTATAATTTTTCAACAATCGGTTCTGATTTTCGGTTTTTCAAAGATCCACGGAATAATGGAATGAAAACATCAGAATTATCAAAAACTAGGAGAAACTGTAAAACTTTTTTACGAGATTTGAATGATAATTCACTGGCTCGACAGAAAATACATTTTCGTATAAAACCTGTCACTTACGGTCAACTTCTGGTGTTAATATGTGTAATTATCAGGTTTCTATCATCAATTATCATCAGAGCTTTTGGCTTTTGATGGGATAAAGCTGATTTCAAGTAATGTACCGGTCCAGGGCCACTTGCATTGAAGTCAAAATCAAAATTTACGTTTTAAAAAAGTGATGAAACTGTTGAAACTTTTCATTATGCACTGTATCATCAATTTGGGCCTTTCTTCATTCTCTCTCAATCTCATTGTGTGTTTTAGTACAGCATAGAGACCATAGTCACAGACTATTTTTGATAAATAGAAGCCACAAGACGAAAGAAGGAAAAAAAAGTGTGAATTTGACAAGACCAAACAACATGAACGGGAAATACTTGAAGAAAAAGTAAATTAAAATGGCTAAAGAAGCTGAATTGAAGCAATGAAAAAGTAAGAAATTGATTAAAAAATTATGTTGATAAAGTAGTGATAGAAAATAGAGCTCACCTATATAATATATGGCTATATTGGAATAATGAAACAGAGAACGAAAAATAGAGAAATATGGAGGAAACTTTCAACAAAAAAACATTTTTTATACATTTCTATAATTTTCGAAACAAGAAGGATACTACGAAAATCATCTGGAAACGGTCTCAAAATGATTTCTATCGTTAAAAAAACGAACATGAAGAAATTCGGAGGAGCGAAAAAATCCAGACGAACAGAGTGAAATGGAGTAACTGAAACAGTGAAGATTAGAGAATAAAGTTTCAAAAAAAAAGTTGAGTGAAAATTCAGAGAAAAAAAAACCACAAAAATAAACGGGTTAAAGTTTTGTTGGGAGTGTTTTTTACAAGAGAAGCAAATTTGAGCGAAGGACCTATTTTCTAAGGGATATCTAGAGAACTTAGGCTCTAGTCGGGAAGAATGGACCCAACCAAAAAAAGAATGGACCCAAAAAAAAGAATGGACCCAAGAAAAAAAGAATGGACCCAAAAATAAAAGAATGGACCCGAAAAAAAAAGAATGGACCCAAAACGAAAAAAGAATGGACCCAAAAATAAAAGAATGGACCGGTAAAAAAAAGAATGGACCCAAAACGAAAAAAGAATGGACCCAAAATGAGGAAAGAACGGACCCAGATAAAAACCAAAATTTCATTATTATTGAGACACTTTTCTAAACTGTTCATAGTTAGTGTACTTTTGGAATGAGACTTTCGGTCATGTAAGTGCTTCGAGAGTGCCGAAGCCTTCAAAAAAATGAATTTTAGGCATTACTAATTTTGGTCATGGGTTCATTCTTTTTTCATTTTGGGTCCATTCTTTTTACGAGAATTTTTACCCGGGTCCATTCTTTTTTTTTCGGGTCCATTCTTTTTTTTTTCGGGTCCATTCTTTTTTCTCTTGGGTCCATTCTTCCCGACTAGAGCCAGAACTTACACGTATACTTTGAAAAAGTAAAGATTGGGAAATACACTGAAAACTTTCATGAAAAACAGGAATCATCAGAAAAAATATTGGTGAATTTCTGTCACAAGTTCTGTTACAGTTTTCAAAGCCATAAAAACTAATCTTAAAAGTTTCAAACAGACAGTGTTCATGCGATGTGGACTTTTTAAAGTGCGAATAATGAAAGGTTTTTTCTTTCAAATCTGAGAGGAAAAACCGACAAATAAGAAAAATACCCAACTCAAACCTAAAAACAAGTTTCATGAGATCACAGAGGAATATTGTCGAAGTACTACCATTTCATTGGATTTATTTTCATGGAAGTTTGAAAACTGCACTTTTTTCTGTGTTTTTCTTGAAGTTCAATTGGGAAAAAAGGAAGATTTCAGGATTATCTTGTTTTTTTTTGTTTCAAAAAATGCTTCGAATATCAAACCTTACAAGGAGCGAAAAGGCCCAGATGACGAAAAGTATTATCGAGTAACTGAAATAGTGAAAACTTATTCAAAAGAGAGATGAACGAAACGTCGAAAAACATACCAGGAATAAAAATTATGTTTCAAGTTCTCTACAGTAAAGCAACAAAGCGACAGTAACTATTATCAAAGTAATATTTAACTGGATCTACCTTAGAAACTCGATCATCACTAGCACTAAAAAAGTCAAACTGGTCCGAGCTGGCTGATGTTTTGCACACATGTACTCCCAAGGGTCCTCAACAAAAAAGTCCATACCAGATTTGGCTCCGCCCCCTTGATCCAGATAAAAAATCGATAATTAATCGATTTTGACCGGCGTTCACCCTGATTTTCCTGTAAGAGATAGAGTCAAGATCTGAACGGAAATGAAGTCCTAGCATGTTTTTGAGTGTTTTTTGTATTCTGAAGAAAATTCTAACTCCACGTCTTCAGAGTGAAAAATTTGAAAATTTGTCAAATTTGTCACTTTTTTCCAAAAAAGTCGATTTTTGAGGCCTTAGGCTTAGGCTTAGGCTTAGGCTTAGGCAAGTCGGTGTACCCTCCCACATCTATTCTGATAATGCGTCCACTTTCAAGTTAGGCGCAAAAGTCCTAAACGCGGATATCAAAGAGTTCGTATTCAGTCAATCACTCACGAGCTATCTAGCTTCAGAGTCTATTGACTACACATACATTACTCCCCTTGCCCCATGGCAAGGCGGTATCTACGAACGCGTAGTAGGCCTGGTTAAACACCAGCTTCAGAAAGAGTGCGGACTGGTCATATACGATTATCATGGATTGCAGTATATTGTCTCAGGAGCTCAAGGAATGGTCAATAACAGACCGCTCATTCCACACGCGAGAAGCCCAGATGACATGATCGCCCTAAGACCGATTGATTTTCAGTACCCCGGAGTGATGATCGAGCTGCCAGTCCAGATCCAACACGCTCGAAAAGTCGGTCCCACAGAGAGAAATCTCCGTGCTCACTTAGACAGACTTGAAGAAGCGCTGGAAAGACTTTGGGCATTGTGGTCTCAAGGATATCTTATGCATTTGCGTAAGAGTATGCACAAAGAGAGGCGCTGTTCATCAATCGTTCCAGAGGTGGGACAAGTAGTTCTCATCTCCACTAACCTCCTCCGTAGGCACAAATGGCCTCTCGGTCGCATTGTCAAAGTACTCCCCAGCCTTGGCGACGGAAGAATCCGTTCTGCCATTGTCCGATGCAAAGGTAAAGAGTACACGCGTCCAGTATGTCTGCTGATCCCCCTTGAGGTCTCAGCTGCTCCAAAAGCGGCCACTCAGGATCACCCCACAGACAACAAGACCTACAGCGACGAGAGAGATCCGTCTGATCCAGACGCGTCTTTGTCAGTGTGTCCCGGAGCTCAGGGTAAGCGGTACGCGCCGGAACTATTCCCCAAGAACGTCCTCCCCAATATCTGTGAGCCAGACAGAAACTCTCTCGAGCAAACTGCACTTGAACAGGCTATCAAGCAACTTCCATCAATCGGTACCGCTGAAGATGATTCAGACGCGGTAGACTTGAGCCCTCCAGAGGAGATTCCAGGAGCCGACCTTTACGTCGATCCCAATCTTACCCTAGCAGACTTAAACCCAGGCACAGTTCCCCCAGATTCTCTGGAAGGACGATCTAGAGTATTCTTACCTAGAAAAGCCAAAAACAAGGTCAACTATGTCTACTACTCTGAGGCCCTACTTAAGTCAACCGATTCCAGTGGATATGCTAACGTCTCGGCGCAGCTGGCCTATCTGGAAGAAGATCGGGCGTGCACCTCACGTCACGCACTTTCAGATACCCAGCCGGTTGCGCATCTGGCCTATGCAGAGCAAGATCGGGCGTGCTTACCGTCCCTCCATAAGCCAACCGATTCCAAAGGATGTGCTAGCACTTCAGTGCAGCTGGCCTATCTGGAAGAAGATCGGGCGTACACCTCGTGCCCCGCACTTTCAGATAATCAGCCGGTAGCGCAGCTGGCCTATCCAGAGGAAGATCGGGCGTGCTCACCTCCAATTCAGAGGAAGGCGCTGGCCTATCCAGAGGAAGATCGGGCGCGCCAATTCCTCCATAAGTCATCCGTCTCCAATGGACATGCTGGCACTTCAGTGCAGCTGGCCTATCTGGAAGAAGATCGGGCGTACACCTCGTGCCCCGCACTTTCAGATATTCAGCCGGTAGCGCAGCTGGCCTATCCAGAGGAAGATCGGGCGTGCTCACCTCCATTCCAGAGGAAAGCACTGGCCTATCCAGAGGAAGATCGGGCGTGCACACCAGGAGATGTTACAGTTCTCTATGCAGACTCGGGAGTCGCCAGATCCTGCGAATCCGTCGAGCCCCAGCCCCGGGAGTGTTGTCGAATGAGCCTCGAGATGTATCTTGAGACCTCATTCGTCATCCAAACGCGTGATGACCACTCTCTTGTGGTTTTGCCCTCAAAACTTGAGTGGTAATAACACGCTATTATCACTAACCAGCATTCAAACCCATTAAAAACTCTTATTTAAATTACCCGCTCATTTCATACACTTTAATGCAAACGCGCTCCGTTGCAATAAAACTGCGACGCGACACGCGCCGCATGAAGTCGATGTGGGCCGAGCGGGCCTAAATTACTTTCAGTCTTACTCTTTTCACCGTCGTGGTCGGTGACCTTTCCACACGCGCTCGACTTATGTCGACTTACGCGTAATTCAGCCCATTACCAGGCCATACTTCAGGGTTTTTATGCCTTCGGCTTTTCCCTGACAAGCAGCCATCATCAGCTGCTCATATCCTTTTGGCCTAAATTCGTGCAAATTCGTTCAACCTTTCGTTCTCTTTCGCCGACCAAGTCGCCTCAAGCGACCTCAATATATTCTAAACTTATCTTTTGTTTACCTTTTGGACATAAAACCCTCTTTTGTAATAGTGTTCATGGATTGAAGCCCATTGCTGAAGCCATGCGTAAATAAATGGGTCATTGTCGTACTACGTCTTGTTTTATTCGTTCATTGCCCTTACAGATACAATTACACCGCACAGACAGACTAGTACTTATATAAAATAATAGATTGAGCCACGTTCCGACAACATTTGATACGTGCTACCTCAACAGAGACGTAATTCAAATTCTATTTTTCTTTCTTCTTACTGTAATGTTCTAAATTTACGGGCTCACATTCCAAACATTTTTTGTTGACTTAACAGAATAGTTTAGAAGTTTCAAGTAGATGTGCGAAGTTAATCAACCTCAAAATGATTTCAAAATTCTACCGTTTTTATTAAACATTAATTTCATAAGTAATTTGCTAGGTTTGTTAATCATTTGAAGATGACAGACCTTATCTCCTATTATAAGGGCACTATCAAAACTGATTCGATTTCTTTGCAAATCTCGTTTTCCCTCATTCCTACTTTTTCTTCCTTCCCCCCAAAACACACGTTTTGTTCCTCTTTTTTTTTCAAAATTTTTAGTCTCGTTTTGAAATTTGAGATCAGTCTAGGGTTTCCCCTTCTTGTTCTCAAACTTCCCCTCTCATCATTTTTCGCCTTTTGACCCTTTCCAAGTTTTTTGACCTTTTTATTATTTTTAGAAACACCTTTGAGTGTATGTATGTTACGTGACTAATTTATGCACATAGATCATAGAAAAAGAAGATTAAGGAGTGAAAGAAGCGGAAATTTGGAATTTATATGCATCTTCTTCATCGCTCTTTTTTCTCTGAATATAAAAGTTGATTTAAGGCGTTTTGGAGCGGAGAAGAAGACGTAGATGATAGATGGAGCACATACTTCTAATCTTTGCCGTGAATTGCTAATCTGTTAGTTTTTGTTTCAAAATTTACATTTAGATTCATATTTACGATGTTTTCCCACGCAATTCTTTTGGATGATGAGGATAAAAATTTTATGAATGTTTCTGACTGATGTTATAGACTGGAATCCTTTGGAACTGGGCTTCAGCAAAAATGGGATTTTCTAATTATAAATTAGGAGACCTCTAATAGAAGAGCATTGCTGGAAGTTTATCTTTGTTTTCTTCTTTTCTCAATTTCTTGTTAATTTTTCGAATTTTCTGGTTCTTTTTTGAATTTGAGAAGGTATAATCGTCTTTATATTAACAAAATTTATTCATGTTTCATATTTAAAACTTTTCGGAATCAGCAAAATGTTTCTAATTGTCCAGCCAGCTTCTCTAACTTCCAAAACGCAATTTTTAGAATGATGGGGGATATAAGTTTTATGAATGTTTCTGACTGATGTTATAGTCTGGAATTCTTTGGAACTGGGATATTACTGAAATATGCGAGTCTTTCTATATAGAAATTAAGATACCTCTATTATAAGAGCATTACTGGAAATGTATATTTGCCTTTTTTCTTAGTTTCTTTTATTCATTTTTTCAAGTTTCAGCTCTTTCATAAGTTTGAAAAAAAATGAAATTCAAATTAACGAATGTTATTCATGTTTCGTATTCAAACTACTTGGAATCAGTAAAATAATTCTAATTGTTTAGTACCTGACTTTTTAATCTGAAATCCTTAGAAACTAGTTTATCACTAAAATAGGACCTGCTAATTAGAATTTAAGACACCTCTAATAGAAGAGCACTACTGGAAGTTTATCTTGTTTTCTTTTGTCAATTTCTTCATCATTTTTTGAAGTGAGGGTTCAAAAAATAACACTTTGTTAGCGGAATTTATTCATGTTTCATTTTCAAATCGTTTTGGAATCTGTAAAATGTTTCAATTTTCAGTCTATCTGTAAGGGCAATGAACTTGTAAGGGCAATGAAAGCATGTCTTGTGCTGTCTTTTTGAGATCTTCGGTGATTGAGATGTTCTCAATGCCGATATTCTCGACCCTGTTCATTTGGGCAATCTCGTGGCTGAGCCGCGCTAAAGAGTCTTCCGGCTCAATGCCGTTGGCTTTGATGGCTGTGACATCAGAGTAAAAGACATGGTGAAGCTCGGCTTCATCATTGTCCGCGTATGGAACGCTCCTGGCATTGGGGTCGTTAGCTGCACATATGCGTAAGTTGGGAACTGGATGGATTATGATACCTAGAGGGGTATCTTCCAGGCACCTGCCAGATGGAAGTGTATACTTCTTGTAATCTGGTTGGGAGCCGATCCAGGCCAAGACGTCGTTCCCGAGAATCATTTCGATTCTTCGGGGTGAGCTGGACTTGCCATAGGGGAGGTTCTGGAGGCGGATAAGTCTTTTCTCCGCGTATAGCTGATCTGCCGAAGATAGTCTAGGCTTAACAAAGAAGGTGCTCGGCATCGACGTCCCCGAGATGAGGAACGTCAATGTCTTGCATGGAGTCGTTGTTTGCAGGCTAAGAGCATAGACATTTGAGTTCGTTTGAGCGGCTGAATTAAACCCTTGGATGGACAAGCTAGTGGTTCCTTTTATTGGGAGACCGAGTCTGTCTGCTGTTTCTTGGCAGATAAGAGACATGGATGCTCCAGAATCCACCAAAGCGACTAGATCTCTGTTCGGATATGGCAATTTAATGCACAAGAAGGAGAGTCTTTCGCGATTGTCTTTAGTGGACAACGCGTTTACGCAATGGTTAGATTGGGAGGCATACTTAATATAGCTTTGGATGTCAACATCTGATAAGGTTATTTCGGCTGGGTGCTCAAGCGAACTTTGAATAATAAGAGGAAGGGAACCTGGTGGAGCGCGAGGCTTAAGGCCCGCGTATGAAAGTTTAGTAAAACAAAGACGAGTGTGGCTAGTGTTGGTGCGGATGTGTGCTGTTGGCGAGTCAGCTTGCGACATAGAGCTCTCGCGAGTTTCTATGTCCGCCAAGCTTCTTGGCAGATTAGTGAGCGGCTTGTCCCTGGGGGCCACGAAAAAATGTTCTAACGGCTGGTTTGGCCTCGCGAGGATAGTTTTCTTCCTTGCGATAGAACTCTTTTTTCGGGCAAGCTCCCATGTGATGGAGGCCGCTACAGTATCCGCATGTGTAAGACACTCTGCATTGGGAGATGTCATGCTTGTTGGCACACAAATGGCATCTCCTGGATGCGTTGAGACGAGCCCTGAATTCGGAGCTCGATAATTTACAACGCATGGGATGATGTTTTCCATTGCACGCAACACAGCGCACTCGTACTTTCTCTTCGCCTTTGGGGAATGAATACGGAATGATATTCAGATTCACACCCTTGGTCCCTGGAGCGAAGTGGCCTGGAAGGACCTCTTTCGACTCGGGGTCCGTGTAGGGCTTGGAGAACTTGTTCTTATCATACGCAAGTGGCCTGCTCGACGGCTCTTGTTGGGTTCCTTCCTGCTTCCGAGCCTTGGATTTTGCTGAAGAAGCGTTGGCCATGTGGACAGCCGCGTGTGATTCGGGGATCTCGTTGGATCCCTTCTGCACGCTCACTTTGGGGATATACAAATCGTTAATCTCCAAAGCTGTCACCTGTTCTGTGATCTTTTGGATCACTTGAGTGAGGGTGACATTGTGTCCCACTTGAGCCATGTACGTCGAGACCTCCTTCTTCATGTTAGCTGGCAGTTTCCTGTAAAGATGTTTCAGAGTAGCCCGATCGGTGTCTGGGAGCCCTTGTTTCCGCATTTGATTGAGTAAGGTGTTATGCGAGACTAGATTTAGGCGCATTTTCCTCACATCATGCTGGTCAAAGGGTAATTCCTCGAACATGTCTCTCAGGTCCTCTACTGAATCTTTAGGTTGGAAGGCCGACTGAAGATTGGCGAAGGTGGACGTGATAGCTTCTTCAGCGTCGTCTAGACTAGAAGATGGAATGATGCAAACAGCGGCGTCGCCTGTCAGGAAGCTCTTTAGCAGGAGATATTTCTCGTCGCTCGTCAATCCGGGATTCGACTTGATGGCACGTTCGAATTCAATTTTGAACTCTACTAGGTTGCCAGTACCATCAAATTTCTTGATGTACTTTGTGGGGTCGAACCTGCGGAAAGGATTCACGTCTGATGATGGCAATTGCGCTACAGCTGGAGATGGAGACTGGGTTGGCTGAGTGCTCTGCATGAGCGTGGCCGAAGGCACGGCGCTGGGTGGAGCGGATGACTGAGCGTGATCTGATTCTGGATCTTCGTAGTCATCGTCACCGGCGCAGGCGGCTTCATAGTCTCTGGTCCGCTGTTCGCGTGTGTTATCGAGGAGCAAATGAATGTCCTCGGACTGTGCTTTCAGTCTACCATCAATATTGGACATGCTCTGAGCTAACTTACAAAGAGCTTCACTGAGGGCGACATTCTGATCGCTGCTGCTGTGAGAATTATTACTCGTGCTGAGTTGCAGCGGTGTTTCAGCTCGTTTCGAAGCTGGCTCTTCTCCTTCCGGAGAGAGGGCTTCCGTAACTATAGGGGAACCAGTCTGTGGTGGCATTCTGTGGAGAATGGGCGTCTCCACTGGCTCTTCTTCGGGCTTGTACTCCTCGACACTGTTGTGTGAGCGAGGAGGCTGCGAAGTTGGCACCAGAGGATCTGCTCTGAGAGCGGATGCTGGCGACGCGTTAGGAGCTAGTGGGAAAGGATTGAATGTCCTCAGGCGCTCATTCTCTCTTTTTTCCGAGTCTTGTAACAGCAACTGAGAAGCCAGGTGCCGTTTGTGCAGAGCAATGACTTCCTCTTTGTGAGCAAGTTCGCGTGCCAACATGAGTTCACGAGCTTTGGTGATCTCAACGTTATGGATCACGTCTCTGCGGTCTAACAGGCTATCCTTGTGCTTCAGCAGACTGTCTCTATGCTCTAGAAGAGCATCGCGCCGTGCGACTTGCTCTTGGAGCTTGAGGATCTGCTCTCTCAGCTGTGTGGACTCTTGGGAAACAGAATCTGCCATTGCACTTTTGGAGCCGCGTGTGGAAGCTGATGGGGCTTCCTTCGCGTTGTCCCTAGTAAAGAAACGTTGGGCTGGTACTTCGAACGTTACATCCTGGAAGTCGTACTCTGAGCGTTGTGGCGCTGGAGACGTATGGGATCGTTCGCGTGTACGGCCACGAGCTTCTGACACCGGTGCCACCTGGATAATGGATGGGCTTTCAGCACGAGATGGCGCTCTGTCTTGCGAGTGCTCCTGCTCTGGGTTGCCGGCTGGAACCGCGTTTAGGAGTTCCTGCTCAAGGCTTGGAGCTAGAGCTGCTCGAAGAGAAGCGTATTCGACTTCAGGGTCGAATGGGGTGAACACGAAATTGTGTTCCTGGAAATGCTGCTGAAGTTCGAGAATGCAGCGCTCGATTAGAGAAGCCACATGAAGCGGCCGAGCCTGTTGCAAGTAGTCCTGGACTTCCTGCAAGAGCTCAAGTCTCTCTGGAGCGCGTTGCATCATAGGATGCTCGAACTTCTCAGCAATATTGTCTTCAAGAGCATAGACTGTGTGGGCTGCCTGGTTAAGGTTGAAATGAACCTCATCCGCGTTTAAGAGCTCTTGGGCCGTCGGAGTTGTTCCTTCGGGGAGCTCACGCAGAAGTTGGGCTGCCTCTAGTCCGCCCTTCAAGACAAGTTTGGCCTGGTTGATCTTCCTAGTGATCATTGACTTGGCCGGTCCAACCACAGCTTGCTGGAGGGACCCGTGTGCTGAACGTCTTGTTGATGTTGATTGCTCAGCTTGTCTCGATGGTGGAGACGCGTCTTCTCTTGCACGAACGGTGGAGCCTTGAGAAGAAGATGAGCCATTCGAAGAACGACTCGGAGAACGGTTGTTGCGATGCATCCTGGAGATTAGTCGATAGTTGACAAAATAACCCTAGTCTGTAAAAAGCTTATATTAGACCGGAGATGAAATCATAACGAGTCCATTGACGCTGGAAGAGCCAATGAACAACCGTCTGAATAACGATGGTAACCAAATCATGGACTGCCTAACGTGGATTGATTGCCCGGACAATCGCTACTCAGCTAGCAATCTGGAGGTTGCGAGAAGCTGTTGGACAGTAAATCTGGGGATAGAACTCAAGTAGAGCTGCAGGGTCGATACTCAAACCGCGTTTTGTTGGGCTGAGCACGACGATGCAGGTGCGGTTCACATCCTGTTTTCTTGGGCCTGTGGATAGGCTCCCGGGGAGGGGGTCTTCCACTGGCCTGGTGAATATCTGGTTCGAGTTTGGCGATAAGTCCTGTCCACTGCACCGCAGAACTGTAGAGAGTTGTACAGGCTCTCTACAAACTGCCTGGCGGCCCTCCTTGTAGCGGAAGGCTCGGCATATGGGGAACTTAACGTCGCACTCTGCTTTTAGTAACACGCCCTGATAATGGGGAGAGATTGTGCCGCTGAGAAGCTGGCGCCTGGGTAGCAATATTCAGTCCGCCGTGTCTGGAAATGGACACTTTCGTTGACTATTTGACTATTCGATATTTTGGAGTAGTCTGATTAGGCAAAGATTTCTCTCTGCTCATGATGACTCTCTTATCAAATGTGGACCTGAGATAGCCTGGTAAATGGGCTAGGGTCACTGCGTCAATAGTGCAGCGTGGACTGATTATTGAGGGCTACGCATTTAATGAAAAACGCGTATGGAAAAGCTTTGGTCTCGAAGCTTGACACAATCTACATTTAACATGTTAAGGTCGACGGAGGTTGCGCTGTCTTCTCGCGTCATGCTCTTTGGAATACTGTTTCCCCTCGCCTCAGCTAGATGAACCGTGAATCTTCGTCGGGTTTGCAATTCCCTTCGTCGAGACCGATTACAGACATGGCATGCCCTAGGCTTTCAAGCTAGTTTCCATTAGCGACAAGTGTCGACTCATGCCACCAATGGCATTGGAAATACGTTCTGTCAGAAACCAAGGTTACTGACTATGAACGTAATTGATCTTATAATGACCAATGTAAAGCTTTAGGCCTGGCTTCCGTATCTGCACACTGAAGCAGTGTGACATGTGCCTTCATAGTACGGGTGAAAGAATATCAGGACTTGGAGCGGACCGCGTATGAAGGACGCAACACCATCTTCCAATCACACCTGAATAATGGATGTGAACTAAATAGCTTGAACGATATTCGGGTAGAATACGCGATAGGGGTGCCGTCCATTTAAGGCCTGATGAGGTGGTAATATGCGTATACATTTCAGATGGTAATGTCTGTCCACCTTATCAGTTCCGGCCATTCCTTCTGGCAACACGGAGAACATAAGTTCAACACCGCTGGTAATGGCGATGACGTGCATACCAGATGGAATGTTTGGCTGAGCTACTCAAGAAGCTAATCACCTGAATAGTGGGTGAGGCCTCTTCTTTCTCCGTTCTCAGAGTGAATCTGCTCGAGAACTGGAGCGGAGCTCGGCTGGAGTCAAACAAAATTCGTAGTCGTGCCTAGCGAGAGGAAGCTTTTACAGCTCCTGTCTCGGGGCTTTCCTACTTCAGGGAGTATTTCAGAGACCGAGCTTTGGCTACCGTTATTATCAGAAGGCTGTTAATGGCCTACTTTCCTGATCGTCAATGGCAAAAGCACGAGAAGATGGAAAAGAAAAAAGAGAGATAATAACGAGTGGCGAACTCATAAATGGTAAAAGACTGCATGGCTGGCGAGTGAGTCTAGTAGAACATCTTATTACCAAAAGAAGGGGTTAATAAAACAAAACGGGGAGATCTAGTGACAGTTATACCGGTGTAGGGGGACAACAAAAAATAACAACAGCAGAAGAGTTATGGAGCCTGGTGCGTGGAAGTCTTAGGACTTGTCCGCTGGGCTCTGTTCTCCTTTCTCGCCGCTTGTGGAGGAATGCTCGATTGTCTCGGCGTTCTTGTCCGTCTTGGGCTTTTTTGACTGCTGAAAATGTGTCCCTAGCTACCAGATAACTGTGGGCAGTGTGTACCTTGTTTTGACGCTTAGCTCCTCCTCTTTTTCTGTGGCCATCCTCGGAACGAAGTGGGCAGAATAGTGGGTTGTGGTGAAGTGCCGCGTGTGCAGGGGGCGCGCCGAAATTATCAGCAGCGTTGCTACACTGACGACAGACCACGGAGGGACTTCTACAGCCTAAGTGGACGCCATTGGGACCAGGGCTGAACTGCTTAGTACAGTAGATACACACTGCCAGGATCTCCAATCGTTTGATACGGTCCTGGATTTTTGAGTACTTCTGACAAGAGAAGGTTGGATGTCCGGACTCTTCGCATAGCATGCAGGCTCTCTGAAATACTTTTTTGTTTTACGCTAGTTCGGGTTCCCATCGCTCACGGAGTCTTGCTGGCGGATAGCAGTCTTGTGGGACTGGTCCGCGTTTGGAGACCCAGCACATAGCGACGAAGGACGAGTAAGCATTGGGGTAAATCCAAGTTCTGAGTCAAATTTTGGGACTGAGACTTCGGTGGGCCCTGGAGCTGCTTTCTCTGGTTCAGAGACTGGTATTGAAGAGGGCACTGGAGTCTTGGGAGCGAGATTCCTGACATAGTCAGCGAGAGCGGAGAGGTCGCGTTTGAACGAGTGTACTGTGAGATCCGTCTGTTTGACAGACTGAGCCAACTCTGCGATCTTCAGCTGATCCTGTTCCATCTTCTGCTCTAGACGAGGGAGCAAGGTGCCTAGAGATTGGGCGACCGATTCGATGGAAGGGATGGCTTTCTCAATTGCCTCGACGCGTTTGAAGGTGGCGCTCAGGTCCAGGATCGCGTCATCCAATGATTTCACTAGGACGCTGACCTTGTGGAGATGATCGGCCTTCGCCGCATTTGAATCACCAAACTCCTGTTTGATGTCTGCCAAAGTCTTCAACACAGAATCCGAAGCCTTCTTACTTATCATGCATTGGGCTCCTGCAGCGATAGACTTTTGCGTGGCGGACAATCCGTTGGCAGTCGTTTTCAGACTACATAGGTCTAAAAACAATTCGTACGTTCAACTTTTAACTGGTATTAGGTTGTTACCTCTGTCCAGCGCACGCCATAAGAGTCTTTGCTCATCAATGGACACGGCAATCGGATCTAGGATCTTCATCTCCGCGTATGTACGTGGTGGGGAGGCGCCTGGCTCTTGCTTGTTGACGGCTTCTTGCAGACTGGATTCGTGCGCGAGTTCCGCGTGTGACTCATCCTTCTGGGAAGCTGGTACCGGCTCATCTGGCTCCGACTCTGCTGCTGCGGATGGCTCCGGGCGGCTGGGTTCTTCTGGCTGATCTTGCTGGGTTGGCTCTGGTAATGGAGCAACTTCCATCTAAAAAAAGTATTTAGATGGTTCCCAAAGATGGCTGAGAATGATAGAGATAATCAATTGAAAGAGACAATTAATCGGAACAAGACGGCGGTATAATCAACAAGGGCCAATGGCTTTATTACAACAATTAATACCAATCATCAGTGAGGGACTGAAGGGGCCGCGTGTGCACTTATTGGTAGGTGAAGGGCTTCAGCTCGGGAAGAGGGACCGTGGCAATGCAGTCGAAAGGACGGAGCTCCGCAGCAGCTTTGACTGCCAAAAGGATATTCTGTGCAAGACGGGTGGTCAAGCATTGATCTCTGCTGACGTGGAGCGCGGAGCTGGAAACGAGAGAGGGGATGCAGTGGCATCCTAGGCTCCTTCGATTCGGAGCAAATTGCTGCTCTGACGTGGCATATCCTTGGTGGAGTAGTCCATCCTTCCATTCCAGGACCCAAAGCTTCGCGTCTGTATTTGCGGCTGCGAGCTGCTGCTGATAGAGATGGGCGCCCCCTGTATAGAAGGCACGGCGCTCAATAAAAGCTCCCGTGACTTCAAACACTGAGATCAGCGTTTGGGACGTGGCCACACCACCAACAACAGCTCGGGCCGCTTCAAGCTTCCCGCAATCCCACATCGCGTGGACTCGACAAGAAAGTTTGAGCGCGTGTGGAAGCCTTGAGGTCGCCAACTGGATCACCGAGCCAAACGAAACCTTCATCTCTTTGACTGCCATGGAGAGGTGTTCCACAGATTCTAGAATCTTCGGAATTCCTTTGTCCGGACGAGTCACCGCGTGAGTACACTTTGCCACCTTGTTCTTCAGTCCTTTCATGTGGTGTTCCATCTCTCCGCACGACCGAGTTGCCCTCTCAACCATCTCTGAAAAACGTGAATTGCAATGCTAATAAGCCCAAGCTAGTCTAGCCCACCTTCAAGAGGTGTCATCGTGGAGCTGGTGGAGCCAGTGCCTGAGACCGCGTTTGAATTCGACCCGTCTGAATAGTCTGACGTGTCTGGGTACGGGGAACCGGCTGACTCTGAAGCTGCGATGGGAACTAGGGCTTGAGCGGCAGTAAGCTCCTTTGCTTGATCTCGGTCCATAGCCATGAGCTGGGAGAGAAACTTTGGAGGTTCTTCTAGGCCAACGGCTGGTACAACTTGATCGATAGACATTGGTTCATCTTCGCTGACGCGTGTGGAGACGTTCGAACGACTCCCGGGGAGGGGAGTGAGAACGTTGACACTCTGACTCTCCTGGTACGATGGGGGAGGACTGGAAGTTGAAGCCATGCTGTTCGTTGGAATAAGCTCCATGAGAATGCGTCTGCCGCGTGTGCCTTGGCGCCCTGAAGATGGAGCGGCGGCGACTGTGAATTGATGCACAGTCTTCACGTGAGCTTCGCGTGTGGAACTATCAGCACGATCTTCAACTGTCATCCTCCTAGTGCCACCGAAGACCAGACGACGTGGAGCATCTCCGACACGGCGAATCTAAACGAAGGCCTTGTCTAATTTGTCTAAGGAGCTTGCTGTATCAGCATTTTTTATCATTTTTCATCACTAGAACTAGTCTGTGATATGGAAAAGCAAGTCATCGAGGGATTTCCGAGGGAAACCTGGGTGATGTCGGCTAAACCTAACGAAAAATGATGCAATGTCACGAATTTCGGCGACTTCCTGGCCTAAAAGTGGGCGGAGACTCGCTAATCAGTGATTTTCCGGCCTAAAAATGGGCGGAAAACCTAAAAGCAGCGTGTCTCTGGACTACTTCTGGGCGAGAAATCTAGAAATGGGTGTTTTCAGCCTGGAAATGGGCGAAAACTATGAGAAAATGGCATTTCCTGGCCTAAAATGGGCGGAGCTTCGCAAATCAGTGGTTTTCGGGCCTAAAGATGGGCGGAAAACCTATCGACAGCGACTCTCTGGCCTATTTTGGGCGGGAAATCGAACAATATATTCTAATAATTTTGAAATTTTTGAATTTTGGGGCTCGATGACTCGTTTTTCGCACGTTTTTTCAAAGTAAAAATATTTACCTTGAGTCCGCTGAGACGTGTTGGTGAGTGACTCGCCGCGTTTGGACTGGAATTCTCGTTTGCCGATGGATTAGACATTTTTCCGATTTTTGGGCACTCTGGTGTTCGAAGAACGACGGATTACTGCAAAAATTGCAAATAAAACGTGGAGGCACACATAAAAAACGAATTAATCAACGATTTGGGAAGAAAAATGCAAAAATTGGGGCCGAAAACGATTGAAAAACATCGAAAATAACTTCGAAATTCATCGAAATTACTCTGGCCTAAAAGTCCGCAATGACTGCCACGCCGTTATTGCGTACTTTGCAACATTTGCGCGTATGACTACCGTAACCGCGTGGGAACATTTAAATGGGTTCAGTGGATTTTTAAACAGGAATCTGTGATAATTTAGTGATAAAAGTGAGAATTAACGACCAAAAAGCATAAAATATGCAATTTGCACACTTTTTCAGCTGAAAATGGCTGATTTTCACCAAATTTCGTCGCCTGGAAGTGGGCGAACGCTACACAGGCCTGTTTTTTCAGGTTCCGACGGTCACGAGGTCAACGCATGTGAATTCTTCTGTCAAATCGTCGAAAAAAGTCTGGCAAAAAATTTTCCTAGCCTTTTCAGGGGGAAAAAACGAGATTTTCGAGTCAAACGTCGCTGCCTAGCACCTGAGAGTGGGTGGGACAGCATTTTAGCGAGAAAGAGGCCTGAGCGTGTGAATTTCGAAACTTTTCGAATATTTTCGAAAAATTTCGAAGCACGGGGCTTCTAAAAACACGGGCGAAAAAGCAAAACGGAACGAAAAAACGAGAAAAAGAGCATAAAAAGAGATAAAAAGGAGTAAACAAAGGGTGGTCATAGCGTCTAAAATTCGATTTCACTGTTAAAGATACACACCACAGACTTTTTTAAGAGTACTTATCCGACTGGTTCGAAATTCACTCATCTCCCTAGGATGTAAGGGGAGATGAAACCGGTCGATGCACCATGTTGAGGTAGCACGTATGAGGTGTTGTCGGAACGTGGCTCAATCTATTATTTTATATAAGTACTAGTCTGTCTATGCGGTGTAATTGTATCTGTAAGGGCAATGAACGAATAAAACAAGACGTAGTACGACAATGACCCATTTATTTACGCATGGCTTCAGCAATGGGCTTCAATCCATGAAAACTATTACAAAAGAGGGGTTTATGTCCAAAAGGTAAACAAAAGATAAGTTTAGAATATATTGAGGTCGCTTGAGGCGACTTGGTCGGCGAAAGAGAACGAAAGAATTGAACGAATTTGCACGAATTTAGGCCAAAAGGATATGAGCAGCTGATGATGGCTGCTTGTCAGGGAAAAGCCGAAGGCATAAAAACCCTGAAGTATGGCCTGGTAATGGGCTGAATTACGCGTATGTCGACATAAGTCGAGCGCGTGTGGAAAGGTCACCGACCACGACGGTGAAAAGAGTAAGACTGAATGTAATTTAGGCCCGCTCGGCCCACATCGACTTCATGCGGCGCGTGTCGCGTCGCAGTTTTATTGCAACGGAGCGCGTTTGCATTAAAGTGTATGAAATGAGCGGGTAATTTAAATAAGAGTTTTTAATAGGTTTGAATGCTGGTTAGTGATAATAGCGTGTTATTACCACTCAAGTTTTGAGGGCAAAACCACAAGAGAGTGGTCATCACGCGTTTGGATGACGAATGAGGTCTCAAGATACATCTCGAGGCTCATTCGACAACAACCTATACAAAGAATGTTCATGAGTTGAAAGGTAAGAAATTCGAATTCGTACACAGAAACAATTGCCACAAATAAGAAAAGATTTTAATCTCAACGTTCTGAAATCTAAAAAAATTGTTTCCAGGTACCGACAAACTGCGTGCCCTGTCTCGTTCGTATCCAACATACTCTCATCGAGTATGTAAATATGCCAATCAGGTGTTGTACAGTGCGCCCAATAAGTTTAGGACACCCCCAAATTTTGGGCGTCCAGACAAAACTAGAAATGATATTAAAAATCTGTAAACGCCAATCGATTCCGAATGCAAAATAACCCCTGGGCACATGTTTTTATGATCCTACCTTTTTCCGTACTCCAGCAGCACTAAAAATTCATTTTTTAGGCCGCCCAATAAGTATAGGACACCCCGAAAAAATGGGTGGATCCACGATTTTTTCGAAGTTTCAATACTTCGAAATGATTTATTTTCACATTTTTGGACGTTTCACGAAGTTTCCGAACAATTCCGGTCGTATCAGACAAAAATCTCAACTCTTCAAAATTCCACTTTTTCACTAATTTACGCTTTTTTGGGTTAATGTCGCTGTTTCGGTAAAGTATCAGCCGATCTTGGAACATACTGATATAGACCGATGGAAAACCAACTACTGATAAGGTTCACATTATGTCCAGCTCTTATCAAAACTTGGGAAAAAATATCAGCGATCATACATTCAGATTTATAAACTTGAACCCGAAAAAGTGTAAATTAGTGAAAAAGTGGAATTTTGAAGAGTTGAGATATTTGTCAGAAATGATCGGAATTGTCCGGAAACTTCATAAAACACCCAAAAAGGTAAAAAAAATCATTTTGAAGTATTGAAACTTCGAAAAAATCGTGGATCCACCCATTTTTTCGGGGTGTCCTATACTTATTGGGCGGCCTAAAAAATGAATTTTTAGTGCTGCTGGAGTACGGAAAAAGGTAGGATCATAAAAATAGGTGCCCAGCGGTTATTTTGCATTCGGAATGGATTGGCATTTACAGATTTTTGATATCATTTCTAGTTTTGTCTGGACGCCTGAAATTAGGGGGTGTCCTAAACTTATTGGGCGCACTGTATGTGATGTGGCAACACAAGGAATTACATGATGGATTCAAAAGAAGTGGACTAAAAGAGGCGGATTTCTATTCTGGCACTGCTAGAAGGTGAGAAATAAGGTTGATGAAAGAGATCGTAAATATAATGATGAGACATATGGAACTGTATCAATGAAAGCATTTAGAAACGGGGTTCAATCGATAAGTTTCCGTAGACTTCTAACTTTCCCAACTAGAAATAACAAAAATTAAGTACGGATAAAAATATACAGAAATACAGATGTTTTTATACATAATCCTAATTTAGTTTACATCTGATTCAACCTATTCAGCCTAACCTTATTCAAAATAAAGCTTTTTGAGCCAATGCCCAACTTTTGTCAGGCATTTGAAGAGTATTTGAAAAACTTTTCTATTTTTTCCTGAAAATTCAAAAAGTTCATTCATCCGTGCAACCGAGCATATGAAGGACCAGTTTTGAAATCATCTGTTAATTCTGAAACTGCATAAAACTCGAAGCTTTGATCCTTTACAAACATTTTGGAATCCTAATAAGTTGAAATTCCCCTGTTTCAATCAGTGAGTTTAGCCAGCTTTAAACTTTTTCTCACGTTATCTCACATAATTGTATGGCTATAAATCTTTGATAACATTTTTTAACAGTTCTAAAGTAGGCTAGTTTTTGGGATTCAAAACTTCACGATCAGCTTCAAAGGGTAGGAATTTTCAACTCACTAGGTTTGTTACTTTATTTGGATGGGAAAATTTCTAAGAACGACACAAGAAAAATAAAGCTTGACGAACGAATAGAGTCATTTTACATAATAATTTGGTTGCAATTGTAAGCCTTTATTGAAACAGTTGGAGAAGTTTCTCTTTTTCAAAATGCCAATTTTTGATGTTCTATTTTCCAGAGGCGATTCCTGCACTCTTGCCCGTCCAATTTCCTCTCAAGGCCGTGAACAATGCACAATCTAGACGAGACCCTTTCCTCTGGCGGCGGCGGGGATTACGGTACCATGGAAAACAATCGTGGCGGGACCACTCATCACTCTCATTCAAATTCTTCAAATCGTCCGGCAAGTGCCACGTCTCAAACAATTCAACGAAGATTTGATCAAGTACCACGTGACGGTCCCGTGTACCAAGGCTGTCAAAATCGACGGCCAGCCGTGGCCGGCCGCCCACGTTTTTTCTACGGCTTTTTCACGGCTTTTTGAAAAGCCGGGGCCAGCAAAAATGAAGAAAAGCCGTCAAAAGTACAGAAAAGTAATAAATTTGTAACAGCCTTGCCGTGTACGTTTCCGTTCAAAAACAATCAGCACCACGTAGCCTGCAAAAATGATGTGGATCAAGGCTGTCAAATCGTGACGGCCAGCCGCGGCCGGCAGTGAGTAGTTTTATTTTTCAAAAAACCGGCCAAATGCGGCCACCTGCTTTATATTCATGCAATTTTTTATTCAAATTTTTCGTATTTTATAGTCCAACCTCACTGATACCAATTAGTCAATTAGTCAGTTTTGTGCCCCCTTGTCGCTTGCGATAAATCTAGATTAAATGAAGTTTTTTATTCGTGGGAAACATGAGAAAGAAGAACAATTTCATGAAGTTTTCACATAGTCTTGAATTTCTTGTTTCTCATTATTATCTGATCGGGAAAATCGCAAAATTGATTTTTATTTCTATCTCGAAATACTCCAATTTCTTCATTGTAACGTTCGTATTCGTTTCCATTCTTGTGGTCCTGCGCCCTTGGATTTGTTGTCTCAAAAATGATTAGCGCTGTCGAATTCAGAAGGACACGGAAAAAAGTGCCGATCCCAAGTTGCCACGCCATCCGAAGCTTCGAAGTGTATTGAAGAAGACGTGGAGTTAACTGAAAAGAAAACGACCTTACAGAAATTTCTATTCGCTTCATGGTATGTTTAAAATAGTATTATTCCAGAATGTTTCAGAATTTTTTTGCTGTTTCGATTAGCTTTTGTTTAGTATCGTATTGTTGGTTGGAAGATTTAATCAATTTATCTCAGACTCACAAATATTTCTGTTGACCACTTCGAACTGTAACTTTCAGAGAATTTTTCTAAAAAACTGTACTAAAAAATAAGAATCATAGAGGGGGTATTTTTCTTTCATCCACTTCCTTAAATCTGCACAGCATAACAAAACCTTTCAAACCTTTTTAGACAATGAATTCGCAGTTCAGTGTTTTAAAATCAGCCAAAAACTGTTCATCTTAATTAAATGGAACAAGCAAATCTGAATACAATCATGAATTTAGAAAACTATTTGAAACATTTTTCTTCATGCTGTCACGTTTCAAGTTTTCCGAAAAAAAGCAAGGTGACCAGCCAATCTCGTTCAGAACTGATCGATTTTAGATCCTCATTTCTTAGCAATGGTCTGAATCAGCATTTAGAATTAAAACTTGTTTTACTGTTCTCATATTTTTATTTCTAAACGTTTCGTTGAACTATATTGATAGTCCAACTAAATGGTACTCACTTAATTCGAAAGTTTTTCGTGAGAAAACCAATAAAATTTTTAAAGACTTATTGAGGCAAAATTTTCGGGTCATTTTCAGTTGTTTATTGCGGCTCCGAATAGAATTTCGACAGGTATACTCGATTTCATGGTTAAGTGGAATTATGATTTGCCTTCTCAAAATAATTATTCTAGTATATTTAAATATAAAAAAAAACATTAAAAAAAGGTTTTTGTAACCAATGTCAGCTGTATCAAGCTAAAAATAATAACATTAATTTTATTCACTCAGTATTTTGATGAGTCATTTTGAAGATGCTCTAAAACGCCTACTAGCATCATCTCGAACTTCAGAATTTGCTTTTTCAAAACTACCATTAATTTTTATCATTTTTCTCACATTTTTCTCATACATTACACGACTGAAATGTCAAAAAATACATTACAAAAGTAGAAAAAAAAACATGAAAGAATGACCAAAACAAAGTGCTCCAAAAAGTTTATTGATAAATACAATTGAAATTCTTGAAAAAAAACGTGTTAGTCTTCAGTTTCATATTCGTTATATTTATTCTTCAAATTTAAAATTTTCAATAGCAAGGGAATTTGAAGTTAGATTCATGCGAACACTCGTATTAAATTTTTAGATTGTGAAAATAGTGACTTGTTTCCAGAGCAAGACCCTACCACGATGGTACATAATTCCAGAAGAAAAGTTTTACGGAATGTGTTTTTCAGACGTATTAAAATGATCCGCAATAAAAAAGGTGTACTAATTTTTTTGGTTTTTGAAGCGGTGGAAGTTTCACTGTGAAATGTCTTGAAGTACAGTTTCAGTAAACTTGTATTAGGTACTAGTCCATTTTGAACAGATACATGCTTATTCTCCAAATGAATCACGGGGTCAAGTAAAAGTATCACTGTTTATTATTATTGGTTTCAAATGAACTGACACCTCGTGACGTCACTCTCATTGGGACCCAAGTTGTAAAACTTTCATGGTAGCTATTTATTTTTTTCTCGGAATTTTTTTCAGGCAGTTTTCGCCCGCTCATTCAATTCTTCTACCTAAAACAAAATTTTTGAGCAAAAAAAAAAATAATTTTTGCGCGCGGAACCTGCCTGAAAAAAATCAAAATAAAACTACCATGATAGTTTTCCAACTTGGGTCCCGGGCAGTGTGACGTCACGAGGTGACAATTCATTTGAAACCAATAATACTGCCTAAATGAAAATTAATTGAAAACCTTTCATCAGTTTCATGACATCGTCAAAAAATTATCGAAAAATGTCATTATATTTTTTAAATCTGCCCCGTGAGTTTTTTCCTACATATTAGAAGGGTTTTCTATTACAGATTTTATGATAGCTTCAGTTAGTTTTGAATTTTTGAATTGATAGAAACATATTCCGAAAAACTTTCACTGCTCCACTCTTTAGATGTTTGATGTCAATCGATAAGATTTGATGAAAAACCAATATTCAAACCTTCAATGAAGAAGTATTCAATCCGAATACTTTTTAGTATTCCTCATAACCGATTCTGTTATAAAAAATGTTGTTTTTTTCAGTTTCATGACAAGCATACAAGGTATTGCCAAAAAAAAAGGTTAATAAGCGGTCTGTTGGAGCTCTTTACAGTTCACGAAAAAAAAACAAAAAGGGTACAAAATTAGTTGTGCTCCTTCGATACATAATTTCACAACTGCTCAAGCTGCAGATAATAATAATTTTATATCAGTTCCACAAAACTGACAAAAATTTGAAAACACTATCGAAAATACTGATGCGCTAGCGTTTCTACAACGAATGAAAATACATATTTACAACGATTGCTTCACTCGTTCATCAGAAAATGAGTTCAAAATTCTTGTTTCAGAAACTTGATTAATGCTTGTGGTCTTCATCTAATCAATAAATTCGTTATTCGCTTTGCGGAATGTATGAATTCAGACTATACTTCTGAAACCATTCAATTTCAAAATTCGTTCTGAGAAAAAGACTATGAGGCCAGGCAATTTCAGAAGAGTTTCACTGATCACTGATAACTTGGAAATTGCTGAGATGTAACTAATAGAAGGTGAAGACTGCAATGTTCCTGTTGTTTTTCATTATCTGATTGGAATTTTCAAATAGCACTGAAGCTAGTATAACTCTAATTGAACTCAAATTTGAAGCGTTGAGCAAATATAGCATTGCGGGCAACATTAACATTAGTAATACCAATTTTTTAACTTGAAAGAGCTGCGAGAAACAGAGAGATTTTCCAAAAACTATCCTAGAGTCCTAGAGTGAATAAATGTTTCTATAATCCATATTTGGTTTCCTCGCCTGTTAGAGCAGTCATAGTTCAAAAAATTGATAAGAAAATGCAAAGTGAAAGTATTTCGTGCTCCAGTCCTAGGAAACATGCATTCTGCAAATTTGAAGAAAAGACTTAATGACTTGGGTACGAAAAAGTTATATTCAGAGTATAAAAAACAGTTTTAACTGTTTTTTATACTCTGAATATAACTTTTTCGTAAAAAAAATCGACCTATCAACTGTTGGAGCGAAAAATTCGAGCTTACTGATAATAACTCTTAGGTTTTCAAGAAATTTAGTGTTTCATTGTCTCGATAAAGTGAAGTTCTCTGGTCGTCTGAATTTAACGCAAGTCTGCATCAAACCTCACAAAAAGTACCAACAAAATCATGAAGGTTTTCAAAAAGTCTATTCTTTTTAAAAAGCCTATGCAGACAGGCATAGTTACTTTTTCTAGAAGCTGGAAGTGTCAAAAAATTGTCTTGAGCAAAAATTAACGGTTTTATTCAAACTTTATAATTTCTACAGTAACCTCGGAAGTTTGCTATGATTGATGAATTGACTGCAGGACTATCGACTAAAATTCATCATAACCATGATTGGTGGATGAAAAACAGCATCCTTTTCGAAAAAAAATGTTTCTATGAACTTTCATTCCACCCAGGATTTTCATAGAATTCCAATTATTCGTTTCGCTTTGTGGGGCATATGATAACAGGTGATAGAGTGGGAAGTCCAGAATAATCGAAATCAATATTCGAGTATGGTGATTGGAGAGGAACTTGTCCAACTGATCGGGTTGTGCTCATTTTGGTTGCTTGGGTGTCCTGTGAAACGGAATGTTAACATGAATCGGGTTATTTGAGTATAAAAAATATGATTTTTTTGAGTTTCAAATTTCTGATATTCCTGGGCTCATTTTTTGAACAGTACTATGAAACTAGACAAGTCGAACACAATAGCTTTCAATTTCACCTTGTTTCAGAGTGTTTTTAAAACAAAGTTTATGATGTTAGCTATCCAAAATTCTACCAAAACCATCAGCTTTGTTGAATTGACATATTTATCGCCATGTGAGGTAGTTAATGGTAGCATTTTCAATATCACAATTGGAATTATACGAAAATACAGTAAGAAAGCTAATTCCGATGGGTAAGAAGCTCTGATCTCAAAGTCATTTCAACGTTATACGGATCAGTTCAGATCATAATATTGTCGGTTTCAATTGCAACATATTTCTGCTTCTAATTTGCTTTAATAATCGGTGTACGCAAAATCCGTCAGAAAATCCATATGAAAAATCGAAATCAAATCGGTACATTTGATAAAACTGTTTGCACGGGAAACAGGATTTATGAGCAGCTTTTTTTTCTAGAGGAAGACATCCTCGAATCAGTTGTTCAGTGTACTTTATAATATGAAGATACTGAAACACAAAAAATTTTCGAAAACAAGAACTTTCAGAGGACATAGAGAAATACAATTTAGTTGATTTCTAGGTAGATTTTAGATCTTGGACAGCTTTAGTTGGATAAAATTTCGAAAATGACTTTGGGTACATAACAGTAAGACTTCTACCTATCAACCAGGATAAAAGCTTCTCACTGATTACGAGTGGTAGAAACATTGAATTTCATTTTTGGAAATCAGTAAAAGCCCGAATTGGAATCATTTTCAAAAATTCTAAACAATTTATTATATGTAATTCATCAAATTTTGATACTGAACTATGGAATAAATATGATATGCATAGGGCTGTCTCATTGTTTTTCTCAAAACTATATTCGTTTTGAAAATGCATTGAAACAAGGAATTCAAACTCACAAATAACATTTTAAAAGGAAAATTTCTGTTTTTGTTTGTTTTCAAAGAGACAAGTTGTAAGAAAAAGATGTTTCAGAATTGTAGCAATCATCAAAAACTATATCTGCAATGAGAAGAAAATTCAATTACTATGTTTAATGAAAGTCCAAGAATTCAATATACACAACAGAAATGCTTATTATCATGCTGGTATAGGAGTAGACTGAAACAGTTAGCACAATCAACATTATTTTTAGACTGTGTAACACGGGGCTCTTACACCGTGCCAAGTCTTCCTCCCGCAAGCCCGCCTATGTGTGCCGGGAAGGAGTACGAACGAACAATCGTCAGTAGTGGAGGAGTGATGAGTTAGGGGATGGTGAAGGGACCATCTCTTCTTATCCATTCTATTTTTTTCTTTATTTATATTTTTATTTATTCTTATCCTTTTAATTTTATGATAATAAATTAATAATTATCGGAACCAAGGTGTTAGTGTGTCTTCATAACCGGGTCTACTAATAACACGTGATACCAGCGCGTTACGACTGAAAAAGGCCATTGGTAACTTTTTTGTGTAGTTACATTCGAATATACTACTGACAAGGTCGGTTGTGTGGTTTGCTAGGAATTCAAAACTGTTAACCAGATTATTTTGCTATTTCAATACTTTTATCTCAGAAGCTATTTAGGTTTCTCCCGATTGGCAATCAAATATTATCTAGTAAAAACTTCCGGAAATTTCAGAGAATTTTTTAACTTGCACGATGAAGCTATGCCTACATTCATTAGGAAAAACTAAAAAAAAAGATTATCTTAAGCTTCAGAAACTGGAAAAAAATTGAAATGAGGTTTTCGACAGTTATTATGTGGAGACGAAGCTTATGTTACGAAATTTGTCCTTATGAAATTCAAAAAATTGAATGAAATATAAAAGTGTTTCCATTTAACCTCGAAACTACACTTCGGGTTAATTGGAACAGGTTCAGTCTGTTTCAATTATTCTATGAGAAAAAGGGAAGTTTCAAAAAATATTTGGAATTTCATGCGCATTCAGATTAATTGACACATGAGCTCACATAAAGAAGCCCTTTGTTGCATTTTCAGTCATTCTATGTATTCAAAGCCATCAATTATAATAAATCTCTTTCAGTTTTGCAAAGCCAAGCTTGTGTTAACAAGTTTATTGGGTTTTATAAATGGTTAGTGATTCTAGAGTGAAACATCGAAGTTAATGTTACATACGGAACAAAATGTTTCTTAAAACTATAACTTTTTAAATGACTTTTTTTCTGTTTTAACGTTTCCATTAGTATTGCAATACAAGTAGATAGTTTCATTTATCGTTCGGCTTCAACTCTATGTTATAGTCAATTTCCTTATTTTACACACCTTCTGCATCATCCTCATTTGTAAAATGTTCATATTCCTCTTTTGATGGGTTTTCATAATGTGATTCATACAAACAGGATTAAGAAGATCCTCTATCACTAGTTGGTCCAGCAAGTGATTCTTCCAGGTATGATGTAGTCATTCTGGAAATTTCAGAAAACTTTATGCTCTTTGTTCGTTTTTATTTCTAAATGAACAGTTTCAAACTACTCAAATTTACTTGAATTTTTCGAAATGTTCAATCTTCGTATTCCTTCGACTGGAATAAATGATTGTATGATTTTTCACCTTGAACCCAAGGAGAATTTCAAGATGGTTCCAATTACATATCGTTTACAAATAGTAGGAATTTTTGAAATTTTTTAATGGAAAACAACTGCGAAATTGAAATATTTCTTGGCCTTGGGTAGCAAAAATTTATTGAAAACCCCTTCATCTTGATGAATTGAAAAAAAAAATGAAACAGTAAATTTTTTTGCTATTTCTGAGAGGTTTTTTTTGATATAATAACCGATGTTGACTGTTCCGGTAGCCGAATAGTATCGAAATATTGACGATTTCCTTCAACATTGATATCATTATTTTCAGTTGATTATTTTGTTTCTTTCGGGTTTGATGATGAAAATTGGATTATTTCTGTGGGAATTGAAAGTGATCAAGTCAAATAACATACAAAAGATCAATAAGGATTCATCAACCCATTCACTGATGCTGAAATATGACTTAGTGTTGAAACAGTTGAATGTAAATTATTGCACTCTCTGGGTCTTACCGGTATGTATTGACAACTGGAAAAAGTGTTTTTTTTTTGTTACTAATAGTTTTTATCTCTACAAATCATGTAAGCTGAAAGAACTTGATTCCAGTAAATGATTCAAGCTTTCTGACAGACAACAGTTGTGTGATTAGAAAAATCCACTTTTCCATAAAATGACTTCATCGAAAACCAGTGAAAAAAATAATGTTTCAGAAAGGCGTTTTGAGATGTTGGTTATTGTAAATATGATTTTTTTTCAAATTCTAATCGAACATTAATGGGAACATATACGGAACATGTTGGCATTTTATATACTGACTATTCTGGATACTGTGCCATCAATTCTTAATAACAAGAAAAATCAGTGGATCGTTAGTGTTCCATGAATAGGTATTAAGAATTCGGGGAACTGTTTGGATTAGTACCTTTGTTATTTGCGATTTTGCAAATTCAAGAATGAACCTTGAGAGTTTTTGATATGGGCTCGAATTATTCAGAGACGAACCCAAAACCATTGAAGGAAATTTAATTTATAAAAAGGTCTTCTTTGACTTGTAAATTTTTGGATGAGAAGGTGAAATTTTTAAAATAATTCTGTTACAGCTTCAAAATTTTCTGCTGATCTTTTGTGTTTTTTCAATGTATCTGTTATAAATTGTTCAAAATATTGGAAAATTCAGGCTACTAACTTTGCTAAGGTTGTAAAACTCGGCCATAGCTCTTTACATTGGATGAAATTGAAATTCCAGCTGGTAAGAATGGAGCACTAAACAAAATGTTTTTTCTAAGAATTATACTTTTTATTGAAACTGTATTTTGGATCTGCTCATGGCTGTGTAAACTTTATAAATAACCAAAGTTTGAAAAACGTAAGTCTTTTGTGTAAAAATCAGAAAATTAGGCGGCGAAACGCTCACAAAACGTGGCTATCACAAAATTAGTAATCTGAAAAATTCGACTGCTCAACATCGCAATAAAACAGACAATTTTACGTTGGTCATTGTGTCTCTGCCATAAAAATACGACAGAAAAGAATAGCTGATATTCAAATTATTACTAGTGCTTTTAACGAAATGTTACAACTGAAGAGTATGAGCCTGGTCCCAATTTTATTGAGCTCGTATAACGGAAACCTCTGTAAAACATTTTCATAAGAACAAAACAATATTGAGCTTTGTAGAAATGAAATTGTGTAGGTTTACCCGACGCGTCGCTGCAATGACGATAAGAAAAACATAATTTTTGAATAAGCTAGTTGAAACATACATTTCTGCCATGTTTTTTCAGATCACCAATAAAATTTCAAAAAATTTGTACCTTACTAAGAAATACGACGCAAAAATACGAAATTTCTAACTCTCCATAAACATTTGGTTGGAAGTCAACTCTGTTTGTCTTCGAATTTTTTTGTTACCAATTACACACCATTAAAATTAAAAGCTTTCATGAGCTATATTTTATTATTGAATCTGCAACTTCTTTGAACTTTTTCAAATTTGTTTTGTAAATCGATTTTCAGTATTTTGCTCAAAATAAAATCTCAAAATTGATACTGTTTCTTAAAGTCTATTGTTTTTTCTTTGTTTTTATTCTCAAATTTTCCTTATCAGCCGAAAATAAAAGAACAACTCACTGTAACTCAACGACATGACTCTACACAAGCCAATCTCTAAACTTTCCAAATGTACCCCTCAAAGTTTCAAAAAGTTATCTCAAAGTTGAAAAAAATTATACTTTTCGAGCTGAAAACCCTATTTTCAGCTTTATCTCAGGGTGATGACGTCACAGGTACTTCCTGGTATGTTTTTTGGAAACACTTTACCCATAGGGTTATACTATAGCCGGAATAATTCAGATTTAAATAAGTTTTTGTTTTTGTGCCAATGCCTAGTGGGGAAAGTCTCGTTCTTATAGAAATGGCATCTTGAAGAAGCGGGTACACTTTCATAACTCCGAAAATCGGAACAAAAAATGAATCCAGCTTCAAATGCTTCAGAATTTCGGTCGTATGTAAAATGAAAAATGTTAGATGATCCTAAAAATTCTGAAAATCTGATTAAACAAATTTCAACCTTCTAGCCTGAAACCTCTTACGAAAAAAAGGAGGCGGAGCCTAATTCAAAACAAGAACTTTCAGCTTTTTGCGGCTCGTCTATTACCGGTTCAAAAAAACTGTTCGATTATTTATAGACTATTGAAAACGTGAATTAATCGGCATCTGTCAAAATGATTCAAACTTTAAAAAAGATTAGTGCAGCTCCGCCTCCTTAGACCACGCCCATTGACAAACGTGATGAAAACGTTGAAGCAAATGTTCCCTGTAGGAATCAATGAAACACACTTCACATCGTGTTCTTAAATGTTTAAATGTTTAAATGTTTATATGTTTATTTACGATCGTCTAGATCGTGAGGAAAAAAAGAGAGAAAAAATAGAATCATGTACAAAAAAGAGTAGGTGAGGGGTAGTGCAGTACAATAGAATGCTAGTCGAGTGAAATAGAAAAAGAAAATGATGGGAGAGGGGCAAATGGGACTGGAAAAGTGTGCAAATCAGATCGACGGAGTTAGGTGGTTAGATTGAATACACGATTTGCGAAAAATTGGCTGCGTTTCTTAGTTTTACATTTGCTCCAAGAATACCTGATTTTTGAACGGGTTCTAGTGTTTGTGATGACTTTAAAAAAATCGTTATTTATTTCTACCTTGCCTGCTAACATTTTACATTATCTCTGTATTGCAGAAGGCACAAACTTCCAAGCATTCTAAAACATGAATAATGTTTTGATCCTAACAATACATTTTCGGATCTAAGACTTGAATGATGAATGAAGAGGCGGAGATTTCTTTGAGAAAAACATCATCGAATAGATAGATTTTTTGTGAATTTTAGTTTTGAAATTGAAACTGCCAGATATTAAAATTTCCGGAACAACATGAATCGAATTATTGCCAAAAATTAGGTTCAGAAGGCATTAGATAGTCGGTACTTCGAACAAAGATATATCTCTGTTTCAGAATTTTGACAATAATATAGACGAATTGAAACTATAATAGTTCCCATTTCAGCGTATTAAAGTCGAAAAGTGAAAAAAAAACGGAGACATTTCAAGTTCTGGTGGTTCGCGACTGTTGTTCGCCTCAAAACCCGATCCGCCCATTGTTAACGTTTCAAACGTTTCATGAATTATAGGCCGATTGTGACAGAGATGCTTCGAGATTCGTTGAATTAATTATTCTTTTAATCATGTGCTAGCTTGAAAACTGTGCTATTTTGGATCACTGCAATGGAAAAGTGGAGAGTTGCATTGAGTCATAGATATGTGTAAATTGATGTCAATACCGTTTCGCATGGTTTTCATTTACGAGAACGTAATGAAACATTGATACGTTCGGGTCATAACCAGAGGTGGGCAACTGTTTTCAACTCAAACAAATTGTTTGGTCAAACATTATTTGAAAAAAATTTCAAAGCGATTTATTCGGTCAAATAAATTGTTTGATATTTAACTCGCTCTACGTGAGAAAACCGATCATCACTAGCACTAAAAAAGTCAAACTGGTCCGAGCTGGCTGATGTTTAGCACACATGTACCCACAAGGGTCCTCAACAAAAAAGTCCATATCAGATTTGGCTCCGCCCCCTTGATCCAGATAAAAAATCGATAATTCATCGATTTTGACCGGCGTTCGCCCTGATTTTTCTGTAAGAGATAGCGTTAGGATCTAAACGGAAATGAACTCCTAGCATGTTTTTGAGTATTTTTTGTATTCTGAAGAAAATTCTAATTCCACGTCTTCAAAGTGAAAAATTCGAAAAATTTTCAAATTTGTCACTTTTTTCCAAAAAAGTCGATTTTTGAGGCCTTAGATGCCTCAAATACAGGGCATTTTGACATCATAATATTAATCTACGCTTAATTTGGGTTCTAGGGGTACAGTTTTGGAGCCGATTATCCGGTACCATAGAAGCGTTTCAGGGCCGTTTATATCTCATACACCCCAAAAATCCATGTACCCCTATACATGGTGGAAATGTTGATAGTCACCGATTTCAAAAATATTTTTGTCACATGTTGCCCTACTTATATCTAATTCATTCGCAAGTTTTCAGATCATTTGAATCAATTCTGTAGGAGTGGCACCATTTCAAAAAAATCAACACACACTCTCCACGTCGAAAATTCATACTTCTGTATTTCGAATATTTCTTTCCGAAAATGCTCTAGAAAGTGCCAAAATACTCTGAATAGTCATTTCAATCAAAAATACAAGTTCAGTCATGACCTAATAGCTGGATTGCAGCCATGTTCCGGCTCATGTGAGCCTGCCATGACAAGTTGATGATATCGTAATCTAAACTTTTTTAGAAATCAAGTTTTAGATCGCCCTTTTTTCTAAAATGTGTATTCAAAATATTTTGGCACTACCTAGAGCATTTTCAGAAAGAAATATTCGAAATACAGAAGTATGAATTTTCGACGTGGAGAGTGTGTGTTGATTTTTTTGAAATGGTGCCACTCCTACAGAATTGATTCAAATGATCTGAAAACTTGCGAATGTATTAGATATAAGTAGGGCAACATGTGACAAAAATATTTTTGAAATCGGTGACTATCAACATTTCCACCATGTATAGGGGTACATGGATTTTTGGGGTGTATGAGATATAAACGGCCCTGAAACGCTTCTATGGTACCGGATAATCGGCTCCAAAACTGTACCCCTAGAACCCAAATTAAGCGTAGATTAATATTATGATGTCAAAATGCCCTGTATTTGGGGCATCTAAGGCCTCAAAAATCGACTTTTTTGGAAAAAAGTGACAAGTTTGACAAATTTTCGAATTTTTCACTTTGAAGACGTGGAATTAGAATTTTCTTCAGAATACAAAAAATACTCAAAAACATGCTAGGAGTTCATTTCCGTTTAGATCTTAACGCTATCTCTTACAGAAAAATGAGGGCGAACGCCGGTCAAAATCGATGAATTATCGATTTTTTATCTGGATCAAGGGGGCGGAGCCAAATCTGATATGGACTTTTTTGTTGAGGACCCTTGGGGGTACATGTGTGCTAAACATCAGCCAGCTCGGACCAGTTTGACTTTTTTAGTGCTACCCTCCACAGGCTAATGCTCGGTTTTCTCCGGTAGAACGAATTAAATCCAAACAAATTGTTACACCGAATATTGTTTGAAAAATCAAGCCAAAAAATCAAACATATTCGAACAAATTTTTCAAGCTCCAATTCTCCAAAAATTATTAGAAAATGGGTTCAAATTCAGTGTTCTCAACTATGAATTTGTTCGAGATTTTTCAGAAATTTTTTCAGAAACAAAATTGTAAAACTTCCGAGAGTGCTGTCTTCCACAAATGTTTGAAAATTATCAAACAATTTATTTCAAACAAAATTATTTGGTTTATCACCAAATAACAAACAATTCAAACAATGAAACAAACAATTTGCCCAGCCCTGTCCCAGACTATAATTAATTTAATCTCATCGAAGAAAGATAACAAAAGTTCCCGCTTCAAAATGTTTTAACACTTCAATTTTTTGGGGGTCGATTTTGGAAAGAATCAAAAGCATTTGATCGTATCAGATTATCTCATGCAAGTGGAATGAGAAGCGAAATCATATAGCTTTTAGGAAGCGGGGCTATTTGATAAAAGCCTGATGAATAGTGTTTCTACTACTTCCTCGAAGTCCAGCAAACTTGATCTGTAGTTCCTTATAAGAAATGGGTAAGTTGATAGTAAAATTCATGCGACGACATACAGTGGCGAGCAATGGTGAGTGTACCTCTGGACTTTCGTTTATAACTCCCTTCAAACGATTCAGATTGGTCTGAAAATTTTTTTGAGGACTCCTGAGTAACCCTGGAGTACTCCCTGATGTTTTTTGGAAGAATCGAATTTTCACGAATTCTGTAGTTTTCCGACGTATTCTCAATTCTGAAAATCCAGAATAAAAATATTTTTTTGGGTCATTAGAATTTTTTCTCATTGTGCCCAAAACATTGCTAGGGATCCAAGTAAACAATTTTTGACGTTAGATCAAAAGTTTACTGTGTGATTCCGACGTGAGAACTCCAGAAGTCCTAATGGTGTCCTTCACTCGGGACATCATAACGTGGCTAAAAGTGATCGGATCGGGATAAAAAATGATTTTCATACAGATTTTATATCACCGAACAAAATGCGATTAGTTTTGAAAGTTTTGGAAAAAATTATTTTCAGGCATTTTTCATGAAATCAAAAGTCCCGTAGAAAACTCGAAAAATAATTTTTTCCAAAACTTTCAAAACTAATCGCATTTTGTTCGGTGATATAAAATCTGTATGAAAATCATTTTTTATCCCGATCCGATCACTTTTAGCCACGTTATGATGTCCCGAGTGAAGGACACCATTAGGACTTCTGGAGTTCTCACGTCGGAATCACACAGTAAACTTTTGATCTAACGTCAAAAATTGTTTACTTGGATCCCTAGCAATGTTTTGGGCACAATGAGAAAAAATTCTAATGACCCAAAAAAATATTTTTATTCTGGATTTTCAGAATTGAGAATATGTCGGAAAACTACAGAATTCGTGAAAATTCGATTCTTCCAAAAAACATCAGGAAGTACTCCAGGGTTACTCAGGAGTCCTCAAAAAAATTTTCAGACCAATCTGAATCGTTTGAAGGGAGTTATAAACGAAAGTCCAGAGGTACACTCACCATTGCTCGCCACTGTAAAAGCAAATTGAGAAAAAGATGATTTTAAGTTTGATTTATCAAGGGAAAACTATTCAAAATTGGGAACCTAATCTGAACTCCTAGTCTAATATTTTCATGTTTGAACCCAATAATCTAATTAGTTGCATATCGTTTTAAAGAAATGATGAAACCGAGAGATATTTGTGACCCTGAAACTCAATTCGTGAATTTTATGGTGTGCGAGAAGGGAACGAAATCACCGAAAATTCCGTAGTTGAGGTTTTGCATCCGTTCAAGTTATGTCTCAACCTTCCATTGTGAGAAAATCGCAACGTAGTTCTGAAGTTAGCCTAAATAAACTTCCAAAATCAGAAAATGTTTTTACTGATTTACTGAAGTTTCAATCAGATAGATTCAAATATGACAATGATTTATGGGACTCATTCAATCGAAACTTGCTAAGGTTCTTTCAAATTTCAAAGATTTGCAATTGAAATGGAGTTCCGAGTCATTATTGTATAATTTCCCTCTTCGTATTATTTTGGAAAAATAAAAATAAATTGAAATTGTGTTTTACAAATATTGATAATTTTTTTAAAAAGAATTTTCAAATATTACAAGTTCTGCCTTTCAGGAAAAAGTGAAAAAAAGAATGTAGCAAAACAAAAAGAAGCTTACTCAACAAGTACAGTACATTTTTTTATAACCTGAACTGCCATTCTTGTGGAATGAACATTTTGTCAAAAGTTGATTGACCGAAAACGAATCTGGGCCTGAATTGAAAATTGTCATCCGAAGATAATTAACCTAGACATTGAAACTGAAAATGTTCATGGCTGATTTTCATTTGCCCCTGATGTTTCAAAACTACGTCATTTTTCCATGAGTTTTGAAAAAAAACTGCGGCTAATCTGCGGCTGAATAAAAGATCAGAAATGTAAATATGAAATGAAATGGGGAAAAGAAAGAGACTTCTGAGTTTCAACCAGACATGAGCGGAAGAGAAAATTTAGAACCCGGAAGACGGAAGACGGAAGTCGGAAGAGTTTTTGAAAACTCGGAAGACGGAAGACGAAATGCGGAAGAAATTTCAAAATCCCGGAAGACGGAAGGAAGGAAACGGAAGGAACAAAAAGTGCTCAAGACTGCTCCGGCGAGAAAAAAAAATTTTGTGGCACGAGATTGAAATTTTTGAAACAAAAACGTATTTTATTGATCAACCAAGTATGTTTAAAAGCGCTAAAGCCGTGTTAAAAATGAAAAATTTTGGAAAATTTCCCCCGAATTTTTGTAAAACGATAAGTTGCATATCAGAAAGTTTAAATTTGAAAATATTTTATTTTCAAATAAGACATTTTTTTTGTGTTTCTTCGAGTCCAGAAGTATTTTGGGTCAACTTTCATTTCAATTTCAATTTCAATTGTGGTCCGATCGTCCAACTGAAGAGTACCAAAACTTTCGAGAAGCAGCTCGTGATGAATATTTTGAATATTTTGCTGTTGATGAACTTTCCTGGAGGCTACGTTATCTGTTTCAAGTTTTCGTCCAATCAATATCTATCTTTTCCTGCTTCAACATGTCCAGAAACACTTTCTCATTAAACTTGATTCTCAATTCGGGGAAAAATCCGGTCAGTATATCTTAACAATTTCTCTTTTGAATACAATTTTTAGCAGGATGTACGAAAACATTCATAAAATGAATAAAAAACCTGAAATCTAAAATCGGGAGTTATGTACATTAAAACCAGTGAAAAAAAACATTTTTGAATAAGGTTAGTATCAGCCCCACAACCTGGCACTCATAAGGGTCGGTCCGGTTTCAGAGTATCAGTGATCGCACAGAGCAACTAATTTCGTTTGGTCACATGAACTGTTTTGGATTTCAATTCTGTTTTTCTTGAACAATGGAAAAAGTAAACTGATAAATCCTGTTAGTAACCTTACTAATTTAATGAAACCGATGAAAACTTCGAATAGCTTCATTGTTTCAAAATGTTCACATATCATGAGAATTTACATTTGAAATGATGTAAAAAAAAGGAAGTTACAGTCACATTGAACCCATAACGAAATTCCCAGAAAATGATCAATCTTTGATCTCATAAAACCTCATCTTGTAATTGCATCGGAAAAAATTTATCTGTAGCACTAGGTGCCTAAAATTTTCTACTAACTTCAAAATGTGCTTCTTCAGTATTCTTCGAAATTATAGGGGTTCTTGAGTATTTATTGCGAAACCTCCAGCGGTGTCTGCAACACACGGTGAACTACTCTCAGTATCAGACATCAAAATTTGAGCAGGATCCTTTTTGTCATTCAAACCAAATTCTCTTAAAAGGTGATACCAGAAGGTTTACGCCGCATTCGCGGCTCAAACCTCCTGGTTTCACGCGGGGTTGGTGAATCACGTGGAGTGAATAAAAATAGTGTTTCAGAAGGTGTTTCTCAAAACTCGAATTCTTCATAGAACTTTGAGAATATTCATTTCTATTTTTGGGTATTTTTTGGTAGATTATGACATTGGAGAATGATACTTGTGATAGTCATTCTTCGCTCAAGTTCGCTCATGCCGCCCTCCGGGCGGCTAGCGGTAGGTATTCAGAGGCCTAAGCCTGAGAAGAAGTCTATTAATGGGAGCGGTCTAATATCGGTTTGACGACTAAATATGACAAAAAAACCCGTTGTTTATTTTGAGACCCGTTTATTATTTGGAACCCGTTAAACCATAAAAAGCTAAAATTTTTATGACTTTTGTTGCTTTCAATTTTTCATGATTTTTGCCAGTCTTGTTTTTATCGGTTATAGAAGAGACCATGAGGATCTGCATAAATTTACCGAGCTGGGGTTTCTTTCAAAATCAAAAACTTGAAAAAACCATAGTTGTCACAGCCCGGCTCGGCCCGGCGGGGGCCCGGATTCAGCCCGTCGGCCAGGGTTAGGAAAGTTTTATTTTCTAACTTTGCTTTCTTCAAAGTTAAAATCAAATTAACGTTTGTCTCACTTTCTGGCAACATTTCGTCCAGGTTTCGCCTACAAAAAAGTTGATTTTCGCCAATTTTTCAACTACTTCATTGTCTTTATCATTTCGTTTTTTTCTTATAATTACTGCTCACATCCACATAGGAAGAAAAAAGGTTTTACGTTCTCATTAAAGTTGGAAAAAGAAAAAAAATTGAGTTTATTACGATTTTAAGTGAACCCGGGCTCGCGGGCCGGGCTTTTTCAAAAATTGACAACTATGGAAAAAAAGGTTTCGTTCAAGAAACTGAAACTTGTTTGTTCTGTCCACATTTCGACAAAGAAAATGTTTGAAAAACAATACAAACGTTTCAATAAATCAACATGATGAGAGCATTTTCTTGTTTTGTTATTCATTTCGTGAATCGAAAAAGGTTTTATGCAGAGACATAAGCTAAGAATCGCTTTTTTGTTAAATCTCTAGAAAAAAACATTTTTTATTTGGGATTCTGAACAGAAGTCCCTTTCTTTGAAATATAGTTTTTCCCTAATCTTTTCTTGAGGTTTTTGTCAAACTTGTAACACAAACACGTTTCTATCCAGCTTTGCCATTCTGATAAGAAACTTCTTTTAAAAAATTCTGGTTTTCCAGAAAACACCTGATTTCAATTCTACTATCTTACCAAATAGTTTTTTCAACTCACAAAAAAAGTAAAAAAGATCTGCCATGCCACGGAATCGAACCTTGGATTAATATTTACCAAACTATCATCTCCGCCACTATACCAAAAAGACGCAAAACTTGAAATTCAAATGAGTTTTTCTCAAAAAGTGCAAGACCGATTTTCAATCTGAAAAGCTTTTTTGTCTCTCGAGACCGAGACGAACAATATGAGCTATCAACCATAAAAATCGGTTGAGTCAATCGACCCGCTTACCTCAAACTGGGGTAATTGAACCGGGCGGTGGGCGGGGCGCCGCGACCTCTCTAATGCGCGCAGCCGAGACCAATCCAGGCTCGCGATGGCCACTATACTTGCGTGTGTGTGGGCGGGGCTTAGGCTTCGTGCTTAGAGTGTAAAGAGCTCCACAAAGCTCCAAACAAAAAGCGGAAAAGACGGGCATAATCGCGGTGAAATTCTGAATCGACCTGTCTTTCTCCCATAAAAATCGGTCTTCTAGGAAAGGCTCGGGAGTCGGCGACTCACTCACATACTGACAGACAGACGGAAAAGCTATATTAGAATAATAAGATTGAAATCTTAACTGAGAAACCTGAAATTTATTCGAAGTATAAATATTCCTTGTGTCAATTGACCTAGAACACGTCAAAAAATCGTCCTGTAATGATAAACCGCTAAAATAATGTTATGTTGAGTGGCCCGTTTAAATTTTCACTTTCTACAGAAAGTGCGAAATTGAAACTTCAATATTACTGCGCTTTTATCAGAAAGGCTTCATAAAATTCATAAAATTAGAAAAAAATGTATGATAAAAAAAATCCGTAACATTAAGTGGAAACTAAAACTGCTCGAAATTTCTTCTGTTTCTCGTTCTTGATGAATTCACATAACAATTGATTTAATGTTAACGAAAAGCTCCTAGGTTGTCAATCATCGATAGTTCCGAATCAAATCTGAAATTTATGTAAAAAAGTTGAAAAATAGTTGTGAAAATAGATGTTACGGTGTTTTAGTCTGCATGTTAGTTCAATTCTTCGATAGAAGAACCGTTCTAATCATTGTAGTAATTGATTCTCAATTTGTCAAGGTATAATCGATGGTTTATCAGACAACGTAAAAAGTAGAAGCTGTGAAACTGTTTTCTGAAATCGACTCCTTAGTTTTTGAAAAGAATTGAGATTTTAAAAAGATTACTGATAAAATAGACGTTAACAAGTGGTTCTTAAAGTAAGTCTTATTCACCTCATTAAAGAAACTGTAGTCTTTCATTGGATTTAGAAACTCCTGAAAATTTTTGAAATATAGTTAGATTATCAATTAGTCCACTATCGATTGGTTCAAATCAAGGCTGTCGCACGGAAATTATTCAAAAATCAAAAATTATGAGAGATGCGGCTCATTTGTTGAGGCAGTTAATGCATGTTCCAGTGTTTGTTTTTTTCTTCTGTACCTTTTTTTGCCAAATAATTTCAGTTTTCAGTTTCAGTTTTTGCGTGAACTGATATTAGTTTTATGGAGCATCTGAAACTGAAGGCACTTGTTCCACCCCCAGTGATGGTTGTGAAGCAAATTTTACCTGCTTTTGATAACTGATATTATAAGCAATCTATTGCGGTTAGTATATAATCAGATTGATGCCGAACCGTTTCCTTTTACCTTCTGGATTTTTAGAACGTTTTCGAATTTATTAATAAATGTTTCCGGGTTTCGAGATCACCTATGTTCCCAATTTATTTTTCATCGATACATCCATAACCCTAACGAACCACCTGATTTCAGAGTTTCCGCATTAAAAACTTGTGTTTCTAAAAATTCCATAATTGTTCTGTTTTCACTCATTGCCTAAGTTAGTTTCAGATACTTAAGAACCAATAAGATCCTCATGATAAATTTCATCCACTTCTGCATTCTTTCTTAGAAAAAAAAACTTCTTTTACAAGGAAGATTTTGGCAATAATTTTTTAAATCTGATTGTTTCGCGGTTACCTAGTTCACAGTTATAATCACTGTGAAACAATAAACGTTTTTCTTCATGAGATCAAAGCTTCATAGTCTTGGCTAGACATGAGCGGAATTCCGTCTTCCGTCTTCCGGCTTCCGACTTCCGTCTTCCGACTTCCGAATTTTGAAAAATTGTTCCGTCTTCCGTCTTCCATGTTTCCGAACATTTTGGAGCCTTGAGAAGACGGAAATTCGGGGGAGAATTTTCAAAATTTTCAACTGTTCAAATCGGTTTTAGCGCTTTTCAACATACTTGGTTAATCAACAAACTACGTTTTTGTTCAAAAAATTTCGATTTCATGCCACAAAAACAAGTTTTTTTGATAGTTGAAGCATGGGTTATTGACATTTTAGATTCAATTAATCGTGTTTCATCACACTGTTTTATTACGGGTATACACTTTTTCACTAGTACAAGTTCTGCTTGGCGTTGATATCAAGTTTTATGTAAGTCGTGAGCATTATTACTTCCCACAATTGTTCTTGTACCAACCATTTCTCTCAGACTGTGGTTCTGACACATGTAATGTGATAATGTGTTTCAAATTGCTGCGCTCTGATTTCTAAAAATTTTGATAAGACTTCACTACTATGGAACAACTGCTCACAAGTTTCATATCGTATCTCTAAGGAACCAGGAAAACAGTAGTTTCGCTTTAGAATCATTACGGTTTTTCGGACGTTTTCATATGCAAGGGCTGTCTTTATTGAACGATTCGATGGAAGATTGTGGTTTTTATAGTTGCTAGATTGTTAGTTCGTTGTTGTAATACGTACGTGTTCACTATTGGTTTTAACTTTTTCAGGTTTTACGTTGTGCAATTTAAACCCTTTTTTTAGAAACTCAAAATTAATTGTAGAAGAAAGAAAATGGTCGAATTTGTTCATTATCATCTAAAAAGTTTTTTGTCTTCCGATTTTTCTCTGGGAAACTACAACTTTACAAAAAGATAACCTTTCTCACGGCGTACTTACTACAACCAAAAACTTTCTGATGTATTAGGATAATTATGATACAGTTAAAAATAGCTAAACATTGATAAAATACACGAGAAATGCCCTAATTACTTTCAGTTTCATACTGTTCTCAAAACCAGGAGCGGGAAACTATCAATGATCAATTGATAGCTTTAAGATATTCAGAAAATCTGGGTTCGTGCAAATTTCAATTCTTCTTCCTATACTTTTGTTTATCTTTGTGTTAAATACTCAGTATTTTTCATTCGTATATTTAAAAAGTTCTTATTAACTTCACACAATATTGTGTTACGTGAATTGGTCGCCCTTCTTTGCTTTGATTTTATCAATATGGGATAATCATACGCGTAATGTTCTTTTGTACAATATCAGAATTGATTTTTCAATAGTTCAAACATCTTGAAAAGTTCTTTACTCATGATAAATTTATGAGTGATTAATGTAATTTTCATTGAATTTTTTTTCTAAAATTTCTTATTTTCGCGAATTTCTGTAGCAAATTATGTTCACAAAAACTATTGATAACTTAATAAATTTTCATATTGAAATGTCCTAAAAAAGCTTTCCGATGCAGTAATACAGGGTGCGGCATAATTATGGAAACAGATTCTGACATCTATAAAATTGTTCAAAATATATTAATCAACTTTAAACTTTGGCACAGACTACCTGAAATAATCTGTAAGCCATGAAAAAAACTTGTAGTCATAGGAATTTCTGATATTTTGTTCCATCCAGTTGAATTAGAAATCAGAATGTGTTTTAGCACGCTACTGAATAATACGAACTTTACTGATTTACAACTTTCTGAAAAATGACTCGCAAAGCTTGAAAATGATGTTGCACGGGCAACTTGCACCAACAGACAAAATTCGGAACTAGAATATTTTTGATTAAAAAAAGACCGGATTTTTACAGAAAGGAAAAAAAACTGAATCATGTGATAAGATTCAACTGTATAGAGCATTTCATTCTGAGAAAAGGTCTCATTTTTTGATCTTACGCACGTCGATCAATTATGTTTCCATAATTATGCCGCACCTTGTAACATAATGTTTCTCCTCTTTTATATTATGCTCCAAAGATGTTTGGAGTTTGGAAAAATATTCAACAATCACTTCTGCTATCTACCCTTCTATATTTGGAATTTTTCTCAAACATTGGTTCATGTTCTTATTGAAACATATTTTTCAGTTTCATACAATACATAAGCTTAACAGGCTTTTTTTTGACATTGATAGCGAAACAACTTCTTGCAACCAAGGAAATAATTTAAAAAAGTTAGAATTCATTGAAATGCCACATTCACCTTTTAGCAGAGGAGCAATGTTATTATAAAAACTAGTCTACAAAAAAAACTGTTTTCAAAACAGTATTTGTTTTTTGTTTAAATTAGGTAACTTAGTGTGTCCATCCTTGGTTCTTCTAAAATTCTGAAAGTTTTTTTCTTTTTGGTGCAATTACTTATAACCACCACTATGAATTTTTAAACCGGATTAGCATGAAATTATCGTATTGATCGAAGTATCGGAAACTGTCGCTTCTCGAGCACATAAAGCTGTAATTTATATCTTGTCCAGTGCATGAAGCGTATACATTTTGCACTTGTTCAAGGCCTTCTTATTCAATTCATAAATCTTACTGTCACTTGAATCGGCGTTTTTGAAACCACTTTCTCCTTTTTGATAAATTCCCTACTCTCTTCACTTTTGCGTTTTTTTTTATTCGATTCTATCATTTTCCTCCAGTTGGATTTGATCGGCTCTAGAATACTCCAACAAAATTATGAGCCACCAAACCATAAGTTTTTTATTAGTTTTTTGAAACCCTAATGAAAATTTTCATTAGTCGTCACCCCTTCACTTGAAATACCTCTTTTTCATACTCCTCGTAAATTTGCCTCCTCTTTGAGGCAGCGCTGGCAATAGGTAATTTCCAGTGTTGCTGCCTATTTCCAGTTTGGCGGTTCCTTGGTAAAAATGGGTCTCTTGCGGCTTCAGAGCGAACCTTTGGCGTCTTCTTAGCAGAATTTTTTTCAATTTTCTGCTTTTTTCCAATCATTAGACGAGTTTTGACGAATTTTAACTCCACGCAAATACCGGTCCGGCAAATGATGGACAGCTTTTGAGCGGATTTTGAGCGGAATCTGACAAAGTCTTAAGCGAAATCGCTCAGCTCTCGTTCAGAAGTTGGTAGAAACACTCGAAATAGTAAAAACTTCTTGCCATTTCGGCAACAATAGATCAACAGGGGTTAACTTTTCTGTTTGCTATGTAGTTCATCATTTGATTTTAAAAATGGTTCTAGTTTTCAAATTCCAAATTTCAATAGATTTCATTGAAAAAAAAACCACTCGAAATTCTAAGAATACTCCGGATTTTTGTTAGCTGCCGCGGTTTCAGCTTTACGGTATACAGTGTCTTTTTCCTTGATTGTATTACGCAGCCTTTTCTTCCCCCAATAATGCGAATATGAACAGTAGTTGTTATAAGAATATCAACTGTTTCAAGAGTTTTGTTAGTTTGGCCATGAAATATTTAAAGTCACTCATAGGCACAAAAATAATACAGAACCAAAAGTTAACAACTAAAAGCTTCCCGACTATCATGGTTTTTGCCCAACGTTTTGAGAATAAAACTTGATGCTGAAGCTGTTGCTATTATTTTGAAATGTAGATTTGCGTGGAAAAATTTCTCAAATGTCATGTCGCCGATAACAAACTCCGAGCATTCAGAGTTATTTACGCAATCCTGACAGTGAAACAATAAAAAACTTCAAGTATTGTAAGCTTTTCTTTTATTAAAATTTCCAGACATGTGGTTTTTTTCGGTAGTGTAAACTTTTTCGTCATATGGATGCTTAAAGTTCCCTTTTTCGTTTCTCCAAAAGAATCAGGCTCTATATCTAGGGCAGAAATGGTTGTGCTCCGGTTTTCTGAAAGAAAGAAAAAAGTCAATTTGACCTTCTAAAAAAGCTGCCTTTACGATATTTTTCCACAGTTTCATCTAGAGGTTATGCGGAGTCTTTTGTTTTAAAAGTGCTAAAACCGCTACGAGAGTTGTTGCCGTTTCACAAGATTATTAGCTTATGATTGTGCAAGTACGAAACACAAAAACGGAAATAAACAACTAAACTGAAGAATGGCCATTGAACGGCCTATCATCTAACACCAAAGATGTGCATAAGAAACTGTATTTATCCTTGTCATTCTTATGAAATTGCGTTAATTCAAATATACAAATTTAAACCGCTCTCGAAATCGAGTTAAAAATTTTTTCTAGACAGGTTTTCTGAATATCCCGCAGAAGATGAAAAATGTTTCAACATTTCAGTCTAGTCGTATTAACTTTCTGAAAATTGTAGGGGATAATGTGAAACCATTTTCAGGAGACTACCTAGAGAATGTTTTTTATCTAGTCATGTTGGATGGGAATCAATTTCATTAACTACGAGGTTCTGGTATACTCTTGGAGATGGAAAGAAAAACGACTGTTTTTTGGTTCACCTCACGGTCCTTCATAGTTTTCTTTCAAAGAACTTTCTACCCAGTCTTGTGAAGTTATGTAGACGAAAATATGAAAATTTTCAAAAAAGGGAATAAACAAATTATATTTTAATGTTCTCAATAAAAAACAGTTTGAAACAATAAAAACTTGTAAAAGTGTAATTGGCATAGATGAAAATGAAAAAAGTGAATGAGACCAAAATGTAATCAAATACTGTTTTGCTCAGCTTTTATTAATTTTTCTAGTTTGTTTTACTTGCTCCGATGAACATAGGGTGTACCTAATCAGCGTCACAGTATTCATACAAACGAATTGTTTCTTGGAGCCGTTGCTGGCTTTTTGGGTTAGTGAAATTTAAAGAATGAGTAAGCTGGCAAAAACCCACAGCTGATCAATGACATTTTTTGGCACCAAAATCATAAGAAGGAGAAAACAGCAAAATTTTTTCAGAATTACGTGGTTATACCAGAATAAGTGATTTCCCGAATGACGATATCTTTGATTATTCTTCTTCTGTGAAAAAAAAAGTTATTAGAGAAGGGCAGTAGAAATGTAAATTGTTTGTTACATCAGTTGATCTTACACTTGTTGAAAATAGTAATAGCTCTCTGTATGAATCCAAAATATGACAACTTTACGACAATAAATTGAGTAATAGTAGTTAAGGTGCAGCATGCGCGTACTGATAGAATAGGAGATAATCTCAAGAATATGTTATTGTTGAAACAGTTGAAAAAATAACCCATTCGGACTCTTTTCAATTTTTTTCTCGGCTCTACTTCCAGGCAAATCGATTTAATTTGTAAGTAGATGTTGGTTGCAAAAATTTTTTCAACTTCAGTTACCGAAATGGTAATTGATTCAAATTCATCTGATTCGGAAAATTGAAAGTTTCTGTTCCACCATTTATTGCAAATTCGATATCTTGTTTATTGGAATGAATGATCGATTTTGTGGCTTTTGGCTGAGAAATAAGAGAACTCTGTTACAGTAACTTGACTGAATAAGGCAAGTTTTTGAATTCTTAGCATGCTCTGTTTGCTCTGTTTCAAACACATGAACAAGTTATTTTTTAATGCGTTCTTCCTGATTCGGAGTGGCATTTTAAAATTTGAAGTTTTATAGCTTTCAGGTTTACAGAAATGTGGGATTAATTCTAACCAAAATCAACTTTTGCTTAAAATACTCTTTAGATGTGAGAAAATACAATTTTTTTTGAAAATCGTTTTTTTTTCTGGTTTTCCTTCCAAAAACACAAGAAAATCCAGAAAAAAAAGACTTTCAAAAATACATTTTGTCCACGTGGAGTACAAAAAATGTTTTTTTTTCGAACGACTACAAAAAATTCTTCTTTTTGTTTTGAGCTTAGGTATTTTAGGGGTGTATTTTCCAACCTCTAAAGAGTATTTTAAGCCAGAGTTGATTTTAAAGAAGCCTAATATGGCTACAGTACTGGCTCTAATTTCAAATAGAACTATGATCGATCTCTAATTGATAACTTGCTTCTGATGACACAATGTTAAAACAGTTAGAAACATTTCTGTTTTTTCAATCATACTATGCTTTTATCATTTTTAATTGCAAATCGATACTGCTCCGGAATTTTATTGAAGTTCATATTCCGACAAAACCAGAAAAAAACCATCGTAGTTTTTGCCAGAAAGAACTACTTTTTGAAAAAAGAGAGTCCGATGGAAAACTAAAGAGATTAGTCATCGATTCATTTTTCAAAATTTAATCGAAAATGAATGCGGATCTATTTTCAAATGTAATATAAATCAGGGCATGATGACTGGATCAGAATTTAGAAAAATTCTGATGCAGTGAATAAATATGCAGTTCTGAAACAAATAATCTAGAATCTCGTGCCAATTGTACATAGCTCAGCCGGCCACTACTAGTTAATAACCAAAAAGCTAGACTATATTTTTATGAGTTGAAAAGGTTGTAACTTAATTCAATTTTGGGAAATACGCAGTCTGTTTTGCAACTTTTTTCCCGTTCCAGACTGTTCTTAATAATTTTCGAATAATTCCTGAAATTGAGTGTGAGGTTAGAGAGGCTTTGGCGTTATTCATATTTTTACAGTTCCTTTTCTTGTTCAATATACCTCAAAATGGCCTTCGGACAGTGATTTCATATCCTTCTTTTTTTCAAAACTAATCTCTTCTGCATAATTTTCAATAATATTCTTTATCTTTTCTACTTTTTTTTTCCTAATCAATTCCACAGCTTCACCATTATCGTATTTCTCCCTACCGCATCGATTACTATTAGATCCTGTCACCGTTTGGAATATCAATTAAATTATTTTGAAGACTTTCACGACTTTTTCATTGTTTCGAAAATGTAGAGCATGTATCTCTTGAAGCTAGTGAATTTTTTTCAAGTGCCAATTTTGGGAGTGACATTCACAGAGTTTTTTCTAGTTTGTCACCTTTTCATACTGTTTTTCTTTCGCTTCAGATCAGGCCTGTTCAAGATTATCACCCTGGTGTAAAGTTGCATACAACGATGACTCTTAATTAAGATTATCAGTAAAAACACAGTGGTTAGCTAATTTTCAGAATTTTTAGGCTGTGTTAACGGACAGTGTACTGACCACATTGAGGCTAGTTTTTGAAATCAAATGAACGAAACATAAAAAAGTTGCATTGTTTCAATGGCTATCAAGATAAGCCTTCATTAAACGCGAAGCTTACAAAATGCGATTTAAGAAACGGATTTATCATTTTAGGTTTTTTATTAATTTTGATAAGCTGTAGTTCGGTTGTATGGAGTCTTCATTCTGATCGGTCGTCAGGTTGGGGTAATATCTTGTTCCTTTGTATGTGGAAACAATAACAAAAATACAAAAAATTCCACTGTAAAAATAGAAATGTGACAGTTTCAAGAACAAGTGATAAAATTGGATTGATAGGCTAGGACTTAATTCTACTTGAAAAATATTGGGAACATTATATTTTGTTTGATGAGTTACTGCTAACGAATGAACCAACTTCTTATACAAATACACTGAAACTGGCAATTTTCTTTCAGTTTCTTGAACTAGATTTGTTTCCAAATGAAGCAATACCTGTTTAACAGTGAAAATCTGAGCGGGTCGACCATAGGCCTACTGAGGCATGTCACACATCGGTCAAACTCATCCGATCGGTTTGATACTTGGTATGGTGGGTACCTGGGATGGTCCAAACAAAAAACAGGTTAGGTTATTAAGCCCCGCCCCCTTTCAGTACTACAAAAATCGCCATAAAGTTCAAAAAATGAGTTTTTTGTCTGAAAAGATAGAGGTAAAATTCGTTTAGAAATGGATCGCCCGCATCATTTTGAGCATTTTGGTATAATTTTATGTACCTACCTATCGGGCATCAGATCAAAAAATATGATTATATCGAAAAATGATCATTTTTTGACAGTTTTTCAATTTTTTGACAATGTCTTAGTACTGCGTGCCGGAGAGATAAATATTCCATTTGGTGCCCCGCGGGACCCTCCATCACTGTGCAAAAATTTAGGAAAAAAAATTGTGCTTTTTTTGAGAAAAGTTGGATTAAGTGCATTTTTTGAGCCCAATTCAACGTACCCCCCTCCATGGTGAAAATGGTCATAGTCACCGATTTCAAAAATATTTCTGTGGCGTGTTGTCCTACCCATTTCTGATACGTTCACAAAATTCAAGCTCATCTGGATTACTTCTGTAGGCGTGGCACCTCTTCAAATATTTCACTACAGATCCTTGACGTCAAAAATTCAAACTTCTGAACTTTCATTATTTTTGCTCCAAACTGTGCCAAAAAGTTTTAGAGAGACATAAAAAAGCATTTCATGCAAAAATTTGCGCCTAATTACATCCTAATATTAGATTATTTTGTTATTCCATCATACACCAACCTCTCGTGACATTTACTGCAAATCGTGCCGAAAATGAAGGCAAAAGATGAGGTTCTGACTCAAATCTTTGCATGAAATGTTTGTTCTTGACTTTGTGAAACATTTTGGCATTGTTTAGAGCAAAAACAATGAAAATTCAGAAGTTTGAAATTTTGACGTCAAGAATCTATAGTGAAATATTTGGAGTCGTCCCACGCCTACAGAAGTGATCCAGATGAGCTGAAATTTTGTGAACACATCAGGTATAAGTAAGAAAACATGCCACAAAAATATTTTTGAAATCGGTGACTATGACCATTTTCACCATGGAGGGGGGTACGTTGAATTGGGCTCAAAAAATGCACTTAATCCAACTTTTCTCAAAAAACGCACAATTTTTTTTCCTAAATTTTTGCACAGTGATGGAGGGTCCCGCGGGGCACCAAATGGAATATTTATCTCTCCGGCACGCAGTACTAAGACATTGTCAAAAAATTGGAAAACTGTCAAAAAATGATCACTTTTCGATATAATCATATTTTTTGATTTTATACCGGATAGGTAGGTACTTGAAATTATACTGAAATGCTCAAAATGATGCGGGCAATTCGTTCCTGAACGAATTTTAACTCTATCTCTTCAGACAAAAAACTCATTTTTTGAACTTTATGACGATTTTTGTAGTACTGAAAGGGGGCGGAGCCTAATAACCTAAATTGTTTTTTGTTTGGACCATCCCGGGTACCCACCATACCAAGTATCAAACCAATCGGATGAGTTTGACCGATGTGTGACATAGTGTGGTCGGTCCAGTGGGAAATTCACTGTTAATACGTGTGAAATGTTCACAACCACGATGACATTAGCAAGCATAAGATCGATCCGTATCAAATCAAAAGTTAAAAGTTTTCTAATTCGTCCGGATTCATAAGCTTGCCTTCTTCACTATTTGCAGAAACAAAATAGTCTTTCTGATCTATTTAATCAATAAGTACAAGAGTGTGAAACATTTGAAGAATTTTATCAATAACGATGGTATTTTATACCAAGTTCCTCCAGAAAAATCACGGAATAGACATCATAGTAGCAAATTGTAAATTAGAAGGGAAATATTTTTGTGGTATTTGGAACATTGATTCATTTCTGTTCACTGATTTGATGAATTTGGATTTGATGGAAGAAGACCCACGTAATGGCGGAGCTCTCTTCTTTTCCTTCAAAAACGTTGTCGAAACTGATGAAACTGTTTAAAATCCAAGATAAATAAAGCTTCAGAACATTATTCCAGTCCAAGCAAGAATTTACCATTAAATAAAAAAAAGAGGGAGGGGTTCTGTTTTGAGCAACTTTTTCAGAGAATCAACCTATTTTGTCGTGTATTCACATCAATTGCAAAATCATGTGTTCAAGTTTTATTTCTGTTTCAGACAGCCTTTTGATTTTCTTAACCATTGAGCTTCATGATTTCAAATGATCAATTTTAGCTTGTAAAACGGCTTTTTTTTCATTAGAGTTTCAATGTCTAGATGAATTGTGGACTATTTTATATTGTTTCAATTGCAACAATCATTTTGTACGGGAAAAAAAATCATAGTTTTCCAGCAAAACGAAAAAGAGTTTTCAAATCTCTTCTCAAAAAGTCAACATTATTCAATCGTGACGAAAATTTGAGAACACTGAGCTTAGAAAACCATGTATTCTTATTTCCACACCATTCCACACCTGATGGAAACTGTAATGTTTCATGAAGTTTACAAAAAGCCAACACTTCTCTTAACTTCACTCGTTTGATTTAACGATTTTCGCCCAATTAAAATGATTTGTTTGAAGTATATCTTGACTCAAACGCTAGGTTTCAAACTTTTTTGGAAAAAATGATGCATAACTGCTTCTGGATAACAGTTTTCACTTCTGTTTCCATCTTTCAATAAGGACTTATCTTCAGAAAGAACAATATTTACTTTTCTGTGCACAATGAAGCATAAATTTTGTAAAAAAGATACTAATTTTTCAGTTTCAACAACATGACGAATTGAACGAATATTACGTATGTGAATAAAAATGTGAATATTCTCACAACCATTATTCAGCAAACACCTCTTTTCCCGATATGGAAACTTCAGACGTCTTTAGTTTTGATTTCAGTAATCATTTGCCCACAAGAAAACGATAGAACTCTGAATTTGGTGGAAGTTTGAAATGGTCCACATTTTCATTGGTGAAAATTTTCCACCGCTTCAGATGGGGCTTTTCCCAGTCATCAATTTTTTCATAGCATTCTTTGGTTTGGTTTTTCACCTATTAGAGGATTTGAAAAACAGCTTTTAGGTTTTTCCAAAAATTAAGGTTTTACTTTGGAAGGCGTAACTCTACTGATCTATTTCTAACAAACTGATCATTTTGTTATATGAATTTCTAATTTGACCATTTTTTAATCACATGAATTTACTTTTGGTGTGGATAAACGCAAAAGTAGATGAGCTCACTTTTTATTTTTACTTTTAGAAATAAAAAAAAGTCACCGTATCATTTTCCACTCCGTTGAGTCCAATAATTTGAACAGTCTGAAACTGTAAAATTTTATTTATTTATTTTCTATGAAATGGTCGAACATTTTTCCAGATTTCATATAAATTTTTTTTCAATTTCAGGCTTTGAACATAAAGAGAATCTCGCGACTGTTCATCCCAGCAATAAACTCCGATAGTGAAACAGTGCACAATTTTATTGGACTTGATAAAGCGAAATCAGCAAGACTTCAAGAACGAAGTACCATAATTTCGTTTTTATTTGAAAGAGGCAAACCAATAGACCCAAGAGAATTATGTTACTGTTTTTATCAGTCTTTAATTCTAATAACTGAAACAGCAAATAATTTTTTTTGCATTAGGCTTTTTTTACGCGAAATTTAGCGAACTTCTGAATGTTTCAATCATAAGATATATTTTCACAGAGCTTCCAGATATGGTTAAACTGGATCGATTAAACAGATTTTGCATTTTCTCTCGCTCAATATAGTTTTCTAAGACAAGAAAAGTCTGGTCCACAAAGATTATTACGACACTGTACTTTTAAAATGGGTTACTGTAGCATGACTGCCTGCACATCTAGTTTAGTGAAGCAACCGTTGGCCTGACTATCACTGCAGAACTGTCTCTTCTAATGATGGTTTGTTAGAACTGGGAAACATTGTATTCAAAATGGCTTTCATTACGGAAGATTATTCAATTAAAACTTTCAAGCTACTGTAATAAATCACAATTAAAGGGTTTTTTGTCTCCATGATTGATTGAAAATGGAAATGATTTGTATCATTTTACATTTTTCACGAAACTGTAGACTTTACAGTTTCCATGGTTCAATTTGATTCCCTGTTCTGTAAAAAAGTAATTATTTGTTACACGTTTTCCTTGAATTATTTGAAAATAAACAAAAATCTTAAATTTCTATTTCTTCTCAACTAACAACCCGAAGAAGCTAAACACTTATGGAATTTTACTTACTGTATTTTTTCTGTTTCCATGAGGGATATTAGTTGACTCTAGAACGTACAGAGTTAGTTCGTCTTGGTTGTCATCCTTCAAGTTACTGAAGAAAAAATAAAGAAAAAATTCATACGATTTCAAAGTTGAACGTTTCACCGTATGTATTTTCGTTTGAATTGGTCCACAAAACTGGAATAAAATGAATGAAAATATTATCAAAGAAAAATTGTTCTCCCATTCGTCCGTCCTTACCTTTTGCATTGGGCTCACGGAGCCCATTGGCTTCCACAAAAAAGTGCACATATCAATCTTGCCCACTAATATTTACTTGCGGTCCCATAAACTCTGTCCTATTGTCATTTTTCACAACCTCAAATGTTTCTGTCAATCAGGTAATCTGGAGCAAAAAAAACGCCCAGGAGCTTGAATGTTGGGCCACGCCCTTTCCTTGCATTGTGTCCGGAGAATCAATATATTTTTGCTGTTTTTCATTGTTCTAGTTGTCTCAGAGGATTGTTAATCCAGTTATTTTGTTTATCGAGATCTCTTAATCCACAGCCGCAAGGATTTCATTGAAAATTCATAAAAACATGTGCTCTTACAGATTCAATGAAATATTATAATAGTTCAAGGTAATGTAAATTGGTTTCGAGATTGTATGAATTCATTTTGTCAAAAAATCACACGACTTCAAAAATTATGGATTTAATTTTACCGTTCTAGCATATAATGCACTATTTTTGACAAAATTTTGATTAAAAAAAAGTGGTTTAACTTACCGATTTCCAACTTCCAATCGGAGAAATCTATTTTTCAAGAAGTATTGGCATTTTGTGGATTGATCTCCAAAATTGTTCGTGTAGAGCACATTACTGTTTATCTGAAACAAAAGTTGTATGACATTCATAAAAATGTAAGTCGAAACAGCATGAAAAACATAAATTGTAGAAAAATAAAAAAAATTTCGAAAAACAAAGAACGTGTACGCGTCGCTGCACGCAACGCGCTTAACATTCGCCCAAGGTTTGCCCAAGGTTCGCAAGCTAAAACAGGTGGTTATCCTGCATAAGAGTTCGTCAAAAACCGCTCACAGTTCGCCCTGAAGCTGCTCAACGTTCGCCCAGAAGTTGCAGCTAGTTTTAAAGTTCGCCCAATGTTCGCTCAATGTTCGTGTACCAACATACAGCTTAAAAGTGATTCAGTTCTCGCCCAAAAGCTGCCCAAGGTTTGCTTAAAAGCCGAACCAAACACCTTTCTCGCTCAGAAGACGCTCTAGGTCCGCTCAAAAGCCGGATTAGGCCCAACTTTCGCCCAGAAGTTGACAGCAACAGCCGAGTCTATACTAGTTTTCATTGGACGAGTGAAGTTATCATTGAAGTTGAATTACAGAATTATTTTTGATGCCACTGAAACTGTTTATTCTCAAAAAATGGGCTTTCTACGTCCCTGAGTTCAACGAATTTCATTGCAGTCAATCGAGTAGAGCAACCAATGCGAATTCAAAGAAATATTTGTCTTCAAACACCTATAGAAACAGTCACCATAAGTTTATAGAAATAACCAGGGTCGGCGACAGACAACATACTGACAGACAGGCGGAACTTGTGTTTTAGAATAGTAAGATTCTGACACGTTCCATAATTAGGAAGCTTACTGATTCTGAAAATACTTTTAATTGAGAACGGGCCAAGAAATCGATGATGGCACGACGGTCATTGTAGAAACTGATGCTTAAGTTCATGCTTAAGTGCCGGCTTTTTTTTTATTGATTTCATAAAACCAATATTTAATCGAATTTTGATCGATACTGAAATAAAAGTACTTTCATCAAAACTTGTTGAAACAGTTGGCCCATAAAGATGGTTAAGTTAAAGTAACTTAAAACAAAGTACGAGTTTTTTAAATTAAAATAAAAAGTGTGAATCACTATCAGATATTGGTTTACGGTGTTGTTGAAACCGAAATGTTTGATCAACTGCTATTTTAAATGATATAAGTGCAAAAATCATTGAAAAGAAAGTTACGATATTTCCGAATGTCAGACTGCATTCACCGAACATTCCTCCAGAAGTGAGCCGGGAGCAATTGAAAATAAAGTTTTTTACTCGTTTTTTTTACAAGTTTTAGTTCGCTGGTTTCAGCTTGAACGAGATGATTATACAAAAAATCGAGATATTTAGCCTTCATTTTTCGTACTCCTGCCTGAATCGCTTTTTTTTCCAGCAGACTTCCAGCAGACAATTGTGCCCATTGAGCACAATAGAAATGACTGGAAATTTTAGCCTGATGAAACTGTAGTAATTCTTGCATTTTCGAAAAATGCATAAGACTTTTTTTTAAAATTTCAGTTCTAGTTGGTTGCAGGCCTCAGTAGAAAATAAATGTAATCAAATAAAGCTGACAAGCCTATTGATAAAAACAGTGAAATTTTTGCATTTTTAGCAAATACGTAAAAATATTCGCAGAATTTTAGTTCTGATGCATTGAACTGAATGTTGTTCTGATTTTTTGCCTAATCACTATTCTGTGATCTAAAATTCCAGGAAAAAGTGGAAACACGAAAAATGTCTGTGGTTTTTTTCAATATGATTTGTAGTTTTTCCCTCAGCCACATTTCAGTTCCGAAAGTATATATATTCGTTCTTTTCACGATGTGATAGATAGATCACCTAAATAAAAAAAAGAAAGATTGTAGCCTTTTTTTAATAAGTTTTTCGGTACAGTACTGTTTTGGAAATTTTAATGATCTTAGAAAAATGAATTGTCATCAAATGACAACATGTATCAGAAGGACTGAATTATCTTATTACTGACAAATTCATCTATCACAGAAAAGCAGGTGAATTCAATATGATCGTTTTGAAAAATAAGTGATTATTTAATTTTTTTTCTTACTTCTACAAGAGGCGATGGAAACTGGTTGGTTCTTCAAGAGGAAAGGCTTTAAAATGCTCTACCAGAAAGAATGAAAAATCCAGTAAGTCGTAAATTGAATTTCAAGTCTGATTAGAACGTTTGTATTAAACTAGCCGGTAAACGCAATGACAAGGTAAGATCTGTTAATCTGGGAGCACAATTAGAAGTCAAAAATAAGAAACATTAAATTTTTCGCTTTTTCACAAATGTGACATAAGGCTTTTTAGTTATCCACAATTCAGTCGTGTTACACTATTTGACAGACCGAACTAGAAAGCTTCGAATTTCAATTAACCTACATATTTCATCAGTAAATGCTAGTGAAATTGCAGCAGATTTCATAAAATTTTTGGAAATGCCATTCTCTTTTTTTTATAACCGATTTTTTACCCTTTTTTATAATTGAGACCTTTTTGAAATTATTTTTCATTTTTTAAATGAACCGACTCAACCATAAATCCAGTATTGGCTGTGCTTTGTTTCCAATCTAGAGAAGGTAATGAAACAGTAATTTTTTGTTGCTTTTTTCCCGAAGTTATCCAAATTTTCATAAAGAAAAATTGTTCTTCTTTGGATGATTTTACCATTCAACTTCTTTGTATTTGTGCGAACAAAATGTGATAAAGTTTAATGTTTTCATTTTAGCACATTTCAAGTAGTCTTGTTGAAGTCGTGGTGGTCTCACATTCAAGGAATATAGATGCACAAAAATTGATTGAACAAATTTTTTAATAAGTGATAATTGATATTTTCTATTCTGATGGAAAAGTTTGCATGAAATTGTTGGAAACCAAAAACGTTATACATTTCATCAAAAAATTTCAACAGATTGTTTAGTCATCAGTGGTTTATTGTTAGTGAAATCATCGCGATTATAATTTTTATTTTCTCTTATTTTTTCCAAGAAACAATCTGATGGACCCCAAATTGAGAACAGTTGGATGCCGTTTTCAAACGGATTTTAGCCCTTGCTCTAGAAATTTGCAATTAGAGACAGTTTAATAATAATAATAAGTCGCCACACTTTATATCAAAATTTTGAATTTTCAACGTTCATGGCCAACATTATGAATACAATTTTTGATATCGACTAAATTCTTCCTCGCTACATAAAGGAAATGGGCTAATCAATTTAGAAAATGGAAAAAACTAATCATTTTGGAAAATGGAACCAAAATTTTATAATACTTTGGTCAAACAGAAAAAAATCTCTCCAAAAAACTAAAATATGCAAAATTTATTCGTTTCTTTACCCATATTTTACTTAAATGAGATAGAAACTTGCATGTTTTTGGTGCTTTTGCAGTAACTCCAATCAATGCATTGAGCCCATGAACAATGTTATATTTTTGGAATCACAGAAGCAGCGATTTCACTTTTATCTCAGGTAGATTGAAAATCCAAAATTTTACGTTTTCACTAGCATCAAACGTATCACCATAAAAATATCGAATATTGAACAAGAAATATCACACCTGACATCCAAATCGTGAAACGTGAAGCCACATGCAATAGCTTATTGTCAAAATAATAAAGTTTGTGCAAGAAATTCAAAATTTTATTCTTTTTTAGTTTTGCAAGCAAAGTTCAAATTTCTACAGTTTTGAGTAAAAATAGGCGGACTGCATGCGAATTGTTCATCAATCGGATGAAGGAGTTGGTCATCCATCGACTTGAAATTGAATGATAAAGTTTCAAACTAGCATTTTGAAACAGGAATTCATCTTTTTAAAAATCCCATGAACAAACCGAAATTTCGTTAGTTTACAGTTCCACAGAGTTGAGAAATTAAATCGCAGTTGGAAATTCAATCGCTTTGTATCTGACTTTTTCGATTCCTCGATTGAAACGCCATAATAACAGGTTTTTTCAATTATCAATTGTAAAACTTTCAACTTATGTTACAGTACAGGGTGGCTACTAAGTACTGATACACGTTCAAAACGGCATAAAACTTCCAAAAATCACTCAAATGAGATGGGACTTGGACAACAATTTATTTATATAATAACAAAACAAGATTTAGGAATACTTCTCGAATCGCCCTCCTTCTGCCTTGATCACAGCCTGCAGACGCTTGGGGTACGCATCCACCACGGCACGCAAGTAGTTGTTGTCTAGATCAGCCCATGCCTGGAGAAGAGCGGTCTTCAAAGCATTGATATTAGGATAATTCTTCACAGAAACTATCTGGGTTAAATATCCCCAGACCGCGTAATCCATGGGATTAAGGTCTGGCGACGAGGCTGGCCATTCCGTCGATTGGATGAATCCTGGAAATTGATCTTTGCACCATTGTTGGGTAGCCTTTGCAGTGTGCGCAGGCGCTCCGTCCTGCTGAAACGTCCAAAAGCGATTCCCAAAGTGAGACTTGGCCCACGGAAGTACTCCGGTCTCTAAGATTTTCTATCGATAATATATTTGATTGACATTGGCTCCAGGATCAACGAAAATCAGGGGTGTTTTTCCGTCAGAAGTGATGCCACCAAACACCATGATTGAAACGGGATGAGAGGTCTTATTCATGATTTTTCCTTTCTGACAAGCAGTCGAAAAGTCCTTAGCAATAATACGATTGTTTTGACCGTTCTTGTTGGCTTCTACTGTAAAGATTTTTTCGTGCCTGCAAGAAGGTGTTTTGCTTTTTTGAGGCGGAGAGCTTTGTTTTTTTCGGTCAAGAAGGCGGCTTTCTGCATACGGTACGGGATCAATTTTAGCTTGACTTTAACAATCGTTTGCATTGATTTTCGCGACATTTTGAACTCCAAAGCGAGCTTTCTGAGGCTTCTGTCATGGTTTTTTCTGATTCACTCTCGGATTGCTTTGACCGTTTTCGGGGTTGTTACAGTCACTGGACGACCGCTTTTAGGAAGATCTTCTGGTGTTCCCAACCGACGATAACGTTTTGCAGTTCGAAAAACCAACATTCTCGGCACTTTGAGCTTCCTAACGATCTCCGGGTTGCTCAAACCTTGCCGGATACAATCAATGATTGCATTACGATACGGGGAAACTGCCCCCATTACCTCAAAAAATGAAGTCATGGGCTGAAACTTCAAAAACATAATAAAAACAAAATAATAAAACAGAAAAATGAAACTCTGTAACCTCCCGAGGTCTGTGCATGCGTCAGAGTTGACGCAAAATTGCGCGAATGCGCGAATGGAATGTGGGCGGAGTCGGTGTTTTGTAGAAAAAAAATGGAGAAAAACTTGAAGAAAAAAGTGGAGAAAAATCTGTCACAAAACTTTCATCACTTATAACTCGGCTCAAAGTTAACTTTTTGATGTGGTCTTTTTTTTGATCGAAGGCCAATCTTATGGGCTATATGAGTTTACATTGACTAAGATGAGCAAAACCCAGAGCCCGAGCTACGTTACATTCTCTGAGTTTACTTTCAAATTCTCAATTTCCCGCAATTTTCCGGACTTTTTTTCACTCTGCCTCTTATATCTCGGCTTTCAAAAGACCTATTTGTCTGATACTTGGTCTCCCTCTACAGTTTTTGATACTGAACAAGATTATATAATTCGTTTTGTTACTTTCTGAACTCATTTTTCCGCAAAAGCTGAGAAAAGTGCCAAAAATGCGAAAAAAAAACTGTCTTTCCCCCTTTTTCCGCAACCACTTATTTTGACCTTTTAGGGTCGAATTTTTTTGGAAAACTAAAAATATTGTAAATTTTTGTAGAGAAAAAAATTCTCTACAAACTGATATAAATTTCATTATAGGTTTCTGTAGGAAACTTTGGAGAAAATCGCGAAAAACTGGTTTTAAAGTACTGAGGGTACCAGTTTTCTTTGGTTTTTGGAAAATTTTCCACTAAAAAACTTTTCTAATTATGTTCAAATATCTGAGCAAAGCCATATTCAATAGACTGCCAAGTGTTAGCCCAAAAGGAGCACTCTCCGCAAAGTTAGCTCATTGGAATGAGGCACAATGCGAGTTTGTCAAATTTCGACTTTTTGCCAATTTTTTTGAATGAATCGATAGAAAATTTCATGCTGATTTTAACATAGGGCATGCCAAGCTAAGATGATGCCAGGCAATGGGCATTTCAACTTATGATTATGCCAGACATAGGGCATTCCATGCTATGGTTATCCCAGACATGTCAAGTTATGGCTATGCCGAGCAATGGGCAAGTCAGGCTATGGTTTTGAACAGCCGGGCCAAACGAGCGAGCGGAGCGAGCGAGGCTGGCCAGGCTGACACCTGGAAGTATTACCCATGCGAGGCATCGCCGAGCCTAGCTTTTAGGTCCGCCAGGACCAAAAAGCTAGTCAGAAAAAGAAACAATAAAGAAATTAACTCATTTTTTTTGCTGTTTTACAAAATTATCAAATGAGAGCGAAGTTTGTGGGGATTCAATTATATGTTCGTAATCACTGAAATAAACGATGCCGCTAGCGAAGACTAGTACGAAAATCAAAATCAGTTCCTTATCACTGATCTGTAATAACAATGTTAAAACAGAAAAGTGAGAAAACTTCAATTTCAAAATATTAGGTTGAGTCATAAGTTTCTGACGATTTTTGAACAAATTTTTATTACAATTTTTTCAAAAGAAAATGAATCAAATCAATGAAAGTATGTGCCATTAGCCTCGATAGTTTTCCTCCAACGTTGGGGCAGTCTCCTGATTCCATCCGCGTAGAACGACGGAGCACGCGTGTCGAAGAATGTGGCCACCTCCTTTTTGACTTCCTCTTTTGACTTGAACTCCTTCCCATCAAGATAATGTTGGAGAGGTCCAAAAAGTCAATAATCTGAAGGGGCCAAGTCGGGAGAATAAGGGGGGTGTGGTAGGATTGTCCAGCCAAATGACAGAAGCTTGGCATTCGTTAATCTTGCAACATGAGGACGAGCATTGTCGTGCTGGAAATAAGTTTTCCTCTTTTCTCCGTGCTTTGAGTTGATAGCCTGTCGCAGTTTTTCCAATTGAGACGAATAAACATCAGCCGTGATTGTCTTTCCTCCATCTAAGACTTCCCAGTATTCAATGCCATGCACAGACCACCACACGGAGATCATAACCTTCTTCACGTGAAGTTCTTGCTTTGGAACGTCCAATGGCGCTTCCTCTTTGTCAAGCCATTGCCCCTTTCGCACAGCATTAGAGAAGTAAACCCACTTTTCATCACCAGTGATGATATTGTCCAACCAGTCATTAGTTCGATGGAGACTCAAAAGTTGCATGCTTATGTCAACACGGCGATCCATATCCCGGTCCTTCAGAACATGAGGCACATAGCGACCCAGTTTTTTCACTTTGCCGAGCGTCTTCAGTCCACGGTCAATTGTCGATTGGCTCACATTCAACGTTCTTGACATTTCCCGAGTGGTTAGGAACGGCTCTGCTTTCAGTAGGATTTTGAGCTGCTCCAAGTCGAAGTCCGATGGCCTGCCAGATCAGGAGACTTCAGTCCGGAAAGAAATAAAAACAGAATAACGTTGCGAATATGCAAACGGTTAGGAACGAAAGCGAGCGGCATACTCGAAGGTGAATGAGCGCAGCAATGGGAAAAATAGTGAACATTGAGACACTTTTATGGTGTCTAAAATGAAATAACAACCACCCAAGTAAACATTCTTATCAGTCAGAAACAGCGAGCCAAACATGAAATATGAAAAACGTCAGAAACTTATGACTCAACCTAATACATCTCATCAAAAGTTACAAAACTGCTGATTGTAGCCGTCTAAATTTGAAAGTTTCTCCTCGCAAAAAACAACGGACTGCTTCACAAGGGGAATCCGGCTTTTATAGTAACCACTTGTAACTAAATTTTACTTTTGAAAAAAAGAAGAACTTCACGACTTGGGTTTTTCGCGGTTTCCCAGAGATATCAAATAATAGTGAAGTTGGTGGAGATGCAATGATCACAAGAAACATATTTTCTGAGCTTTATGATAGGTTAATCACTACCCATAGAGTAGAGATTTTGAAACTGAATGTGTGAAACCGTGAGATTTTGTCTGAAACCGGGTGATATCATCGTTTTGAATCTGGATTGACTCAGCCAAGCCTCTCAATTCCAACCTGAATCGAGGACCCAGTTATTACACTCTAGGTAGATACCAACTTCTGTTTGAAAAAAGCCAATTTCAACACTGATTCGATCGGCCTAGGAATTATTTTCAAATTTCAAACAAGACAGTTGAAACTTTGATTTTATCATTGAAAAAACGATTGAAAAACAATTTCGATCTTTTTTGCTGTTTCACAAAGTTATGAAATGAGAACGAAGTTGGTGGGAATCCAATTCGTCGGACGGATGTAACAACACCGCAATTAAACAAATCTGGGATAATTTTCAGTCGATTCCGTATCCCTGATTCATAATAGTTATTGAAACAGAAAAGTGAGAAAAATTCGATCCCAAATTGCATCAAATCAAATCAAAAATTAAAGCACTCCTGATTTCCTCAGTTTGAGAGTTTCTCCCCACCTATCCGATTATACAATTAGTTCAAAGTAAAATCCGAATTTCATACGAAACACGTGACATTGCGATTTATTTTTGAAAAAAAAAATATTTTAGAAAGTCAAATTTTGTTGAGTTTTTGCAGTTTTACACAGTTAACAAATAACAATGGAGTTGGTGGAAATACCATTATCAAAAAAAAAACCATTTCCTGAACGTTATGATTACTTTACCACTACTTCCAAATATTTCACGAATATTTTCAAGTCCGGAAACCATCATATTCAGTTTCAATTGGGTTTCAAGATAATCCCTAGTTTCTACATTTTAATAAGAAAAAAGGTTTTTAATTCTGGTATTTTGCATGATTCAGAAAATGGTGTAATATTTCCAATTCCAAAAATAGGGGTTGTTGAGCGTCACCTGATAACGGAAAGTGGTAGGGTCGTGGAAACTTGAGCTCGGGGGTTATTTTGTATTCCAAATCGAATGGCACTTACAGATTTTTCATAAAACTTTTAGTTTTTGCTCGACACGAAAAATCGAGGGGGGTCCTATCGACATTGAACGGAGTGTAGACATTTTTACCAAACCGAAACCTTTATCATACAAAATTGAAACAACATTCTCAAGTGAGCATTAGGAAACCGTAAAAATCTACAGAGAATTACGATTTCAGTTGTTTCTTTTCTAAACTAAAAAATTGAATTTCGATTCTTTTCTAATCAGAACATTGTATTTTAAACCAACTTAAACCAAACTTTTCGACTCTTCGTATCTAATCTTGAAGTCGGTCAGGAACTGTTAATTTACACTACTTTACAATAGTTGACTGACGACGTCTCTGAAAAATGAAATCGAACAATTTTCCGAACTTTCACTAGTTTTCTCTGTTTGTTATATAATAAGTTATACGAAACGGAAAACTTGTTGGCAATTTTCCATGAAATTCACTTTTTCGGAAACATCACGAATAGAGAAAGCAAAATTCTATTTTTGATATCCAGTTCAAAATATTTGATCACCCAAAACCCCGAGATTTCTTTCCACCTTGAGAAAATCTTATGGCGATCAGAAAAATCTAAAATATTATATATTCTTTTATTATCGGAACTATGGTATATTCTATCAAGGAAGTGCAGAATCCATTATCAATTTATTTTACCAGTTACACGAAGACGACAAGACTCTTGAAAATTATGAAAAATTGATTTGTAATCGATTATTGTCGAAAAGCTTGATGATTAATTGATCATGTCGAAAAGATGATTAATTGGTCATGTCGAAAACTTTTCGCCTGTTCAAATCTCGTTAAAACAGCTATCAAGTTCGAAAATGTACATCAGTTTTAATGCTCCGGTGATAGAATGGAAATTTTTTTTGTAAATTGTTTCCATTCGGAATCAGCGTTCTTTATAGAACTTGGGTAACAGTTGACTTCTGTTTCATCTAACCAATGAATTTAATAGATGATGCAATAACCAATTTGTTCATGTGGCAAGTTGGATGAAGCACAGAAAATTATTGATTACTCAGTTAAAAACTGGAGTCTGTTCAATGAGAATAGACAAATAGACAAATAATATCGTCTGAAAAATTGTAGATTCGCTAAAACTGTGATATGTTGATTGAAAAAATCACAACTAAAAATGGCTGCAGAAAGAAAATATCACTTTTTTCAGACCTACAGCCCCAAACGCAGAATCGAGCCCTTTTGTTGTTGATGAAATTCCATAGGAATTGAGATAGCAGAAAAAAATTGATTTGATAAGTCAGTAATTTTGAAGAACGCTAAAATAGTGGTCGAAAAATATTGAACCTGAAATAAGAACTGAAGTTCAACAGAATCTGGGACAGTTTCTGTATTGATGTGTCCTGGAATAAAACGCCATTTCAAGTATTGCTTTTCCAGACGATTAAAACTGTTACCCAATCATGTTCAATTAGTTTTTGTCTCATTTTCAGCGTGTTCTAATGGGTATGAGATTTTTAGTCACTCTTCTTGCAATTCGAAAAAAAACAAGTTTAAATTTTTTTTGAAGACCAATTTTTTACCAGACCAGCACACACAAAAAAGCTCATCACTTCAAAGTTTACAGAAACTGTAATTATGAATCAAAACACAAGGAAAGTTCTTGTTTTTTTCTACCGGCATGCAAGTTTTCACAAGTTTTCTCACAGCTCATTTACTTTGAAATGTTCATGAAGTTTTTTTTTCTTCGAGAAGCACTTCACGGTTTCTGAGATTCCATATACCCAGCAAATCGGAATGCATTTTTATTAAAGTCTTCAGAATTTTCATCTTTTTAGTTAGTCTTTTATTAATTCGCAAAAAACAGTCAGCTAGGGATTTTGTTTTATTTCATTGAAGGCAGCAAAGGTATGCATACTCTATTATCGCTCTATTATCAGAATTGCGCTATTTTGCTCTATTATCAGAATTTCGTCAGAGTTTTTAGAATTTTTTTGAAAAAAACGAATATTACATTTTCTCATATTACCCAAAAAATATTGTTCATCTTATAAGATTCATGTGAAACCGAGAACTTGTTGGCAATTCGCAACAAAATTCACTCTTTCGAAATCATCGTGAATATAAGTAAAATTTTCTAATTTAGTGAAAAGGACGTCGAAGCTTAATGAATTGTTCAAACTTTTGGATGTTGCTTAAAACCACAAGTGAAGTCGATGACAAAATTCCGGTTTTATTTACTTTCCGAAAACTAATTATTTTTTTGGGATGCATTGTTTCTTTCTTATGCTGGAAACTTAAAAAAAGCTTTAAAAAAATAGCTTTTTTGAATATCTAAGATTGGAATAAAATTCCACTAAAAACATAGTTCTTTTTGAGGGTACTCGATTTTAGAACTGCACAATATAAAATTGCCACAAAATAGAACTCGCTACAAGATAGAACTCCGTAATTTAGAACTGCTACAGAATATAACTTTTCAAAATAGAACTGCTAAAAAATAGAACTGCCACAAAATAGAACTCAGTGCGATGGAGCGCGTTTTGTTCTACTGCGTTTTCTGAAGTTTAATAATTTTTTATCAGATAGTTCACATTCTTAAGTTCTAGACAAGATTGCCAGCTTCATTTTAAGTGGTAATTTGATATGAAAATTTTCAGAACTAAGACCAGGAGCGCTTGCTAAAACAACGCGCTCCGCTGCACAGAGTTCTATTTTGTGGCAGTTCTATTTTGTGGCAGTTCTATTTTATAGGAATTCTATTTTGTAGCAGTTCTATTTTGTGAAGTTCTATATTATGAAGTTCTAATTTGTAGCGAGTTCTATTTTGTGGCAGTTCTATACTTTGCAGTTCTAAAATCGAGTACCCTCTTCTTTTTGTTTTTCTCGGAATGGTGAATTATTAAAAACTGAAATATGAAAAACAAAACAAACGGAAACACTGAAAAATGCTGGATCGATAACTTTTCATCAGCTTCACGGAACCGACAAGGTTCTTGAGCAGAGTATCAAAGTGATCCTTTGATATCTTTTAGAAATTTTTTTTGAACACTTACTCTATGTGATTATCAGAATGCGAGTTTCATCTTCTTGTTTCAGAAACCTGGTAAAGCATGAGCGTTTTTTGGTATCAATTATTCATTTACTTTGTTTGGATTGTATATAACGAATTGATTTCAAAACTCGATTTTACAGCGAATATGGAAACCTGAAAACGTTTCGAATGAGTGTTCCAGAAACTCGAAAATTATTTCACAGTTTCTGATACAAGGTGAAAATAGGGTAACTTAAATTTTTTCGATGCGATGGCGTGGGAAAGCTTTGATTTGCATTCAGTTAAAAAAAACTCGAAAATTAAAAAAATTGAAAGTATCTGTGAAAACGTTCGAAAGTTCTCATTGGACAATGCAATGTGTCAGTTGAATCTTCTTGTCTGTCGGAGAGCTCCCAATTAGAAAAATTTGAAATTGGGCCGAAGTTATCAAATTCCCGAAGCCATAAAAATGATGGTTTTTAAGTTGAAAATACCGGTAAAACAAATTGTGTACAAAACTGACAACGTTTGTAGCAGTTGAGTAACAGTTGATTTGTCCCACTTACTTCTGGAACGAAACTGTTGAAAACAGCTTTTTGTACCGTTTATGGCAGTGATCGAGCTGACCAAATGACAATCACGCTTCAAAAATTTTCCGGGTTCAAATTTGTCCTATTAAAGTTACAATTCTGTTACTACTGATTTTCCAACTTCCACAACTCTGAAAACGATCGTAATAAGATGGTTTTCTAACATTTGCTCTATTGAAAAATCCATGAAAACAAAGTTTCATAAGTATTTTGAAAACCCGAAAAATTTCCAATCTCAATTGAGAAAAATTTCTTATTATTGCTATAAAAACTTACAAAATTCGGAACTAATCCGTGGAAATCTAGAAATTCAAAAATGTCAAATAGCAAGGAGTGATTAAAAACCCTATCAGTAGATGATTAAAAACCCTATCAGTAGATGATTAAAAACCCTATCAGTAGATTTCAAAATCCTGAGTTAGAAAACGTAAATAAATAAAAAACGTTTCTGTTACAGAAAGCTGTTTTCAGGGCAGTTCCAAAAAAAATATGAAAAATCTGGCAAGAAATGTACAGTTTTATACGACTACACGCACGGGAATGACTGCAGCTTAATGAATTGAGAATGAAATATCATCTATTCACTAAAGTGAACTACTGTTTTACGAGTTTCACTTGTTAATGGAACTGTTTCACATCTGTTTTGATGACGGTACAAGAGGAGTTTTAGAACTCGAAGGGAAAGATTCAAGCAGTCGTTTTAAGCTACCATTCAACTAAGAGAGGGTCCAAAGTTAGAGAATTAAATAAGGGAGGAGCCTATACAGAAGACCAACGCAAGTTTCTGTGAAAAAGGATTCCGTTTTCGGAAGCTTAGAAAAGACTGAAAATGTTTGATAGCGTGTGAAATAACTAAGAAATGAAACGAAAAATCGCTCTTCCAGTCTAAAACACCTATATTCTTCCGGTATTGTTCAACAATATAGAACACTTGAAATTTCTTTCCAAGCTCATAATACTTCTTGGGATCCGTAAAAGATTATGGGACCCTTAGACCAGAATAGTACTCAAAATCAATCCATCTTCGAAAACTTGTAACGATTCAATTAATGACTAATATTTTGTTTCATCAACAAAACAGTTATTTTTTTGGGCTTATTCCAATCAAATTTCTCCAATTCAACTTGAGAAGAATGTTATGGGAACACAACTTCGAAAAATTTTCTAACATCACAATCTGCTGAGGAGTAATGATTTGTTTTTGGCTAAATCTTTAAAAAATATAATCTTGAGAGTTCATATTTATAAATAAAAAAAATCAAACAACAAACATATGTTTTGGAGGGATAAGAAAAAAATACCAGAAAGGAACATGGGAAAAAATAGAAAACACGAAATGGACAATAAAATGAGCGAAAATTTGATGAATAATGAGCAAGAAAAAAAAAGAAACCTGTGTTGAAATAAAAAAAATTCTCACAAAAATGCTACTTATTTCCAACTAGCAAGACTTAAAGTAAAAGTTTGAACTTAAAAACATGTTATAACAGTGAAAAACAAAAATTCTATAATCTTTTGCGAGATCTTTTCGGCTTGAAATCAGGATCCTGGGAACGTCTGTCGAAATCCTGATCCTCATCGGAATCCTGGTCCGAATCGGCAAACGGTCCGCTATACTTAGACCCCTTAGGCCTCCCTCTTCCTCTTTTAGCTGAAGTATTCTGTGGTGCTGGAGCATCTGGAGCTCTTTCTGATTTCTGATCCTGCTCTGGAGAGCTTTCTTGCTCTACGACGTCTTCAGGACTCTCAATTTCTCTAGCCATCGACATTCTTATGCTCCTTCTCATAGGTGTTTGGACTCTTGACGGAGCTCTTTTTATTTCAACAGCCTCATGTTTTGATTCTGGTTCTGGAGTAGCAACGTGATCTTCCACAATACATGAGGGATCATCTTCCGGACGACTAATTGATTTTATCAATGAAAACGGTGTAGGAAGGTTCTGATTTGGCACGATTTTTCTTGGTTTGAACTTGTGGAAGCTGTTTTTTGGCCAAGGCTGAAAATGAAACATATTGAAAAGGAAAAATCAGTTTCGTAATACTATGGAAAGGTTTTGGAAGCGTCCTCATCTATTATCAAGTGAGCAAGTGAATGCGCCTAAAAGGCCAGTGAAAATCTATAATGTTATCGAAACCTTAAATTTTCGAAATACCGTAAAAATTGTATCAGAAGATCCCTCTATTATAAGAGCCCCTTCTATCATTAGACATCCTTCAATATAAGTGCACCGCAAACTGTTGTGTATTACCGTTGAAAAATTGTCAATGTTGCTAAGTTCTGTACATATGTATATTCCTGGAAAAATTGTGTTAGAAGAGCCCTCTACTACAAGAGCTCTCAAATAACATCTTGGAAGGGCATGCACTTTTAATACAGGTTATACGGTTTCAAAAATTCAGCAAAGTTGGCTTCGAACTCTTCGGAACCACTCAAAAAAGTATCAAAAATCTTTTGGAATTGCTCAAATTTCTCTGGAAAACGAAAATTTTTTGTAACTGTTTCAGTGAGCCCACAAGTTTCTATGGCGGAACAAAAATTTTTTAGTGGGGCATGTACCACTAGTTTTGAAACACGTAACTTGTGTGCTCCATTATTAGAGAGAAATTCATACTTTTGGATGTTCAAGAATGATATTTGACTGTTTCAAAACATTCAGAACAGTTCATGAAAAATAAACATTTTCGATACATCGAATTCATATTATTGACACCTAACGCTCTTTTTTATTTTTTTCAACCTTCAAACAAAAAAATCCAAATAACAAAACTCACTTTCCAAATCTTGTTCCTTTTCTTATACTTCTTCAAAAAGCTCTCAATCAGCTCTGGTTCCTCTCCTAACAGATCAGCCGCTTTGAACAGATCCGCTGCTCCATCGGCAATTGTTGTTTGGGCAATAGCTTGAGCAATTTCCTCAGGAGTCTGAAATTCCACTATTCGAGGTGCATGTATAGTGATAAGAAGATTATTAACGCTGATTTTAGGGCTCAAAACAATTTGAAAATTTCGAAAAAAAATTTTTGATTCTGTTTCACAACATTCAGAATAGTAAAGTATTAACGACATTTTTTCAGTAATCCATGAGTGGAAATTTGAAAAGTAGAAAACTAATTATGACAATAAAACGTCAAAAAAAAACTCACTTTCCAAATCTGATCCTTCTTCTTGTAAAATTTCAGGAAATGCTCAATCCGATGTTTCATTCTCTCTTTTTTGGTCAATGGGGATGCTCCTTTTGAACAGGGAAGTTCCTCAAGTAGCTCTATCTCTAACAACTTTTCAGCAGCTTTTTCCACATCTACTTCACCATCTGCAGTCTTTGTTTCGGCGATAATTCGAACAAGTTCTTCAACTTCCTTCGGAAATGAATTCTGAGAGTATCGAGTGATTCCTCCAGACTCTTTGCACTTGCATGTGACGAATTGACGGAGGGAAAATGGCTCAAGTTTTGCTTTGATTCTCTCGAAGACTTCAAGTTTTTTCTCATCGTCAAGGGCGTTGAATTGATCCTTGGAAATCGGTCGAATATTTTGCCCAGTTTTCATGAGAGAGCTCCTTTTGAAGGTGAGCATCTCAATTTCTTCATTAGTCAAATCATAGGCCTTCCATCTGGCTAGAGTATCCTCCTTTTCCAAATTTTCCAATTCTTCCCTGCTGATTTTCCTGGCCAAATCCCTCTCCATTTGATTCCAAGCTTCAACTTTCCTCGAATCCTCACTATCCAAAATCAAGTTCTTCACAGGCCGCTCTGATCCAGTCAGCTCTTTGTAATTCTGACATATCAGACACAACTTGTCTTCGGGGTATTCTGAAGTGTCTCGGAGATGCTTCGTGCAATTTTTGCATCCGAATCTTGGCTCAAATTGAAGCTCTGCAGTGATGGCGTCATGGCATGTGCATCCAACTTTGCAATCGATTTCTTCGGATGGCATGTAGAAGCGATGGAATTGAGAGACTAAGCTATAGATTTCGCCGATGTGATAGTTGCGGAGCTGGAAAAAGGGAAATGGTTTGAAAAAAGCTGTCTGGTTCAGTTTGGTCCGCAATGTTGCGTAATAGTTTTTGCGTACAAAGCAGTTTAATTGACGACACTTTTCAAAACCTTTGTCACTGAAACGGTTACTTGAACCTCAAATCAAATACATTGTCAAGTGTCAAAGTTCACTGCTACGCAAGTTTGCGGACCAAAATCAGCTGGTTCTGTTCGGTCCGCAATATTGCGTGGTAGTGTTTGCGTACAAAGCATTTCAATTATTTCAACATTTCAATACGACAGTTTACTGACATACTAACAACTTCACCGTTACAAACAAGGCTTGATTGTATTATCGAAACTTGATCGTCAGTCAAAGTGTAAAGTTCACCGCCACGCACTTTTGCGGACCGGACTAATAAAAGATTCCTGTTTCAAAGAGTTTCAATATGGCTAGTTCTGATATTGATAGTACTATTGAAAATAAGCAAAATACACCATAAAAACTGTATTAGAAGGGTTCCTATACTAGAAAAATCCCTCTAATAATACACTGCTCCACATAATCCTAATTCCCTAATTTTTCCCTCATTCCCTAATTTTTTCACGGGACTGTTCGTTTCTCTTGGTTTCCGGAAATCGATAATGGTTGGAAAGCAGAAGAAAAAGCGGAAGGCAGGTGATAACGATCTACTATCGCACGAGTCTAGTTCTTATGAGGAGGATCTCTTTGCTGAACGATTCTTTAAAATAATTGAGACGGAGAGATTCAAAACTTGGTTTAACAATAAAATAAGTAAAGAAAAGTCGGATGAGGATTTTGGGATAAAACAGCTTGAAGAGGATTTGATGGCCCAGAAGACAAAAGTCGATTTGTTGAAAATTGAATTAGATACTCTTTCGAGACTGAATGCGGAGCTGAAGGAGTTAAAAGAAGTAAAAAGTAATCAGGTAGCCAATAAAGAAAAAAGTGGAACGGGTGATGCTGGAGGAGCAGAAGAAATGGAAAGACGTCGCTCTATAGTAATATCAGGTATTCCTGAGTTACCTGAACCATCGGAATACAGAAAATGGCAATGGGATAATGAAAGTGTTAGAAGAATAATGACTTTTCTTGATGTTGGAGCTGGTTGTGTTAGTTGTTATCGAATGGGACCAGTGAGAAGTAATAGACCACGTCTGATGAAAGTTGTTCTGGCGTGTTCTCGTCAACAGAAAATGGTATTAGAACGGAGTCACTGGCTGAAAAACTTTCCAAGTGGAATCCGAAGAGTTTTCGTTCGCCCCTCTCTTACGAAAGAAGAAAGACGTTTGCTGGCAAATAATTTTAAACCCGTGAGTTCACGTAGTTATAATGTTAAGAAAAATTTTTCTCCCCCTAAACCCCTTCCATCAGCTGTTCCCTCGCCTGTAGATATTGATGAGCCAATGGAAATGAGCTCGGAAAACTAAGTATGGGGCAGAAGTTAATTTCCCCTTCAAGTAGTGTAGTTCTGCCCCTTTCCAATTCTAATTTTTTCTGTAACTCTTCCATTAATCTGTACGTTAATCTGCTTTCTTGTAATATAAGATCTTTGGTCGCTAATAGAAATGAGGTCTCCTTTTTGCTAGAACAGGGTGTTTTTGACCTTATGCTTTTCCAAGAGACTTGGCTTCATTCCAACATTCCAAATTCTATATTTGCTCCTTCCATAAATTTCAACCTCATACGAACCGATCGCACTCTTAAACGCGGAGGTGGAGTTTGTGCTTTTATCAGAACTAATATAAAGTATACAATTTCTTTTAGCCAATCTATATCAGATGGCTTTGATATTCTAGCCATTGACTTAGATTTATCAGTGCTCCCTCTCAGAATAATAAATGTATATCGGGTCCCCTCTTGCTCCCCCAAACTTTCCATAAAACTTATGAAAACGATTTCTGATCTTATAAACTCTCCCCACCAAATTTTGATAGTAGGTGACTTTAATATTAAAGAAATTGATTGGTTTAAAACCCCCCTGACTGGTTCAACAGATCTTGCATGCCAATTTATAAAGTTTATTGAGACTCATAATCTTATTCAACATGTGAAGTCTCCAACAAGAGATTTAAATATTCTAGACCTTGTATTCTCCAATTTTAACTTAACCCATTTAAAAGTAGGTAGTCCAATAGGGAACTCAGATCACAATAAAATAACTTTTTCTCTAGACCTTCTGACTAAGCCATTGCCTATAACATTTCAAATCCCTGATTATAGAAACCTGAACTATTCTCTTATGAGAACGCTGTTAGAAAATGTTAATTGGTCTCTCATTCTAGGATACAATGCCGATGCTAATGAGCAATACAATAATTTCATTGATTATCTTCGGTACACTTATAACGAGGTAGTACCCTGGAAGACAGTTGATTCCACCGTAGGGGCGCTACCAGACTATTTAAATGCTTTTCGTAAAATTGTTGATGGCAAATGGGAAGTAGCTTCTAAGACTAGATCAAATTGTGATTTCATTGAATACGTACTGTTAGCAAAGAAATTCAGGAAAAAACTTACTAAATTTAGAAAAAATTATGAACTAAATAAACTGAAATCTAAGGGCACGAGTCGCTTTTCAAAATATGCAAAATGCTTTTTGAAAAGAAAATCTGGGCATATACCTGACATTCCAAATGTGGATGGTCATCTGCTAACTAAAAATGAGGAAAAAGCCGAGGCTTTGGCAGACTTTTTCGCATCCCAATACTCTAATGGTGACCATTCATATATAAACATCTTCCCCTTGCAGCCGAAATCAGCTCAAAAGATTGACATGATTTGGGTGACAGATAACGATATTTTTAAATTATTAAAGCAAATCAAAGCAAATAACACTTTCACCCCAGATGAGGTTCCTTCAAGATACCTCAAAATTGCGGCGCCTTATATATCTAGTGTTTTGGGTCAAATTTGCAATTTTTCTATGATGACTGGGAAGGTCCCCGATAAATGGAGACAGTCAATAGTTTTTCCCTTGAGCAAAGTGAATGAACCAAAAGGAGTTAATGATTTTCGTCCCATTAGTTTAACTTCAGTTTTATGCAGAATCTATGGGCGTTTTATTCTAAAGCATCTTCTCAACCATCTTAATGAATCTCAATTTTGGAGTGAATGCCAACATGGTTTTCTTCCGGGGCGCTCCACCACCACGTGTGTCCTTGACGCTTTAAATGATTGGTCTTCTTCAATTGAAGCCGGCCTACAAGTGGATGCTATATATTTTGACTTTGCGAAAGCTTTTGATCGGGTTCCACATAATCTTTTAATACAAAAGTTAATTCATGCTGGACTCCAAAGCCATTTAATTCACTGGATTCAGTCACTATTGTCAAACCGTACCTTCAAAGTTAGAATCGGTTCAGAGTTTTCTAGTTCAAGGATCGCTCCTTGTGGTGTACCTCAGGGAGGCGTCCTTTCCCCAGTTCTTTTTTGTATATTTGTAAACGATTTGAAACATGCAATTCCGCAATCAGTGGAATTGAAACAATTTGCGGATGATATCAAAATCTATAGCTCTTTTAAAACTGAGTCTCCTACTATTGATCTACAAGTAGCAATAAATAATATATCCAAGTGGACTGATGAGAACCAATTAACTCTTAATAATTCTAAAACAACATGCATTAGTTTAGGCAAAAAACCTGCTTTACTACCTTACAGGCTGGAGGGTAAACTTATAAAAAGAGAATTTGAACTTAGGGATCTTGGGTTTATAATAAATGATAAGCTCTCATTTGATGCTCATTGGGATCAAGCTATCAAAAAAGCAAATCACGCTATCTACTGTATTTTCAAAACTTTTTATTCTGATAGTTCGAAATTGATGGTATTTCTGTATAAAACTTTTGTTCGCCCATTCTTAGAATATGGAACTCCGGTGACCAACCCATGCAAAACTAGTACTATTCAAAAAATTGAGTCCATTCAGAATAGTTTCACTCGGAAACTATGGTTCAGACAAATCAAGAAAATAGTAAAATCCAATGATCCTTCCTATCAAAATGCTACTGCCCGTCTAAATCTATATCATCTAGATACATTAGAAAGTAGAAGACGTACCTTTGATCACAAGTTCTTATCCAAATTATTAATAGGGAAAATTAAATTGAATTCTTCCCGATACTTTGAATATTATTCTGATAAAAGAACAAGAAGTAAGCAACAATTTAGATGGAGAACTCCTAAGTCTAATTTGCGAAAGCATTTCTTCATTCACCGTGTTTTGAGCAAAAAAGGACCCATTACTGTTAAAGACTAAAGCACCAACTCGATCTACTGACGTACAGATTACCCATTTCATAACAGCCCCTACCTTTCATGGAATGTTTTATTAACTGCCCCCTCCCATTAAACATTATTTTGTCTTTTGTTTCCTGATGATTTTTCTTTGTTTGTATGTATTATGTATCGCTATTCTGTGTATTACCATTTCACGTTTTCTGACGTACAATAAATAAATAAATAATAATCATTGTTCCACTTGGTTTTTCGACGAAAACCCATATTTAGGTCGGTTTTTCGGGGAAGGTGTCAGAACGAAAAATGCTCCAAATTGATTCAGAAATTGAATGGGTTAGTGTTTTTGAATGAATCAAAACTGGAAAAAAAAATTTTCGAAAAAAACTGAAAATATGGTTTTTTCCGATCCACATAATCTTTGTTCCACTTTTGAAAAGTGATTCTTTTGGGGGATGGGAGTTTTAATTCAGTAATTTCGAACTGTAAGATTTTGGAAAAAGTGTTTGATCTTTACTGATAATCATTGAGAGTAATTTAATTGGGCCGAATCGGGCCTGAAAAGCCCAAAAAGCCTGATTGGGCCTGAAACGGCCCAAACTTCAAAAAAACGCGCTGATGAAATTGGGAAGTCTGAAAAAGTCCCAATGCAGTCTAAACATTTGAAAAAAGTTGTTTGGACCGATTCGGGCCTGGAAAGCCCAGGAAGCCTGATTGGGCCTGAAACGGCCCGAACTTCAAAACACAGCGTGGCGAAAATCAGAAAGTCGGATTGAAGCTCATTGTGGTCTAATCATGTTACAAAATCTGTTTGGCCTGATTCGGGCCTGTAAAGCCCAAAAAGCCTGATTGGGCCTGAAACGGCCCAAACTTTAAAAGATAACGCTGATGAAATCCGAGAGTCGGAAACAAGCCCATTGTGGTCTAATCATGTTACAAAATCTGTTTGGACCGATTTAGGCCTGAAAAGCCCAGAAAGCCTGAAAGCCTGATACAGGCCTGAAATGGTCCAATCGGGCCTGATTAAGTCTGAGACGTTTGTAATTCAAAAAACCAGGCCTGAGAGCTGGCCTAGTTTCCAGAAGCGGCCTGAGAAGCATGCGATCCAAATGTTTTAAAACATGTTTTTAACATGTTTTCAATTCGTTTCTTACTGATTAACTAATTGTTTCGTTTTTATTCATCAATTGTTTTTTTTTGCAATTTTCGCGATTATTTGAATATTTTCAGTTGTTTTTTTTTCACAGAACCATTCAATTCAAAATGAGAAGCGGCTCGGCCCTGTCGGACTTTGAAAAAGGTCAAATCGATGTGATGAAAAGATTCGGTTATTCGAACAGAAAAATCGGCAGAGAAATTAACCGAAGCCACACGATCATTAACAATTATCTAAAGGATCCTCTGTCATACGGAACAAAGAAAAGCAGTGGTCGTCCACCTCTTTTATCTGCCCGTGACAAGAGAAACGTGATTCGAGCAGCTTCCAACAAAGTAATCACATGCTCGAAAATCAAATCAGACCTGAATCTCTCAGTGTCAACGGAAACAGTCAGGCGTGTGCTTTCGAAATCAAAATTTGTGAAGCACAGAAAAGTGAAAAAAGCTCCGTGTTTGACACCTCAACATCGCATCAATCGGGAACTTTTCGCTCGCAGAAATAGCAGAATTGACTGGAGCAAAGTAAGATTTTTGAATATTCGGACCGATTTCGAAGTTTTACAGTGGCGAGCAAAACTGAGTGTACCTTTTGTTTTTTGTTAATAACTAGGTCAAATGTAGTCCGATTAGTCTGAAAATTTTTTTGGGGACTCCTGAGATAACTGGGAACACGATCCCAATTTTTTTTTAAAGAAAATATTTTTGCGCGGAATAAATTTTCTGATGACTGCTGAGATTTCAGGTGACAATTTTGAAACTTTTTTTTGGTCAACTGGAGGTATTCTTTTTTCTGTCCCAAAATGTTGTCCCTAGTCCAAATAAACAATTTCCATTGAAATATCGGATATGCCGCCCCTGTCCGTGACCTTATTCCAGTCAACATCCTTACAGGGGAGTCTGCTCCAGACGAAATAACACGGCTGAAAGTGTTTCAAATTGGCTGTAAATTTGGGAAAGTGTCTATTTTGAGTCCTCAAACAAAACTCTATGGATAGATTTAATTTTCAGAAAAATTTATTTTTTGACTTTTGTACTGATTTTGAATTGCATTGAATATCAACTGAAAAGTCAAAAAATAAATTTTTCTGAAAACCAAATCTATCCATAGAATTTTGTTTGGGACCTCAAAAGGCATCCTTTCCCAATTTTTGAGCCCATTTGAAACACTTTCAGCCGTGTTATTTCGTCTGGAGCAGACTCCCCTGTTCGGATGTTGACTGGAATAAGGTCACGGACAGGGGCGGCATATCCGATATTTCAATGGAAATTGTTTATTTGGACTAGGGACAACATTTTGGGACAGAAAAAAGAATACCTCCAGTTGACCAAAAAAAAGTTTCAAAATTGTCACCTGAAATCTCAGCAGTCATCACAAAATTTATTCCGCGCAAAAATATTTTCTTTAAAAAAAAATTGGGATCGTGTTCCCAGTTATCTCAGGAGTCCCCAAAAAATTTTTCAGACTAATCGGACTACATTTGACCTAGTTATTAACAAAAAACAAAAGGTACACTCAGTTTTGCTCGCCACTGTAAACTTTTTCCTAAAACAGTTCCATTTCCAGGTCATTTTCAGTGATGAGAAAAAATTCAATTGCGATGGACCTGACGGATTTCGTTCGTATTGGCATGACCTGAGGAAGGAGAAGCTGAGATTTTCCCGCAGAAATTTCAAGGGCGGAGGCTGCATGGTGTGGGCAGCGATTTCAGCCAGAAAAAGAATCAAGTTGTGTTTCGTGTCGAAGAAGATGTCCGGAGCGGATTATCGGATCGTTTTACGCCGAGGCATTATGCCCCATTGGAGAAGGAATCGCAGAGCTGATTTGATTTTCCAGCACGATGGTGCACCATGTCACCGTGCCAGGAAAACATCTGAATTCCTGTCTCGTCGAAATGTCAACGTTTTGGAATGGCCGGCCTGTTCCCCGGATATCAATCCAATTGAAAATGTCTGGGCATTTATGGTTAAACACATGTACTCCGGCAACAAAACCTATCCGGATGTTGCTGCCTTGAAAGTTGCCATCATTGACGCATGGATGCAGGTGGATCAGAAGCTCCTTGACAATCTTTACCTGTCAATGGACACTCGAATGTTTCAGTTAATTCAGCGTTCGGGAGGACCTACCGATTACTGATTACTTGAATTCATTTTCAATAAACTGTTGAATGTTTTTAATTGTTTTCAAAACTCATTTTGCAGAAGGCTTCGAGGAATTTTATGTCAATCCAGGTCAATCAGGCTTTTTGGGCTTTACAGGCCCGAATCAGGCCAAACAGATTTTGTAACATGATTAGACTACAATGGGCTTTTATCCGACTCTCGGATTTCATCAGCGTTATCTTTTAAAGTTTGGGCCGTTTCAGGCCCAATCAGGCTTCCTGGGCTTTTCAGGCCTAAATCGGTCCAAACAGATTTTGTAACATGATTAGACCACAATGGGCTTGTTTCCGACTCTCGGATTTCATCAGCGTTATCTTTTAAAGTTTGGGTCGTTTCAGGCCCAATCAGGCTTTTTGGGCTTTACAGGCCCGAATCAGGCCAAACAGATTTTGTAACATGATTAGACCACAATGAGCTTCAATCCGACTTTCTGATTTTCGCCACGCTGTGTTTTGAAGTTCGGGCCGTTTCAGGCCCAATCAGGCTTCCTGGGCTTTCCAGGCCCGAATCGGTCCAAACAACTTTTTTCAAATGTTTAGACTGCATTGGGACTTTTTCAGACTTCCCAATTTCATCAGCGCGTTTTTTTGAAGTTTGGGCCGTTTCAGGCCCAATCAGGCTTTTTGGGCTTTTCAGACCCGATTCGGCCCAATTAAATTACTCTCAATGATTATCAGTAAAGATCAAACACTTTTTCCAAAATCTTACAGTTCGAAATTACTGAATTAAAACTCCCATCCCCCAAAAGAATCACTTTTCAAAAGTGGAACAAAGATTATGTGGATCGGAAAAAACCATATTTTCAGTTTTTTTCGAAAATTTTTTTTTCCAGTTTTGATTCATTCAAAAACACTAACCCATTCAATTTCTGAATCAATTTGGAGCATTTTTCGTTCTGACACCTTCCCCGAAAAACCGACCTAAATATGGGTTTTCGTCGAAAAACCAAGTGGAACAATGATTATGTGGAGCAGTGTATAAGAGCCCTTCAGTTTGTGTACTTTTGATCAACTTTGCAAAGTTCTATGTTTACTCGTAATTTTTGCTTGAAGGAGCCCTTCAAAACGCTGCTTGAAACAATAGAAGAGCATCCTTTTCTAATACAGTTTTTACTCTCTAACCCCTTTCAAACTCACCGTTGTCTCCTGAAGCTCTCTTCTATCTGTAGCCTCATAAGAATGTGAAATGCCTCTCTGCGGATAATCATACTTTTGTTTCTTATGAAACTTCTGATGATCCTTCTGGAATTGCACGAATTGTCTGGCCTGCTCCACACAGATATCCTTGAAGCGTTGTGGCAATTTTTCCAGACATTTGTCTATATTTTCCAAACTTTCCAGAAGATCAAAATTGTTTTCCATGAGATGTTGAAGAGCAACTCCATATGGAATATGGCCTTTGAATTGGCGCCAAATGGCAAACCAGTATTTGGTTTCGATTTGCTCAAAGAGCCGATCTTCAGCAGATTGGTCCATTTTGGTCTCATTTGGGAAACTCCAAACGCATTCGTCTTTTTCATCTCTTTCTTCTTTATCCATTCTCACTTCTTCATCTTCTTTCCATTCTGGCACCTCAATCTGACATTCTTTTCCCATTTTTGGAAACCAATATTTCCCAACATATTTGAGGCGTCCTTTTGTTTCTTTTTTGGATCGTTTCTGATTTTCTTCAGAATCTTCCTCTTCATCTTCATCTTCACTTTTTTCAATATCTTTCTGTGGAGTGTCTTTTGGCAGTAGATCAAAAGTGAATGGTTTTCGAGAGGGTCCAAGTGGTGGAATGATACCGCGTTCTGGAAATAAAAAAAAATGATTAGGACTGTAAATATTCTGAAATAACTCACTATCTTTTCTTGGCTCTTCTTGCTTCCATGCCTCCAAGATCCCTCTAGTTGGAGCTATTTTTTTTCTTGGAGGTTCTTTTCGCTCTGTGCGCAAATCTTGTGTTGGAGCAACTTCTGCTTTCCTTTTGGTTCCTCTTTGGTGCTCTTTCGAACCCATCGGCTCTGGCGTAAAAGCTACTTTGCTTCTCCTTGCTCGCTTTGATCTTTGCTGAGATTCTGAGTACTTTTGAGGGAGCATTGGCTTCCGAAAAACGGGCTCCATAGCAGGTTCAACTCGGGCAGAAGTGTTATTTGAAGAGGAAGCATTATCTTTGGAACGTGGCAATGAAGAAGAAGATTCCGTAGCATTAGAAGTCGATGTTTGTTTTTTGTAAGGAACTTCCAAAGCCCTGTTGGTGGAAGATTCAGTATTCACTTCTGAAGAAGTTGAAACAGGCAATACGGGTTGAGCTGCGATTTTATCTTGAACTGTGATATCATTTGAAGTGGATGCATTTCCATCAGAGTTCGGCAAAGAGCAAGATTCTTTTGGAGCATTCGAAGTCAATTGTCGCTTTCTTGACAGCAAAGATCGAAGTTTGTTTGAAGACTTGGCGATAATTTTTGTAGGCGATGAAACAGGCAATTCTGAAGCGTCCTTCAATTGATGTTGTGGTTTTGGAGCAGATCCAGCTTGGAGTGGAGGGCCATTTGAAGTCGTGGCATGAGCTTCCGTATTCGAAAGAGCAGATGATGCAGGAGCATCCAATATTGGCAGGTTTGAAGCTTCTGGACGGTTCGTAGTAGTAACTGTTGAGCTTCTTGAAGGGAGCTCTGAAACATAATCTGGTTGAATTAAGTAAGCCTAAGAAAGAACAGAAAGCCAACACGGAACTTTTTTTTTAGAACTATTCAAAAACTTCAAAGCAACCCGAAACCTTAAAATTGATCTGAACTGAGATTCAATAGTTCAGGAATAGTTCAATTCAATTTATTAGGCTTGAAATTTTTCGAAGTAGATCTAGTCGGATTATTATCAAGAAAAACAAAATCTGTTTTTACAGCTGTTTGAAACAGCTCAAAACTGTAGTAAATCGCATAAAACTGATTAAATGTTAGGCATACAACCCGAAATTTCGGAAATAAAGTTTAGACCATCCACCACCAAAGGGATTCAATATATTTCCCTTTTTTAGGATCGTTCAATGAAATTGGCCAAATCAGATGAATGTTTAATATAACTGATTAAGCTTTAAAACTTTTCAATACAATTCGAAACTGCAAATTTTTGATCAAGATGAGTTCACCTTTTAGTTCGAATTTGGTTTATAATATTTCCAAACTGTCTGAAATTGTTAAAACCGGCCAAAATTATTCAGAATGATTGGAAAATGTGAAAAACTGTCAGAACTCGATTTTTGCTCATGCAAACTGGTATTCGGAAAGATTTTCAAATTCTTGACAGGCCCCCTGTTGAATGTAAATACATTTAGCATGTTTCTTAATGCGTTTTGGTGAAGCAGTAAGATAATCTCAATTTGTTCACAATTCAACCAAGTAAGTTTTGAAACTTTTCAAAGACACTTCAACCCTTGCAGTGGTTCTCAAAGCTCCTGACAAAAATAAAACATACCAGAGCTATTTGACGTTGTTTGAACATTAGAACTTGAATGACTGCTTCCGTTTTGTGTAGTTTCGACTTTTCGTTCACTGGATACTTTTGTATTCTGATTTAGCACACCAGTAATTGTTCCGTTTTCTAAAACTTGACTTTTTGGAGGTGCAACTCTTCCATTTTGAACGTATTTGGGCGCTTGTATCCCTCTTTGTTTAATTGAACCTGCAATTTTACGGTTACTGTCTGAATACATGATATAAATCAGAGCGGTTTGGAACAACTCAAAATTGTTGTGTCCAAGACTGTTGAACATCGGCATGAGATTTGAAAAAAAAGCTAGAATCATCCGCCAGTTAAATGTAATTTCATTTAGAAAGTTAGTAGAAGCAGTTGGTAAAAACACAGAAAGTTATCTTCAATGATTTCTAATCCAAATTTAAAGCATTTTAAAACACCCCGAAGCTGTAAACTTTGACCAAAATCAAGATGAAAGTCTCCGAAGAACTGCTAACTTTAAAGAAAGGTTGAGAAGTATTCGGATTATAATCCCTATGAATATTGTCTCATTATAATTCAGGACAGTTTGAGACAGCACAAAATTATTAATGAAGCTGTTCAAATCAAATCTGTTACGGAACGACCCAAGGATTTGAGAAAAAGGTTTCGGTAATTATAATAACCTTGTTCAGAAAATTGTTTGAGGCAGTTTAAAAAAGCTATTCGAACAGTATTTATGTCAACCGAGCATAATCCCATAAAGTACGCTTTTCAAAACAAGTCGAAACGGTAAATTTTAACCAAAGTTAGCTCAAGTTATGATACAAAAATGGTTCAAAAAATTTTTTTTTCGAAACTTCTGAAAACTGTCATCAGGACAGCTTGAAACAGCTCCAAATACATACATGATCAAGAAGTGTGTATCAAAATTTTTTTTCAAATCACGAGCTAGTTTTCAAAAACTTCACGAGCTAGATTTGTTCTTTTTTCCCTGGCGTGATTTCAAAACATTTTTTAACAGGATTAGATGTGGCTTTTCGAACTCGGTTTTTTTGCTTCATTCCACGGATCTAATTGAAATAGAATCGAATAAATTAAATCAAAATTTGTAATAGTGAGCCCTAAAAATTCTAAACCCCAAGAATCCGAATCGGATCTTTTGGCCTGCACTATACTCTCATTTTTTAGCTGAAATACTAAAGTGAAGTTCTCGGATGGTAGATGACCGTCCAAAAAACTTGAGCTCGGATTTTGTCAGGATTTCGGTTATGAAGAGTCAAAAGTTTATGATGAGTCATAGTTTCTGTTAGTGAAACCAACACCACCGGCTTGCGCTTGTCCTATGAACATTATACTCAAGTTCCGAAACCCTTCGAAATGCTCTTACATTTTCTTTGAATTTCAACTTCTAAACATCGGATCTTTCTCGACTCGTTGTTGGTTTTGTGAACGACATTGTTCCCACAAAACCCATGGCAGACATAGAGTTGCTCAGTCGAATATTTTTGAGATATCGGTGAAAGATGGAAAATGACTACATTGCCGTAGTAAGTACCAGAGGAAGAGGAAATATTCTTATCTTTTGGCTAAATATCACAAGCGCCAGATCAAACTTTCTCCTGCCTACCTATATTGAAAACTGAAAAGATAGCACACGAGAAATGGTGACTGATAAGAAAGTAGATGCGCCAAGAAAAAAAAATAATTTCAAACCCTTTGTCCTTGAACTTGTGGCTTTCGCCCACCAACTGATTGGTAGACAAAAGCGTTATCCATTGCGCCAAGCGCGTCACCAAATGAACTGTGCGATAAGGCATAGATAACTCTGCTGCTTGCGGCGACAAGAGAAGAGGGAGACGCCGCGACTGTAATCGAGAAAACAGTGTGAAAATATGCACACGGAGCATACATTTCCGTTCAGAATGAACCGATTTCGACCAAAATTTTTTTGGGTAATCTCCAAGGGCTTATTAGCTTACAGACAAAAATTGCAAACACCGATTTCAGTTTTCGCTGCACAGGAGCATTTCGTGTATTTAGCACTGCGTGCACCCCTAGATACACACCTGCATCGATCTCGCTTCATACCGAACCAATCGGTCTGAAATTTTTTGAGTGTATTCCTGACCCAAAAGTGTACCTATTTGACAAAAATTGCAAACTGGAATTTCACTTTTCATTTCGCCGATTTTTCAATGCAATTTTTCAGGCTACCTAGAACTGAAATTCCAGTTTGCAATTTTTGTCAAATAGGTACACTTTTGGGTCAGGAATACACTCAAAAAGTTTCAGACCGATTGGTTCAGTATAGAGCGAGATCGATGCAGGTGTGTATCTGGGGGTACACGCAGTACTAAATACACGGAATGCTCTTAAGAGGTGAAAACTGCAATCGGTGTTTGCAATTTTTGTCTGTAAGCTAGTAGGCCCTTGGAGGTTACCCAAAATAATTTTGGTTGAAATCGGTTCGTTCTGAACGGAGATGTATGCTCCGTGTGCATATTTTCACACTATTTTCCCGCTGCGCCTCCCTCTTCTCTTGTCGCGCAAGCAGCAGAGTTATCTATGCCTTATCGCACAGTTCATTTGGTGACGCGCTTGGCGCAATGGATAACGCTTTTGTCTACCAAACGGTCGGTGGACGAAAGCCGCAAGTTCGAGGACAAAGGGTTTGAAATTTTTTTTCTTGCTAACAAAGCTGAATCGCGATCTAAATTTTTTCGAAACGAATCCCGAGGTGTAATTACACACTCCTGCCCATGTATGTCCAAATAGTTGGAAAACGTTATCAAACTATCTTTACTATTATTACCACACAGATTCTGTGTGTCTGTGTGTGTGTTTGTCTGTAGCGCATCAGAGCGCAACCCCTAATGGACCAATTTTTATGATTTTTACATAGATCGATAGAGCCCGTGTCGGAGATGATGCCCGTCATCTTTTTTGTTCAAAACTAAAAACTTTGAAGCCTTCTGGAGCGAATATTCTGAATTTGCGGTGGTCGACGGCGAGAGCGATGTGGGCGGAGCCTAATCACACACAACCTACGGTGGGGTGCGGAACCCGGCAAATGTCGGCTGCTGCGTTAAATGACCACCCCCAACGCATGCCACCAGTTGACAACGGATGAGTGAACAGGGAGTGAAAAGGAACGAGAGAAAGAGAATGAATGGTAATACAATAGCGGCGAAATGTTGGTTTTTTTTTCTAGCTTTTTATGTAGGTTTTCGAGTGAGTAGTTGTTTTACGTGGAAAAGAATTCAAGTAATCAGGACAAAGAATCAGGAAAACTCTCCAAGGTAGAACAATTCAGATTTCGTTTACTTTAGACACTTGCCTAGCTTATATATCGCTTCGGTGATGTCGCAGGACTCCGCGGCATGATTTCTTCAAACTGGCCGTGAGTATGTCTAACATGTATTGCTTCCAAAGTGACCCCCGCGGATTCACTCGGTATTATGACCAGAGTTGTACGGAATGGATAATCTCGTTTCCGGAATTCGGAATCCGGAATCCGGAATGACCTTCGAAACTACGGAATCCGGAATCCGGAATTCGGAATAATATCTTTTTTCCCGGAATACGGAATCCGGAATGATTGGCTTTGCGAAATTCAAAGCTTAAAACAACGATTGAGCTCAAAAAGTAGTTTGGCTCCATTTTTCCGTAGATTCTCGAAGCCGTTTCATGCCATAATCATTGAATACCGGAATATCGCTAATATCTTCTCCATAGTTTTGCTATTTTCCTTGACTGGAAAAATTTCAGTTGCAACGGAATGAAATTTCATTTCGCGGAATCCGGAAAATGGAATCCGGAATGAAATCCAATTTTTCGGAATCCGGAATTCGGAATACGGAATGAAAAAAAACCCCGGAATACGGAATTCGGAATCCGGAATCCGGAATTCCGTACAACTCTGATTATGACCAACATTTAGGCCCCTCAAAGGGTAATTCACCCACAAATTATTTTAGTGCAAAATTCAGTATTTATCGATTTATTGATCGATTCATGTTTTTCTGATTTTTGACGGTTTTTGAGCTATAACTCGGTTAGTTTTGAAGATTTTTGGAAGGTTTAAAAAACAAAAATGTAGATCTAAATTTGATACAACTTTTAAACACAACTTCAAAAAAATTTTGTGTGGAGCATCATGCCGAAAAAATGCTCCAAAGTGGAGACCAAAAAATAAACTGCCGCAAAACAGTTTTTTTTATTTTTTTCATTGAAATCTACGTTAAAATGAGGCAGAATCCCAAATTTTCAGGCCAGGTTTCTGGACTAAATTTTGAGCTGAGACTCGATTTAGATGAAAAAATGACAATATTCTGCCGCTAACCTCCGGTTTGTGTGGTCTAAAGTTTTTTCGGCGAGCCATTTTGTCGAAAAAGGTTGATAATTATTTCCCACATGATTTGGTGATGATAACTAATATGTTCACATTATGTCAGAACTACTTTTGTAGCCGTGATGACAATTTTCAAAACCGACGTGAAATTCTAGAGGCCGAAAATCCAAACATTCTGAAATTTTTTAAAACTGTCAAAAATCATCCACAATGATGTCAAAACATCTGATTGAAGTCTGAACCTAAACTTGGTTTCATCTTGAAGTAAAGCAACCAAGTCGATCATCAGACCCACAAGTTCCGTTATATGGAATTAGCGTTGTAAAACTATTGACTTTTTTTTTCGAACAGCCGTAATGGCCATGGTTTCTTCAAACTTTGGGGTAGTTAGGCCGTGGTTTCTTCAAACTTTGGGGAAGTTAGGCCGTGGTTTCTTCAAACTTTGGGGAAGTTAGGCCATGATTACATCGAACTTTGGAAAATTCAGGGCCTTTGTTTTGTTTTCTGCCCCCCGGAGCTAAGCTCTGTAATCATCAACTATGACCTGAATTTGAAAAATGAGCTCATCGATGATTTTAACTTTCCAACACCTTTCTGAGTTTACCAGCTCGGACTGCCGTTTGCTTCTTATCTAATTGTGAATTTCTTTGTTTATTAAGACTGATATCGTTCAAGTGTTGCCAGGAGGTTTAGCCGCCGTAGGCGGCGTGAACCGACTGGTGACAAATTGTTTAACAAACAAAACGAGATGTAAAGGGTAAACGCGAGTTGTTTTCTCATTATACTCTCATTCAGCAAGATCCTTAATGCAGTTTGCCGAAACAGTAAAATGCTCTCCAAATTGTTCATAATCTCACTAAGCTATCCCCTCAAAAACTCACTTTCTACAGTTTCAGGTTCATTTTGACGTCTCTTCGAATCTTTTATTTTGAGAAAAGCTTTTGCAGCAGCATCCAAAACTACAACTTCTGGGATTCCGGTTGCAGAACTTGAAGTTTCTCCCTTGTGTGGACCAATAATGTCAATTTCACAACTGACGTCTTTCTCAGGAGAAAAAGTTTCTCGGGAGCTAGATGGGCTTGCGGCCAGTTGAATTGGAGCATGGTTTGCTTCAAGCTGAATTTCTTGAAGAACGTTGTCAAGTTCTTCCATTTCGCCCAAAACTGCTTCTTCACCGGATTCAGAATGAGGTGGAGGCGTCGGCGTATCGGAGTGAATACCTTCAGGAACTGGTGCTTCCGTACCGCTTGTGGACGGTTTCTCTAGAATGGTGGCGTCAGAATTCTGAATTTCAGAAGACGTTGACACATTTGGATCAGCATTGACTCCAGAAGACGTTGGTAGGGCTTCAGAAGGTTCTTCCTCTACGGCTTTTTTCTTCGTCTTGTTAAGGATGTCAGTCGGGGTGATAGCGGAAGAAGAAGACGCTTTCAATGATGGTCTCATACCTTCCGAGACAGGAGCTTTGGTACCATTTGGGTTCTGAATTTCAGAAGACGTAGACGCCTTCACACTTGAACTTTCTTTGACTCCAGAAGACGTTGGTAAGGCTTCAGAATCTGTTCTTTTCTCTCTCCTATTTGCCTCATTTCCATTATTTTTTCTTCCATTAACAAGACGTTCAAATAAATCCATATTCCATTTTAAAAAATCCGCCTGCCATTCTGGACCAACCACCTTTTTTTTATATGGCACAACATGACCCATTTCAGAATAGGGTTGATCTGAAAAAAAAGCTAAAAATTTGCTGAAAATCAAAGAAATTGATAACCTGTCGAAGTTGAAGCTTGTTGATCATCTCTTAAATTGCCGCGAACTTCAAAAAGTGCATTGAAAACAACCTTGTAAAGTTCCTCGGGGTCTATTCTGGTACTCGTAGATACCGTGGCACGTTCTATAATTAATTTTTGTCGATTTTTTCTCAGAAAAATGTTATCTCACCTGAATTCTGAATTTCAGAAGACGTTGACGCCTTCACACTTGAATTTCCTGTGATTCCAGAAGACGTTGGTAAGGCCGATGAAGTTTCGTTAGAAGTAACCTTTTTAGGATTTGGAGCGATAGAAGAAGGCGCTGTCGATGTAGCCGGTTCTGAAAAAAGAATATCTTAATGTTAACTGAAAACGTGACACACCTTCAGGAGTGGAGGATTTAATACCGTTTGTAAGTGACGAAGATGTTGACGCATCTCCATTTTGTGGAATGGCAATTTCAGAAGGCACGACTTCAATAGATGGGCTTGCGGCCAGTTGAGTTGGAGCAGGTTTTGCTCCAAGCTGTATTTCTTTAAGAATGTCGTCAAGTTCTTCCATGTCCCACAAAATTTCTTCTTCACCGGATTCAGACGGAGGTGGAGGCAAAGGCGTTGGCGGATCCGGGTGATGCCCAGCAGGGTTTTCGAAAGGCTTACTGCGAGGCGGAAGTACTGGGTTCATATACTTCTCATCGATTTCCCAAATTGGGACTGTCTTACTTCGATTCTCCCGTTGAGCAAAGGAACACCGTTGTGTCACTGGGAATTCTTCTAAGAGTCTACGCCGTCTAAGCCTCCGACCTCTTCTGGGCCGATTTGAACCTGAAAAATTGAGCTGAAAAATGGCTGAAAATGCTTTTTACCTTTAGAAATTGGTGCTCGAATTGACAGTTTGGGCGCATGGATACAAAAGGTCGGAAGGTGTTTGAATAACTCAGACGACCTTTTGAATAATTTGATTTTGACCACTGAAGCGGAACTGGCATCGGAGGAAGGCGCTTTCAATATGGAAACTTTCTTGAATAATGAAGAATATTTCGATGAGCCTGGTTCTGAGAAAAAAAACTAGCTGAAAATTGGCAGAAAAATGCTTCATACCTTCACGGACTAGTGCTTCGGTACCGTTTGTGGACGGATTCTCTGGAGCGGTGGCTTCAGAATTCAGAAACCCAGAAGACGTGGACGGCTTCTCAATCGGATTTTCTTCGACTCCAGAAGGTTCTTCCTCTTCGGCTTTTTTCTCAAGGATGTCAGTCGAAGCGATAGGGGTAGAAGAAGGGGCTTTCAATGATGGTCTCATACCTTTCAAGACGGGAGCTTCGGTACCGTTTGTAGGCGGAAGATGTGCAGAAGCGGACTTGAAGTTCTGATTCCCAGAAGACGTGGACGCCTTCACACTTGGATTTCCGTTGACTCTAGAAGAGCTTGGCAGAGATTCAGGAGCTTTTTTAGAAGTTCCACTTTCAGGAGGAGCGATAGAAGAAGGCGTTTTCGAAATTGGAACTTTTTTGATCAATGCAGAATCTTTCGATGAGCCTGGTTCTAAAAGAAAAAGCTAAAAATTGGTTGAAGATGTTGTCATACCTTCGGAGAGTTGAGCACTTGTACCGTTTGTGGACGATTTCTTTAAGGCATGCAGCATTCGAGAAAGCGTTGACGCCGAGACGGTAGCTTTGGTACCGTTCACTGTTGGTAGTCGAGTAGGATCAGGATTCTGAGTTCCAGAAGACGTGGACGCCTTCACACTTGAACTTTCTCCAACTCCAGAAGACGTTGGTAAGGCTACAGTAATTTCTTCAGAAGGACCATTTTCATAATTTGGAGGGAGAGAAGAAGGCTCTTTCAATATGGAAACCTTCTTTGAATGTTTTGATGGAGCCGGTTCTGAAAAAAAAATCTAGCTGAAAATTGGCTGAGAATGTTCCGTACCTTCTGGAATAGCGGCTGCAGTGCCGTTCGTGAACGGTGTTACTGGAGCGGTGGCATTAGAGTTCTGAATCGCAGAAGACGTGGAAGCCTTCACAGTTGGATTCCCGTTGACTCTAGAAGACCTTGGTAGGGCTTCAGGAGCTTTTTTAGAAGTGCCATTTTCAGGAGGACCGATAGAAGGAGGCGTTTTCAAAATTGGAATTTTTTTGATCAATGCAGAATCTTTCGATGAGCCTGGTTCTAAAAAAAAAAGCTAGAAATTGGCTAAAAATGTTGTCAAACCTTCAGGGAATGGAGCCCTTGTACCGTTTGTGGACGGTTTCCTTAAGGCATGCAGAATTCGGGAAAGCGTTGACGTCTTCACAGTTGGATTCGCCTTGACTCCAGAAGACGTTGGAAAAGCTTCAGAAGGTCTGGTTTTTTTCACACCAACCGCCTTTTTATGGATATAAGTAGAAGTGATGACGGTAGAAGAAGGCGCGAGAGCTTTCCTACCGTTTAATGATGGTTGTTGTGTAGAAATGGGGCGAGGATTCTGAATCCCAGAAGACGTTGAGGCCTTCACACATGGATTTCCTTGGACTCCATAAGACAGTGGTAGGGCTTCAGGTGCTTCTTTAGAAGGTATTTCTTCAGGAACTGGGTCTTTCGTACCGTTTTTAGGCGGTTGTTGTGAAGGAACACGGTCAGAAGTCTGAGTTTCAGAAGACGTTGACGCCTTCACACTTGGATTCCCTTCTACTTCAGAAGACGTTGGTGAATTTTTAATATTCTTATCTTTTGGGGTTCTTCTACCCATCACAACCCGCTCGTAAGTATCCACATGCCATTTGATAAAATTCGCTAGCTTTTCTGGATCAACGATCTTTTTTTTGTATGGCACGACATGACCCAAGTCAGAACAGGATTGATCTGAAAAAAAAAACATTCTGAAAATTGGCTGAAAATCGCAATTTATTACCTGTCGAAGTTGAAGCTTGTTGGTCGTCTGCAGAAGAGTTCGAAGGTTTTGATGGGTCTCGAACTTTAACAAACATGTCGAAAAGATCCTTGTAAAACTCCTCGGTATCTTCTCTGGTGCTTGAATGTGCAGGAGAACTTACAGCATGTTCTAGAAAAAAAACTTTTTCCATTTTTTTTCTGAAAGTTCTGAGTTCACCTGAACCATTCCCTTGTTGTTTTACTCCATTTGAACTTGGTGTCACAGCGGATTTTGCTTTCTGTGAAGGTGCTTTCGGGTTTCTACCCATTTCTGTAAAAAGCTATTTTGTCAAATTTTTAAATTTTTAAACTGTAGGAAACTGGCTACAAGAAACAGTTATGGATGTTTTCGAAAATTTTTATTTAAAAAAAATGAAAATTTTTATGACAATTAATTCAACACTCTTCCTTCTCTAAAGCTAAAGTTACTGTAAACCTAAAACCGAAATATTTCGTTTTTGGTTCAGAAGTTTCTGTTTTGACTTCAAAAATGCTTATCTCAATAAGATGTTTTGGAAGCATTCAAAAGTATTAGGTTGGCAAGTATGAAATGCGCGTTTTGAGCTTTCATTAGTTTGAACAAAAACCAGGAAAGAAACGTTCCTAAGCCAAACGGTTTTTTGCATCAACATTGGCCTAATATGGGCAAAATGTGTGCAAAGAATCAAAGCCTCAATTGCAAGACTGGCTCATTTGCAGCACGCAAAAGATTGGAAGCCAGATCGGGCCATCTCCAAAGTTTTTGAACTTTTTCTCAAACGAGAAAGACTGAATTGATCGGAGCTATTATAGATTAGACAGGCCTAAATGTAGGTTGTTTGGCGGCAAAAAACTAGCTTTCAAACCAACATTCTTGGTTCACAGAGTTCCGGTTTGTGCCATGTTCACATTTGCGCTTTTGCACAGATATTTTCTGGACAAAAAATGAATATTTTAAAGTGTCGCAGATTGAATTAAGTTGTTGAAACTTTACGTTTAAGCCATCAATCTACGCGTTTGACCGAAATTCTGAGACATCTTATGTCAACTAACTTCGCCTGTAGCACCAAAAATACCATAAGCATTCTTGCGGTTGTTTTTAGGTTTGATGTTGTTTCCGGCACTTCGCGATTATTCGATTCGGCCCAAACGATTTTTTTGACGTTGTATAAAGTGCATTAATATTACACCAAAAAACCAGGGCCAAACTACCACTTTTGTTAAAACTGGAGTTCGAAGTTCCTGTAGTGGAAGTGCGCTGGCTTTCGTTTCCCGAGAAGAGCCTTCTTCTTGCACTTTTTTTGGCTCTGGTTTGTATTCCCATGGCTTGAAAGTAATAATGGATGCTCACAAGACAGTTTGAAATACGGTTGAATCTATTTCGGTGCCAACTGAATTCAATAGCGTGTCTCGTTTTATTGATTTCATGACTTTATGGGTGATTCAGTGTTTATCGTCTCAAATCAGCTCCCTCTCATTTTGGAGGCGCTCACACCGTTGTACACATTTAGCAGTGGAAAGAACAACATACCCCTAATACAAAAGATCGAATGAAAATAGTCTAATTTTCAATTCGCGTATATTGAATTCATACCAACATTGAGTGCTCTAGTCAACGTTCCGACTGAAAATTTTTGAACATGCTTTTCTCAACGAAAAATAAAACTAATATGTACAGTATTTATATCAAACTGACCCTCTCTCAGACGGACAAAACAGATTTGAGAAGTAACGTCATTTAAGCAAGCGGCGCACCGACAAAGGGAACGCGCATTTCATACTTGCCAACCTAATAAATCAAAATATGTTTTGAGCAGTTTCAGCAAACTCATTTAAACTTAGGAACTGGAGTGTTATTTGATTATCCGGAGGTATGAACTAATCGAGTTGGTTAAGCATAGTCCGAAAATTATTAGACTTGGTACAATTTTCCTTCATGAAGCTCCTTTCAATGGATTAAATTGATTGGAAAACAGTTTTCAAAAATGAATTAATTTAAGCCGCAAAATTTGATTGGTTATTGAAAAAATGTTAATTATAATGGACCCAACACGTCGCAAACATAAGTAGAGCTTGAAACAGTCGTTACTTTTAAAAATGAGTTCAGTGAATTATAAAATGGGCTGAAAAATACGCTATATATTCTTGGAACATGTTAGACCTTCTACCAACATACTTAGTTTTCCAAATAAAATTTAGTCTAAAACAAACACATCCTTGTAAAATAAGTAAAAGTAAAACCATACCAGAACTATTGGACGTCGTTGGAACGTCGGCATTTGAATGACTACTTCCGTTTCGTTGAACTACTCCTCCGTTCCTAGAAGCTGGACTTTTTCCAGCTGCTACTCTCCCATTTTGAGCATATTTGGGGGCTTGCTTTCTTCTTTCCGGTTGTTTTCTTGCTTGTTCTTTTTGTCTTGTTTCACGAACCATTTTCAGATCTTTCTAATGGCCGTTCAAGAAGAACAAGACGGAAGGGTTTGTTGGTGTTTTCCGTTATATCTGGAAAAAAAGAAAATGATTGAAATGGCGATAATTTGAAAAGAAAGAAATTGAGAAGATCAAAAGAGAAAAAAAAGAGCGGGTTCAAAGTTCATGGCACGAAAGCAACGTCTAAAGTTGTATTAGTTGTGAATTGAAACCATAGTGAAACGGAAAAACGGAATGTATTACTGATTCCAAATTATGTCATAAATTATCTTGATAACTAAGAATTTATTCTTGTTTTGGGGCGTAAAAAATATCTTACACGTTTCCTTAAAAAAAGAACAAGATGAACAAGCAGAAGTTTTCAAAACTGTGAATTACATATGAAATTTTATTTTATTTTTCTCAAATTTACAATTTCATATGAGTAACCCAATTGAGTTGCCGTGAAACTATCCAGAGTTTCCAAAACAGTACTAAAATTCTGTCGATTACAACTTGAGCAACCTTTTTCATCGAACTAACAAAATGATGTAAGGAATTTAATATTTTAGAAATGTTTCAAAATCTGCATTATCAGTCATTTTTCGCTTTCTCGTCCTTAATCTGCTCAAAAACTGACAACTTTTGGAAGCGAAAGGTAGTGTAACTGAAAAAATAGCTCCAAAAAGTCTATGAGGGAGCTTCATCAACTACAAATAATGCAATAAAATTTCAGGAAGAAATTGCAGGTCAAATATGATTGTCTAAGAACGAATAGAACTCCAAAATTGTATTTGATAAATGTTCAATTACGCTCGGATACAGTGACTTGTAATATAGTTTTCCAAACCATTTGAGCAAAATAACTGGATGGAGTTAATAAACGGTCAGCAAACTGCACAACCTTCGCGGAAAACTATGTAACGTTCAGGAAACAGTGAGAAAATTCCCCGGTTTCAAAAATATCTCATTATTATTTTCTCTGACTCAATAACGATTGTCACACAATTTACGGAATATGAATTTATTGAAATTCCCGTAAAAGAAAGGAAAATAAAGAATTGAAGAAACTGTCAAATACTGTGAAAACAATACGCTCTGGGCAAAGACAATCAGAAATTCATACTCGTTTTTTTGTGGTCTGACCGTTTGCTCTAAAAAAACTGTGAGAGTTCAAAAACGTTCAGCTAGCAAAAAGGAAATTTTTTAAAGTTTTTTGCTGCATTTGCTATAGTGACACTGATTTGAAACCTTGCATATTGCTACAATAAAAAAGAATAGTTCTCAAGAAAAAATGTTTCAAAACTGTGTTAAGATGAAATCAGAATTATTTTTTCGATGGGACTTGATAACTGCCCATAGTTACCCTGTTTGAAAACGTGCAGTTTCGAAAAAATTCTTTTGGGACTGTTTGGAAAGGAGTGTCAAGATGGAATTTTTGGTTTATAACGATGAAAGAATCTTTCATAGCACAGTAAAAATCTTAATGCGAAATTCGGGGAAGGTTGTGAAACTGAGATCGAATCTCACTGTAGCAACTCCACTCTCATTTTTCCTTAATGATTCAATTCCACCAAATTTCCAACATCCGTAAAATCTTAAAGTTTTTGAAGCCAATGGATTCCTTTTGCGATACCCATCGTGAATCCATAAAAAACAAAGAATATGAGAAAGTAGAAACGGCACGAAATTTTTTTTGGGGTTGAAAATTGAAATTTTAGAAATAAACAAAAACTGTAGTTTTTTTTTCTTTGGTTTTGAAACGCCTATGCGTGGGCTGCTTGAAAATGAATTTCATTACGTAGAAAAAGCTAATTGAATATCGGAAACAAAACTATACTCTCTGTAACAAAGATGAAACCGCGAACAAATCATTATTGTTCGGAATGGCTTTCTTAATTTTTAGAAGAAATAAATACGTTCAGTTAATCAGCTCTATTTTAAGAAGCCTACTTTTTTTCTCATCACAGGAACAGCAAATTGAACAAGGACTGAAATCGGATTTATGAAATTTCAAATTTCGACGTGTTTTTTAAAAATTCTGAATCGATTCTTTCTTTGTGACTTCAGTCAAAAATCACTCTAAACATTGCAAATTTGCGTTTGCAAGAAGCACGCAATACAGATTGATGGCCTAGAATCTGACAAGTGTTTCGCTTTTTTCCAAATTTCTATGTCATCAATCTGTTCGCTGCCACGTCTTCAAACGCCATTTTGTGCCGTTCAAAGAGATTGTTCAGTTAATTCATAGTAAAAGAATTGAAATAAAATAAGGATCTGAGAAGTTCGGAATTTGAGGAAAAATGTGAGAAAAAAGTTGGATTCCTTTAAGAAGAACTAATTAATAAACAAATCTATGAATTTTTAGTACAAGAATGTTTTTGGGCGTTTTCTGAGTGTATGGAACTTTAGTTATGTAATTAATGAACGATTTTTTCGATCAAAAAAAATATATTCAGTAATTTTATATTGAAATAGCCTCTAAAGTGCAGTTTCAGTAGCAGAAAATAATCTTAGGCCAAAAATTTAGTCTTGTTTGAACAATTATATCATCCAACTCAAATTCCCTTCTAATTAAAAGTGCAGGTTTCTCATTCTGGCAATAAATCTCACCTTTCCCCCTTCTTATTGCCAACCTCTCTCTCTCTCTCTCTCTCTCTCTCTCTCTCTCTCTCTCTCTCTCTCTCTCTCTCTCTCTCTCTCTCTCTCTCTCTCTCTCTCTCTCTCTCTCTCTCTCTCACCCCTGCTCACCTTCTGCTAATTACCCGTTCTCAGTTCTCACACGGTATGAAAAGAGGAGAAACGAAGAGGACATTCACATTAGGTCCCCCTTTTCATCTACTGTTGCACCTGTCCTTTCTCTTTGCTCTATTTTTATTATTTTCGTCCTTGACCTAGTTTTATCGGTTCGAAAAAAAGATGGTTCCGGAATTTAGAAAAAAAAGAGCTTTTCTGAACGGCGCTCTTTTTGGAATTATTTATGAGAGCAGACAATTTCTGGAGAAAATAGCAAATATCATGGCCAAAAAATTTACGCTGATAGTATTGACAACATGAAACATTCAAGAATTGAGTATTTTACAAAAGGTGATTTCTAATTTTAAAGTTCGAATTACTCTGCAAACGCTTAACACCTTGGCTTAACGGCGCAGCGGCTAATGCATAATGGCTCCCGTCCCGATTACAGTAATTCTTAGTTGAAAAAAAAACTGTAAACATGACAGGACCCAATAGACATTTTGCGCTGCACTTTTAAACCAAGGTGTCGGGCTTTTGCAAATTAGTAATATCGTTATTCTGAGCAGAACAACGATACGAACTGTAAAAATCAGTAATATTCACGATTTTTGAAAAACGGAATCGACCATAGATGATTTGGAATACTTCGAAAATACTTGGGTACTGGTTCGTTTGGAAGTAAAATCGTAAATATTCACTATACAGTATACTAAAAGTTTCTAAAAATATGAAAAAATACAGAGAACCAGAAACTGTAACATTTTCGCACTACTGGAATTACAGGTGACTATCCATAATTTTCTAAAAGTCGAATATAAATCATTGTGAATAATGAAACTGTTTCGAAAAACAGTTTTTCACTGGGAATTTCTCCTTTTTATTGTTTCGCAATAATCTAGTAGGAACTTCCCCAAAGTTTCAGTAAATAAAAATAGTTTGAAGTAGGAAAAATAAAATAACTTCTTGAAAACTTCTTGAAAAGTTTATCAAAAACTGGATTAGCTTATGCACACCGCTATCCCTGCTAGTGTCGGAAAGTGCGCCCTAACGAGAAAAGAACCTTGGGCTGGCCTGGTGAAAAAAGTGGAATACTCAGCTCAGGCAGCCAAATATAACACTAGGACGCGCTTTCTAACCCCCGTAGGTATACCGGCGTGTTAATGCAATAAAACTGTTCCAGATTGCTCCTAAATCTTCATTATTTCTGTGATACAGTAGTAAGCTTCGTTCACCAAGTTTTTGAAAAAGGGAACCAAGATTGAAAAAAATTATTTCGTTTTCAAAACCTTAACATAACTTTTTTCAATTTTTTTGAGCTGATCATTTTGAGCGGTCGGTTCATCTCAAATACTAAAGGTGCAAATGGAAAATACTGATTTTTTTATTAAAAATCGTGAGTTACTGTTGAAAAAATAAAGTTTGGGCGAGGAATTTTAAAGTTGGCACCGAGCCAACGACCGCCCCCTGAAAACACAACTGCGGCGTGCAATTTTTGCAACTATCCCGCACACAATTTTTTTTTTGAGATTTTTGCTGTTTTCGATGAAAAAGTGAACAACTTTCAATTTTTTTGATGACTTATCACGTCGTGTAAAAGTTTAGGGTTCATTTGTGTCATCGAAAAAGTTGAAGTTTGTGCTCTTTTTCATCGAAAACAGCAAAAATCAAAGAAAAAACAGCGTGCAGGATAGTTGCAAAAAATGCGCGCCGCAGTCGCGGTTTCAGGGGGCGGTCGTTGGCTCGGCGCCAACTTCGAAATTCCTTGCCCAAACGTCATTTTTTCAACAGTATTTAAATAAAATCATGTAAATTCTATAGTTTCTTTCTAGATAGAAGCACCAGAGGCACTAAAAAAATTTGATTTCAGTTATTTTGGTTTGTTCCTTATCGATTTTTGACCTTTTTTCTAATTGTCATTTTTATTTTCAAAATTGAATATCTCAGCTCAAACGAAAGATTTCGACTCAAAACTTTTGCAACAAATTTTTATTTATTGGCTTGAACCCATTTCCATCAAAAAATTATCAAAAATTAAAAAAATGTCGCACTTTTTTCAAAAAATGAGCAGTTTTTCACAAAAATATTTCATTTCAAAACTTTATTTTTTTTTATCAACTAGATTCAAAAAAATTCAGAGAATCCGAATCTAAAATCAGAATTCAAAAATTCGCAAAACTAACAGAGTTACAATTCGCTGAAATTGGTAAAAAAAAATAATGTGAAGGGAGGAAGAAAACGACGCGGAAAGGGGAGAGGAAAGGCAGAAACGGGTCGTCGTTTGTGCAGAAGTAGAAGAGAGATTGCTTAAGCAATAGACGCAGAGAAAAAGAGAAGGAGGAAAAGAGAGGTGAGAGAGTGTACAAAAAGCAGAGTGTTTGGGAAGAGGAAATGTGTTTGGCGGGAGAGGGAAGGGCGACGTACGGCGGGAAGATAATGAATGAGTCACCCCCCTCCTTGGCCGAGGTGGGGTTTCTCTTCCAAAAAATTTGAAAGTACTGGTATTTCAAGCATTAATATGCAATTTTAGTGGCAACATGATATGAAAAAAGTGAAAAAGTTAATTTTGTTCAAATTCACGTCATATTGGGGGAAAGTTATCTGGAATTCAGAACAAAATCTTATTATTCTAATATAGAATTCCGTCTGTTTGTCTGTATGTCTGTCCGGCGCCGACCCTCCAGCCTTTCCTAGAAGTCCGATTTTCATGAAACAAAAACAGGTCGATACAGAATTCCTCCGCGATTATGCCCGTCTTTTTTCTACTTCATTTGGAGCTCTAGGAAGCTCTGTGCTATCTATGCACTAGCTTAAGCCCCGCCCCCGTCAACTGTCGGCTGCTAGATTTACTAATTTTAGAGAGTCTGCTGCCGCCGCTTGTCAACGCACCGTTGTTGCCGTAGTGTAGTGGTGTAAAAAAATGTTCCGTAAATTCAGCATCCGAGTTCAATTCCTCAGTGGGCCAAATATTTTTGGTTTTTCATTTTTCATAGGATGACCGAAATTTTTGGGAAATCCGGGCGGTTGAGGCGCGAAGCGCCGAAAACCGTCTGGTACCAAACTAGAATAGCAATTTCGTATATTCTGTACAAAACTAGGTCATAGAAAAAACTATATAAATATTTAAAACTTCCAAAATAAGTTTTTTTCAGTTGTTTTATTTTTTCATTTTCGTGTTGTTATGTGATGTTCCTTTGTTCAATTCCTGAATTTAGATTGCAAACTGAAATGTTATGCCACGGAAAGCGTTATTATCAATCTGTATGTTGAATTATTGTGTGTCCAAAAATCTTTGCAGAAATTTCTTACGTATCAAAAGATGAATTATTTATTCGTTCGAAAAAACCTGAAAATTCTCAAACCTGTTTTCAACTGATTTCAGTGCAAATTGGTATTGAGGACTTTCACGTTTTTTGGACGAATAAATAATTTATTTTTTGAAACGTAAGAAAGTTCGGCTCTTTTTGGTTTTACTGGTCCCAATGCCTCGACACAGGTCCCAAGGCCACGACACGGGTCCCAAGGCCTCGACACGGGTCCCAAGGCTTCGACACGGGTCCCAACGACTCGACAAGGGTCCCAAGGCCTCGACACGGGACCCAAAGCCTCGACACAGGTCCCAACGCGTCGACACGGGTCCCAACGATCCAACACGGGTCCCAAGGTCCCAATGTTCCAAAAATTCGGCTGGTCCCAAAGAAAAAAGAGAGGTCCCAAAATGAAAATGAAGTGAAAATAGCTTGAATAGAAGTTTGGTATTGTTCCGAGTAGTATCTACAATTAAATTATTCGTGGTTCAGAAGAATGCGTAATATACTGTGGTAACTTTTGGACTCAAAAAATGACTCTGGAAGAGACCTAAGCCTGTAACACAATCTGTATCGACTTGCACCTTCTTTCTAAAGGCTTAGGTTTCTTCTAGAATACGAACCACAATCGTATGAAATTTTTTGACTGCATAAGGGGAAATGAATAATGAGTGTGATGCATGAAGATTCTGATTGCGCCAGTTTTTTTGGAGTTTCATCGCTAATACCTACCGGCTTTTTTGTGAGACCAGCTTCTTTCGTTGCGGTCGCTCCTAATTGTTCGGACCACTTTTCTCTTGGGACCCGTTTTGGGTCGTTGGGACCCGTGTCGAGGCGTTGGAACCTGTGTCGAGGCGTTGGGATCCGTGTCGAGGCCTTGGGACCCGTGTCGAGGCGTTGGGACCTGTGCCGAGGCGTTGGGACCCGTGTCGAGGCCTTGGGACCCGTGTCGAGGCGTTGGGACCTGTGTCGAGGCCTTGGGACCAGTGTCGAGGCCTTGGGACCAGTAAAACCAAAAAGAGCCGAAAGTTCTGCAAAGATTTTTGGATATACAATAAATTAAACTATTAGTTGAAACATAGTTTTTTTTTGTCACAGAAAGCATATCGGTTTTATTTCCAAGGATATTTGAACTCAAAAATGCTGTTTCGTGATGCAAAAATTATAGATGAACGAAAAGGTTTCTCAGTTTCACAATAATTCAAAAAAAATTGTTGTCTATTTCACACTAGTAACTAGTTCGTCCTAAAATTTCTGAACTTTAACTTGTCGGCACGTCTATTACGGAGTTTTGGCTGACAGACTGCTCGATGGGTTCAAAATACATATACCGACTGGCTCTGAAACAACTCGATTAGTTTTTGAATCTGTTTCGGTATTTTGGAAATGAATGGAACGGTGAAACAACTGATTCAAAATTTTAATAAAGATTCAATTTATCATTTGGAAAATGTTGTTCTTTCTATGTACATACGTACATCTTATTGCCAAGACTTCTCAAGATCAAATAGATATTCTGCTCGTGAATATAGAAACCCAAATAACGATGGTAGTAAAATCGTATGGTGACAAGAACAATCTAGTTAAAAGCGCACAAAAACAGAAACTTAGCATTACTGCCCATACTGCTTGCAGGAAATAAAAATAACAGGACATTCGTTATCGAATTTGTCATCCATATTACTGTCCGATGTCACCATGCAGAAAGCGCTAAAGAATAACTCAAGCTTACATTTAGAGCAAAAATGCCAAGGTTTTTGTCAAAATATAGTATATTTAAATTCTTCTGAAAATATGTATGACTGTTTTCAACATGTCCTAATTTTGCTCAAAGATTCACAATTCTAGGTCATGTTGCTGGAAAAATCGGTAGTTTTTATGCTTGTTATGAAGCAAAATAATATTAATTGGGTCCAAAGCAAAGGTTCATTTTTTACCTCGGATTAGGACTGGAAAATTGAAACTTCATCTTTTGCAATGCTTTATTCTGGATTTGAAAATGAAAAAAAATCCTTTTGGAAGAAGCAATGTTTTTAATATAGAAGAGTCGGACGGATTGCTTGAATCAACACATAAACTATCACTCAAATTAAAGTATTGTTCGAAATATAATTTTTCAGAAAGTGACTTTATTTCTAAGCATATGTGAGGTCAATATAATAAAACACTGTTTCATGATTCTAAGATCATGGATGTACCAATAAAATGTCCATTGTGTCTTTCATTACTGTAAAATATTTTTCTGTTCCTCACTAGGATCAAGTTAGTTTCTATTTTCTGAAGATTAGCCTGCCGGCGCGTCTATTACCGAGTGTATGGTTAATAGACCGCTGGGTTCAAAAAAAATTGGAGCGTCACTACGATCATATTGGATTTCCAAACTATTTTTGTATTTTCGAAGTATATGAAACGTTAAAAAACTACTTCGATATTTTGATAAAGTGTGAACTATCTCAGCGGACTTTCTGGTTTTTTATTGACGTCTTTCGGTTTAGACGTCTCAATATAAAATTGATATTTTACTTGTGAATATAGCAGTGCTGTAGATGATATATCTTCATTGAATAGTGATAAGAACAAGATTATTATAGCCAGACAGAAACAGAGATGTTGCCTTAATTACCCATCCGCATTCGTCAGTTTTCATCCGCTGTGCATTTTTACGTGCGCGTGTTTGCACAACCGAACATTTAAAGTGACGACACTTCTCTGCTAATTTTACAGCCGGTTTTTTGATTAATAAACTGATCGAACTAACTAATATAATTTTTTAAAAATGAATTCGACCTCAACTTATATTGTATATTTTTGTTCATGAGCAAGTGCGCCCCACTAGACTCAGTACTTCAATTTTTCTCACTTTCGCCGAGTGAACTTTTTTTGGTGAATTTTCCGGTTTTCGCAAGAAAAACACATATTCAAAGATTTTCTCACCGAAAAAAGTAAAATTTTTGAATGGAAATTTTTTCTTTTTTTCTAGGTTTTTGACCAGATTTAGGTCGAAGTGAGGGCTGAAAATGTTATTTTCAATCGAGAAATGCATATTTCAGTTAGAAATAGTCGAAAAATGACAGAAATAAGTGTTTTTTCAGCGAAAATCAGAAATATCTCCAAAAAACTCATTTGGCGAAACTGAAAAAAATTTTTCCAAAAAATGAACTGAGTCTAGTGGGGCGCGCTTGTTCATGAACAAAAAAATACAATAATAAATTGAGAGAAATGAGCAAGAGAATTTGTTTTCCTGAGTGTCGTCAATTAATGCCTGGTCGTGCAAACACGCGCACGTTAAAATGCACAGCGGGCGGCGCGGACGGACGAATATTCGTCCGAATGGAAGAAAACCTATAACCCCAGTTAAGTTGACCAAGTTAGAAAAGTTTTAGATCACAAAATGACACGTCTATTTCCGATTTAAAAAAAACACATTTCGATAATCTGTAAAAATATTTTCCCTGAAAATTAAAAAAAAACAATAAAAAAAAACTTTATCCACTTTTCTTGTAAATTATCAGAAAGTTGCTGATAAGACATTACACAATGAGTGAAACATATTTTACAGCCTGGTCAGATTCCATAGTTCCCTTGTTTTTTCAGAAAAAAAAGTTTTCTTTCTGCATCAGCACTGGCTAGAAAAGCGCCGAAGTAGCCGCTTTTTGCTAGAGGACGCGCCAGTTTTTCGTTATTTTATTATCGGAGAATGAGAGTTTGTAAAGAAAAAGCGTTTTATCTGTCGTTGTTTTCTGTAGATAAGATTTTAGCTATTGGACTTGTAAATGAAATTTTTCGAACTTTTTGTTTTTGGAATATAATGTGAGCTCGTTTTGATAAGGGTAACAAAAATTCAATGAATATAAACTAAGATTCAGCGGTTCCATTAATCCAGCACGCCTCAAAATTGTTCTATTAAAAATGTTGTAGAACAGTAAAATAATTTTAAAAGACCTTCAGTTTCGGTCCACTCTTTTTCCTTTATCTTTTTATCCATGTTTGTTTCGTAAACTATGAATTGATCTTTCACATCAAAAATGGGAGCGACACTGAATAATTTTACCAAACAATGAAAAAGAAGCGATGCGTGATTACCATTTGATTGTTCCATCAACTTTTTTTCCGTGTTGCACAAATTCCTGAAACAGACCAAACACTCGTATCGTTTCGTTTAGGCAGCAGAGGTAATAAAAATGAGGCTATTACATTTTTTTTCTATTTCTTGATCCTGATTCTGTCATAATTACAAAATATTATATTTGTCGAATAATCTATTGCCCTTAAGAGATAGGAAAATGATAAGCTTTATCATGAAGTCAGTCGAAATCGGTGGTTTGTTATTTTTGAGTAAGTTTTTTTCCCAGCCTACTTCATCAATCACGGATACGTAAAAACTTACTAAAAATGTATGTTTATAAAACTGTAAAAATTAAATGTTAAGATAATAAAAGGAAGCAATTTAAAACAATATCACTCAATTTCCGGTCTCCAATTTTTGTCAAATTCATACCCGGATAAACGGAACGTTGCCAATATCATTATGAAAGTTTCTCAAAATAAAGAAGTGCGAACTTTTGAAGAAACTAGATTATGATTAGTGGGATCGGGTGTTGTCTACAAATTCTTAAATAAAAATCTGAGAACTGAATCAAAGTTAGAACCAGTAAGCCAACATTAAAAGCAATTGAAACAGTCACTTATGTATAACCTAAGATTTGAACTTTTATTGAAAAAACGGATTAAAAGAAAAAAATGGACTGTTCGATTCATAACCTTCTCTGTTTGTTGTACTAAATACATATTCTGTTTGTATTTTTCATTATTGGATACACGAATATATTTTTTTAAATCAATTTGTTATTTAAAGTGGTTCTACCTTTTTGGTACTATTTACTGAATTCAGCGTTTTACAACTAAATAATGGTCGTCGTTTACTTGTACCTATAGATTATGTTGTTCAAACACCAATTTCTACAATTAAACTGGTCACAGCATTTAGCTTCACGGCAAATTGTCTGATTTTTTTTTTGGAAAAACTCACGCATCGCTTGTTGGTCTCTGCTGCTTTCAAAGCAGCGTGTCTGCAAACTATTGATGTGCAAGCAAAAGAAAACGTTGGAAAACGATCGTGAAAAAGCTATAAAACCAGAGAGTTTGCAACGAAAAGTTTTCGGAGCTATAAAAAATTGATGATGTTGTCATGTGTGTTGGCATCGAAAAACAGTATAAAAGCCCACACGATGGTAGGAAAATATTCAACCTTCAGGTAACCTTCGAGATGTTTCTAAACCCTTAGTTTTTATTCATTCTACGCTTTCTCCATGGTCGCTTTGTGTGCAACCTATTTTTGATTTTCTCTAATATTTTATTTTTAAATTGATTTGGATCAAGTTTGATGAAGAAGGTGAGTTATATCAGTCGGTTTACGGTTTCCCAAACGGTTAGAAAAATCAGATTGAGAAATTAATTTTAAAGTTTTTTTTGTTCCAGTGGCACCTTGGTTTAAAAAACCAACTAATTCTTGTCGCTATCGTGACCGTCTCTATTGGCCTTCGCCAACTTCCGGAAGGTAAGTTTCTCTTCAAAAAAATAAAATAATTTTGGAGACTTTTCAGAGAGTCTGCCTTCGTTGGAAGTCGTGCCGATGTCGTGCTGCCAGCGGACGCTGCTTCAACGTTCAGGCCAGAAGAGGGAGGCCACTGTCTCCGGGGCCAAAAACATCCCCATTCAAAATGTCCCCTGGCCCCAAAAACATTAAAAGTGTTGCAAATAGAACGGCAAACGTTGCTTTTCATTACCGAAAGCATCTTTTTAAATGCAGTAATAAAAAAGTTCTTCTCATGATCCTGTTTTTTAAAAGAATTCCAGAAGAAAAGCTGATTTTTTCGCAAAGATATCAGTTTTAAAAGTTTGTTTCGTCTGTAGGAGCTTTTGATTGGAAATGCGATGGTGGAAGCTTTTCGGAGTTAACTCATTAAGATTAAATGGCACTTCAAAGAAACATTTTGAGCAAATTTGAAAAAAGGGCTCTAATTGATTAATAATTGATAACAAAAAGATAAAGTTTTGAAGATGTGATTCAGAGTAGTAGAATCTCGCTTTAGAACCTTTGTCTGAACCTTCATCATATTCTTCATTCATGTTTTAGTGTCCAGACATAAGAATTGCCTCTTCTTCCTTTTCTTGATTAGACTCCATTGTCTACTAAATTCCATATTCAAAAGCTCCACTAGGTGTCAGAATTGGGTCTGTTTTTTACAAGAACTAACCAATCGCTTGTTGGTCTCTATTGCTTTCAAAACAGGGGGTAAGGGAAGACAGCTGTGTGACAAAGATCATTAGTTAAGAAGGCAGACGAGTAGGCAGACACGCAACATGAGGACAAACAAAGCAAACAGCTGCGTTTCGACGATCGTTTGGGAAGAGAAGAGACGCGTTCGCCTGCGCGCGGAATGTCTGCGTCTAAACCTGACCTATCTCTACTTTCTATGCCTGTACCCTCTACCCTAATCTCCCTCGGTTAGTTTTTATTCATTCTACTTTTTCTCCAAGGTCGCTTTGTGCAACCTTTAATACTATGCATTGTGTAGGAAAAAATGTTGAAACTTATCACATATGGATAATTTATTAGTGAACTAGGCATATCAGTGACTTTTTTTCATTCGGAACCGGCTGTCCGCCAGCTTACAAGGGACGTTACTTTAGATAGTCTTTGGGAATTCTCTGAAAATTTGCAGAAAGACTAATTCTTACCTCCTGAGAACGAAAATCGACATTAGAAACGGCACAAATCCCGTTTAAAAATTTTCATTTTTTCGGTCTGGAATTTCCAGACAAAAAATTAGAATCTAGGTATTCCTCCAGAAACATGATTTTGGGGCTCCCAGTAAGTGTCCTGAACACGTCATAGGCGATTTTCAATAGTTTTTCTATTTTGAAGGCTCTTTTTCAAAAATTCGCAGATGTCGAAAAATAGCTGATTTTCAGAAAGAGCATAATATCTCCTCTGAAAATGGTTAGTGGTGCGAGAAAATTTGTGAGAAAACATTTCTGAACCCCCTGATAACACCCAGAAGTTTCCAGACGATTCTGAAAATTTTTCCGAAATTTGGATTTTGGAACCCACCAAAAGGGTGGGTCCCATTATGCAAATTTTTTCAAAAAAAATTTTTTTTCTAAAAAGTATCAGAATCTGTTTCTCCATGTCTGAAATGCCCGTGCTTCCTCTTAAACCTCCTGAAACGTCCTAAAAGCTTCAAAAATTCATGTTTTTATCGAAATTTTGTACTGGACGACGTCTGAAATTCAGAATAACGGCCTTAAACGGGATTTGTGGCCCTTCGCACTATGATTTTTGTTCTCACCCAGGCCAAATTAGTCTATGGTAAAACTTATAGAAAATTCTCAAAGACTATCTAAAGTAACGTCCCTTGTTAGCAGAGTTACCTAAAATTGTTTTTGACTAAAACTTTCGAGAGAGACTTACCGTAAAAACTGTATTAATGGTGCATGCACTACTATTTTTCAACGTCTTTATCAGGAGGGCGCTACTATTAGAGCGGGACTATTACTCGAGGAGCACTATTATTTTTTGAACACTTTTTTCTCCAAATTTTAAGATTTTATAATCTGATTTGAATGACCATTTTTATTAATAATGACGGAAATAACTGAGAAAATGTGATCTGTTCTTCAGTTTCCGTCGGAGAATTTTCCGAATTGATTTTTCGTAGAGATCGTTTTTATTACATTTCCAAAAATTAAATAACAAACTTGAAAACCTGAAGGTTCCAATTTAAAAAACGTTTGGATTTTTATTATTCATCCAACATTTTTTCCGTTTCACAGTCCAAATTCCCATCTTCTAACACTTTCAAAATAGCAAACCAACTCAGAGGTTTTTCTAATTTTTTCAACTCCGCAAAAATACTATTTTTGGCACGGGGAATCCAAAAATCAACTTTTTAGCTGCTTTTAAGTCGATGAAAAAAAACATACTTTTTTTTCGGGCTGGAACTTTTCAGAAATTTTTTTCGAATTTGTTATTAGTCCTCAATTCGAGTTGGAAGGACCCTCAAATAGTGTCCCGACCTATTCTGAGCCAAATTCCAGTCATCTTGACCGGTTTCAACTCCGTTTTCCAGATATTTCGGATGCATGAAAACTTATCATCGACTTAACTCATCGACTGCCATAGTACGATCCCTCGCTCAAGGAAGCCGTCTCCATGCTGCAACAGTCACTCCAGGAGGAGACATTGTGGTTTAATATTCTGGGTTATTCAATAATCCTTGTGTTTGATTTCAGATAAAGGCCGAGTTGGATGTTGCTGATGGCCCCGGCATGGTCACTCATGAGTTTTTTATACTCGTCAACATCGATCGTCGCATGGTACCACGCAAAGTACCAGGGTATGTTGTTATTTGTGGTTTCTTTTACATGTATTACTTTCCAAGTGTTACTCGGGGATTTCTACGAGACAATGTGCAAAAGTTAGGCCCCCCAAATGTAAGAACTTTCTCAAAATATTTTCTTTTAATGTATTGTAGTTTTCGATTTTTGATGATTTTTTTAGTTTTGCGAAATTTCACGGTTTTTTGACCGTATCTCGGTCAATTTTGAAGATTTTCAAAAAATTAAAGAACGAAATTGTAGACAAAAATGTGATACAATTTTTCGCTCCAGACATCTTTGTTATGGGCTCACAACTAAAGAGCCAAATGATGTTTCAAAGAGCAACTCAAAAAACCGACTTGCACAACTTTTTTTCTAATGTTGTTCAAAAAATACACCGTTCAAAATAAGGCGGATTCCCAAAATTTTTCAAAATTTTACTTTAGAATTTTTGAGAAAACCTCGATTTTGCACAAAAAAACGACTTTTTGTGTGGTTTTATGCGGTTTAAAGGCTGACTTCGGTCTTAAAATAGAGTTATTTTGTCTGATTTTTTCTGTAAGGAGGTTAATCATTTTTCATCGAAAAAATCATTTTTCATCGAAAAAATCAAGTCTGAAAATTTTCAAAATTTTACTAAAAAATTGAGATCCAAATTTTGAAAATTTTCAAACCTGATTTTTTCGATGGAAAATGATATATTACATTTAATTAACCTCCTTACAAAAAAATCAGACAAAATAACTCTTCTTTAGGACCAAAATCAGCCCTGAAACCCCATAAAACCGGCTCCTCGACAAATGGCAACGTGACCTTTGAAAATTGCGACATTTCGCCACTCACGTAGGTTTCGCCACTGCGACATCTCGCAACCAGACCTTTCGCTCTGTTTACATCTCGCAACTTGCGTTTTAGAAACTATGTTACTCGGCAACCGAGATGTTATGCAACCTTCAAGTTGGAAACCAGACATTCCGCAACTCGATCTATGAGATTTTCATGTTTTCTAGGAAGCAAAGGAAAGGAAGCAAAGGAAGCACACAAAAAGTCGTTTTTTTGTGCAAAATCGAGGATTTCTCAAAAATTCTGAAGTAAAATTTTGTGAAATTTTGGGAATCTGCTTAATTTCGAACGATGAATTTTTTGAGCAACATTAGAAAAAAAGTTGTGCAAGTCGGTTTTTTGAGTTGCTCTTTGGAGCATCATTTGGCTCTTTAGTTGTCAGCCTATAACAAAGATGTCCGGAGCGAAAAGTTGTATCACATCTAGATCTACAATTTCATTTTTTAATTTTTCAAAAATCTTTTAAATTGACCGAGGTACGGTCAAAAAACCGTGAAATTTCGCAAAACTAAAAAAATCATGAAAAATCGAAAACTACAATACATTAAAAGAAAGTATTTTGGGAAAGTTTTTACATCTGGGGGGCCTAACTTTTGCACATAGTCTCGTAGAAATCCCCGGGTAACACTTGGGAAGTAATACATGTTAGCGAGATTATTGAAAAGTAACATTCTAATTTAAAAAAATACTGTTAATCTGAGAGTCCCAAAGTCCTTTCTGATGGCAATTTGTGGTTACGGATGAGCGGGGGGGGGGGGGGGGGGGGCGAAGTTTGTATCTTCGCCAACTTTTCGATAGTTCCTTGAGCATGTACCACTGAAAAAGTCGATTAGATATTGTGAACAATTTTTTTACCAAGAAAAAGTATGGAAAGTTTAGAATTAAGACGGTGAAACCAGTATTTTGGGCAAACCTCACGTCTTTTCTTCAAGAAAAGCGGTAATGTGTAAGAGGACTGTGTTATTTGGACTTATTTATTCAGCTTTTCAGGCTCTAATGCACTTTTTCTAGAGTAGTTTTTGTCCCAAACAATCTATAATAGCAGCCTAGAATTGAAATTTATCACCAGAGTGATAGTTTTTTTTAAATTTGAAAACATTAAAGGAGGACTATAGTCACATTCTTTTATTTCCATTTCTTGTTTATTTTTTCATGCTGATTCCATTGCGCATGAAGAAATTGTTCAAAACTCGCTCTGAAGCGCACAAAATGCGCTCAAAAACGCGCGTTACAGTCTGGCGGCCGCGGCCGTCTGGCCGAGTATCCGACAACGCGTGGCCGTTTCCTCCGTATTTTTCGCTTTTTTCCTACGTTTTTCATGCTGAAATGAAAGAATTTTTATGTTTCTTCACAAAAACATGTGAAATGAACGAAATAAAGGCGAAAAATACGGAGGGAACGGTTACGCGTTGTCGGATTCTCGGCCAGACGGCCGCGGCCGCCAGACTGTAACGCGCGTTTTTGAGCGCTATTTGTGCGCTTCAGAGCGAGTTTTGAGCAATTTCTTCATGCGCAATGGAATCAGCATGAAAAAATAAACAAGAAATGGAAATAAAAGAATGTGACTATAGTCCTCCTTTAAATACTCGTTCCACACCGTATGGTCATTTTTGATCATTATTCAAAATTTTTCAAAATCTTTCAAACTAAGAGATCATCATGACATTTGAGGTAAATTTGAGCAATGTTTTGTTTATATAAAGGTCGATAAAGCCTTAAAACACGGAATAATCAAGTTTAATTAATGCTATTTCCGTCCGAATTGCTTCCTTTCTTAAAAAAAAAACTGCTTTTTTGTTTGAAACTCTTGCTTTTCTGCTTTATATTGAATGCTGAACTCCTATGATACGATCGAAAAGCAGTTCTTTGAGTCCTAGCTCTCATTATTTAGTCGAAAAATGCCATACTTATAATGAAAAATACTTCAATTGGTATACTTTTCAGATCCAACACAGTATACTTGAAGTATCTGAAGACTCCGATCATTTCGGAGGAAGGGGAGAGCTACTGGACAGTTGTCCAAGTTGTCAGCAAAGCTGTCCAGAGAAGTGCATTCGGTAAGGGTTTATCGACGACCATTTTTGTGATTTTCCAGATGAGAACTCAGTAAAAAAACCATTTGAAAAAAAAATATTTTAGAAGCAAAAATGTTCTTTTCAGGGAATCACCAGTGTTGTGGAACTTTTGGGTTTGATTGCGGGGCTCAGGACTGTCCAGAACGACTACGAGTCCTACTGTAAGCTTCTCCTGGAAGTCGACTTCTCTGACGTCCCGACGGAGTTCCAGATTGAAGAAAGAAACGAGATCCACCAAGTGGTCTCATGTGCTCTGAAAGAGATGGTCCCTTGGGTTATCTCGGAGGTCAAAAAGGTTAGTTTCAAAGTTTTCCACTTCTGAAAAATTCAACTCTAGAATTAGAAAAAATCGTCAAAAAAAGGGTTCCTAACAAATCGAAATTGCAGGATGAACCAGGACCGTCGACGGCTCAACAACCGGACAAAAAGAAGGCATGGTGCAGGATTCACTGGCGTTTGGTGCCTGCGTCATTGATGGCCCACGACGCAACAAAAGCCGGGGCAGATCAGTTGAATGGCTTTGGCACGTCAAAGAAGTTGTTCAGAACTGATTGAATTGCATGATAAATTCAATGATAATTGTCGGTTTCTAAACTATTTCCTGCATTAACTCTGACTTTTCTTTTGTGTAAATTTTATTTCTTAATTCATCACTTCTCCTTAAATGTCAATTGAAAAGAATATGAAATTGTTCTGTTTAACCATCTCTCATTACCTTGAAACAACTTGCACGTTGCGCCTGCGACACACAGTTCCGTTGCTGCGGTCTTGAAAATATGGTGCCATGATTTTTGATAAAATTTTCAAAATTTTTTTTGGCTGAAACTCGTCCAAAATGTAAATTAGAGTCAAACTAGATCCCCACTCAATTTTGAGCGTCTGAAACGGTCGGAAACCGCTTCATTTTTGACATTATAATGTAGAAATATACTGAGAAAAATCTTAAAATACGTTTTTTTGAGCTTAGTTTTGGAGAAAAGCAGTTATAAATTTTTTTTTCGTAAACGCCAGTGCTGGTGTGAACATGCTCTCGAAATTTCATAATATTCTCAAGACCTTTCTAAAAACACCTCCCTTGTCAGTTCTTTTTCCAAAGATGAACGTTTAGGATAGACTAGGCTTTTAGGTCCTGTGAGCTACATTTAAAAAATTTTGGATGGCGGCATCTCATGCTTGTTCAAGCTAGTTCAAAATAGTTCTGACTATACCGGACTAGCACAGATCAGCCTGAACAGGCCTAAACCAGCTTAGCCTGGCCTGTACGGCTATTTCAAAATAGTAAGGCTGGGTTGGAAATTAGGCTCGAAAAGTTAGTTAAGAAAAGTAAAATGATAAGTCAGCAAGATCAGGTTAGGTCTGAACTTTTTTGAGACAAGTTTGAAACTGGTTTGAAATTTTTCGACAAATGGTTCTGAACAGTCTGAATGAATTAGATGAGGCTTAAAACAGCCTAGTTTGCCATATCCTGATATTTTAAAATATCTCAAGGTTAATCTGTGAAGATAAAGCTAATGGCCCAGGTTATATTCAGTTCGTAAAACTCGTTTAAGCTGGCCCAAACTTCCAAAAACAGACCTTACGTTAGTCTAAATTAGTCTAAACTAGTAGCAAATACCTAACCACTCAAAACGTTTCAGGAAAATATGCCCTTCAAGAGTTCCTCAACAAACTCCCAGAATCCGGATCACCTCGTCGCAATGCCATCTCTGATCAGACTATTGGAGTCGTCCTGGGAATTTTATTCGAAATTGTGAGAAGTTCGGCCGCCTATACGAAGGATGTTCATGAGTTGAAAGGTAAGGAGTTTGGAATGATTAACAAAATGAATTCCCAAAAATAAGAGAAGAATGTAAACTGTACATTCTGAAACCTAAAAAAAATTAACATTTATTTCGAATTTCCAGGTACCGACAAACTGCGTGCCCTGTCTCGTTCGTATCCAGCATACTCTCATCGAGTATGTAAATATGCCAGTCAGGTGTTGTATGTGATGTGGCAACACAAGGAATTACATGATGGATTTAAGAGAAGTGGACTAAAAGAGGCGGATTTCTATTCTGGAACTGCTAGAAGGTGAGGAGGTTTTTAAAGTAACAGAAAATGGGCTTTGGAACTGAAAATAGCTAACAGAAACGGGAAAAAATTACCGTGAAACCTGCATTAGTGGTGCCCCTTCAATAGAAGTGCCTTCTAATAGTGGTGCCTTCCGGATAAAGAGGTTGCTAATTAATGGGGCATGCACTGCTGATAAAGGCTTAACGATGGTTAATTTACTGAATGATTTCAGTGCTTTTAGTGGGAAGTCGTATGTAGAAAACTTTTATGAATTATATTGATCGAAAATGTTTAATCTAGATGAAAATCAAAAAACTAACGAATTGAATAGACAAAATTCATTTCACAACACTTATGAAACCAAAAAAAAAATGCAAATTTAACTGTTTCAATTTAGAAGTTTAGCTAGCACTAAATTTTTGGATCCAGTTCAATCTTTTCACTTATTGAGTTATTGTTGCTGAGCTGATAAATAAGGTCCCTCATCAGTTTTGCTGAGATAATCACTTGAGATAACTACAGTTTTACCTAGTTCTCTAGTGATATGAAGTTACTTCAAATCAATGTTACTCGTTTCAAAAGAGTATTAGATTATAGCAGGCTACGAAAACCCATCAAATATTTTTCCATTGATACCATTTAGTTTTTCGAGCAGTTTTTCGAATTTTCGAACTTACATATACTGCTTGAAAAAACTATTTTTGAATACGTTATTCACAGTTTCATCTAGTTCTGTTAACGATTGAACAATATCTGAACTACTTATTCAAGTCCTGTCTTGAGTGAGACTTTTTCAAACAGATCCAGTATTTTTATCTGTTTCAAAGCTGTGTCACAAGCAAAATCCATATGATTATTCGTTTACTTGATGATACCTATACCAACTCAAAAGTTTTTCTGATCAGAATTTGCATACTTCAATCATACAAAATATCAACTTTTCCAATTTCACCATCATCTTTTTACAGAGGTGATTCCTCCACCCTTGCCCGTCCAATCTCCTCTCAAGGTCGTGAACGTCCATCAATGCACAATCTAGACGAGACCCTTTCCTCTGGTGGTGGCGGGGGTTACGGTACCATGGACAACAATCGTGGCGGGACCACTCACCACTCTCATCCAAATTCTTCAAATCGTCCGGCAAGTGCCACGTCTCAAACAATTCAACGAAGATATGATCAAGTGCCACGTGATGGTCCTGTGTACGCTTCCGTTCAAAAAAAATCATCGCCACGTGGCGGCAAAAATGATGTGGATGATAGTTGGGTTTAGATCCCCCATTGATTTATTGATTTTTTATTGATTATTATTTTTTTGAATTCCCCAGTCTTTCCCGCCCCTTTTTTCTCTTTCTCTGACAAATTTTCACTTTTTTATGCTGCTCAAAATGCATTTTTAGCCCCTTCTCTTCGCAAACCAACACACCATTGAAACACCGGTATCTAGAGAATACTTTTTTTCTTATATTTTTGATATTTTCATGCAATTTTTTTTTGCAAATTTCGCTTATTTTATTGTCCCAACCCCAGTTTTGTGCCCCCTTGTCGCTTACAATAAATCTAGATTACTGTCAAAATGTTTTATTTTATTTATGCAAAGTTTGAAAAAAAAACAGTTTCAGGAAGTTTTCAAGTGGTTTTGAAATATTCGGTGTTCATTACTGTCTGTTAAGATTCTCTAGAGTCTAACACGGAAATGCTTAGAATTCGATTATTGCCTTTCCGAAGGTTAACGTCATCCGAAGTTCCCAATTTTACCGAAAAGACGTAGCTGCTTCTAGAGACCACGAAGATAACTAAAAAAATTCTTGGTTTTTTTTTGAACTTTATTGTTGATCAAATTATCTTACAGGAAATTTCATCTATTTCATGGAAGGTTTGAAATATTATTTTTCCGAAGTTTTAAAAAAGCTTTTGCTGTTTCGACTAGCTTTTTTATTACCGTATGGATGGTTAAAAGATCCAATTAGTTTATCTCAAACTCACAACTGTTCATCTTACCGACTTCGAACTGTAACTTTTCTCAGAAAAAACTTTGGCTCTTTTTGGTTTTACTGGTCCCAACGCCTCGACACAGGTCCCAACGCCTCGACACGGGTCCCAACGACCCAACACGGGTCCCAAGAGAAAAGTGGTCCGAACAATTAGGAGCGACCGCAACAAAAGAAGCTGGTCTCACAAAAAAACCTTAGCGATGAAACTCCAAAAAAACTGGCGCAATCAGAATCTCCATGCATCACACTCATTATTTATTACCCCTTATGCAGTCAAAAAACTCCATACGATTGTGATTCGTATTCTAGAAGAAACCTAAGCTTTTAGAAAGAAGGTGCAAGTCAATACAGATTGTGTTACAGGCTTAGGTCTCTTCCAGAGTCATTTTTTAAGTCCAAAACTTTTCACAGTATGATACGCATTCTTCTTAACCACGAATAATTTAATTGAAGATACTATTCGGAACAATAATAAACTTCTATTCAAGCTATTTTCACTTTGGGACCTCTCTTTTTTTCTTTGGGACGACCTAATTTCTTTGGGACCAACCGAATTTTTGGAACCTTGGGACCTTGGGACCCGTGTTGGGTCGTTGGGACCCGTGTCGAGGCGTTGGGACCCGTGTCGAGTCGTTGGGACCAGTAAAACCAAAAAGAGCCAAAACTTTTCTATTTAGAGATTACTGTTTGACAAAAGCGAGAAGAACTCTTGGTAGTTTTGAAAAAGTGATAATTGATTGGCAATACTTCCTATGTTTATTTCAATAACAGGTGATGGAGTGGGAAGTCCAGAAGGATCGAAATCGAAATTGGAGTATGATGATTGAAAAGGCACTTGTCGAACTGATCGGATTGTGGTGACTTTTGCGGCTCGGGTTACCTGGAAGGAGGGAAATTGAGAAGGTAAGATTCAAGGCTGGGACTAAAGTTTTCTCGTGTTTCTTTTTTTCGGTCGGTATTTTTTGGTACCCAAACAATAATTTATTTTTTCGGTTAAATTCAGTTTAAAAAAACTTGAAAAAAAAACTCAAATTACATTTCTCATATTTCTAAGGCCAAATTGACTATGAACTAAACTTGTTGAAAGTTAAAGTCAAATAACACTGTTTTGAAACGAACTTATTTTTAACTGATTTTTTTATTCGAAATCTTTAGGGACGAGTTGATCTTGAAGATTTCTCAGCTTTAAAGTTATGTTTTGAAAAAAAAGAACCTTTAAGATTATCTTGGATAATTACAACTGACGCAAGCAGTAACAACTTTGATTCTATCAAAAATATCAAAAGGCATTGAAACTGGAAAAACCCAAAAAGTGGCTCAAGCATCTGATTGGAACCTTAGTGAAATAAAAAACAACTCGAAACATAATTGGTGGTCGTTTTGACTCGAATAATGATGAAATTAAGAAGTGAGCGCTTCTATATAGAGTGAAGAGATCTTTTAGATTCCAGGGATCAACCTTTTAATTTCAACTTGTTTCAGAGATTGTTTTTTACAAAATTGTGGTTGTTAGCTACAGTTCATACGGTGCCCGCTCCATATGCGCCCTACTGCACTCAGTACTTCGATATTTTCCACTTTCGTCGCCAAATTGCATTTTTCAAAATTGTTAAAATGATGTTTTTCGAAGTGAGAAGCATTTTTATGACATTTTCGGCAAAAATTGAAAAACAATTTTGGTGACCAAAATCAGAATTTCAGAGAGCCATTTTTCAACTGAGTGCAGTAGAGCGCATATGGAGCGGGCACCGTATGAACTGTATCTAAATTTTTGAAAAAACTTTCGAATTCACAAAATTGGTAAGCTCGTCGTCATGTAAGGCAACCTAATGCGTTGTGTTAACCAATGTCATCCACTAGCAATTTTCCAACAATTAAAAAAAAACTCTAGATAAAAGCATGTGGTCCTTTACTTCACTTTCACACAGATAATGAAGTTATGCACATATTTTTTCAGTTTCAATTTTGACATATTCTTGCTTTTAAATGACCTAGACAATAGATCTTCAATTCTAGGGTGCGATTTTTCTTCAGTTTAGTGAAACTTTTTGAAAAGTGCCCTATCCATTCTTTTTTTCTACAAGTTTATTTCTTCTCACTGCGTCTCTCATTTCTATCATTCTACTTTGTTTTCAACTTTTTTTTGATTGTTTATCTGTTTATATGATATGATTTCGTTTTGGAAAAATAGAAGGATGAGTGAAATGTGTATGAAAAAGGAGGTGATAACATCAGGGTCATCTGATGTCACAATTTTCAATTGGGGGGGGGGGGGGGGGTTGTAGAGGAAAATGGATTTTTTGGATACGTTTTTGTGGTTGAAAAAGAAACATTTATTAACTTTGAATAAGTCAGGGGAAAATTAAGACAATCTGTAACAGAAAAAAATTGAAAAATAAGAAGTTCGGGAGTCTGAATGGAACAGCGAACTAGATGACTTCTATATAGATTTTTGACAGTTGTATTCAAAATAATGTAATTATTCATAAACTATGACAAAAGCACTTCAGGAATTTTGAAAAGTGTTAGAAACTTTGATTTTTTTTTGATATTAGAAAAAAAGGCAAAGCTGAAACCACGTTCAACACTATCAACAAAGATGGTTTTAAATATTCAGAACAAAGGAAAATCTAGGAAAGTCTCTAAAAACTCAAATAATTGAGATATTCCACTATGGAAAAGCAATAATCATCAAACATTGTTTTTCTGAAAATCACACTTGTAAAAACAGACTGGAACAGAAAGATTATCAAAAACAAAACAGTGGAAAATACTGTTTTATGCTGATTACTTTCATCAACTGTCTATTTCCAATCTGATAAGGGAAACGAATAAAACGAACAGAATTGAAATATCCAAAATAGCTTGCTTTAGAAGCGAAGTCAGTTGGTGATTTTGATGAGAATTGAAAACTGTAAGCCGAAGTTCATAAATAAATATCAGTAATTCAGAAGCTTACTTTTTGCGTATCACTGTTATGGCCTACGGTTTATGACAATGAGGTATCAAATAAACAAACATTCGCAGTATCAGTTCCAAAATAACTTCAAGTTTCTTAAACTCCCAATGATTTATTTTTGAAACGGTTGTCTTTAGTAGAGGCTGAAAACTGTCCTCCAAAGACTGTATTTTTTTAAACTAAAAACTGTTTCAATTTCTTTAGTGTGGGTGACTGCTACAAACAAAAAATATTTTCAAGTTTTGTAGAATACTAGTCGAGAATCCAAAGTCTTGAAGTCAAGAGAGGTACGATGTGAAATGAAGTCAAGTATTCACAGATTAGAGAAACTGACTGTATAACTTTTGAATAAACTTTTGACTTAACTTTGAAAATCCACTTGATTCTATCTGGAACGGTTTCTGTCTGTTACAATTATTCTATGAAAAAGCAGATATTCTTAAAAATTGCTCATTGAATTAAATTATGAACTAATTCGTTGGTCTTTACATGTGGGCGATTTTCATTAATTGCCACAAAATATCACAAAAAAACCCACGATGAACTTTCAGCCTGTTTAGTACATGGAATTAGCGATTTTGAATAAAACCCTTTAAACTAGGCCTGTTTCATGAATAAGTCAAGGTTTTCAGAAATCCACTTCATCTACTTCCTCATCCCATTTTAAGGTTTCACATTAGAAGAAAACTCTTCATCTTGACAGTTACTCTAAAAGAAAACAACGGAATTACTTGTAATGCTTCCGAAATGCCTCCCGGGGTTTCAAATGAGTGTAGTGCCAGAAGTTAGACCCTTCCTAGGTAAGAACTTTCCGCTAGTCAAAAGTTTGCCAAAACACCTATGCGCGGATTTATCGATCGATGTTGATTTTGACGAAAATTTCGGTTATTTGACCATATCTCACTCAATTTTTGAGATACAATTTTTAGTCTACTGGGTCAAAATAATTGGGAAACGTCTAGATAACGAAAAAGGTCCCCAAAGTCAAAGTGAAAAATTCGACTCCTTAAATTCGATATGCGGTTTAAACCATTCGATTCTACGTCCAAAATAAGGCCCGGGTGCAAATTTTCAGGGTAGGTTGTCAAATTTTTGACGAAGCTATGAGCTCAAATACAAGCGCGCACTGAAGATTTCACTGAGCTTACTGTGAGCTGTGGTCATTTGGGACCTTTTTTGGTGGATTCAAGGCGTTATTTTGCCACCGAATAGTTTTTTATAACTCAAAATAAAGCTTCCAATCAATTCCAGGTCGAAAATTTGAGTTTGGAAATTTTGAGTTTTTCATAAAAGAATTTTCATCAATTTTTCGAAAATTTTGAAAATTGGATTATTTGCCTGGAATTGATTGGAAACTTCATTTTGAGTTATAAAAAACTATTCGGTTGCAAAATAACGCCTTGAATCCACCAAAAAAGGTCCCAAATGACCACAGCCCACAGTAAGCTCAGTGAAATCTTCAGTGCGCGCTTGTATTTGAGCTCATAGCTTCGTCAAAAATTTGACAACCTACCCTGAAAATTTGCACCCGGGCCTTATTTTGGACGTAGAATCGAATGGTTTAAACCGCATATCGAATTTAAGGAGTCGAATTTTTCACTTTGACTTTGGGGACTTTTTTCGTTATCTAGACGTTTCCCAATTATTTTGACCCAGTGAACTAAAAATTGTATCACATTTTTCTCTACAATTTGGTTTTTTAACCATTGAAAAATCTCAAAAATTGAGTGAGATATGGTCAAATAACCGAAATTTTCGTCAAAATCAATATCGATCGATAAATCCGCGCATAGGTGTTTTGGCAAACTTTTGACTAGCGGAAAGTTCTTACCTAGGAGGGGTCTACCTTTTGGCACTACACTTATTTAAATTCCCGGGAGGCATTTCGGAAGCATTTGTCACAGAGGAGACGAGAACGCTCCCATAGGGAGGCGTTCCCCTCTTTCTCTGTGTGTCTCTATCTCTGCTTGAGAGGGTGTTATTACCACCCGTCTTCAGTTGAGGTCTAGGGCCCAGGACAGAGTAGTGGTCTCTGCGGTCCCTCTTTTATGTTTATGATTAGTTAACCCCTTTCCTCTATAGTATTTGTATGTTAAGCCATGTAGATATTTCTTTTAACTCTTTTTATCTTATTGTAATATTCCATTAGTCTTGTATTTCCTCTAACCTAAGTTTTTCTTATAATAAACATATACATAAGACACACCGTGTTCAATAGTGTTGGGTCTAAGTAAAGTGGAAGGGTTAGCGTGCCATCAACACCATGGAACCCCACGCTTTCCAAATGGAGGTCCCACATCGAGCTCTAAAACGATCGAGGTTTCACCGAGAGAGTTACAGTGCTTGCTACTAATACCCACTTGCCCTTCACTAGAACTCCTCATCGTAAACTGAGGAAAGGTCCTAGACTCACTCAAACTAGACTGCGAGTATTGAAAATGTCAAACTTGGAATGTTTTATGGTGGCTATCTTTCGTGGATTTCAGAGATCCGTTAGATTACTTAGACGTAAAGAGAAGTCGCGAGCTCGCCGGTCACACCATAGTAACGCCTATCTTAACCTTGAAAGATTAGGTCAATCCAAGAGTTCGGAGTTTAAGCCCTGTGTTAGATATTACCGCGCAAACAATATCATTCATTAGCTGCCCTAGTCCACTTAACCCCTTCTCATGTCACCCCACTTAATCCCCCTAAGAACGACACCTGATGGGAAGCCTCTAATGAGAACTTCTTTACTCAGTCCAAGGTTTCCAGACCGAGGATATCAGGCAAGGCACAAACGGGCTGAGAACCGTCCCTGTTGTGAATGAATTGAATTGAAATGAACGTATGTAAGTCGCTCGTTACGTCCCTCTCGAAAGTGACCACAGTTCTGTTAGGTTGTTCGTAACACCTGGCTCAAAGTGAATCAGGAGGAGCGCATTCTCTCCATATATATCCAAAGTGACATACTTTTAAGCCGTCGTAAAATAAAGCTAATGAATTGATTCGACTCAGTAACAATAGTCACTGGTACAAGGCTGTTACTACGATTTTGCAATTTTGAGATGTCGTCTAAATTCCTCATTTTAATCCGAGTCGAAACATGAAACCGTAAATCATGTTGTCCATCTGGTCGTGGAAAGTCGTGAATAATTCTAACACAGACACTCATTCGTAGCGGCGTCAGCGTAAAGTGAACGTGACATATATACAATAGTACAATTGGCGTTGTTTACACTGGAGGGCATCCCAGAGCGCATTGTAATATTAGTAATACGAGCAGTCTGCCATTTGGCAACAACAATGTCATTAATACGAGATGCATATACGTTTCACGGAGATAAGAATACAACATTGGGCCCAATGTCGTAAACAATTTCCCGCAAACACAATGTATTCCCGCACGAATAGAACAATTAATATAATCTTCTATTCAAGTGACAGTTGGTGCAGATGGCACCGCATGGCAAAGCGGTAAACAAAGGATGGGAAAGAAACTCCGCCCACAAGAATATTGTCAAGAAGATTCGAAAGGGGTCATTCACACCAAACCACCCACTCATCGTACGGTCGTCTACTTCATTGCTCTCAATTGTTTCGTTTCATTTCTTCTTTGATTCTTACTTTTGATTAGCTTTGAGTAGCGATACTTACTATTCGACAACCTCCATTCATTTGACAATAGTCTTTTCTTTCATCCATCTTCCTCACCTCCGCATCTTGATTCTTGATACTGATATCTTGATTTTTTCAAAACCACACTGGACCAGAAGAAAGCAAGGAAACCACGTCAAAAATACGTCGCACCCCCAACCGACCGCTTAACAAGGAAGCAGAGGGCGGAAAAAGGACAACAAGAAGCAGAGGAGGAAGAACCAAATCAAACAGACCAGCTTCGTGCAGTTGAAGAACAAAGACAAGCAGACGAACTTCGTGAAAAGGAAGACGACACAGAAGGACAAGCAGGAGAGCCGGAGAGCAGTGCAGCAGCGGAAGAAGTAAAAGGACAAGCAGGAGAGCAGGAGAGCAGTTCGGAAGAAGAAGAAATAGCTGAAAGACAAGCAGGAGAGCAGGAGAGCAGTTCAGAAGAAGAAGAAGAAGAAGAAGCTGAAAGACAAGCAGGAGAGCAGGAGAGCCGCGCAGCAGAAGAAGTAAGAAAAGCAGAAGAAGAAAGACAAGCAGAAGAAGAAAGACAAGCAGAAGAAGAAAGAAAAGCAGAAGAGAAGCGTCTTGCTGACGAAGAACGAAGCCAAGCAGAACATCAGCAGCGTCTTGCTAAAGAAGAACAAGAACGTCAAGAAGCAGCCAGAAGAGAAGCAGAAAGAAGAGCAGAAAGAGAAGCAGAAAGCAGAGCAGCCGAAACAGTCGAGCACGAAGCAGAGTACAAAGGAAGTAATAAAGAACAGGAGGATATAAGGAAGGAAGAAGAAACATTCAAACAAAAGGATTTGGAAAAGGAGAAGACCCCATCAAACCCAGTGAGAAGATTCTTCAATAGGTGGTGGAAACAGGAGGAAACCCAAGGATCAAACGAAACCGTAAGAGATAGTAATTCAGTTAACTCGCCTCTTAATCTCACTGATCCTCATTCTCCATCATCTTCTTCAAATTCGGCGTTCGCCACTCCATTATCTTCACCTTTCGGAACCTGTTTACCACGTTCCAGTTCATCACATCCTTTTCTTCCTTCATACTCTGAGGACCGATCAAGTCCTTTATCGTCATCTTCACCTCCATCCGTTCATTTATCTTCATCATCGCCTGGGAATAAGTCATCGACTCAATTGAATTCGAGTGAACCAGACTTGTCACGCCCAGTTAATTTTGAATCTCCATTATCGTCACCAATCAAAAAGAAGTCGAGCCTCAATCATCCAAATTCTCCAACTCACTCCAATTTCGGATCTTCACAATCATCTCCAAGTAAAAGCCCAAACTCATCTCGTTCCGGAAAAAGTACTTCAAATTCGTCTTTGCCATCGAAATTCGCGAAAATGACGGAAACAAAACCGAACGTCGAGGTTTCAACTTGGAAAACCAAAAATGAGCTTTTGAAGGTTATTGGAATCAGCCAGGAGAAATTTTCGGATGGAAAAGCCGCTGATCTGAAAAAGTGGCTCAACGATTTTTCGAGGTTGTTATACGACATGGATATACCTGCTGACGAAGGAATTACGCTAATTCCTTTTATGTTGAAGAATCCAGCCTTGGGAAAATTCCGCCAATTGTCTGCTGAAGAGAAGAAAGATTGGAAGGAGATGGCCAAAGCGTTTTTGGCTCTACATCAATGTGATCTCGATAAGGAAGTGGCAATGCAAAAATTGGCTTCCATCGTGCAAGGAAAAGATGACGTTTCCAAGTTTGCGGAGAGGATCAGAACGCTCGGTGATTATGCCTATGACGATGTTAGTGCAGCAGCACAAGAAAGGCTAATGGCGAACAATTTCCTCAACGGAGTATCTCGAGAACTCCGCACGGAAATTCGAAGACTGAAGCCCATTCCAAAAACACTGAAAGATATGGTTGCCCAAGCCATGAGTATCGAGCAAATCCTGGACATTGAAGCCACGGAAGAGGAAGAAGATGCGGTGGTTGCAGCAGTTCGATATCAATTCCCGGAGTATCAAGCAAACCGTGGAGGATTCCAAGGATTCAGCCGAGGATTCAATCAAGGTCGTGGTGGATACAGTGGTTTCAATCGAGGCTACGGAAGAAGACCTTATGGATGGCAAAACCAAGGATTTCAAGGAAATCAAGGATTTCAAGGAAATCAAGGATTTCAAGGAAATCAAGGATTTCAAGGAAATGAAGGATTTCAAGGAAACCAAGGATTTTATGGAAACCAAGGAAATCAAGGAAATCAAGGATTCCAAGAAAACCAAGGATTTCAACGAGGATTCAACCATCTTGGTCAACAACTTCAACAGCCGCAATTGCCAATGATAACTCAAGGAACTTCCAATCAAAATGCGCCACAAGCTAAGGCCAACAATGGAAATGGAAGAATGGGTATCAACAGTGTGAGTACATTCCTTTTGGGATTACTAAAGCTATCTCTCATTCCTTCCGTCTCAACTCTCCAAGTTTGTGGATTTGGACTTACCGGTAACGTGTTTGTTCCACCCACTCCCATCCCTTGCCAACTCAACCCGGATATGCAGCTACAAAGGCATCAGGTCCACGTGCTGACCCCGAAGGAAGAGACGATTCAACTGGCCGCTTCCAAGTGTCTGAAGACCAAGATTAAAACCAAACACCTGGATATTCTGTCCATCTATCACCGGACAGAGATAGAGGCCATGGAGGATGGAGTACGAGTTGGAGTGGACGAGTGCAGAAAGGTGGCCATCGAGCTGAAATACCAAAACATGGAGTTAAAGGAAATTTCTCCCGGATATTTCCGAACAAACCCCATGGAGTCGGCAGCCAACTCGTCTGGATGGATTGGAAGTAAGGAAGAAGAAACCTACATGTTCAGTCTGCAAAAAGGCACGGTGGCCACAATGGACGGAACATCGGTTATCTCGGACTTGGGAGCCGAAAACTGCCAGTTCGAAGCCGGAAACTGCCAGCAAGACCAGGCGACCATCATATGGGAGCCCCAAATGAGCAGACGGGAGTGCCAGTTCCAATATTCGTATACCACCACGGCAATCACGAGCCATGGGTTGGTCGCGATGGAAGAGCTCGGAATCTTCTCAAAGATCGACAAGGATCTACGAAAGCTGAGAGCTACCATGGATAGCTGTTATATAAATAACGCTATCCTAACGGATGACGGGCTCCTCATCGAGTTCCCGGATCAACATCACCGCCGCCCCGAGCACACGTCATTCTGGTGGAGGAAGAAACGAGAAGTGGCAAAGATGATCGATGCGGATGGCACGGAACTTCAACTTCCATTGGGCCAAAACTTCTCAACGCCTTTGGTCTGGAGACTCTTCGGAAAAAGGAACTTGAGAGACGTCCACGAGATCAAGAATCCAATCACTGATCCCACACTGCTTCGAGAGTTCAATCGATTCAATGTGACGAATGGGATGCTGTTCCAAAGGACAAGATATTATCCGGAGGACAGGAAACATCCTCAGTCAATATTGTTAATTGCTCTGAAAACAATTCGAGTGGCTCAATACAATTGGAGAGAGAAGAGACGACTTCACGCTCTCAAGAACGCTCGAACTTACGAAGAAGAACAATTACTGAAGATGTTGGAGAACACTGACGACTTCATTTTCGATCCTTTGTTGGAAAGAGAATTCGGGAAAAGCGATACGGGATTCGAATCAACGGACACTGGTTTTATTGCTCCAAAGTTCAACGAAACACAGATGAGGATGGCAGGAAAATTCACTCCGAATGATGAACCTTCATGGTCACCGCCAAAACCACCTCAACGTCCAACAACGACAACGACAACTCCCAAACCAGCCGCAGTTCCAATGGTTCCACCGCAAAACCATCAGTCCAAGCAGGATACCACAACGACTACACAGAAACCGATCGACGTCAAGGGAAATGAGACTCCTGTCAAGACCAAGAAATCGATTGAAGAGAGTTTTCTGGATACTTGCAAGAATCAATTCATGACAACATCACTCTTCGAAACACTGCTTTCAATTGACCCAACAGCAGCAGTTCGACAATTGCTGAAAAGAAAGGATGTTTCAGTCAAAAGAATTGGAGAGAGTCTACTGATTTCAAAATGTCGGAAAGTTACCCCTTCAGTCATCCATTATAATCGCAAGCTCAAAGACGTTTGTTATGATTTGGTACCTGTCGAGGTAGAAGGATCGGTATGGTTCCAACTTCCAGGATCGGATGATCTTGTTGGAGAAGCAGTCGTCATCCCGTGTAATGAGAGAGCGTCTGGAATCCGCCTGGAAAACAATGCTTGGATCAATGAGGAAAATCGTGAAGTTCAACCACAAAAGTTGATTCGGCCATTCAAGCTCACACAAAATCACTTCCTATTGGATGCTCCGAAAACATTCTTTACCACATTGGATGAAGAAACTGGTGTTTCGACTGGAGCTGACAAGGAAAATGAGCGTCGAGCGAATCGTTATCGCAGAGATCTTCTGGACACACTAGTGGAAGGAGGAATCCTCAACACTGGCCTACAATTCGTGAAGAACACTACCGCCAAAGTCAGTAAGTCGGCCAAAGTACTTCTGACTACAACAGTGGATACGATCGAAAAAGGAGCCAAGAAAATCTTCTTTTCCGTCACTCAATTGCTTTTGTGGATAGCAGTTCCGCTTTGTGTCATCTTCATTCTTGTTGCATTTGGATATGGATATCTCAAATACCTCGCTTTCCGGAAATCAACCAAAGTTGCAAGACGCACAATCGAATCCAGTGCTGATGCTGTCAGTGGATTGATCAAGTACCTGAAAGTTAATAACGTGGAAATGGAACCAAGTGCTCCCCCACTACCGAGGATCCGTCGACCAATCGAAGAAGAATATCCAATGTTGGGAATCAATTCAGTTCAAATTAATTCCGTACATGCAGCAAAAACTCCGCATATTGACGTAAACCTCAATGGACTTGGAGTGGAAGCATTATTCGACACAGGAGCATCTGTCAGCTATGTGCCAGTGTCTTCCGTCACAACAAAAATTGAAACTCGTCATCAACCAGTTGGTAAAGCTGCAAATGGATCTTCAATTAAGTTCCTGGGAACAACAAGAGCTACCGTTGCAATTGGTAACATCTTCATCACACATAACTTCTTAGTTTCATTGGATTCGGAATGCCCTGCTTCATTACTCATTGGATCCGACATCATCAAAAAGATCAACAAAGGTGGTCACGGTGTCACTGTAAACTTGCATACAAGAGAGATCCAGATAGGAGCAGACGTTATTCCAATCAATAACATGGAAATGGACGAAGAAGATCAGGAGATTCATGTTTTTCCGGTTGAAGACATCATCATTGAGCCAAAATCGGAGACGATAATTCCTGCTGTGATACCCAGTTACGAAGAAGATATGGGAGCTGAAATGATCATGGAAGACACCAATGAAGACAGTGACGACATCTACATTGTAGCGAGAACGTTGGCGAAAATTGATGCAAATGGTATGACAATGCTTCAAATCTACAATCCGTCAGCAACTCAAATCCGACTATCAAAGGAGAAAGCCATTGCGATAGCATCAAGAATCGGAGCAGTTCACTCGATGGAAAAAGGAAGAATTTCTAGTGAAGTCGATTGGGAATCTCGCCTGCCAAACTTGCCAGAAGAACTGTCTGAAAACTTCAAGATTTCTGATTTGGTAGATTTGTCCAAAACGGGTCTTACCGGAACACAGAAGAAGAGACTGGTGGCAATAATCGATGAACACGCAAATGCTTTCGTTGGTCAAGATGGTGTGCTTGGAGAATTCAACGGAGAAACGAAACATCGGATTGATCTGAAAGAGGGATACAAAATTCCTCAAGCCAAGATTTTTCGAATTCCATTGGAAAAACGAGAAGAGATTGAGAAGCAGATCAAAGTGATGCTGGAACAACGAATCATCAGGCCAACAAACTCTCCATTCTCAGCTCCGATTGTGCTGGTTCGAAAAGCTGACAAGAAAAGTTGGCGCTTCACAGTCGATTTTCGAGGCCTCAATGCCATCACGGAGCCAGTCAACAGCGTAATACCCAATATACAAGAAATCCTGGATCTATGTGCTGGTCAAGAATTTTACACCAGTCTTGACTTTCAATCGGGGTTTCATCAAATATTGGTCGAGCCATCGCACTGTAGCCGGACAGCCTTCGCGTGTTTTCTTGGAGCTTTCGAATATATTCGTATGCCGATGGGACTCATGGGTTCCCCTGGAACATTCCAAAGAGTGATGAACGAAGTGATCAAAGTTATCAAAGCTCGGATTTTCATCTATATTGACGACTTGATCATCACATCCGAATCTGCGGAAGAACATTTGATGGATATCGAAGAAGTTCTCCAGAAGATTGAGGATATTGGCATGAAGTTGAAAGCTGAAAAGTGCAAGTTTGCTGTCAAGGAAATCGTCTTTCTCGGATTCATCCTATCTAAGGACGGAATCAAGCCAGACCCCAAGAAGATTGAAGCAATGGTGGACTACCCCGTTCCAAAAACGGTCAAAGAAGTAAGAGCATTTCTCGGAATGACTTCTTTTTACCGGAGGTTCGTCAAGAATTTTTCAACGTTAGCTGCTCCAATAATTGCACTTACCAAGAAAAATGAACCATTCGAATGGACAGAGGAGAGAGAAAACGCCTTTCAACTTTTGAAGAAAGCACTTTCATCGGAACCAATCCTGGTTGCTCCTCGGTTAGGTCAGCCGTTCGTCATCGAAGTAGATGCATCTGCAAAAGGAGTTGGATCGGTTTTATACCAGCAACAAAAAGATGATGAAAAAGATCTTCGAGTGGTCGCTTACGCCAGCCGAGTGTACAACAAATACGAAGAAAAGTACCCTGCATTGGAATTGGAGGCTCTTGGATTGGTATTCGCAGTGAAGACGTTCAGACCATATATTGATGGTGCGAGAACAACCGTTATCACTGACCACTCACCACTCAAATCACTGATGTATCGAAAGGAATTGCAAGGACGTCTGGGCAAATATCAGATTGCACTGCAAGAGTTCAACATCGATATAATCTACCGTCCTGGCAAGGAGAATGTTGTATGTGATGCACTTTCTCGTTATCATCCTGAAAAGAAAGATAAGCAAGAGGCCAAAAAGACGATCAAGAAGAAAGAAAAGACCGTCTCAAAACCATTATCTCAAATCAATGCTGTCAGCGTCAACCGCAAGATCGATTTTGGGAAAATCAAGGAAGAGCAAAGCAAAGATGAGAAAATAATGGAAAAGGCTCAATTTTTGAAGAACTTCAAGATTCACGAAGAGGTTGTGTTCATGAAAAATGCTGAAAGACAATGGGTTATTCTTCTCCCACCAAATTCAGCTTATGGAGAACAAATGGTCAAGGACATTCATGAGTCTCTTTTTGAGAGCGCTCACCTAGGCCGCGACAAAACAGAGAGCAGAATCAAGGAAGTTGCTTCATGGCCGGGACTTTCAAAAACAGTGAAGAGAGTAGTGGAAAAATGCAAGACGTGCCAGAAAAATAAGGACTCTGTCAGAAACCGGATTAAAGCGCCATTGGGACAATTCGAGGAAACACAAGCCCCTTTCGAAAGGGTTCATGCTGACTTTATTGGACCATTGGACGAAACTACCAACAAAAACAAGTTCATAGCAATGTTCGTGGATTCCTTCAGCAAATTCATTATTGCTGAACCAGTGAAAGGCCAGAAAGCTGAGTCTCTTTGTGAAATATTCAAAGAACGAGTGGTTTCAAGATTCGGAACTCCAAAATTGTTAGTTACTGACAGAGGAACAAACTTCACTTCTCATTTGTTCAAAGATTTGCTCAAATCTTTAAATATCAAGCATAATCTGAGTACGGCTTATCATCATGAGGCCAACGGACAAGCTGAACGAGCAAATCAAACAATAGAAGTAATGTTACGTCAATGCAAAGAAGAAGAAGAATGGGACAAACACCTTCAATCGATTGTACACGCGTACAACAATGCGAAGAACGCGACGACTGGAGTGGCCCCACACACAGTGATGCACGGCCAGGAGGCGAGGTCACCCATAAAAAACGATATGCCGGCGAGCAAGGTGACAGGAGACGTGATGGATCACGTAGCAGAAATCAGAGTGATGCAAGACGCTCTGCGCAACAAATGCAAGGAGGAGATCAAGAAGAAGACCGACAAAAGGAAAAAGGATCACGACAACAAACATCTGCTCAATGATGTAAAAATTGAAATCGGAGATCAAGTCTTGGTCAGAACAATAAGAAAGGATAAGATTGGTAAGCAATTCGACGGACCATTTGAAGTGAAGGATGTCAACGACCCCAATGTAACAATCATCTTGAAAGGACCGAAAACCCGATCTGGAATCGAAAAAGTGTCTACAATTCACAAAAACCGATGCAAGTTATGGAAAAATGATGAAAATCAAGACACTGTACTGGACCAAGATGTTCAATAAAGGGGCAACATTCCCTGGTCCTATATGCAAATCTTATCCGATCATCTTCTACACTATCCTTCAAGTGCCAACACCTGTCATCATATGCTGTTTTATGTACCTTCTCAATTATGCTCAATTATCTGCTTCAATATTCAACAAAACGAATGGAAAAATCAGTAAGAAATAATGAATTCAGAAGATTTCCATGTTGCTTCGCTGGATTTATATTTCTCATCGATGGATTTTATCAATGGCTGCTTCAATATTTAATCAATGGACCCACTTTTCAATGCATATATTTCAGTGCTATATTTATCAATGGATATGCCGTTTTATTATCAATGCTTTGCCAATTCTTCAATTAATATGCAGTTTTTCAAAGGATTTATCAGTAGCTTTATGCATTTTATCAGTGGCAATTCACTTTATCAATGGCTATATTCAATTACTGGATTATATGATATTGAACGATGGATTATTTTATTGGACTCGTATATATATATATATATTCAACAATGGACAATGGATTTAAATGAGTTATTTCGTTTGATTTAATTTTATATTTTCTTTTGATAACCGACGAGGACGCCGGTGCTTTTTCCGAAGGCCGGGGATGTCACAGAGGAGACGAGAACGCTCCCATAGGGAGGCGTTCCCCTCTTTCTCTGTGTGTCTCTATCTCTGCTTGAGAGGGTGTTATTACCACCCGTCTTCAGTTGAGGTCTAGGGCCCAGGACAGAGTAGTGGTCTCTGCGGTCCCTCTTTTATGTTTATGATTAGTTAACCCCTTTCCTCTATAGTATTTGTATGTTAAGCCATGTAGATATTTCTTTTAACTCTTTTTATCTTATTGTAATATTCCATTAGTCTTGTATTTCCTCTAACCTAAGTTTTTCTTATAATAAACATATACATAAGACACACCGTGTTCAATAGTGTTGGGTCTAAGTAAAGTGGAAGGGTTAGCGTGCCATCAACACCATGGAACCCCACGCTTTCCAAACATTACAAGTTAGTTTTACAAACAAAACATGATTTTTTTTTTCAAAACTGATAGTGAAAACTTTTTTCCGTAGCAATATCCCTGTAAGTCTACATGATAAATAGTTATTTTTACTGAGCTCAGCTTCTCCTAAGCAAACTAGCCTCAAAAATTCATCTTGTTGCATTTAGGAAAAATCTCGGAGCGGATATCACCTTCATTTGTCATATGTTCGTGGCCCTCATTTCTTGTGATGATAGGATGTTAGAGGAAAAACTCATAAATTCTTCTCATCAACATCAGTTTTATATTTTACTTTTCGGTTGCCATAATTCTATTAAAGAGAGGTTGAAGTTTCAAAGCATTGTTTGGACGGATACGATACAAGCAAATCCAATACATATTTTCTCGAAAACTAAACAAATTCGTCAAGATATAAGTTATAGAGGGTTCACACCGTCAACTTCTGAGCCATATGGTTTTCAAATCAAGAAAAACAATGTAGATGAAAACATCCGAGTTTGAATAAAATAAGCCTGTTTCAAGAATACATCAAACATCAAATGAATTTTTCAAAAACTAGTTTTGGCATCTTAGACAATTGAACTTCTACACATTATGCAAAACCAAAACTTTTTTACTTTCTTAAAACTGAAAATTTTCCAATTATTTTTTTTCGCTTCCATATTCCCTTATTAGTATTGCAATACTATTTCTTGCATTGATTTTTTTTTCATTCTCTTCATTCGAATCCCCGAAATTACTTTTTTGCAAAATTCTGGTCAGGATCGGACAAAACTACAGATTCTCTAAAATAACTAGTAAAGTTTTTAAAAAGTTGCAACTGAAAAGTTAGTAAGACACAAGACGGATGGCGCCCAGCACCAACATTTTCTATCATTTCTCTTTTCTTCCTATTCGCATACTCTCCTAAACATCTGGTTTGAGGTGAAATCTATTTATGTTTGAATTTTTTCAAAAAAGGGCCGGCGTATTGAAAATCAGATATTTTTATAAACTAAATCTTCTCGATGAACCTGCAAATCTTTTTACTTTTGTTCGTCAAATATTTACTAGATTCTCTGAAATGTTCTCAAAACAAAATCTCATAATTGAAACTGTTTCTCCCATTCTATATTTTCGTAAATGTTTTCTGATTCTCAGTGAGCCAAATTTCCTCAGTCAATAATTAAAAAAAAAAAAAACAAAAACTCACTTTGGTTCCTGATTCTCAACGAGCCACTCCTGCGGTACTGCCTCTTTTGGTACTGTGCTGAAATGAATACAGTAGCGAGCATAAGTCAGTTTTTTTTCGAAAAAAAAGTTCGGGTTATGTTCCTAGGTTACTCAGGTATCCACAAAATTTTTTTCAGCCTGATTTTTAGCCGGATATCTTTCAGTATGGTTATTAATCGAAAACCAAAGGTACACTGACTTATGCTCGCTACCGTCTATTAGTAAAATGCACAAGAAATGAGGAAGAATTGATTTGGAATTGAAACCTAAATAGATATGGTGTTCTGGGAACAGAGAAAACTATACGCAACATCATCTTGAATTGGAATCAAGGGTTGATGAATAAGGGACAAATATGAACAATTTGAAACTGGGGTATTTCGGAAAAAGATGTCTAAAATAATCAGTAAAATTTCATGAATGCAATAAAGAAATTATAGAAGTATTCGTCAAAAAATGATTGATATTGAGATGATAGTTTTGTAACTTTTCGCTCCCAGGAATGACATATCAGACCATCCTAGCAATTCTCCGCATTAAGAAACTGGAATATATCGAAAAAAGCAATGTGAAGCATACTAAACAGAAATGAGCGGAGGAGAAAATTTTGAATCCGGAAGACGGAAGACGTAAGGCGGAAGAAATTTCAGAATCCCAGAAGACGGAAGGTCCAGCTAGAAAAAAGACTGAACTTTGTGGCTTAAAACTGAAATTTTGGGAACAAAGACGTAGTTCGATGATTAATCAAGTGTGCTGAAAAGAGCAAAAACCGTGTTGAAACGTTGAAAATTTTGATAAATTTCCCCTGAATTTCCGTTTTCTCAAAGCTCCTTACCGTCCGGAAACACAGAAGACGGAAGCCGGAAGACGGAACATTTTTTGAAAATCCGGAAATCGGAAGACGGAAGACGAAGAGAAAAATGCCAGGATTACGGAAGATGGATGTGTTACTATATGAAGAGTCGGAATCAAAAGATCCCAAAAATGGGGATTTTTAAAATTATCATGAAACAGAGAAATCTGTTCCAAAACTCCAAGATCTTGGGTTCCTAATATCTCAAAAATTTTCATAACATTATCGTTCCGATTTCTATGAAAATAAATGGACAAGGAAAGAAGTGGAGGAATTTCAATTCGAATTAGGCTAATTCTATTCAAAAATCAGAAGAAAAATTACTGTTCAAAAATATTTATTACTCAGAAATCTCAATTCTCCAAATGTTGATGACGAAGCAGGTTCACGATTTTATAATCCAGAAACGGAATGGATTTTTGAACTAAAGATACTGTTCCAATATTTTCAAAAAATTTGGCAGATCGATGCTATAGTGAACGCAAGCGTCTGAAAATTCGCTCTACTGCAACCCCGCCCACCTCGTAAAAATAGTTCTCTTTTTGGAGAGAACGGCCAGACACGTTACTGTCTGCGTGACTGGTCGCTCTCTCTAAAGTGAGAAATATTATTACGAGGTGGGCGGGGTTGCAGTGGAGCGAATACTCAGACGCTTGCGTTCACTATAAAAACATCAGAACAAAGTGCATCGGAAAAAAGGACATTAGAAAGAATCTATCGTAGACGTGTAGCAGAAAACTTTGTGACGAAGAATAGACCGAAAAAGGTTCCCGAGGTACGGTTCTGTGTTTTGTATTAGTTACAAACCAGAGTTGTATGGAATGGATATTCTCGATTCCGGAATTCGGAATCCGGAATCCGGAGTGACCTTGGGAACTACGGAATCCGGAATCCGGAATTCGGAATAATCTCTTTTGTCCCGGAATACGGAATTCGGAATCCGGAATGATTGGCTTTGCGAGATTCAATGCTTAAAACAGCGATTGAGCACGAAAAGTAGTTTAACTCCGTTTTTCAGTGCATTTTAGGAGACATTTCATGCTAGACGCATTGAACACCGGAACTTCGCTCAAATATTCTCCATAATTCTGCTATTTTTCTTGTTTTGAAAATCTTGAGTTGTAACGGAATGAAATTTCATTTTGCGGAATCCGGAATGAAATCCAATTTTTCGGAATCCGGAATTCGGAATCCGGAATGAAAAAAAACACCGGAATACGGAATTCGGAATCTGGAATCCGGAATTCCGTACAACTCTGTTACAAACTCAAGTATCGAAACCTTGAAAAATTGCTACAAAATCTTTGAACTGAATACCGTAACTGAGTAGAAGAATAAAAGAAAATGCTCCGAAACCGGGAAATTTGTTTAAAGACTACAAATGAATTTTCAAAATTTGATGCGTCCAAAAAGGAAGGGCAATGTTCTCAAATTAAAACCGAGAACAATGATATATTTTCAGAAAAAATCTACTTTTTCAGAATTTTCAGAACGATTTGCAGACCGAAATTCCGACAAGAAAAGTAATTTCAGAATATAACACCGTTTTACAAAGGCTATTTGATTATAAACTGTCAGTAACAGTAATAAATTGGTTCCTGTGTGACTTTCTGGAAAAAAAGTTATGCCCCGTCTTCTTAGACTACGCAAACTGAAGGATAAAACTTCAGTTCATTAGATGACAATTGTAATGATTAATTATTAGTTGTTCAAGTTTTTCACGAATCTCAAGGTATCCTGAAACACGGATAATACCATAGTTAGTCATTCACTTTTGAATCTAATATTTGAATAATGAATAAAAATGTGGAGCTTACATTAAGTTAAAAATGGCCCAGAAGGAATTTAGAGAGAATTTCTATAAATGTTAGTTGTGAACTTGAAACTGCGAACATTTTGCATTTTTTGTATTTAAAAGAATACGAAACACTGTTTCAAAATATTGACAAAAATAACCGACAAATTGAAACCGGAATACGGTCTTTGCCCTTACAGAACAGAAAATGTGGATTATCAGAAATTGATGGCTCAAGTAGTGAAGAAAACAAAGTTCAGGTAATTCCTGAATGGTGTTTGGCTCCCACAACTCAAAATATATAATGATCAGTAATGTTTCAAACATTTCATAACTACAATACATACTGGAACAGAAATGTTATGAAACTAATGCAATTCAAGGAATAGAAGTGAAGACTTCTGATATTTGGAAAACTTTACTATCATTTTCGATAATTGGTATGGGAAAGTCGAGTAATTTATGTATCGAACAGAATCCACGTTTTACTACCGTTTCAAACTCTCTTGATTTGTTAGAGCTCACTGAAACACTAATTCGTTCTGGACAAATAAGTTACAGCTTCAAAAAGTTCAAATAGTTTGGGTCATTCGGAAATATTTGTTCAAGCATTGAATTATATTCAGGTACAAAAAACGAAAAACGTAACTGCAAAAGGAAACGAGTCTGATCTGTAATTTTCAGTCCAAATATTGAAAAACATCACTGTTGAAATTACTGTTCCAGATACTACATGAACGTTTCAACTGATTGGACTAACATTATCCAATGCTTGTTTCGTTAAAAAAGCATGTACATATTATTCGTTTTTAATGTAGTGTCACCCAGTACGACACTCCGCCGGGGACCCATTTTGAATAAGTTCACTTCCTACTGTAATTTTTTTTTTCAATTGGATGCCGCGAAACTATTTTTAGGCAGTTTTCGCGCGCAAACTATATGTTTTCCTGCCAGAAATAGAGTTTTTGATCGAATATTTAGCAACATGCGCGCGGGATGTGCCTAAAAATAGTTTCGCGGCTTCCGATTATAAAATAAATTACAGTAGAAAGTAAACTTATTCAATATGGGTCCCCGGCGGAGTGTCGTACTGGGTGACACTACATTGAAAACGAATAATAGCTATTGATAAAGAGTTTGAAAAACAGTACCATTTGGGACCATTGAAATTGAAAAATGGAAAATGATATGTATCGTGGTAATTTCCGTTGTGAATACTGTTTCGCATGGTCTTCATTAATGAAAACTTATTCAAACAATAATCGTTAGATAAATAGATCTTAAACTGTGGTTTTGGAAAACTAATTGCGCTTAGTTATTTTTTTTAGTATTGGGCCAGTTGAGTGGTCGATAATCAAAATTGTGAATTGAGAGAAAAAAAAAATTACATTTTCAAAAAGCTGAAATATATGGGAGAAGTCATCTGAAAATAATTTTTCGACGTCTTTTGAGACTTTTAAGTTAAAAAAGTTGCTTGCAGTCTCAAATACTAACAAGTTTGATTCATGATTTGCATCTCGCAAATGGAATAATATTGTTGTTCAAATTAGAGTTTCAGCGGTTGCATGAACTTTTGGGTTAGTTGAGTAAAAAAGTGCTGTCGTTTTGGTATCTTTAGAAGATATAACCTATTGAAGGGTATTACCAAATACGATTCGAAAATTGGGACCTAATATCAGTACTTGGTTTAGAGCTTGAAAATAATGGAGTGTAAATTGCTTGAAAATGATGGAGTGTGAATTGGAAAAAAGTCAAATTTATATGAATATTCGAAATCAGTAAAATTTTTTAATTTTTCATGATGGCAGGCTAAAAAAATTTTGTAGAGAAAAAATTTCTATCGAATGGTGTAAATTGTGCATAGGTTTCTGTAAACAAAATTGGTTGAATTCGGCTAGTTCTGATCAGAGGCAGCTCTGGATACCGTCCCATTGAAAACCGGAATTGAAAATTGGCAAAATTAAAAATCAGAAACAGGAAACTTTTTTGTGTTTCGAACAATTATTATTTCATGTTAACAATTATTATTCTCGAACATGGGAACTTCAAAAATAATATTTATCAGCACTGACTTTTCTCAAGCCCAGACATAAAAAAAGGCAAATAAAAATATGCAAACACCTTCCTCTCTCCTTCACATTATAAGTCAATTGGTCATGTATTCGAATCATTTTTAGTTCAAACAAGACCATTTTTGAAAGTGGAATAATGAAATGAAGGTGTGGAACTAGACTATAGAACTCCATAGAGGAACACTTGTAGAGGTGCGACAAAAGAGAATGAAAACAATGTGATAAGTAGCTAATTTATGGAACTAAATGTACCTTTTTTAAGAGAAAGAGAAAGAAATCTAAAAGAAATCAGCCTGCAAATCCAAATTGGTAAACAGGATGAATTTAAAAATTTTCTGAAACATGAATTTCTTTCAAAAAGTTCCGAAATTTGGCGGTTTCTTGAATTTATTATTGTCCAATTTTTATGGATCTCGACTAATCATATTCCAAGAACGGTATTATTTTCGAAAGCTAAACTAGAACCAATTAGAAAAAAAAATGATTTCAAACGGTCCAGAAACCTAGTTCATCCTCCAAATTTTCTAGGAACTCAAACATTGACAAAAACCAATTCCAGAGTATCAAGAATGCAAAAAAAAAGCCTCAGATTGTGCCAAGATTTAAAGTTTCAGTTTTAGAATAGAAGTTTAGAAAGTAAGAAGTTGAAAAAATAATTATTCTTTTGAATGGTTTTCACAAAATTCACAGACAAAAATCAAATAATAGTGAGAAATGAGGTCCCGCAACGTTTTCCTTAAATTATTGAACAGATAATTCATTAGAAAAAGTCAACCCTTAGAAACAGAAAAAAAAATCCAAGTTTTCAATGAAAAATCATTATGAAAGCGGGGAAAAAATTGATGTTTCTGACAGTAAATGAATGATTTGAAAATTAATTAAGCACTGGTGGTCTCAAAGTTCTGATAGCCAAATTTTCAAAATCATCAAAACTAAAACCGTTCGGATTTTTGAAAAAATGCTATCCAATAAAAATAAAAATTATGTTTGCAATTCATGAAATGTTTTTGAAATCGAGAAAAATGCAAAAAGTGAATATCCGTTTCATGTTTCAAAACAGACGGTTTCCGGCGCTTCGCGCCTCAACCGCCTGGCTTTTGCTGGGGAACGCAATTTTGACTGTTCATAGATAGCACAGAGCTTATCAGTGGTAAAGAACGGAAAAAACGGGTATCATCCCGTCAGCATTCTCTATCGATCAGTCAAAATTTTATGAAAATCGGTTCACTGAGAGCCTCGCTATGGCATCCGACAAACAAACGAACACACACACAGAATGTGTGTGGTAATAATAGTAAAGATGAAACTTTTCAGAGAACAACCTTGCCTAGAAGTCGACTTTTCCGACGTCCAGGCGGAGTTCCAGATCAAAGAAAGAAATGAGATCCACCAAGTGGTCTCATGTGCTCTGAAAGGGATGGTCCCTTGGGTGACCTCGGAAATCGAAAGGTTAGTTTCAAAATTTTCCACTTCTGAAAAATTCAACTCCAGAATTAGAAAAAATCGTCAAAAAAAAGCGTTCCTCACAAATCGAAACTGCAGGATGAACCAGGACCGTCGACGGCTCAACAACCGGACAAAAAGAAGGCATGGTGCAGGATTCACTGGCGTTTGGTGCCTGCGTCGTTGATTGCCCACGACGCAACCAAAGCCGGCAGATCAGTTGAATGGCTTTGGCACGTCAAAGAAGTTGTTTAAAACTAATTGAATTGTATGATAAATTCAATGATAATTGTCGGTTTCTAAACTATTTCCAGCATTAACTCTGATTTTCCTTTTGTTTAACTTGTATTTCTTAATTATCACTTCTCCTTAAATGTCAATTGAAAGGAATATGAAATTATTCTGTTTAACCATCTCTCATTATCTTGAAACGGCTTGCACGTCGCGCTTGCGACACACAGTTCCGTCGCTGCGGTCTTGAAAATATGGTGCTATGATGTTTGATAAAATTTTCAAATTTTTATTTTGGCTGAAACTCGTCAAAAATGTAAATTAGAGTCAAACTAGATCCCCATTGAATTTTGAGCGTCTGAAACGGTCGGAAACCGCAGTGAACATCGTAGTGAACAAAGAAATGAAGCAAACCGAAACGATCAAGCTGAACAAGAAAAAGTTCAAGAGCTTCCAGAAAATGTTCTGAGCCTACAAGAGTTCAAAGAGAGATATGGAGAGGATTTCAATGAAAAACTCCTGCTAATAGCAAACAATTAAAAAAAATCAAACCTTTTAAAGAAAAGTCGGAAAAGAAAATCTATTTTTAACAACTGCGTTAAGCAGCTTTCTAAATGCAATTAAATTGAACTATCGAATGATTCTGACGTTTTTTTTCAAATTTCGGTCAATAGTCTTGAACAGTTAGAAAAGCCCCTCCGTTAGAAGAAGAGCCTCAGCCAGGAAAAATATAAAGTAAAAACTGTAATAAAAAAGCATGCTCTTCTACTTTCTCAAGAAGTGTTTTGAGGGCTCTTGTATTGAAGGAGCTCTTCTAATAGAATGATTTTTCTCATTATCCGAAAACAGTTTTCTGTTAACAAATGAATGAAACTTGACGGAATCGATTTTATACTAGAGAGGCTCTTCTAATAGGGTCTTCACAATATCCAAGGCAAAAACCTCATAGTTTTATACGCTGTAGGTTTTACCGACGAGAAAAATAATTTCGATTTTTACCAGAAAGTGTATGTTTCTTGTAGTTGATTTGAAGATTAAAAAGTTTAGAACCACCGATATTACTTTCAAACGAATTGAGTTTTTTTGGACATTTTCTGTAAGAGAAAATTATGTTTCAGAAACTCAATTTTAATTTCGTTGATGTTTAGCACAAGCTTCACAGTGCACATTCGTGAATTCTGAACATGAATTCTTTCCGGCTCATTTCTTGGCTTCTAACACTGGATTTCGACTTTCCAAATAATATTCCTTTCCCTATTTTTTTTAACTTCTTGAGACTAGGTGAAGTTTCTATTTCATTTTTTCTACACACAAATCCACACCACTACCGAAATTCAAACTCCTAAGTTCTTCGGCACTTTTAACAACAGAAATTTTGTTTCAAAAATTTAAAAGTTTTCAGAATTTTGCATTCTAAAAAATTGACTGTTTTCTATGCTATGCATTATTTGACTGAAATTCACTTTTGCCACTATTTTCTTTATCTCAAATTTTGTTTAGAAGTATTTTTTTCAGTGGAAGGCCTTCGTCGCAATTCAACATACAAATTCTGTGTAATTTCGGTCATCGATGTGACGTCTTCTCATCCATCTGAAACCTCTGACATCATTCATCTTCGTCCAATGGGTCGTGCCTCGTCTCTTCGTGTTGTTCCAGAAATGACAGAAGCTCCCGAATTTTTGGATATCGACGGTGATAAAATCACAATTTGTTGGCTTCCGGCTCACAGTCAACTTCCCGTTATGGGTTATGACGTTGAATTTCGTGATTTACAACAAGATGATCGTTGGTATCAAGTGAATGATCAACCAGTTTTTGCGTGTAAAATGACTGTTGGTGACTTGATCTTGGATCATGACTATCAATTCCGTGTTCTGGCTCATAACGCTTCAGGATGCTCCCAGCCGAGCCCACCATCACAGTTTGTGCACATTGAGCCATCGACAAGTGAGTTTATTTTTATATTTCTGGCTAAACTTACTACGCGAGAATCAAAATGTGGTAAATTTTTGAACAAAAGAACCATAGTTGAAACCGGAAAATTTGTGCCAAAATAGACTATTTTGGCCGAAAAAAATTGTATCGAAACAAAAAAAGTTGAGTTCCAGGCCTAAAAAGATATGTAGGTGGACCTCAAAAGCAGAAATTTAGACATGAAAAATTAGGTTTTTAGATTGAAAAATTCCGGTTTTGAGACCCCTAAAAATGATGTTAAACAAGCTTTTCTGGCTATATTCTAGGCCTGAAAATCCAACAAAAACAGACTTTTAAAACACAAAAACCATAATTTTTGGGCAAAAAATGGTTCTATAAAAACTGTATTATAAGAGCTTTTCTATCAATGTAGCGAAATTTTGTTCATTGTTTTCTCGAAATTTGAGGTCGGGCAAATACATGAATCCCTCTAATATAAGAGCCCTCACAATCTTGTTTGAAATGATAGAAGATCATGCTCTTCTAATAAAGTTTATACGAGCATTCAGACCCAATGAATCACCCTAATTTCTTATCAGTTTTGAAACATTTTGAAGCTTCAAAAACGGCTGTTTCACCTTCTTTTCTTATCAGTCCTTTTTCTGTTTCACCCCCATGATAACATAAACATGAAAATATTTTTCCCCATTCCCTCACTTTTGTAGACATCTGAATTTTTTTGGACAAGTTTGAAACTGGTTTCAAATTTTGATCAGTTCAGACTATTCCAAACTAGACTAAACCGGCCAAAACACCCAAAACAGGCCTCCCCACTATTTTCCACCCAACTATTTCTATTGTATCAGGTTCCTAACCACTCAAAAAGTTTCAGGAAAATATGCCCTTCAAGAGTTCCTCAACAAAGTCCCAGAGCCCGGATCCCCTCGTCGCAGTGCCATCTCTGATCAGACCATTGGAGCCGTATTGGGAATTTTATTCGAAATTGTGAGAAGTTCGGCCGCCTATACAAAGGATGTTCATGAGTTGAAAAATGAGTTATCCGAATCAGAATTACCAGGAACTGAAATAAACTTTGATCTGTACATTCTGAAACCTAAAAAAATGTAATTTATTTTATTCCATACTTCCAGGTTTATTCCATACTTCCAGGTACCGACAAACTGCGTGCCCTGTCTCGTTCGTATCCAACATACTCTCATCGAGTATGTAAATATGCCAGTCAGGTGTTGTATGTGATGTGGCAACACAAGGAATTACATGATGGATTCAAGAGAAGTGGACTAAAAGAGGCGGATTTCTATTCTGGAACTGCTAGAAGGTGAGAAATTTATTGAACTAACAGAAGCTTGTGGAACTGAAACTGATAGCTAAAAATGGAAAAATTACCGTAAAACCTATCTTTGTGTTTTGATAAAAGTGCCTTCTGATAGTGGTAAAAGAGTTTGCAAAATAATGGGGCATGCACTACTAATACAGGTCTTACATTAGTTTTTTTTACTAAACGATTCCAATTGTTTTCAGTGGGCAATCGTGGGTAGATGCTCTGAAAACTTTTATGAGTTAGTTTGAGCGAAAATCAGAACACTATCGGTGCCTCTCTCCTCCCACATCCGTTCTGAAAGAATGTGATGAATCACATACAACTAGGAAGTTTAGCCAGCTTCAAGATTTTGGATTAATTCATAGTTCGATCGATCCATTGCGATAAACAAGATCACTAATCAGATTTTCTGTGGGATTTTTGGTACTATTCAAACATAATGTTTATGAGAAACATCCACGAAGCCTTGATAAAGTGTTGAAACAGTACTGATCTAGCTGAAACACTTGAGTTAACTACCGTTTTACCTAGCCCTCAAATCAAACGAAGTTATTGGAGATCAATTTTACTATTTCCAAAAAAATAATTAGATTAGAGCAGGCTACGAACAACCGAACACTTATTTTTCCATTGATACCATTTAGTTTCTCAAACAGGGATATACCAGAAGGTTTACGCCGCATTCGCGGCTCCAACCTCCTGGCTTCACGTGGGTCGGTGAATCACGTCACAGTTTTTTAGCTACACGTTTCTCCAAAAAATACTTTTTTGTCATTGAATGATCAGTTTAGCGTTGGTTCTCTGATAGTATGTAAACTTCTCTACGGAGTTCGTTCATTTCCATACAGTCTACGACGCAATAGGGATCATGAGGGTTTCATGGAAATTCCCGTATTCCACTTTTTGGGTTTCATTAGACTTGGCGGTTATATCAAAAAAAAATAGAAAGAATAAAGAAGGTCGGTAAATAAGTTCGTATAAGTTCGGAAACAGACTATGAAAAAAGCACCATCGCCAAACTGCTTTCAGATATGACTGAGAATTTTGATGATTTCCAAAAGACTCTGTTCTAATACTGATAAGCTTGAGCTTCAAGGGAACGGAAGAGAAGAAAGGAAAGGAGAAGGTCAAACTTTTGAAAAGAAAATGAAAATGTGTGGGAGATTGTAAATTAAAAGTTTTTGAGAGCAAAATTTGCTAGCTATACTGATAAGATGATTTGGTAGAGATTGCATGATGTTTTTGAAACTGCATGTTTTGAGGAAAATAGCAGAATAATCATTGCTTCTAAACTTTAATTAATTTGATTTAGAAGTATTTCAGTAATACATAGGGTTAGTCCATAAACCAAAAAACCCCTCTCACGTTATGTACTGAACAGACATGAGCGGAATTCCGTCTTCCGGCTTCCGTCTTCCAAGCTTCCGGGCAAATTGGAGATTTGCAAAAACGGAAACTCGGGCAAAACTTTCTGAGTTTTTGAATTCGTTTTCGCGCTTTTCTACTTGGTTAATCGTTTTTTTTTTCTAGCTGGAGCAGTTTAGAACAGTTTTAGTCCTTTCCGTTTCCTTCTTTCCGTCTTCCGGGCTTTTGAAATTTCTTCCGTCTTCCAAGTTTGCAAAAACTGTTCCGACCTCCGTCTTCCGGTTTCAGAACTTTTTTTTCCGCTCATGTCTGGAAAACCAGTATTGAAAACCAGTGACTCTAGAAACACATTCAACAGTAATGTAACGATATTTTGACACTTTGAAGTTTCACATTACTGCTTCTAGAGATTCTGGAAGTGACTGGTACTTTTTTTTTCTTCATTTTAACTTATCTAAAAGATAAAACAACGCATTTTTTTCTGGAGGTGAACTTTATTTTGTATGCAAAGTTTGTACAATTAGTTCAGTTTCATTAAGTTTTCAGTTATATCAGGTTTTGGTATCCATGTTCCAGTTGTATCTTTTTGGTGCGAACAACGTGATTTAGACGGCAAAATTCTCAGAAAACATAAATCGAAAACAAAAATCTTTTTCGCTCCACATTCCGCTCCTTTCCGACGTCGTCGCATCCAGAAGGTCACAAAAAAGTGACGCCGGTTTCAAGAGTGATGGTCATCCGAAACTTCAAATTGTTACAGAGTAAACATCGCTGCTTTCGGAGATTGTGGCGATGTCTGAAAATTGACTTTTGTGAACAAATTCGAATGATAATTTTTGGGTTTTTTAATAATTTCTTCACAAAAAATAACAATAAAATTCAAGTTAGAATGTTTTCATTGATTAACCTATTTAGAAATCCTTGAAAAAAAATAAATGAAGTCAGAAAAGCTATCAATTGAACGTCTTTTCTTCGGTTAAAAAAGATTTCACTGTCTCAAAATGTTATTTTGGGGAAAAAACTAGTCCAGTCATGGCTTTGTTTCATTTACGATTGATCAGAAGAAAGTTCAAAAAGTAAATGTAAAAACTTTATGAAGAAGCAAAAATAGGAGCTGATTCAAGACGTTTCAGCTTTTATGTATATTCAAAGTTTTGGTGACTCAAAAGTTCTCAATGAGCAACACAAATATAAATTCTAATTGATCAGAAATCGCTATAAAATATCAATATTTTCCAGTTTCAGCTATTTTGTTTCACGTAGCATATTGACTAGAGAAACGGTTTTCGTTTGTCTTGGAATGTACTTTCAAAATTAAAAATTTGTAATAAGAGAAGAACTTTTGATTTTTTTACAAGATTCAAGATTTGTGTAATCGAACAAAGACCACAGTTTCATAACGCTTACTTTTTTACAGATTTCATAAAACAGCGCTTCACTCGAAACATTAATTTTGAATCAAGAATTTAATTATAGACATCTGAATCTCCTAATCTCAATCAGAAATTTTTCATGTGTTGTAATTTGTAAATGAATACCATGAAACTGAAATAGCAAAAAAGTGAACAGTTCGAACCATTCTAATTTCTGATTTTTTTCAATTTGAGCAAAAACATAGTGACGTATGTTAATTTGAGCTAAAACCTGCATTTCAAACCGACGAAAACTTATTCAAGACCAGCAAAATCTCATTACTGACAATCTATACATCCTCGTCTTTTATCAATAGTTTAATTCAGTAAAAAAATTTGGTTTTCTGTTTCTCAAACTTCATACATTGCTTTTCTACTGTGTTAGATTGTTATCAATATCAGTAATTCAAATAACTTTCCTATTACGATTTCCAGAGGTTTACAGAATTTCCGGAGCGAGGTGATTTCAATCATCAAAAAATGTTATGAATAACAAAAGAAAAATTGCGAAAAGTCTGGACAAGCAAAACATTGCGATTTCACTTCCATATTACATTAAGAGGTCGATTTGAAACAGCATTCATGCAATGCAAAAGTTGTTCTCAAAGCCTATTATTCCATAACAGTATGCACAGTGTTTTTAAGAATTCTATCATTCTACGATCCAAAAATTTATCACTAAACTTGGCAAATCCTCAATGCTGTTATCAATCTAATATTCATTAGGATTCTTCTCCGCTTGCGTGCTTTTGTAATTTCTCGTGGAAATGCAACTCAGCTTGAAATACCTTTTCAAATTGAACGTAGGAGCTATCAATACTATCAACACGACTTGTCTATCTCGCCAATTGGGAAGCACCATAATAATTGCTTCGTATGAAGACTGAGAAAGAAATCCGAAAATTTTAGGACAACTAACCCGCTCCCAACATTACTTTTTCATAAACTAACATGAGCTCTCATCATTTTCATGATACAGTTAATCTGATTTTGATTGAAATCAGAAAAAAAAAACCCTTCAAAAAGTAAAAAAAAAGACGGAATATCAAAAAGTGAAGTAACCAAAAAAGAAAGGAAACATAGAGAGAAGGGATGTTCTTCTTTTCTTACACCTGCACAACAGGAGGTGCTGGTTCAAAACATTTGGGAACGGAAGAGAAAAGAAAGGAAAGGGAGAAGGTCAAACTTTTGACAAGAAAATGAAAATGCGTGGGAAATCGTAAATTGAAATTTTTCATTATAATTTTGGTGCCGTATTTTCTAGAGAAAAAATGCAGAATATGTATGTACTGCTTCTCAACTTCAATGAATTTTAATCAGAAATGTCTCAATAGTGATGTTTTTGGATTACCAACAACAAAAACTACTGGGCTAAGCTCCAAAAAAGTTTCATCTTCACTGCTCCGGAACTGAAAACCATGGTGATCATACAAGTGCATCAAACATTATAGAAACGGTAATTTGACATTACAAATTTTCTCATTGTCAGGGTTTTCTACAAATTGCAAAGGATATTTTTTTGACTGACATTGACTAGTACAATTTCATCGAGACTTTGAGCAGATAGTGATATTTCTACCAATATTTCTAAAAACTTTCCGGTCTCAAAACTTTTTCATCATGATGCCGAAACGAAATGCTTTGATGGTCCTCTGGATATTGCAGTTATGCTTCAGAATCTTTTTTTCTTCTAGGAACCAAAGCCACGAATTCAAATACTTCTGATACGATCAGAATAAAACAGTAAAGCTTGAGCAAGTACGAATGAACAAGTGAAATCAAACGAAGTTTTTCAGATTGCCGTGTAAAAACCTTCTGAGACCGTGAAAAAATGACAGAATTTGGAGTTTGTGTGCAATTCCCTTTGTGCTTTGTGTGTTTGTGTGCTTCAATTACGTTGGTAAAGATGATACAAAGTGAGGTAAAAACAGAAGGAGGACAGAAAGCTGGGAAACAAAAAGAGATACAAAAACAGTGAGTCACCATAGTCTACAAGGGGTTGGAGTGGAAATTGGAATTGACTCATTCAGTTATATTTCAGAAAACTAGATTTTCAACTATCAATGACCAACAAATCAACTAATTTAACGCAATTTGTAATAAAATAAAATGAAGACTTGGGAACAGAAAATCAATTCAGCATTTTTGGAATTTACCCCAAAACATCGGCAAAACAAGTATCGGGTGATTCAAGTTAAGAAACGGTTGTAAGTTATGTGAAACTGCAGATTTTTGATATTTTGAAATTTATTCAAAATATCAAAAATCATGTTCTGAACTCTTGCTTTCTTACTGTGAAAGCAATTTTGAAGAGTTGAGCAAATGAAACTTCAAAAAACTAGAAGAAATTCAGTATTTAGGTAACTTTTTTTCTCGTTTTCAACATTTTTCTTTGAGAATTTATCTTTTTGAACATCCGATTTCGTGAAAGAACTAATTTTTTCAGACGTTGGAAATGAATGAAAACCTTCGTGTCAAAAGGATCTACAAAAATCGATGAATTTTTCACAATTTCACTAACTGCGTAACAAGGATTGCCAAAAATAAAAACTAATTAAGAGCGCGAGAAAGTTTCCCAATAATTTTTTTTCTCATCCAATTTGAGTCCTCGAAAACTTTAAGTTAAACGAGTTAGTCCATTTTCTGCACCTTTTTTTTCATACGTTCTGTTCTTATTTTGTTACAACAGGTATAACAATGTTTCTCAGTTTCACATTTTCTATACTAACTTACAATTAAAATTGCATACAATTTCGCTTCCATTTTTCTGATGAGGAGGACTCCAAACTACAGTAACCTCTCCAATTCCAGCGCCAACGACATCAGGGACGCCAGGAGCAGATGATATTCCACTATTTGAAAAAAGGTTTGCCATGATTTAATTTCTCGTGAGTTATTGAGAGAATCAAAATGATTTGATTGGATAAGGGCTAATTGAAATAATGTTTTCAAGCTCGGAAAATTGCTGTTTTGCCTATAGCAGAATTTCACCGGGATTTTTCCATAATAGTTTGTGTTCCACTGATCTTGCCGTCCTTCCTCGACAACTTTTGCTCCATTTGAAACTTCAACCATGAATTTTTTCGAATCACATCTTTAGTAAAGTTGTATCAGCTTCTAACCGATCTCGAACAGATCAGTTTAGTTTTCAGCAAGTGTCCGTTGAATTATCAATGTTATATTGCGTCCAATTTGTGATACTCAAGAATCCGGAAAGTTTTCTGATATTGAGTTTTGCGGATTTCTCAAGGAATCAAAAGTTCTTCTTATTGAATGAAGCTAAATTGATAATTATTTCTCGGTTCCAAAAAATCGTCAAACATCGTCAACCATTCAGAAGCGATTCTTTGGTAGCGTTCCAGTTTTGAACGGAATAATGTGTTTTCAAATTTTACTCCACCTGATCATCAGAAAACCAATTCTAAATTCTTGTTTCGAACAATTGGGAAATTTCTTTGGCATTTTTTGAAATCAATTGTCGAAGTTGATCGACTCGCAAAATATTGAAGTTTTTATTATATACGAAAAGCATTCGTTTTCAAAGTTAGTTTAAAAAAAAGCAACTATGAAGACATTCAGCTTCAGGCGTGTTTTACTAATAAATTGAAGATTAATAGCCTGTTTCTGGTTCATGGTAATAGTTACGCTATTTGAATTCTATTGATTGGTTCCACTAAATTCCGAGAACTTGGAAACTACGCGAAACTGTGATCTCGTTCAGAAGCTATCCTAGGATAAATGAATTTTACTGTAAGCCTCATTGAAAGTTACGGTTCTCACTACTTGGAAAATCTGTTACCTTGAACCAGAAACAGAAGATAGAATCCAATTTCACTTTACGTTTATACATTGAATGCATAATGATTTTCTTCAAGTTAGGAAAATGTATCAAAAATCGTAACGACTCTTGTGCAAACTCAAAATTTTTCACAGCGGTTGAGAAACGGGGGAATCAATCAACTGATTTTTCAAGCTTTGATTAATTGAAAATTTTCACAAGTTTCGTGCTCCAACTTTGTCACAAAACAGGTTTTGTTCAACTATATTGAAAAAGTTTTACAAACTCAAAAATAGTTTACAGCATACTTGTGATGGGCCGGGCCGGGCCGACTGAGGAATTTCTACCGGCCCGGCCCGGCTGGCTGGGGGTCAAATTTTTTGACACTGAAAAATAAAATTTTTTGTCTTTTTTTTCGATAATTGTAGTAGTTTTCTAGATAAAATATTGATATTTCCAGCAAGAAAAAGTCAGAAATTTCATCAAAATCACAAAAAAAAACTGAAAAAATGACCCCAAATTTTCAAAATTTTTTGAATCCGAGCCGACGGGCCGGACCGGGCCGGCAGAGTTTTTACCATCGGCCCGGCCCGGCCAGGCCCGGCCCGCAGAGTTGTACGGAACTCCGGATTCCGGATTCCGAATTTCGTATTCCGGTGTTTTTCTCATTCCGGATTCCGTTTTCCGGGTTCTGCAAAATGAAATTTATTTCCGTTATAACTCAAAACTTTCAAGTCAAAAAAAATGAAAGAATTATAGAGAATATTTGAGCGATATTCCGGTATTCAATGCTTCTAGCATGAGAAGGCTTCTGAAATGCACTGAAGAACGGAGCCAAACTACATTCCTAGCTCAATCGATGTTCTAAGCTTTGAATCTCTCAAAACCAATAATTCCGGATTCCGAATTCCGTACTCCGGAAAAAAAGAATGTTCCAAATTCCGGATTCCGGATTCCGAATGGTTTACGGGAAAAATAGAAGACTTCCTCACGGAATATTTGCGAGTTTTTCAAAACTTCTTTACTAACTAAAAAAACAGTACAATTTCTAATTGAAGACGCATGAAAAACGCGATTGCCCAAAAAACCGAGCATTCGCGAAAATTAATTAAAAATACTGTTTCAGTGAACTATGATCCACACTAGTTTTTCATAGAAACTCAGTCTTTTGCAGGAGTACCTTTTCCAACTAACCTTCATAGATAAAATGGAGCCGCCCGATTCTCTGAATCATGTCCATTTAACATCCGTGCCATCATCTCTAAACTCGGATCCCTATCAATAACAGGTGATGGTGTTGGAAGTCCAGAAGAATCGAAATCGACATTGGAGTCTGGTGATTGAACAGGCACTTGTCGAACTGATCGGGTTGTAGTGACTTTTGTGACTCGAGTCACCTGGAAGAAAGGGAAATTGGGATGAGTAAGGATCAGGGTTGGGATTTGACATTTAAGGTTTATACGGATTCTAAATTAGTAAATTTTACGGATTCCGTAAAATAAAAAATAGAAAACCTTTTAAGGTTATGGAACATAAAGTACTTAATTAAAGTTTTGTGAGAAATTGGAGCATGTCACTGTTGGAGTCCGCATGATAAAACTGGAACTGGTTTTTTTCGGCCGACCTTATGTCAGATGGTCACCCTAAGTCTCCTAAGTACAAACCACAGTATATGATTAGGCTCCGCCCCTTTCCTACTGTAGACGATGCTCGATGAGGAAAAAAATAAAAATTTTTCCTTGTAGAGATAATCATGAAATCTCAACGGGAATCAACTTTTGGTACTAGTTATGATTTTTTTGAGTTCTGGAGAGAATTCTGACCTCACGTCTTCAGGACGAAAAAATCGATTTTTTTGTGAAAAATCGTCAAAAATGTCGATTTTCAAAGTTGAAACTGGTGTCCTGGAAAATTTTTTCATTACGCACGGACTGTTTATGTTTTCTATGAATACCTACATTCCATGGGGTCACACCATAAAAATATCTCCCTAGGTTTCGCGGTGTCTCAATGCCGATTCGCAGCGATTTTTGAATTCAGTTCCTAAAATTTCAACGTATACCTATACATGGTCAAACGTTCTGAAGTCTCAAAATTAGACGGCACTTTTCCCACGTTTAATACCAACCAAAATCTATCTTTTGAGAAAGTATGAGCCATCCATATCATCGTTTATTCACGTAACAGCGATTATTCCTCGTTGTGTTCAGTTATTGAAGGTAACATATTCCGACACTTCTCTTGAAAAATTTTTCAACTATGCACGAGCATTTTATTTACGAAATGGTAAATTCAAGTATATACAATGTTGCCACAAAACTATCCCCTCCGTTTTCACGGTGTCTCAACTAGTAGCGAGTATTGCTAAACCTTCGTTATGACTGAGAACAAACTATGCAAAATTTCGGGCTTGAGACACCGCGAAAACGTTGGAGATAATTTAGTGGCGTAATTGTATATACCTGGAGTTGCCGTTCCGCAAATAAAATGCTCGTGCATAGTTGAAAAATTTTTCAAGAGAAGTGTCGGAATATGTTACCTTCAATAACTGAACACAACGAGGAATAATCGCTGTTACGTGAATAAACGATGATATGGATGGCTCATACTTTCTCAAAAGATAGATTTTGGTTGGTATTAAACGTGGGAAAAGTGCCGTCTAATTTTGAGACTTCAGAACGTTTGACCATGTATAGGTATACGTTGAAATTTTAGGAACTGAATTCAAAAATTGTTGTGAATCGGCATTGAGACACCGCGAAACCTAGGGAGATATTTTTATGGTGTGACCCCATGGAATGTAGGTATTCATAGAAAACATAAATAGTCCGTGCGTAGTGAAAAAATTTTCCAGGACACGAGTTGAAACTTTGAAAATCGACATTTTCGAAAATTTTTCACAAAAAAATCGATTTTTTCGTCCTGAAGACGTGAGGTCAGAACTCTCTCCAGAACTCAAAAAAACTATAAATGGTACCAAACATCGATTCCCGTTGAGATTTCATGATTATCTCTACAAGGAAAAATTTTTATTTTTTTCCTCATCGAGCATCGTCTACAGTAGGAAAGGGGCGGAGCCTAATCATATACTGTGGTTTGTACTTAGGAGACTTAGGGTGACCATCTGACATAAGGTCGGCCGAAAAAAACCAGTTCCAGTTTTATCATGCGGACGGATGCTCGATTCTGTCGCAAAACGTTAATTAAGTTTTCTCGTGTTATATTTTTTTTCGTATTTTTTGGAATCAAAATAAAAAATGATTTTTTGAGTGAATTCAGTAAAAAAAAGTACTAATAAACTAAACTCACTGAAAATTCAAATCAGATAAAACTATTCTGAAACTGTGATTTTTTTTTCGAAACTTTGATAACGAGAAAATTTCACAGTCCCAAATTTATGTTTCGCAAAAAGGGATGAAACTTTAAGCTTATTTTGGATAACTACAAACGGCTGAAGAAGAAGCAGTAACAACTTTGATTCTATCAAAAATGTCAAAAATCATTGAAACTGGAACAACCAAAAAAAGACATTAGCATCTGATTGGAACCTGAAATTAAAAAAAAAAATTAAAACTTAATTGGTGGTCGTTTTGACTCGAAAAATGATGAAATGAATAAGTAACTACATAGAGTGAAGAGATCTTCTAGATTCCAGGGATCAACCTTTTAATTTCAACTTGTTTCAGAGATTTTTTTTTTACAAAATTGTTGTTGTTAGCTATCCGAATTTTTAGAAAAAATTTCGGATTCACAAAATTGGTAAGCTTTGGTGATTGGTAAGCAATATTGGTAAGCTCGTGTCATGTAATGCAACCTAATGCGTTGTGTTATCCAATATCATCCACTCGAAAAAAACTAGCAATGTTCCAACAATAAAAAAAAATTCTAAAAGTTACAAGGATGTGGTCCTTTACTCCACTTTCACACAGATGGAAATGAAGTTATGCACATATTTTTTCAGTTTCAATTCTGACGTATTCTTACTTGCAAATAACCTAGATAATCGATCTGTCATTCCATTTTCTTAAGTTTAATAAAACATTTTTAAAAGTGCCTAATCCATCTTTTTTTCTACAAGTTTCTTTTTTCTCACTGCGTCTCTCTGTTGAAAAATAGGTTGTGAGAACATCAGGGCCATCTGATGTCACAAATTTTATCTGTGAGATTTGCAAAGGAAATTGGATTTTTGGATACGTTTTGTTTGTGGTTATCCCCGGTAAATTCATATGAGCAATTTTGAATGAGTCAGGGGAGAATTAGGACAATCTGAAACACAGCATATTTTGAAAAGTAAGAAATTTTGGAGTCTGAAGAGAACAATGAAATAGTAGATTTTTCAGATTTTTGACAGTTTTATTCAGAGAGAATGATGTACTTGTCCATAAACTATCACAAAAGCACTTCAGGAATTTTGAAAAGTGTTAGAAACTTTGATTTTTTTCAATATTAGAAAAAAGGCAAAGCTGAAACCACGTTCAATGCTATCAACAAAGATGGTTTTAAATATTCAGAACAAAGGAGAATCTGGGAAAGTCTCTAAAAACTCAAATAATTGAGATATTCGACTATGGAAAAGCAATAATCATCAAACATTGTTTTTCTGAAAATCACACTTGTAAAAACAGACTGGAACAGAAAGATTATCAAAAACAAAACAGTGGAAAATACTGTTTTATGCTGATTACTTTCATCAACTGTTTATTTCCAAACTGATAAGGGAAACGAATAAAACGAACAGAATTGAATTATCCAAAATAGCTTGCTTTAGAAGCGAAGTCAGTTGGTGATTTTGATGAGAATTGAAAACTGTAAGCCGAAGTTCATAAATGAATATCAGTAATTCACAGACTTGTCACGGGCCGGGCCGGGCCGGGCCGGGCCGGGCCGCTGGAGGAATTTCTACCGGCCCGGCCCGGCCCGGCCCGGTCGGCCCGGGGTTCAAGACAAAACATGTTTTTTTCAAGTTTTTTTTTTGAAAAATTTTTTTTCGCGGTTTTTTTTCTAGTTTTTTGGCCTATGTTTTCAGGGAGGAAATTCTGATCTATTTTTGAGTAAAAAGACCCAGGAAAAGTTTCAAAATAGTGTTGAAAATCGCGAAAAACGTGCTTTAAAATTCAAAAATTTTCAAACCCGGGCCGACCGGGCCGGGCCGGGCCGGAAAATTTTTCATCGGCCCGGCCCGGCCCGGCCCGCCGGGCTTTTGCGGGCCGGCCCGGATTTTGACAAGTCTGGTAATTCAGAAGCTTACTTTTTGCGTATCACTGTTAGGGCCTACGGTTTATGACAATGAGGTGTCAAATAAACAAACATTCGCAGTATCAGTTCCAAAAAAACTTCAAGTTTCTTAAACTCCCAATGATTTTTTTTTGAAACGGATGTCTTTAGTAGAGGCTGAAAACTGTCCTCCAAAGACTGTATTTTTTCAAACTAAAAACTGTTTCAATTTCTTTAGTCTGGGTGACTGCTTCAAACAAAAAAATTGTTTCAGATTTAGGTATATTGAGAACGAAACTACATTATAACGCTTTCAGTGGGGCAACAAACTGAAAGAAATTTTTGTAGTCGATTCACTAGTTCAGAAACCGAAATCTTGAATATTGAAGGAATGATGTGGAATAAATTTCATTTTTTACAGACACTAAAAACTGATTGAATAATTTTTGAATAAACTTTTGACTTAACTTTGAAACTTCACTTGATTCTATTTGGAAAGGTTTCTGTCTGTTACACTTATTCTATGAAAAAGCGAAAACTTGAAAACAATGATAATTGAATTAAACTAAACTAATTCGTTGGTCTTTCCATGTGGGCGCTATTTCATGGAATTAGCAATTTCGAATAAGACCCCTTAGTTGTGGAAAACCAGGCTTGTTTCATGAATAAGTCAAAGTTTCCAGAAATCTACTTCATCTACCTCCCATTTTAAGGTTTCCCATCAGACGAAACTCTCTTCACTTGACAGTAACTCTAGAGGGAAACAACGGAATCAATGTTACTAAAGAAACAGTCTATTTATCAAAACTGAAAACTTTTTTTCCGTAGCAATACCGCTATAAGTCTACAGGATAGGTAGTTATTCTTAATGGGACCAGCCTCATCTCAACAAATTTCCCACAACTACTCATCGTGTTGCATTTAGGAAAAAAAACTCAGAACGGTAATCGCTGAAGAAGACTTACAACATTTATGTAGATACTGAGTTCTGGGCCCTCATTTATCGTGGTTATCGGATGTTGGAGAAAATCGACTTAGAATTGTTATCAGTATCATCAGTTGTCTCTTTGAAAATGAACTGGAACGGGAATTTTTCAATTCAAAACTACCGTTTTATACAGGCTTGAGATTAACTTCCAGTTTCAGCCTACATATTCCCATAGCGACAATTGTGTAGAGAAGGGCCTAAACTTCTGATAATAAAAATGCTGTATATGATTTATTAGTCAAATCATATTTGAGTTTTGATTATCTCAAATTTGAAACGGCACTTCAGATTGTTTGGATAAATTAATTTTTGGTAACATAAAAGGATCAAGTTTCAACTCTTTTTTTGATAGTCATTAAAAGGATTGTAAAAAAAAGTTTTCTTGAAAACTGAACAAATTCGTCAAGATAATCGATACATGACTTTTCGATGGCTGAGAAACTTTGAAAAGTTGATTCATCACGATAATATCATTGTTCAGAAAAAGGGATTGTGAGTAGTTTTTATCTGTTGCAATTCCTCCATTAAAACTCTGAAAATTCTAAATATTATTCGGCATATCTTCATTCGCTGCTTTTCCCATGTCCGTGGTTTTATTATGGACAGAAAACTACAGAAGAACATAAAGTACACACAGTACATTTCTGAGCAGAACAAAATTTTCTCCTTTTTTTTAAACAAGGCATTTTTCAACAACATATTGAGGCTTCATTGAACCCATTTTCAGACCAAATGGAATTAATTTCGCAAAAAAAACGAACTTTTTTCTTATTTCCTTAAAACTGAAAATGTTTCAACTCTTTTTTTTTCCGCTTCCACATTCTTATTATAATCTGCAATACTATTTTTTTCACTGATTTTCATAATAAAGCCCCCAAAAACTACTAATCTTTTGTATTTGATGTACTCCATCCTTATTCGTAAAATGTTCATATCCCTCTTCTGGTGGGTTATCATAATGTGATTCAAATGAATAAGAATAAGAAGATCCTCTAGCCTTAGTTGGTCCGGCAAGAGATTCTGTCAGGTAGGATGTGGCCATTCTGGAAATAAAAATATATCAGGACTATAATTCTAGACAGGGTTTTTTTTCCGAGTTACCGGTTTCAAAGTATTCAAATATTTTCTAGTTTATGAACGGACTAGATAAAACTGACTAGTAGTGAAATGCCCCGATTTTTCTCAAAATTTTGTAACGATTGAAAAACAGAAAAATTAATTTTCCGCTATTTCAGAAATTTTTTGAAATCAAGACTAAAATTGGCTGGCGTTCCATTGCTAGATATCAGAATATTGACGGTTGCTCCCCACAATGATATCATAATTTTCAGTTACTTGTTGTTCATGGTTTCATGGTGAAACCGTGATTAGTTGTATAGTTATAAAGTATTAGAGTCAGAATCGTCTGAAAAAAAAATGAAAAATTTTCTGAAGCTGATTTATGCAGTGTGTGTTATCGACACTGATTCGATAAATTTATGGATGAAATTATCGATAAATTTATCGATAATTTTTTTCGTCAGTTTTTTATCGATAGTTTGTCGATAAATTTAACGACAAATTATCGAAAAATTATAGAAAAAAATGTGACAAAAATTTATCGATAAAAAGTCGGCACGTTATCGATAAATTTATCTTTTTTTTTTGATTGAAGATTTAGTGGGAAAAAAATAATTATCCCACGTGTTCCAACAAAAAAAACCAAGAAGTTCCACTTCAAATCTGGAAATGTCCTCTGTTCACGTTTCTTGTTGGTTTTTATCGGTTTTTCCAATAAAATTTTGATAATTTATAATTTATCGATATATATTGGTCGATGTTTTGATAAATACTCACTCTTTCTGACTTTGCCTGCAAATCATGACAGCTGGTTCCTGTTTTCATACAGGCGACAATTCTGTTTTTAGAAACATGCGACGTCAACTCGTGAATTTTGGATTTCCAATCATTATGATAACACCAACAAGGACCAGGAAACTGTTTTCTGGTTCAGAAAAGCTTCAAGCAATTCACTAACATTTTACGTCATTCGTAGATTTGGGGAAAAGGTGGAAAACTCAGAAAACTCAGAAAAAAAAAGAAAATTCTGTAATTTTGAACATTCAACTTATTTGTTCAATTTTTGTCGAAAGTTTTTTGAAGGTCGTCATTTAAAATAATACAACCTAAACTAAAATTTTATTTCTACTAGCTTCGAATTTTTTCAATGAATTAGTTTTTCCATCAATGGATTTTCAAAGAACATTTTATCGTCGGAGGGAGCATTGAAAGAACTCAAAGATAACTTTTGAGAATTTTGCAATGCGCTCGAAAATCTCAGATTCATCGTTCAGCGGATAATTAACGAGGAATGGCTTTTGGCTCGTTGTTAAAATTTCTAAAATATCTGAAAATTCAAGCTCCTAATTTTACAAAGGATATAGAAACACGACCATAGCTTCCTACATTAGATCCAAAGTTTAAAAATTCAAATTCGTGACAAATGAAGACTAAACTAAAATTCTGTTCTATGAGTTTGACTTATAATTGTAACGGTATATAGATTTGTTATTGATAGATAATTTTTTGAACAAATCTTTTTACTTCTGTACGTCAATTTTTTACTAGATTCTCTGCAAAATTCTCAAAATAAAATCTCTTAATTGAAACTGTTTCTTACATTCTATATTTTCATGAATGTTTTCTGATTTTCAGTGAGCTTCTAGTGTTTTTCATATGTAATAATAAAATGAGAAAAACTACTCTGGTTCAACAACCTGATTCTCAACGAGCCACTCCTGCGGTACTGCCTCTTTTGGTACTGTGCTGAAATTAAAAAAAAATTGAATGCGAACTTTTGAGATCAAAGGAGATGAAACTGGAATATTGATTTGATACAGTCACCCGAATGGATAAGGATCTGGGAACAGAGATATCTATTAGCAACCGCATCTCAAATTGGAATCGAGGGTTGATGAATTAGGGACAAATATGAGCAATTTGAAACTGGGGTATTTAGTTCAATCAAAATTATTTTTTAAAATGGAAAAGGTGTAGACTGTGGAATTCAATAGAGAAACACTTATAGAGGCATGACAAAAGAGGAGGAAAACAAGGAGATAAGTAGCAAAATTATGGAACTAAATGTACTCTTTTCAAAAGGAGAAACTGTTTTTTTCGGGGCTTTGCGGAAGGTAAATATTAGGTCAGTACTAGATCAGAAAAATGGTTTTTTTGTAAATTTTTCAAATTTAACGTCGAAATTCCAATCCCAAACACAAAGTGGTAAACAGGATGAATTTCAAAATGTTCTGAAACAAGAACTTTCTGACATAAAGTTCCAAAATTTGGCGGTTTCTCTAGCTTACTTTCAATGAAAATTGGTTGATCAAATTTCAAATGAAAGTTGTAAAACTGAACGGTATTATTTTCAAAAAGGTAATCTATAACGATTTCACAAATTTTAGAAACATTTTTTGGACACACACACACTCTGTAATGACGATTGAATGTAATAATTGTTGCTAAGATGAGATATCAACCATAAGAAGCAGATAACTTTTTTTTGAATCAATTACAGCAAATGTCTGCAGAGAAATAATGTTGTTCTAATAGGAAAGTTACAGAAGTTGCAGCACAAAATGGCCTTATTAAACAGAGAAAACTAGGAAAAAAGTTTAGAACGATCCATAAATATCAAAGAGGATATAAATATGGAAACCTAGTTTTTCATCCAAGTTATCATCTCTAGAAACTACAAATTAATAAAAAATCAATTTTGGAGTATTGGGAACGTAAAAAAGTACGAATTATTTTGAAGAAGTTTTCAGTTTTATAGCGGAAATTTAGCAGGTAAGAAGTTCGAAAAATTATTATTCTTTTGAATGGTTCTAACAAAGCTTATAGACTGAAAAGTCAGGTAATAGTGAGAAGTGAGGTTCAGACACCTATTCATTCTGAATTATTGAACAGATAATCCAAAGTCAACCCTAAGAAACAGAATAAACCCAAGTTTTCAATGGAAAATCATTATGAACGCGTGAAAAAACTGCTGTTTCTGACAGTAAATGAATGTTCTCAAAATAAATTATGCATTAATTGATCAAAATATAGAAAGTCGGCTTTCCAAAATCATCAAAGCTAAAACCGTTTGGATTTTTAAAAAAATGCTATCCATCAAATAAGAATTCTGTGTGCAATTCATGAAATGTATTCGAAACCGAGAAAAATACAAAATAGTGAATGTCGGGTTCAAGTGTCAAAAAAGTACGATTTCAGTTTTTCGTGAAAATACAAGAAAGAATAAGATCCAGGAGATTTTTATTCTCGATGAGTTTTTATTCTCGATGAATGAAAGCTAGATAAGAGAAAAACTTGTCGAAACGGTAATAAATTTGAAACTCCCAGCGAATTTCTGAAAATAATTTGAACTTCAGCCTGAAAATTTAAAGGTTACTTAAAACACAAAACCCACAGAGAAATCTGAAAATTCACCGAAAGTTCTTGATATCAGCACGGCCAGCCAAAATTTAAGATTCGGAGTGTTTTTGACAAAAAAGGGTGTTCGGGAATGAACTTCAGGATTTCCTTTTTTGCAAGGCCGGACGCGACCGGCCGATTGAGGAAGTCAGACTTTTTGTACAAAAAATTTATATTGATACAGTTTGCGACATAGATACAAAAGTTACCATACAAAACTCCTTCTCTTATAAACATTTTTGTGAATTTCATGCTCAACTCAGTGTTTGAGAATCTGTGAAACACAGATGCTATATAAGCTTCCAGAAATACATATAAATTGAGAAAATTGAAAAAATAAAAAAAAAGCCGTCTCGGCCGGCCTTCTTTTTAAAAGCCGCGGAAAGCCGTGAAAATGCCGTTAGTTTGGGACAGCCTTGCTTTTATTAGTTCTAAATCTCGAACGTGAAATCAACGCAATTGTAACAGGCAGAATTTCAAAATGTTCTAAAACAGAATTTTTTTGCAGAAAAATTCAAAACTTGGCGGTTTCATGAGTTTATTAACGCCAAACGTAAAATGGATTTTTAATGAAGCTGTTGTGCGGAGAAGTTGAGCGATTAAAAGATATTGGTTTTCAAACTCTGAGCTATCATACAATGAAAATTCAATAACTTTCAGAAAAACCTTTTCAGCCTAGTGAACTTTTTTACTATTGTTTTGAATGCAATGGTTGATAAGATCGGATACCAATTATCAAAAGCAGATTATTGAAATCGACTACGAGATTTATATACAAGACAGATACGTGTTGTGATTAGAAAGTTGCAAAAGTTAAATCACAAAAAAAACCACATGAAACAGAAAAATAAACTAGAGAACTTTTAGAGCATTAGGGAAAGAAAAAGACCGGATGAAATTGAAGCAAAAGTTTTCAGTTTTATAGCGGAAGTTTAGCAGGTAAAAAGTTGAAAAAGTTAGTTTATTGGAATTATCTACATGTTTTTGAGTAACAAAGTTTGCAGACGAAAAAACCAGGCCATAGGGAAAAATGAGGTTTCAGTGTTTACCAGAGTTGTACGGAATGAATTTTTAAGATTTCGGAATCCGGAATTTCCTTTAAAACTACGAAATCCGGAAGTCGGAATGATCTCTTTTCACCTTTAATACAGAATTCCGTACAACTCTTGGCCTGGTTTATAGCGCACTCTGGTGTATATCCTAGTTTAAGGCATGATACATCGAAGAATCAGAGAATTCATCCTGTAAAGTCAAATCTGAGAAACGGAAAATCAAAATCAGGTTTTCTATTGGAAATCACTTTGAATATGAAAAAAAATGATGTTTCTGATAGTCCACAAGTTTTTGCAGTACAAAAAACTAAGGTTTATGTGAAATAATGGAAACATTGAATTTTTGGATCTTTAAGATACAATTTTATTGTGGAACTAGATTCCGAACTCTAGAACCTTGAATTTGTTGCTCTCGAAATAGTAACATAGTTTTTCAAATTTGTGATGGGAAAGTCAGATTTTTGGAACGTCGTGTCAATATCGAATTAATTTATTGTTACCCGAAGCTTACAAACCTAGATTTTGGAACTGGAATTTTTTTTTCTGACTTCACGCGATCATGACACTACTTTTTATCGAGATTAGCTAGCAAGAAAAAAAAATATTTAGATTTCGAAACTTCAAAACGATTCTCTTTTCTGATTCTTCACAGATTCGATAGTTCATTATGTTGCTAATAATGGAGTAGCTTCAGATCTCTGAAGTTTTCTTCTGCTGCTCATGAAACGGTATATTTTCTTCATAGGTTTTCCAATTTTAAGAGGGAAAGTCACAGTTTTGACAGTTGATTGACTAGAATTCTACCATTGCCGCTGATCAAATAGTCGACATCCGAAGATATCAAATCAACATTTTGAAGCTGGAAACACTTGTTTGGTTTGATTTGTAGTGAAGATCAGTTCATTCAAATGAACGCAGTATCAGCTGAAACATGCTTGAACCTTATTGATCTTGAACTAGGTACAGTAATTTTTTTTACCTAAACTAAGTGATTTTTGTGAGCCAAATAGTTCATTTTTGAAGTTTTTACTCAAAAAATCAGTTACATAGAAAGAGCTTTCTTAGAAGGCCTTTAAATGAAAAATCACGGAAATACGAATCTGATGAATATCGACAAGATCAGTTAAAACACACATTAACATCATGTTATCTTGGTTTTGAAATGGTAAAGAAAATTTAAGTTATTGAAGTTTAATTCTGTTTTTTTAAATTTTCTTATTGGGAAGCATGGGTTTTGAATGAAGAAAACAAAGTGGAAAAAAGTTAACAAAATGAACAGATCTGAAGATTTTGAAACAGTTTGTTTTCGGATTTCTCACAATATTTTGAGCTGGTATAGTCAACGCAAACGTCTGCATACTCTACTGCAACCCCGCCCACCTCGTAGGAATAGTTCTCCTTTTGGAGAGAGCGGCCAGACACGCAGAGAGTAAATGTCTGGCCGCTCTCTTCAAAAGGAGAACTATTCTTCCGAGGTGGTCGGGGTGGCAGTAGAGTTGGTATGCAGACGCTTGCGTTGACTGTACAGTTCCAACCATGGAGTAGCTTTAAAGCTTTAAAGATTCGAAATCTTAGTTCTGTTGGTTTTGAAACAATATTTTTTCTCTAAACTTTTTTAGTAAACTTTTTTTTACTGAAACGCCATTTTAACAAGATATGTGTGTGTTTTTTGAAATTTGATTGAATCTTGTCACTCGAAAATGATAAATCTGGGTTCTAAACATTGCAAAAAAAAAACAAAAAAACTGAACCATTGACTAGGGTTAGAACAATACTGATTCATTTTGTTCTAGAAACATTAAAAAAATGTTTCCGTAGTTTCTGAATTATTGGTAACATTAACATAAAAGGGTACGGAAGATGAAAATTACGAGTTTTCAGCTGAAAATTGTAAGTTTCTGACCAAGATGACGACGTTTTATTTGAAAACCTTCAATTGCGCTATCTATCGTTTCAAAAAATTTCAAAGTCTAGACATCTAGATTTCGAAACTGTGAGATTTTTCGTAATATTATCGTTTTTTTTTCAAATTTAGAAACCACGCGTATTCAAAACTGAGAAATGACAGATCTGAATGATTTAATTTTATTCGTTTTTCATGTTTCAGCTCTATTTTATGAAGTTTCGAAACTGTATTTTCCTAATATTTTTGGAGAGATGACATTTATTTTGATTTAATTCTATTGATGAAGTTGATTTGCCAAAATTGACGATGTGAAATGAAATGACCTGGAGAAAATTGGGAACTGATGATAACACGAGACGAACATTATTTTGGAGCTGAAATAGGAGAATTTGACTTCCAGAAACAGAAAAAAAAGATTTTGATTGAACGAGGAATAACAACTAAAAAAAAACAAAAATATATAAATTCCGAAATTTGCGCTGAGAGAAACAAGCATGTAGAAGAACAATCACGAACAATATGGAGCTAGCGAGTAGCCCGGAGAAACTTTTAAAAATACAGAGCGTTTGGAACAATAAAATCAATTTCAAATTTTTTATTTAAAATATAGGGAAAATGGTATTTTCTGGTAACATGAATGTTCATAATAAAACAGTAGGTGGATTAAAAATAACAAAAATAATGAGAAGCATTGCTTTGTTGTGAAAATAAATAAAGAAGTTTTACAAAATGATTAAATTTGAAATATTCAGGATCAATTGTTGGTATCACATTGATGTTTTCTGAAAAAGATTTCGAACAAAAAATTCTATGCTAGACTCAAATTCGGAAGGATTCTGAATTTCAACTCAAGACCACGAGAATCAGAGTTGTAAGGAATTTCGGGTTCCGGATTCCGTATTCCGTACTCCCATTTCCGGATTCCGAAATATTGGATTTCGTTCCGAGTTCCGTTTTCCGGATTCCGTATGAACATAACTCATTCCGTTACAACTCGAAAATTTCAAGTCAAGAATTATAGCAGACTTATGGAGAATTATCGAGCGATCTTTGAAATATTCACTGCGCCTAGCATGAAATGACTTCTGAAAAGCACGGAAAAACAGAGCTTACTTTTCCAAGTCAATCGTTTTTCAGCTTTGAATCTCGCAACGCCAATAGATCCGGATTCCGAATTCCGTATTCCGAGAAAAAAGATATCTTCCGGTTTCCGGGTTCCGAATTCCGGAATCGAAAGAGTTCATTCCGCACGACTCTGATGAGAATCACGACGGCATTTAACAAAAATTGAAATTATATGAAGTTATGGATTTCGTGGAACTGGGAAAAAAAACTGTAGAGATACCCTATTGAACTGTTTCACTCTTATTTATCAATTTTTGTCGGGAGTTCCACGTCTTGAATTGAGCTAACCGGTGAAAAGGTGGGTGTTCCGTATGGTTTATTGAGTGTTCCGTGTCATTTCTTATTATCAGTGATATCATGTAGTGTTGAGAAAAATGATAATCATGAAACTGCAAAAAAATATGTGATGAAAATTCAGATCATACAAAAATTTCGAGGGTTTCAAACTTTGGAGATTTGGAAAGAGATATTTGATAAAAGTTTCAACTGGAACTAGTGCATTATTACTGGGGGTCGTAGCTGTTTCATAAAATACACATGATGAAACTGAAAATTTACCAGTGCTGATCACAAATATTTGTTTTCATCACAACTAGATAATTAGAAACCACAATTTCCGGTTGATTTTCCCCTTTCAACAGATATCAAAAACGGATTTGTGGATAACAACCCCCACAAGAATATATTAATAACAACAATGAATATTTTGTAGAGGCGTAAAATGAGAGAGAGTGAGAGAGAGAGAGAGTGAGAACTTGAAAAAAGTGAGAAAATGGGGGTGGTACTGTCCCATCAATCCAATCAAAAAACGTGGCGGAATAAGGAGAGGAGGGGAGAAAAAAGGTTTTGTATACGGTCTTTTCGATATTTTTGTGTTTATGGTAAAATGTTTGACATGTAACTTAATAATGGGAATTTAGATTTGTAAAAGTAATATTGAGGAGGAAACAGGAGTTTTAGTCTAAAAAAATAATGAAATTCACCTCTGAAAAGTGGAAGATTAGGCTCAAAAACTGTGTTTGTAGACCAAAATCGATAATACATACTTTAGGAAATGAATTTTTAGCGTTTCGAATCTGTAAGCCGTCGCCTATTGCATTGGGAAATTCCTCTAGTACAAGAGGACAGTCTGGAACATTAGAAAATAGGCTTCACTTACAGGGTGCGGCATAAATACTGTTACACGTTCAGACTTGAATATTTCAAAAACTAGAGATCCAAAAGTGATGAGACTCGGCAAATTTGTTCAATATATGCTGTAGGTTAAGTACAAACTGAGTTTAGAACTATTGGAAACACTTTGAATCCATGACGCTCTCATGAATCGCCGAGTAGAGGTTCTCAGAGACACGCAAGCATTTTCGAGAAGCATAGGATCCCTACAAATGTAAAACTGTATCCAGGGTCTCCAGAGTGAATGAAAATATAGCTTAGCTATTGCCTCACGTTGTTTTGTAGTCTAAACATAAAACATCAAATTTTACTCAGATTATACGAACTTTTCCAACGTTAGTATACTGCCGAAAAACGGCTCAAATGTGTGGCTGGAATGAAATTTTCAGTTCCGATAGCCTTTTTACGACCAATCGTGATTTTTAATGGTTTTTTCTTCTAAATTGAGTATTTTGGACAGTTTTGAGAAGAATTTCCGAGTTTTGCCTAATACTTGGATGTTTCTACCGATTCATCAGAATTCAGAGAACCATTTTCCAGCGAACACAAAATATTCCTAATGAATTAATATGTACTTCGGAATGCGTAATTATGTGCTCAATTAATCGAAAAACAATTTTAAAAACTTTTGGAGCCTAGACACACCTATTTCTGGCTTTAGAATCTTCAGCGAAAAGTTTCTCAAACTGCACAGAAGCGCGCGCCTCTATTTGTGACCGATCTGTCTTAGGCTGCTACGATGGTGCAAGACTTCCATTGTTTGTATAACTAAGAAAAATATGCAGTTTTGTCATTATTCTACTGTTTTCAAACGTTTCTAAGTCGAAAACAAGTAAGCCGTTGGGTTTATAACCACCCCAAGTTGCCTTAAAATGACTTGATTTTGATCAATTTTGAACCAAAGTAACGATGCGACTGCACAGTTTGCTTGAAACTTTTCCGATCGGACCGAAACTTTCCAAATATGTTCAGAATGAAGCAATTTGTTAAATTCACTAGCTCTGACAAATCTAAATTACTTGGTTCCTTCTGCAAGGACCGGTAAAGTTGTGTAACAGTATTTATGCCGCACCCTGTACATATGTATTTGAAATCATTTAAAAGAGAGAAAAGTCTATCAAATATAGAAAAATTGGATGAAAAAATAAGACACTTGCGGCCAAAAAAAATTAGTCATCTAGAGACCGAAAAACCATATTATAACGCCAGAGCAAACTCAATAAATGTTCAATTTCGTTCTATGAAAAGAAATGTACACTACTTGGAAATGTACACTACAAGAAAATTAAGACCCTAAGAACCATTATACCCCGATATTTAAAAACGAGGTATTTGGGGTTAAAAATGAGACGTTCAGATATGAACATGGTTTTTTTTGTATCTCGAACAGCCGAGCTGAATCGATTGGAATCGAGAATTAAAATCTTTTGAACTATATGATGACCCCAAGAAACTGAAACAGTTACACGGTAATTAAGTACTTTAACCGTCTAAAAATTATGGAGGTCTTCAGAAACAGCAAAAGTCAGACTAAAGAGAACTCTAGCGACACCAAAGAAAAACTCAAATAAATCTCCAAAAACAGAATTTTTTGGTTTAGAAAACATTTTTGCGGTCCCAAAAAAGGAATGAGTGAGAGCTTAGAAAAATCAAATAAAAAACCCAATCCATCTGCTCTGACGAATACAGGGTGACAATTAATTATGGGAACACACATAATCAGTTATAGAAATTTTCAAACAAGAGATATCTTCACAATTTTTTTACTGAACAACAACTATATGTATGGGAATAGAATGCCAAAAAAGATTCTCGAATTGACTTCCTTTCTGGGAACGGACAGCTTTCAGACGTTTCTCCAAATTGTTGATCGTGGCCGCATGGTATTGTGGAGTAATCTTGGCCTAAGTTAGAACCAATTTATTCTGCAAGTCATGAACAGGCCTCAATTACATTCTAACGATATGTGACTCCAACACAAACCAAACAGAATAATTGAGAAAGTTCGGATCAGGGAGTTACTGGGCCACAAACTTTTGCTAATTTTCTCTGAAATCAACGCTTGGCTGAGCGCAATCGTTGATTTTGCCCCAGGAGTCGGGCCCAGTCTTTTTGGGATGTCCAATGACCTCCGGCAAAGTGGGAAAAATCCCACGAAAGTAGTTATTTATTTATAATGTTCTCCCGATAATAATTTTCATCGATTTTGACTCTTTTGTCGACAAAGATCAAGTCACCCTTTCCAGGTGATCTGACTGCGTTCCAAACCATATCAGAAGCAAGATGATGACATTTTTCATGGGTATTAGCCATAAAAGGATTAATCATATCTTCAGAAACAAGTTTTCAATCATTTTGAGGATTCGTTACTCCTTCCAGAGTGAAAACTTTCTCATCGCTGAAGACGACTTTCGACAAGTCATTAGCCGCGGCCCATCGAAGTAAGCGAAGTGCTTCTTCATACCGGCTCGCTTTGGATTTTTCACTGAGATGATGAGTCTTTCCGATCTTGAAAGAGCCTAAACCAAGACAGCTTTTAAAATTTTTCCGATCAGTTTCACGATTTGTTCCCAGCTTATTTGCGAGTTTTCTTTTGGATTTCCGATTATCGTCATTGATCCTCTTTCTGATCTTCTGACGAAGTTAGTTTGAATCGAAAGATTTTTTTCTTCCGCGTCCAGCTTTGACTGATATTCCACCTTTGTTTGACGCTTTAGTCACCAAAGTTTGGTAAACTCTATGACTAGATTTTTTGCAGAATAATAGAAAACATTCATAAAAATAAAAATAAAACTTAACATTGATAATCGAAGTCACAGTAAGCCGTTCGCAACGGAGTGAACTTTGTTCCCATAATTAATTGTCACCCTGTAAACTTCCTTCTTTCTCATTGTCCTTTTTCCAGTATCATCAACTGATGTGGCACCCCATTCCGAGCCATCTGCTTCGGTACCTTCTTCGGCTCCATTTCTTGCATCCATCCCAATGAGATCATCTGTAATTATAAACAAGTAATGAGAAATGCAAAATGGGAAGAGAAACGAGAAAAAAATTGACGAATATGGGATGAAGTAATAGAGAAAGGAGTTAACAGCCGCTGTCGCATTGCTTCAAAAAATGTTCAAAATAAGTCAAAGCAGTCATGAAACACGAAAATTGTCGAGGCAATTTGAGAAGAATTGAGAAAGATAGAGAAGCAAATTAGGCGAGAATGATTTTTTTATTCAGAAAAAGTACCTAAATTGAATCAAAACCAGTGAAGCTTTGAAAACTTCCAATGGAATCAACGGGTTGAGAATACCGGGGAATAAATTATGAAAATTTTGAAACACGAATGAATAGAATAAACTGTGAGCGAAATAAGGTAAAGTCAGAAAATATCGAATCGAAAGTGAGTGAATTAAATTTGGTGATAAAACGAAATTATGACCGTTGAGAAGAACGATAGAACAAAACTTTCATAAAAATGTCGATGAATTAGCAGAATCAAAAACTAGCAAGAGTGTGAAATCTTTTTTTTTTTTGAAGCATCGAATTCAAACAAGGCCGGGCCGGGCCGAAGAAATTGTCCACCGGCCCGGGACGGCCCGCCAGGCTATTTGGACAAATCTGCTGAAGAATAAAAAATTTGTAAGCAAAAAAAGTTAACGTCGAAAAATGTCGAGTTGAAAAATAAGGAAACGGGGGTGGGATGGACTAAAAAAAAATCTCACGTGAAGCCAATTGGAACTTTATCAAAACGTGAAAACTTTCAAAAAAAAAAAAGTAGGAGAAGGAAATTGAAGTCGTTTTTTTGTATTAAAAATAAGTAACGTTGTCGAAAAAGGAACGTTGTCGAAAAAATAACAGGCATGATATAATCATCCTGAAACATCAAAGGAATAGTTGTAATAGGAAGATAACAGCATGAGATGAAGAATCGACTTCGGTTGCAAATCGATAAAATCTGTTTGGAAATTGGTGAAAAGGGCATCAAAACAGAATCAAAACAGAAAAGAGTCCGAACGCTTATTAGGGCAGCTCTTGAGTAAAAATTGTATTTTTGAAACTGTAATATTTTTGTATAAAAACTACACTACTGTTTTTCTAGCTCTTAACCATGGTTTGAAAACTGTCAATAATGCGTCGCTCCCAACGTCGACAAAAATCTACCAATAAAACAACTGTCAACCACTATGGACATCGAGTTGAAACGAAAAAACAGCATTAACAAAAAGAAACACAATTGTAAGCCACATATGACGATAGATACTCCTGCTATAAGTGGCTTTACAATATTTCAAAAGAAAAGATTTTTAAACATGCAACTATGTTTTCGAAGTTAATCATACAGTAAGTTCGTATCTGAATTTACAATGACAAGGAAACTGTAGATTTTTTTTCACAAAAAGTTTCTTTTTCGTTAGGATGATGTCATATTGAAAACATGAATAAACTCTGATAGAGTCTTTGGAATTTTTCGGCTATTATTACGAACTTGCCATACTGATTTCATCAAACTTCCTGAGAGTGGGTTATAATTCTAAAAAACTTGACTAAACAGAGAATTTTTTGTCTGTCGCCACTATTAGTAAATATTGCTCATTTTATCTCAAAACAAACGAGAAAACCTGAGAGATGCATCATTACAACTGCAAAATCGTTCTAGTTCAAAAATCTAAACAATAAAACCAAAACCGATTCATACTTGTAGCGAGGAAAAATGTAAAAGATGTTTCTGAAAACTCTCTAAAACAGCAGTGTTTGTTTCCTAAATCGGTAACCTCATTATGAAAATGAGAAATATTTTTCGAGTTTTCACATCCAAAAATGCTATGAAACTAAAGTACAATGTCATCAACCAAACTTTCAATGGCTCTGGAAAATGTGTAGTTTTTTTTTTGGTAAATAATCGAAACTGATAACTGAGAAAAGAAGATATTCTGACCCCCAAAAATCTTGATAAATACCAAGGAATGACTAGGAAAAGCTACCGGAATGTTGAAACTTTTGTGAAACTGTAGTTATGACCTCATGGAAAAAATGAGCGTCGTTCAAAATTTTTTGGCCACTCAAACTAATAATCGTCAAAATCAATTATTGCTTTCGATGTTTTCAAGAACTTCTTACAATCTTCATGAAACTGGAACTATTAATGGGCCTGTCATTATTGAGACAAAAATTTTGAGGCATAAAAGGACGACGCATTGTTACTGAATTAATATTATTAGAATTTACAAATTTCATGGAACAGTTCTTTTTTTTTTAATTTTTCGCAAAGTTCGAGCTGATCTTCTTTTCATGAAAAACTATGGAAACCACATCAATACCTAAACTGATTCGAAAAACATCTTAGGATCTAAAAATATCCCGAAACAGTAATCTTTTAAGTGCATCTAAACTGCCTACATTTCTTCAGTTTGAACAAGATAAACCAATGTGAAAAAATGTACGAAATTAGTCGAGTCTTGAAACTTTGAAAGATTGAAAAAAAGTATTTTGATTTTGAAAATATCAGAACTTTGAAACAAGAATCGTAGTTTTTGGTAGACAACAACTGAACAAACTAACGAAAAAAGATGATGATGTACAGAAAATTGACAAACGGAAACAATCAACATGTATGCCAAATAATGAGATAAACAAAAACTTCGAAACGATTCCACGAAACCAGCGCTATGTAACTGTAATTGAATCTCGAAGCTCATTTGGTCGGCCAGTTTCCTCACTGAAAATTAAAATTCATTAGGTTTGAAAACAGTTTTTAAAACTTTGAAGGTAATGGAGTTTACAAACCGAACCACAGGGATGAACGGAAAATATTTGAAGTTGATGGAACAGAAAATTTAGGTTTCAAAATAGGAAGACAATGAGAGGGGATGAGAAAGGTTCTGATCACAAAACGTATTATGGGTTTTCATTCGAAATGAGATGAGTCAATGTCTTTGGAAATCAAAAAGTGGTGTTACAAAGTACGGGAAACCGTATTTTCTTTTGGCCAGGACAATGTTGCTTTGATATCTCGAAAAACTTGACTTTACTATTTCATGGCGACTATAGCTGTGTTCTAGATAACTCGAAAACGATACCTGCATTTTATACATTTGAAATAAGGACTGGAAAAATTGGATAGCAAAAAAGCATTTCTGATGCCAAATGTTGACAATTTCCAGGTAAAAGAAGCCATTTTTTCTTAAAATCATCCAAACTCGCATATATTCACACTGCGAATGGCTGTTTCAACCATACCTGTTCCGACGAAGCATATTTCGGAAGTGTTGCACAACTTGTGAATCTAACTGAATCTAACTTTTATTCATCAAGATGATTTCACTGGTTCATTAGCTTGTGATCCTAACTTAGGAAAAGTTTGAGAGCGTTAACATAGTAACAAGCGGCGATAATTTGGCTGTAAACATTCATCTTGAAACAGTTTTTTCCGTTTCATAGTTAGCACAAAAATATCTCCGGAATTACGAACGATAGTCTCAAAGTATTTCATGAATCTAAACAAATTCTGGATAAGGTTTTCCAGACTAAATTTTTGCACATTTCATTTTGAAGAATTCCACAATCTGTTTAAGAAATATGCACTTCATAACCTATACTAGTGAAACATTAAAAGTAATAGTTCAGAATGTCACAATCTTTAGAGAAGGAGTAGTTTATGCCACGGAAAATTGATCATGAGAATATCAAAAACAGTCCAATTTTATCTATAGAACTGTTTCATAGAAAATGTTTATACCATCGTGGGATTTTGTACTGAATATGCGCCCGGAATTATTGAAATGAACTAAGAAAGCCCTTTCACAGGTAACTTAGAATTCCCAACGGAAATGAACTATGAGGAACAGAATATCTCATTTCCTTAAAACTTTTCAATAGATGACAGCTAACTAACTGATTTCCGCCAAAAGTTAGTTTTTGACAGTGAAAATGAGAATACGAGAATTGTTGAACACTTCTGTCCGTTCCAAACAGTAAAATAAAAAAAAGTCTGAAACTGATAATTGGTTTGATGATTGTTGCGTGTTGGATAGACGGATAGATTGGTCAAAAAAAACTTTGAAAAAAAGAACTCTCACAATGATAACACGACTCTGAAATTGTAATTGTCGGGAGCGAAGATTGAAAATTGGTCAATTTTCAGATTCGAGGCGTCAGGATTCGCTGAGATATGGAATATTTCATGAGTTTATCAATTGTACATTCTACAATCGAATAATCAGTTATTATAATTTTCGGTTTTCTGTTGTAAATTTGTGGGAAAAAAAATTTGGTGCAGAGCAATTGGAAACCTTCATGATTAAATTTCACATTCTTCCACAATCTACCTCAAAATAAACCTCCAGTGTATTAAGTTTGGACTCAATTTTTCGGAGCTCCTAGAAACTTTTCCAATCAAAAATTTAGATTCAGACAAAAAGCGATCACTACTTTTGACAAACGAAACTCTATTCTACGACAATTGGTGAATAGGAACAGATGTAAAAAATCATCAATGTTTTGAAACATTCATATGTAATCTGAAGAAAAATTTTGGGAGAAAAACTATCGTCAAAAAAAGCAGATTACGATTGAAGATTGAGGGCTTCGATGGATAGATCAGATTTGATTTAATACCCATGCTTTTACAAACTTTCTGAAACATTACATGTGTTTTATGGAAGCGTAGTTCCGCTGTTGTGAAATTAGGATAAATTTCCAATTTGGAACATGATTTCAAAAAAAAATGCAAAAATTCAGTTTCTTGTGATAAATTTGGGAAAAAAAAAAGATTCGATGAAGAACATTGCAGATGTGGCCGATAGGTTTTACACAAACTAATTCAACTAAAGGCCTCGAGAACTTATTTTGAGACTTTTTCTCTGAAACAGTCTTGGAATAAAATTTTGTTTCAGAAAGCTGTTGAAATTAGATTACGAAATGATCTGTGATGCGAGAGGTGAAGTTAAACTGTCCCGATAAATGAGTTAGTTCTCACTTTCATGGGCTGACAAAATCCTGCCACATCTAAAACTATTTTCTAGCAAAAACACAAATTCACCGAAACTAAATAAAATATTCCCAAGCCCTTTTTTACAATTTTATGAAACATGAATGATGAGTTGAGAAATGTTGAAGGGGACATACCAAAAATAAGACTAAAATTAAAATTATAGCAAAATCAACAAACTGAAACCTAAAAAAAATCAGTTGGCAAATACACGAATTACTTTACCAAAGGTAATCAGCATTCCCATTTCAGTGATTTATCACACACAAAAGTGTGATAAATCTCTGGAATTCAGAATTATTAATCAATCGAAACGAAAATTGCTGAAACACTGAAATGACTTGTACGAAAAATAGTCAGTTTATCGTTACTTGAATTGGATTTCGATCATTTTCAAAACTTGATTCCTATAAAAACTGAAGAATGAATGAGAACATTTTTAGCTTGGAACTTCAACCAACAACCACTAAATGTTTTATTGAAAGAAACAAAAAGCACAAGAGAATAGCCGTTCAGCGAAAGCGTAATCTTATAAAATGTTATTAATTTTTCATCAGAATCTTATCATTTCTTGGTGTTAAGAGTAACGTTCATGTCAGAGTTGTACGGAATGGATTTTTTCAATTCCGGGATTCGGAATCCGGAATCCGGAATGACCTTCGAAACTACGGAACCGGAATTCGGAACGAACCCTTTTTTCCCGGAATACGGAATTCGGGATCCGGACTCAGTGGCTTTGCGGGATTCAAAGCTGGAAAAAGCGATTTAGTTGAAAAAGTAGTTTAGCTTCATTTTTCAGTACATTTTAGGACTGATTTCATGCTAGGCGCATTGAATACTGGAGTATTGCTCAATTACTCTCCCAAATTCTTCTATTTTTGAAGGGAATGAAATCTGTGTTTACGGAATCCGGAACACGGAATTCGGAATGAAAAAAAAAAACCCCGAAATACGGAATTCGAAATCCGGAATCCGGAATCCGGAATTCCGTACAACTCTGGTTCATGTCTTCTCCTATTACTGACATTCCGAAAATTTATGGAAGGTACAGAAAAAGAATAATGACGACTAAAATGATCAATTACATAAATTCCTAAAATCTGATACATAGTGTGTGCAACAGAAAAAAGTTGAGATAAGCTAAAAATCTTCAAACGGAATAAGACTATTTTTAATGAGCCTAGATCAGAAGTTGGAAACAGCAATTTTCTGAGGAGAATGCGAGTAATAACAAAGAGTCATAAAATATGGATAGCCCTGGAAAATGGCGGGGTCAAAAAATGTAAAACAAAAAAGTGAGCTCAAATTAAAATGTTTCGTCTCCTAGACCTATCGAAATTCGACAAAAAAACTCAAGTAAAGTAATAGTGATGAAACTGTAGAAACATCCCTTAACATAAGAGAAATTGTTCCGCTTTGGAGGCACCTGAAAACAAAGCTATTAGAGACAAAGCTGTAAGCCTGAGGGTTGCGAAAAGAGGGAAGGATTGAAAACGGAAACGAAAAGTGAATCATAAGATATGGGAAAATTCAGAATGAATTTAGATTCAAGGAGCAGCAATGAAATGGCATCAGGATGGTTACTTTAGAAAACATAAATTTGAATTCGATATTTTCATCGGACGACAATCAAAAACAAAAGTTAAAAAATTGAAAATGGCATTTATGAAACAGGATTTTTGAAAATATCCTTCATTAGATTAGCCGGACTCAAAATTATTGATGTTTCAATTAAGTTATCAATATGTTTGAAGAAATGGGAACGCAATCAACATCTTATCATCGCTTTAGCCGGTCAAAAAAAGTTTAGAATCCTAATGCAATGCATTTTTCAGAAACTATAATTGTCAACGTTAATATCGAAAACAAAATCAGAAAAGTAATATTATTTAGAAAAACTGCAAATTTTTCTTTTGTATTTCAAATTCCGGAAAAATTTGAAAAATCACAATACAATTGTATTTTTGATTTCTATGATATCTATTTGGCAATGCGGATCTTGAACGAATGCTCTTTTCAACAAACATATGAGACATGAATTTTTTTTCACTCGAGTTTCATATGGAATGGACCAATATCTATAAAATCGTCTGGAAAACTAATATAACGAGAAATTGATCCTAAATTCATTGAAACAGAAAAGAAATCTTCGAGCTAGAAAATTTCGTTTTTTTTTGATACGAAGGAAAGTACGACTAACATCAAAGATTTGAAGCACATTAATCTGGCTTCATTGAATCAGTTTTTTTCAATGTTTCGTTAGAATTATAGTTACTCTGGGATTGGTGGACTAGTTAATCAGGTAATGGAAACAAACTGATAAAACAGACCAGTAGCTTTTTGGTGTCAAAAAATAAATAGACTTCATTTGAAACAAAAAAAAACATTATCGAAACGAGAATACAATAATGTGACTTCACTGAAACAGTAGGATTGTTAAATGAACCTGATTCAGAATCAGTGATTCTGTCTTTGCAAACTAGTTAAGAGAGCTGTCAACAGAACCTAGCATTCAGAAAACCAATCAATAACTGTTACTACCCATTCGAAACTGCAAAAATAATCAGTTTTTACAATGTTTTAGAGACAGTGTTAATTCAATCCTGCAAACCAAGAAAATGTAGGGTAACGAAAACGGTTCTAGACGTTAAAAAGGTCAAAGTCAATACTGTTTACCAGGAAGAGAACAAACAAGAAAAATCTTAATTTGATTTTGATACTAACTGATTAAAACAGTAAAAAAATGTCAAACAGTTTTTCTTAGACTTGTAAAAAGTGCATTTAAATGAGCAATGACTTGCTGTTACTCGATAAGCGATAACGGTCTACTAAAACGGAGCATAACGTTTTCGAAATCTCACAAATCTGAGTTTTCAATAAGAGGGATTTAGTTGTCGGAATATGGGGGTCGCTTGACTGATCCAGAATGAAAGTGAATTTCAAATAGCCCCTGAATCGTAGAAAAATTTGATTTGTGAACAGAAATTCACAGTCAGTTTGTGCTGTTACTGAATACTGACCGTGATGGACTTAAAAATTATTTTTTCACAGAAACTGAAACAAAAATTCTACAAAAATCATTCATTTTGGTAAAAATAGGAATTATTGAAATAAAACAACTAACATAAAACAACTAACAAAAACAAGAATCGATTTAATATCAAATCGATTTTGAAATGAGACATCCAGTTATTTGCCTAAATCAGTACAAATATGTTAAAACCATCAAATCAAGAGCGAGCAACAGGAAATTGTGCAGAACAGAGTTGTACGGAATGGATATTCTTGATTCCGGAATTCTGAATTCGGAATCATCTTTTTTCCCGGAATACGAAATTCGGAATCCGGAACAATTGGCTTCGCGAGATTCAATGCTTAAAAAAACGATTGAGCTCGAAGAGTAGTTTGGCTCCGTTTTTCAGTTCATTTTAGGAGCCATTACATGCTAGAAGCATTGAATACCGGAATATCTCTCAAATATTCTCCATAATTCTGCTTTTTTTGAATTGAAATTTTGAGTTGTAACGGAATGAAACTCCATTTTGCGGAATCCGGAAACCAATTTGGATTCAAAAATTTTAACGGAGAAATTGAAAGTTCAAAACGAGCAAAAAGAGCAGTACGGAATTGCAGAACGTAGAAAAATCATAAAAAGATGCGAAAGTACAAGAAATAACTAGTAATCGAAAATTTTCATTCTGCATCTGTAACTTATTTGAAACTGTGCAAACCATAAACTAACATGAAAAAGTTATCAGGTACGGATCAGACATGAGCGGAATTCCGTCTTCCGTCTTCCGCCTTCCGTCTTCCGGGCTTTTTTCTCTTCCGTCTTCCGTCTTCCGACTTCCGGATTTTTAAAATTGTTCCCTCTTCCGGCTTCCGTCTTCCGAGTTTCTAGACGGTAAGGAACTTTGAGAAGACGGAAATTAGGGGGAAAATTTTCAAATTTTTCAACTGTTCAAGTCGGTTTTAGCGCTTTTCAAAATACTTGATAAATCATCAAACTACGCTTTTGTTCAAAAAATTTCAATTTCATGCCATAAAAAAAGTTTTTTTCCTAGCTGGAGAAGTTTAGAGCATTTTATGTCCCTTCCGTTTCCTTCCTTCCGTCTTCCGGGATTTTAAAATTTCTTCCGACTTCCGTCTTCCGTCTTCCGAGTTTTCAAAAACTGTTCCGACTTCCGTCTTCCGTCTTCCGGATTCAAAATTTTCTCTTCCGCTCATGTCTGGTACGGATAGAAGTAATTTTGAAAAACTCAAAACTGAATCAACTAGATATCGTTTTTGGCAATGCAAACCTCATACCGAACCATCAAATCAAACTAAAACCTCATATTACGAAATTGAAACAATAAATTGGTAGAACACCCGAAATAAAGGAGAAGAAAACAAAAATGCCCTGTAGAACGAACGGACTTGAAAGTGGTGACAATTTGGGAAACGACAATTTCGTCATCGAGCAAATGGAATTGAAATTGGAAGAAAAAAAAGCAAAATATTCTCTGATTGAATACGAAAACTTTAGTTCTAGGCTGTATCAAGTTTATAATCCCAAAACGACTGTTGAAGATTCAAGATCTACTTTTTGCAAATATTAATGGTTCAGATTCAAACTCAAAACAAAAAAATTGAAACAGTGACCTTGAATTATTTGGAAATCCAAAACGATTAAGAATGTGTGAGGATGCGGAAAAATGGAGCGTCTGGAAAACATCAATGAAAAAGCAAAAATTTCCCACCAGATTGTAGCCAACTTGAAACTGTAGTCTTATTTCCCCAAAAATATTTTAAATAAGCTAGTTTCAATGATTGCAGAACCGGTTGAAAAACGCAACGCAAGTCAGACACTTGATTAGATTCAAATTTATAATAATAAGATAATACTAAAACATAGAAGATCTTCTAGTTTTCAGCAGGGAGTAAACAAATCGAGTGTAAAATAACAGCGGAACTGGCAGTTCGTGAGAAATTGCGAAGAAATAAACCCGATGAATTAGGAATAGAACTCGAGCAGGATTTATATGGAACTAACATATTCCAATTCAATACTTCAAAAACTGAAAAGAATCCGGAGAAGTTGAAAAACGTAAAAATAAGGCTGCCTTGGAACAGGTATGTATTTCAATAAGTTGTGCGTAAAGGAGTTGTAATTTTTTTTGTAAGCAATAAGCAAGTTAGTAATACAATTTCAAACATCAAACAATTTATGAAAAAATTGGAACAGGCAGTTGGAAACCATTAGTTGAAAAATTACTTGATGAAGAGTCAATCGAAGTAGAATCGGAAAATAGTTCAAATTTTTATGAAAAAATTTTATGAAAGAAACTGATTTTTTCCAATTTTTTGAACAGGCGATATTAACAAAATGTTTTTTACGTTTTCTTTTCCAAGAAGTTTTCCATTTTTGTTGTTAAAAACACATTTGGACAGTTATGTATGTATATTTATGTGGAAAAAAACTCATTGAATCCAGGAGGTAAAAACGACTTGGAAACCATTAGATGAAAATTTACAAGAAAAGTTATGAGAACGTTGAATCTGATTATCCGGCGTTTTCAGTAAAAAAAACACACAAAAAGAGGTTGAAAAATTGAATTTTAACAGAAAATAACTAAATTTTCAGGTTTTAGAGATGTCAGAGCAGATCATTCAAAGTCGTTCAAATTCAAATGGCCAAGCGATAAATTTCTGAATGCATGGTACAAGTGTCAAAAACGTAACGTTATCAAACTCAATTTTGAATACAAGTTATTCTGATCATTTTGGAACAGGAAGTTCTAGCATTTCTTTGCTAAAATAAACTTATTGAAATGCCATTGATAATCAGAAGGCAGAAAGGTAATGAATGCATCATTTTGAATAGAAATTAAAAAGCATAACAATAAGGCAAAGTTGGATCAGATAGTTTTGGCCAATTTTCAGCAGGAAATCGAAAAATTTCTGAGAACTAAGTGTAAGTTCACTGAATTTCAAGCCTCACTTGAGACTTTTGCTTGTCAAAAATTTATAAATAGATGTTTGTGAATCGGAGGCGTAATTAAGAAATCTCGCAGATCGAAATAATATGAAAAAGTTGTAACAGTTAGTTTTGATAGTTGGAAAACAAAGATTCAACTATCAACTTACTAGTCGTATTGAGAATAGGGATTTTTTTCTTTTCACAAAACAACTATGAAAAATTAACGTTGCAATTCCCGAACTGATATGGATAGTGCTAAAACAGGTTTATTCTCTAAATTAAAAAAAACAAGAAAGTGTCGGCTCAAACTAATTAATGATTTTGTTGGAACGCTATGATCAGTGAGTCCACAGTCAGAGGCAGAGCTGAGTCAGAGCATCCGCACATAATCAGATTGTTAAAATAAAAGGTAAACTGAAACAGATAATATGGATTGATTAAAACTGAAATTCTCGAAGAGACTGATGGGAAACCGAAGTAATCTTTGTTTACGAAGGTGTAAGCTGTTGAAATGCTGCTGAAACAGGTAATGGACAAAAAACGAGACAATTCATGAGGATTTGTTTTCATACTGTTCGAATGGCGTTGCAGAGTTTAATTTTTTTCTGCGGAAACTTTTTTTTCGAATACAAGACAGTTGAAATTTCTGAGAGCATGTAGCAAGGAGAACAGTATTCAGAGCATTTCCTTGATCCAGGGAGAATCCAACAATTTGGAGATTGATAGTGTAATGGTCTAACTGAAACAGATAGCTTTGGATTTTTTTTTCTCAGGAAATATGGTGATTAATCACTATGAGACGTTTGAACTGAGAAAATCATATCGATTCTACAGTGCTCCACAAAAGTTTAACCTCACCCCCCAGTTTTGGTGTATCTCAAGAACGGTAAGAGATACGGGAAAGCTTCCAACTGACAAAATGCTCCAAATGTTTAGTTATTATGATCCCCAAAAGCTCAGGAAATAAAAATAAAAAGTTGAAAAAATTTTGAACTTTTTGTGAAAAACCAGTTTTGGCGATCCACAAAAGTTTAACCTCACCCTGAAATTTTGATGAAAAATTGGGAATGCGGAGAAACTAGGACGACAACTCTGTCCAAAAAGGTTTTGGTGAAAAATGTTTAATTACAAAGTTGTTTTAAATTTTATTTTCTACAACTTTTTAGTTGACCACTTTTCATCTGAACCTTTCGCTGCCGAGGTACGGCACTTTCAAAATGACTTGCTGTCTCTGGTGCGCCTAGCCGCGTATCTCGCTGATAGGTACAGTAATCAAAAAGTGGTCAACTAAGAAAATGTTCCCCAGACATTGTTTTATCACATCCAGTTGATTTTAAACCTAAAAAATCGTTTTTATCCATGATGGATAACGATATCTGAAAATTGGCGCAAATTACACTTTTTTCGATTTTAGGCCTGATTGGCACGTTTTTTAAGCGCTCATAACTCGCTCCAAATTGAGTTTGGAAAAAAGTTGTCAACATGAAAAATGTTCAAAATAATCGGATAAACAAAGTTTTAGTTGAAAACTTTTTTGTATCTCCTCTGTCTGGGAAGTTGGTGACACGAAAGTGTGCCTCATTTTCCGACAAAATTAAAAATGTGTTAAATCCTTGAGGCGAGGGCCTGGGCAAGGTTAGATATAAGAAAATGGTGTTTCTGATATTCAGAAACTTTTCCTCATTAAATTCACGCAATTTTATCAACAGCGCCGGTCATGATTACACCGGAAGCTTCGTTGAGTACTCTTCTGATACTAACTGGCAAGTTCTCGGTAGAATCATAGCAGGCGCTGTTGTTAAAATTGCGTGAATTCAATATGGAAAGGTTTCTAAATATCAGAAACACTATTTTCTTAAATCTCGCCTTGCCCAGGCCCTTGCATCAAGAATCTAACACATTTTGAATTGAGTCCGAAAATGAGGCACACTTTCGTGTCACCAACTTCCCAGACAGAGGAGATACAAAAAAGTTTTTAACTAAAAAGTTGTTCATCTGATTATTTTAAACATTTTTTATGTTGACAACATTTTTCCAAATTCATTTCCAAGCGAGTTATGAGCGCTCAAAGAACGTGTGAACCAGGCCTCAAATCGAAAAAAGTGTAACTTGCGCCAATTTTCAGATATCGTTATCCATCATGGATAAAAACAATTCCTTAGGGTCAGAATTAACTGGATGTAATAAAACAGTGTCTGGAGAACATTTTTTTAGTTGATCACTTTTTGATTACTGTACCTATCAGCGAGATACGCGGCTAGACGCACCAAAGACAGCAAGTCATTTTGAAAGGGCCGTACCTCGGCAGCGAGGGGTTTAGATAAAAAGTGATCAACTAAGAAGTTATAGAAAATAAAATTTGAAACAACATTGTTATTGAAAATTTTTTACCAAAACATTTGTGAACCAAGTTATGAGTCAAGTTTCACAAGACCTCCAATTTTTCATCGTTTTTTCAGGGTGAGGCTATACTTTTGTGGATCGCCAAAAGTGGTTTTTTACAAAAATTTCAATATTTTTTCAAATTTTTACTTTCATTCCCTGAGCTTTTGGAGATCATAACAACTATAAATTTGAAACATTTTGTCAGTTGGAAGCTTTCCTGTAACTCTTACCGTTCTCGAGATACTGCAAAACCGGGGGGTGAGGCTATACTTTTGTGGAGCACTGTACTTTGTTAATTGCATTAGTTTTCTGTTGTTTTACAGTAGACTTGAGGACTCACTAGCATCATAAAATCAGAACTTCCTAATGTGATCATGATGAAACAGCAAAACCCAAAAACCCCGTTGTTTGGAAATACTTTGGTCAACAAAATTGCTTTAAAAATTTTTCAACAAATCCGTATTTTATTCTTTTCTCAATATAAGAGTATGCTAATTTCAAAAAATGAAGTTTTCGGCGGAAACGTTTTAGTTTCATAAGAATACTGTATAATTAATACTGAAAAGTTGTGCGGTGTGTATAAGTATTACGAATCAGGATAATAATCCATTTTTATGTCTGCTCGTTTTAAACTGCAAAAAATGTGTTGCCGCGCCGAGGAAACTCCAGAATATTTTCTTCTGATTTTTTAATGTGTTATATTTGTTTTGAACGTGAACTTTTTATTGGACGTAACAAGTAAAATTATACAGAAAAAAATATACAGAAAATATTTGAAAAATTTTCTGTATAAAAAGAAGAAAAACCACGTGGCAAAAGGATACAGAAAATTTTCGGGAATTTTGTGTATAATCAACAAGTTGCAAAAAACAAGAAAATCCAAATGACTAGTTATTCAAACCACTGGGTCTCTTGGCATCCTTCCTGTGGGGTACCCATGATCTCGCAAATATTGGAGGATGGTAACATGAGGGTCTTGTGACGGAGCCCAAGGTGCGACTGGGATTGCAATTTTCTTTTCTTTCTGGTTTACCTCCATTATTATCTCTCCAAAACTGTTTAAAGCATGGTTATTTGGTTTAAGTTTTCACAGTTACCTCTTTTTTCCGTAATGATTGATAAAGTTTCTGTAGTTGTCCCGATTTTCATCTGTGAACAACGATCCACAAACTTTGATAAGATCTTCAATTTTCGTTTTAATCGAATTAATCTCCGGCTTTCTTATTGAAGGTATAAAGGATTTTGGATCAAATGAATCCTTAATTACGTATGATTGATAGATACTGAATACAAATTACCTTAAAAAGAGGAAAGGCTTTTTCATTCCCATCTTTAGAAAACACCACGTCCGAATGAAGGACCTACTCGACTCTAATTTGAGTAAGCGATTTTGAAAGCTTTGATTAAATGGCGTTTACTTCAGATGTCGCAAGCAGTTTTTTAATGGACGCTTCTCTCATTGGAGTGCCATGCAGCAGAATCCAATCACTGTTCTCAAAACTCCTGAAATAGATCTGGCTCATTGTGCACTTAAATTTTCCACATTTTTTTGGATTTTCTTGTTTCTTGCAACTTGTTGATTATACACAAAATTCCCAAAAATTTTCTGTATATTTTTGCCACGTGGTTTTTCTTCTTTTTATACAGAAAAATTTTCAAATATTTTCTGTATATTTTTTTCTGTATAATTTTACTTGTTACGTCCAATAAAAAGTTCACGTTCAAAACAAATAAAACACGTTAAAAAAAACTAAAAACAATGAAAAAAAAAGAATAATTCGGAAACACAGTGTTTTTCCGCACGTTCCTCTACCAGGATATACGGTTTTTGAAAATCAAGTTTTGTCAATTAAAAACCGTATGAAAACCAGAAAATCACCAAAATTGCCATTCAAGAGCAAAAAACTTTTTTTTTGAATTTAGACCTCTCTTATATCATTCTTGTACAAACAAAAAACCTCTGTCATACCGGTCTTAAGGTTTCTAGGCTTGAAAAAAATTGATATGATTTTTTAGAAGTGACAAAAAAATTTCCGTAGCACAAAGTGGATTCAATTGAGTTAATATTTCCATTTTTTTTTAGTGAAAGCATTCTGAATCAGTGCAAAGATATCTTTTTTTTTAATTTTAAATTTCAGAAAACAGAAGTTCCGTTTGACGAAAACAAATTGATTCGTTAAGTTTTGTGATAAATTAACTGAAAGAATTACTTAGAAACAGAAGATTATTTAAATTTTTTCGAAATAATAACTGTAAAAATCTAAAATTTCCCATATTTTCTCAGAAGAGCAATCAAAGTTTTCCAAAATTTCACTGATTAACTCTATATTTAGGACTATTTGATAGATATGTGAAACTGCAGATAATTGGAAAAATAAGATATTATTTCAAAACTTTCATGACCTCAACAGAGCATAGCATGATAAAAAAGGAAAGAAAATTATAGAAGCAAAATAGAATTTGATACTTTCATTTATTTTTTTATATTTTGCAAAACATTTCTAAGAAGTCGTTTTTGAGAAATGAAAATTTTTCAGCTTCACAAACGTGGTGTAAAATTGCTTCATGAATTCGATTTGGTTATGTAGAAGATCGTGTTTGGGTAACAGACTTTTCATCACTTTATCATATGCTGTTAACACTAAATGTATCAGAGCATTAATGTAAAACTTTCACGGCTTCAAGAATTCCAAAAAATTTCGATACCAATTATATGAGCGTGGTGGATGAATATAATAATGTATGCTGAATCGGTAAACTTTCATCAGTTTCACGAAATCTATAAAGTTCATTTCAATTCGTTTCGTTATTCTTGAATCGAAATACAAGTTTTCAATATTCAGTCAACCTGATTATGAGAAAACGCTTCTTTTTACTTTCGTATTTCCAAAACTTAATAAATCGTTAAAGTCGTTAATGCGGTCGCTATGATGATCATAGAGTCTAATGAAATTCACGATTACAAAGTTAGTTTCAAAAAATTGAGCTAGTCAGCTTCGGATAGATTTCACTCTCACTACCAGAGAATTCATAGATTGTTTCTGCTAGAAGGTCAGGTCATTTTGATTATCCTTAGCAGCGAAAAATGGAAATGTCAAAATGGTTCTCAAAAATGGTTCTAAAATGAAGTTGTTTTTTTTTAGAAAAAGAACACTTTCATCAAAACTTCTATCAGAATGACACGAGTACTAAAATAACACGATTTCAAAAAAAAACACAATAGAGAAACAGTGAACTCGTTCGAAAATCATCCTAAAAGAAGTAATTGATAATGGTCCTTACATTGAATATGAGTTATCTCGTCTGTTCGGGCTAACAATTTGGAAAAACTGATGACAAATCCGAAATGAAAGAAAAAATCTAATTTTTTGTTCCCGATTCTACAGATATGACCTCGTACTAGGTTTTTTTGGAAACAGTTAGGCCTTTCTCCCAATGGTTTCAATGTGAGAAAATTGTATTCATAGAGCTTGAGAAACAGTCAATTCAACTTATCAATTGATCAACTATTTGAACAACTTTGTTGGATTACACTACTTTTAATCTTGGAATTATGAGAAGTTGTATGTTTCAACTTTGTTTCAAAACAGGGTTTACCAATTTTCCACATTAAAGAACAAAAAATATGTATCACAGCAAGAGTGAAGTTGAGCTTTCAAAGAATACCCGTACAATTGGAAGCATTCATAATGAAAAAAAAACAGAGAAAAAGAAAACAGAATTTCAAAAAAAAACTACTATTTCGATAAACCGTGATTTACCCTAATTGTTTTGGAATACTCAATCCGTTGGAGAAAAGATCTAACATAAAAATCGTCATGAACAAACTGTCAATGAGGAGCATAGGGCTGAACCGCCCGTTGTTCAGGATCATGTTTATTTGTCTTCCCTGCTATCACTTCTAAACCGGGGTCCCTATCGATAAAAGGTAATAGTGTAGGAAGATCAGAAAAATTTTTATCATTATTGGAGTACGTTGATTGAGCAAGTACATACTTGTCGAACTGATCTTGTTGTGGTGACTTTTATAATGCGGGTTTTCCGTAGAAAGGAAAATTGTGATAATTTACAAATGTGAATAGTAGGAAAATTTTTTGGGGTTTCAACTTTTTAATATTAAAAGATACATTTTTGATCTTCAGTATGTAGATTAAAAGTTGATCGTTAACTTAAATTTCTGAAACTGATGGATCCGTTTTGGTTAGAACGTAACCGGATCTGCATTGTTTTTACAAGCATTTCGATATGAAAATAATGAAAAAAACAGGAAATATTAGTTTTCAGTTTCATCATTGTAATATTCATCGCTAGTTTTTGTGCGATGCAGTAGCATATCTACAGGGTGGCCCAAAAGTATAGGACACTTTGATTTCGCTATATTTTCTCGAAATTCTAATAAGCGGCCTGGATACTATCCAGTCCCAAAGTATGCCAAATTAGGCCTGGAATCGACAGTCGGTGTGATCATTTCATGATTTCTCAAAATCTACAAGAGAATGAAGATATTCGTTTTGTGGGGCTTCTATATGAGTGATTAACTTCCGAAAAAGTTATTAACCTTCTGAATTGGGGCGATAGCGACAACAGCGTCCTATACTTTTGGGCCACCCTGTATAGTGCACATTAAAAAGCTCAACTCTTTCCATGAAGAAGCTTTTGTTTAGTTCCACTAACTATGACAGTTTCTATTAACTTTGGCATTAAAAAAAGTTGAAGCCTAACTTGTTTTTTTTTCTTTTCAGTTTCATTTTCATCATGTTTTTGGTAAAATTTGTCATCGATATTAAATAATTAGCATGAACTTATATTAAAACTGTCTTCTAATTATTGACTTTTTTTTTAGAAGAAATCGTCAGTAAGAATTCACAAAATTAACTGACATTCTGCGATAAAATTTAGCAAGCCTTCACATCAGTTGGCACAAACTTTTCAAGTTGGTTTTTTTTGGCCATTGACCCATATTAGTACCACCCTGGGTCCCCTAAGTACAAATCACATGATATGATTAGGCTCCGCCCCTTTCCTACTGTAGACGATGCTCGATGAGCAAAAAATTTTTTTTGAGCCGATGGAGAAGTTTGTGCCAACTGATGCTCGTGGCTATCGCAGAACTTCAGTTAACAACAAATGTCATATGGAAACTAAAAATCGAGTTGCCAAAATGATGAAACTGTTCTGATAAATAGAACATTTTTTATTATGAAAAGATAAAAGACAACAATTACGATAAAAGTAACTTAGCAATTATAACAAGTATTTGAAACTTCGAAGTATATTTTGAAATCTCAGGAAAAACCAAAGGTTGAAATCAATTCAAGGCTGTGAACAAAGTTGACCTTATGAGTTCCAACAGAATAAAATGCAGGGAAGTTATCATTTAGTTGGCAAAGATCTGATACTAAACTACGGATCAGTGCTGATTATAACGGAAATTTATATTAACCAATCAAATGAACACTTCGAATCGGATGACTTCTGTACAAATGAAAGTAACAAGCTTTATGGCCTTTTTTATGAAATTTCAACCTCGGTGTTCGCAGAGAAAATCTCGACTGCCGAGTCTCAAGCCACGCCATTTTTGCAACCCGCCGTACGGTGTTTTGCAATAATGCGGCACGAAGTTTCCACTTTTTCTAATCGTAAATTATGGAGTTTCTAGCAAGCTTTTATGTACAAAAAACATGATAAAATGATTCTTTTTGATCCTTAAACTGCAAAAATTATTATGGAAATATAAAATATAATTCGGAAATCATGTTTTGTATCAGGGAAGAATAAATAGCAGTTTTCTGTGCGGCAACGTTGCGTAACACCCACATTTCTGTTAGTGGGAGGAGCCTCGGGAAACTGAGGCTCAGTTAGTCGAGGTTGCAATTTTTTAAGCGACAATACAAATGAACATTATTATTTCAAATCTTGCACAAATTTCAATGGATTCTGAAAGATGAATAATTGGGATATTTTTAGTCATTTTGTATCCGAAATTGGATTTCATTACGATCCAAAGTTTTTTTTTGATCGCATATAATAGCAAAAGCGGATGAAAAATTTTCATGTCAATTTTAGTTATAAATTTGAAACTGCTTGATATTTTCATTCTATACTCCAAGGACAATACAAATTATCGCCGTATATTTCCGCAAATTAGGTTCAGTGGCCATCTGAAAGCGATTTATTTGAAATAAATGAAATCAATAACTGTTTCAAAACTTTGACAAGCTTACCGATAATTTGGAACCCTAATTGAGAGTTTCTGTAACCGATAACTTCACAAAGTAAGAAAATATGAAAGCCTTGTGATCCGGTTTTCTGATTCCGGTTGTTTCTGGTTATCATTTGATCTGTAAACTAAAAAAAACCGTTTGAACTTTAACGTTTCAAAAACTCATAAATTTCATAGTTTTTGGAGAAGGAACATTCGTAGCATCAGATGGTGTGGGATTGATGAAGAATATTGTGTCAATTGAAAAAACGTTACTATTTTTGATTATGTTTTGAAGTTGAAAGTTAGAGGCATGCTAGCGGCTTGGAAAAGGTTAGAGCCTTGGAGTTAGAAACTTGGAAAACGTTAACACAATACCGATTCGCATTGTCTTCATCCATAAGAACTTGTTGAAACAGAGTTCTGGATGGAAATTCGTTGTTGAACAAAAGTTGTAATTTTGAATTCTTATTCCAATTACGGCCCAGTTAACCGATCAATATCGGTAATTTGACTTAAATGAAGGAAAAATCCTGTTTCAAAGAGTTCAAATAGTTTGAGTTGGAAGGAAACGGTTGCTGGGTATTTCATAGTATGCCTTATTCAAGTAATATGAAAAACAAAATAAGCTGTATAATGACTGGCTTATTGAGAACCTGATTAACGCTGATACTGTTTCCATTAAAGAAAGCTTGATCAATAATATTCTTTAGAGTTTCAGTTTCCAATTTTTCAATGTAATTTCGAAAAACAATGCAAACTTCAGTCCATAGGTAAAAAAAAACAAACACAAATGATGAGAATAAATGTGTTCTTATTGAACGGGCAGCATGTTTTCCGGGGCTTTTGTTACATTGATTAGAGAAGGTGTTAGAGGTTGAGTTTTGTGGTACGTTGTCAATGTCACCTCATTTATCAACTCAAGAATCAGCTCAATGCGAAAACGTATAAATTTCCAAAAAGTTAGAAACATGAACTCTTTTTTTTGCAGAAAGTTTGAACATTTGGCGACTAATTGTGTTTATTATTCTCCAAACTTAAAATGTGTTGTGCATGACTGATTTTTAAGGACAAATGTGCATCTGAAAGAAATTGTGTTCAAAAATTTAGGACGCTTATTACATACGACGGTTGAAAAGAAGATATATCAATCATCAGAAACAGATAAATTTTTTCTTGAAATCGACCACAAGAAGTGTTTGTGATTTATCTGTGATTGAAAACGCTCAAACTTTAAAGCACAAAATAAACTGATGGAACAGAAAAAAATAAATTTGAATTTTGGTTTTGCCGAGCCCAACTTGACAAAATAAATATAAAAGTTTCAAACATTTCAAAAGTATTAGTAACAGTACAATAAGATAGTAACTGTGGTATTTTCGAACGGTAAATATACTTTTTTTGTCAATTAGTCGATAAAACTTGTAAGTACCAATACTAGAGAAAAAAATAAGAATGCAAAAAAAAAACGTAGGTCAAAAAATAGAGTTTCGGTTTCACACCAAAAATATCATAGAAGAGAAGGACATCACTGTCGCTCTGATCATTCCAATTATTTGAAATACTGCACGTAAGTTGCTCATCGTAATCCGGGAATATACCATGGCAAAAAGCGAGTACACAACAGTTTTTCTGGGGAAGATTTGTGATCAGAAAACGAGTACTAGACTAATAAAGACACGAAAAAATCATCAAAAATGTGAACTCTTAGAAACAGAAAACGAGCATTTGTTCTCTGCTGGAAAGTGATTATGAATTTTGAGAAAAATCGATGTTTCTGAAAGTAAACGAATGTTTTCAAGAAAAATCGAAAATTGATGGTAGTTTCTGATTTTCGAGAGTCGTCGTTTTAAAAGCGTCCATATCCAAAGCTGTTCTAACATTCTGACAACTGAATATTTCTCAATCTCGAAAAGTAAACACTCAGTGTCCCAGTCATGAAATGCACTGGAAATCGAGAAAAATGAACAAAAAAGAGCATCAATTTCAGTTCTTGAGTCCAGCTTTTTAGATAACGAAAGAAAAGTCATGCCTGAGTTTAACGAGTTTAAAAATATTCTCGATGAATAAAAACTGGACGAAAAAGGAACTTGTCAAAACGGTAATAAAATTTTAACTCCCAGTAAATTCAGAGCATAATTCAAAATCTCAGTATGAAAATTAATAGAAAACTTCAAACAAAGAAATTTTGAGAAAATTCGGGAAATCAGCCCTCACGAAAACGGTAAATTAAACTTCTAGTTGCAAATTTTGATTACTCCATTATTGCAGATTGGGAAAATTTATCGAATGAATCCAGCAACTGAAAGCTCACCATATTTTAATTGGGAATCAAAATGAAAACATTGATCACGCATCGATCAATTTAGTTGGAGAAAATTTTCAGAAAATCCTTCTGAAATACGTTACCATCTCATACGTATTAAATGTAATTCTCCATAAAATGTGATATCAACTATCAGAAACAGGAAAATATTTCTTGGAATCGATTATGAAGACAGAGCGCCATAAGAAGACCGGTATTCGGCGCAAGTCTGGGGGGGATTCCTGAACAAAGATTAGCGAGCGAAAAAGAGAGAAAAATTACCCTAAATTGTGAGAAGATTAAATGCGAAAACAAACAGTTATCAGTGACCCATTTATTGCTTTGAAAAGACTTAAATTTATAAAAAAGATGGGATTCCTGAATTTTACTTAACAAAAACAATAAAAACAATCGAACGACAAATGTCGATTCGGGCAGTAAGATAACTAAAATTAGGGGAGTCGAATTGTCGGCGATGGGCGAGTTGTTGTTGTCGATGCGACGAGTGGTCCCGCCGCGCCCGCGGTTACTGTAGCACACTTGGCGCACATTCAAATTGAAGCAGCGTCAACTGCGAGTTGGAGAGGGCTTGCGAATTGCAGAGAATTGACGGAAAAAAGTGGAATAAAAAAGTATAATTATTAGAATGAAGAGATACGAATTAATATTGATGAAATAATTTATAATTAATGACTTGCACAGAATTCCGGGGGAATTTGTGGGGAAATTCAGTAGACCCGGAATTATAGGGCAACAAAGTTGTCGATTTGATAGGAATTACAGCCAAATTGACAACATTCCGGGGGGGAGGGGGACGAGACAACTGTCACGTGGACATAGTTGATGTAAGGCAATTTGGCCTTTCTGGGGTGATATTCTCTCGTCCTTCCGACCGGAAGTGATAACTGACCGTGGTCAGTGGGGTTGGGGTCCCTATAGTCCGTTGATTCCAACTCTAGATCAAGATGTTGGGTATCGTAGTCTATCTCTTCTTCATTCTCTACTTTTTCTCCGATTATCGGGAGATCCGCTGCACAGGGTACGGTATCTCGAGAGTCAGTTAGGTTTTGATCTTGAAAGTATAACGGGGAATATCTGCTTTGGGGGATGTCAAATAGAGCTGGAGATGGAGGAGGTGGCTGTGATGTATGGAGGGATTCCTGATACTCTGGATCCTTTCGTTTCCTTCTGCTGTCCTTGATGATGGGATCCCTCTCGCTGGCTGCATCTTCGACTTCTAGCGGAATCAATTGACAAACTGCACGTTTGTACAATCTTCCTTTGCACTTCACAATAGCCGACCTAATCTCTCCGTCTGACGAATCGCAGATCTTTGTGATTTTTCCCAACGGCCACTTTTGTCTTCTGAGCAGATTTGTGTTGATTAGGACGACTTGTCCGACTTTGGGCTTTAATGATGAGCATTTCTTGTTTTTGTGTTTGGCTTCCCTCAATTGGAGCAGGTATCCTAGTGACCAGATCTTCCAAAGTTCTTCTAGTACTTCTTCAAACTTTTCTAGGTGTTGTCTGGTTCTCTGTTCTGTCGTTGATCGCGATGGATCGAACTTGGTGGAATTGACAGGAACGTCAATCATAGTACCAGGTAGTTGAAAATCGATCGGTCGGAGTACCACCAAATCATTTGGATTTTTCGAGTGCGCAATCATTGGGCGGCTGTTGATCATTGCTTCTGCACCTGCTAGAACTCTTCGGAGGGACTGGAAATCGAGTGTTGTATCCCCGATTGTCTTCTGTAGTTGGTGTTTCGTCAGTCCGACAATACGCTCGTAAACCCCACCTTGCCATGGGGCTAGGGGGGTAATGTAGTGAAAATCGATCCCGTTATCAGCGAGGTAGCTGGTGAGGGATTCCGACGGTTGAAGGTGTTGAACATCTTCATTGATGATTTTTTCTCCGAGCTGGAATGTTCTGGCATTGTCTGAATATAGGGACTTTGGGAAACCGGATCTGGAGAAGACGATTCCAAGAGATTCAATATATCTCTCGGCTGTACCATCTGGTACCAACTCCAGTCTTGCTCCACGAGTTGTTAAGCAGGTGTAGATCAGTACGAACGCTTTTCCTTCTGTTCCATCGTCTTTCAAATATTTTACTGGTCCCATGTAATCGAGCCCTGAATGGGCGAACGGAGTTGATGGCTCTGTTCTACTGCTGGGTAGAATTTTGCTGTTGGGATACCTGTACGGTTTACCGAACACTTTCTTGCACTGGGTGCAGGAGTGGCATACTTTTGTAGCAATGGCTCTGTCAGTTGAGATCCAGTATTTGGTTCGGTTAGCACTGATTGTATAGTTGGTGGGTAAGTGTCCGTTGATGAGATGGGTTTCCCTCATAATCAACGTGGCTAGTCGGTGATGTTGATGGATCAGAATAGGTTCATAAGCTGCTTGTGGGAGAGCTTTGGATTTGATTGATCTGCGTACTCGAATTAGCCCGTCGGTGTCGACGTAAGTGTTTAGTTCAGAAGGGAAGTGGAGACCTTGACTCTTGCATTCTTTATAGTGTTCCTGGAGAATAAATAATCTTGCCAGTTTTCTTCTATAAGTGGGTTCCGTCTTGTCATCTCTTGCAAATTCTTGAAGAATCTTGTTCTTCCAAACGTGGTTGGGGTTCCCTTCAACCATGAACTTTAGGAGAGTGTGTGTGATGGACACTAACTTTCTCATGCTATTCGTCTTTTCAAAGGGTATGATAGATTTATATTTATTCTTATTTTCAATATTTGATTTAGATTTAAATATATTTTTATCAGTTTTGGCTTTTGTTTTCGCAACAGGAGTAGTCGTCATAGCCGTCAAGATGGTCTCATTCTGGTCTGGATCAGTATTTTTCTCCGGTCTCGGGAGCATCGACTTTTTCTTCTTTGTGGTGGGATCCAGAATTTCCTTGAATGCGACTTCGTGGAATTCTTTGACGGACACGAATTCTCCATCCAATTTGTTGGGCCATTCTGATTGTTCTTGTTTCAGAAATTGGGGTCCCTCGTGCCACAGTGTACAAGATTGGAGGCTGGTAGTGTCAAGACCTCGGGTGGCGATGTCTGCCGGGTTTTGATCCGTAGGACAATGTCTGAAGCTGACTGGGATTCCTTGAGAAGTCAGGATATCCTGATTGGTATAGATGGCTTCGACTCTTCCGGCAACCCATTGTCTGGTGTTTTTTCGAGTCTTGATCCAAAACCAGGCGCAAGAGCTGTCGGTAAAGAAACAAGCTTCTTTGGGTGGGATTCCAAGCTCTTGTACCACTGAGACGGTCAAATTGGTTGCGATTTCGATAGCATAAAGTTCTAGTTTGGGGATGGTCCACTTCTCGTACTTGGCTGCCTTGATTTTATTCTTGGCGCATAGAAGACGAGTGCTGAAAGTTCCATCTGGATATGAATAGAGAGCATACACTGTAGCCGCCATGATGTCTGCAGATGCGTCACTGAACGCCATAAGACTCACACTGGAGTAATCGTATCTCGTAGTCAATTGACGTGGCAAGATAATCGAATCATCCTTGTACAATTGTTGTACTCTTTCCCATTCTGTTTGTAGTTCTTCGGAAATTGGTTCGTTCCATTTCAGTCCGTCGTTCCAGCATTTCTGCATGAGACGTTTGAATTGAACAAGAATAGGGATGATGAGACCTAGGGGGTCGAACGTTTCGGCTAGACGTGATGCAATTTGTCTTTTTGTGGGGCGGGCTTCCAGTAATTTTGCAATCTTAATTTCCCAAGTATCTTTCTCCGAGTCCCAAAGATATCCAAGTGTCTTGATTTGGAGAGCAGAAGCTCGGTCTTTCTCTGGGATCTTCATCATTTCAGCAGCTTCATTGGTGATGAATTCTCTTAAGTTCATGTTCATGTCATCGAAAATTTTCTTGGACTCCTTGACAATATCTGGGATTTCCTCTTTTTCATTGGTGTAATACAATAAATTGTCAACGTATAAGTTGAGCTTTGTCATCTCATTCAACTTGTTGGGATTCCTGTCTAGAAAATGACGAATGGTGGCTGCTAAGAGAAAGGGGCTGCATGCTAATCCAAAGGGAATCTTTTGGAACTCAAGTACTTCAATATTATCCTGAGAGGCGGGCTTCCTCGGATCTTTGAGCCACAGGGATCGTGTGAGACTTCGATATTTTGGTTGCATTTGAACCTGATGAAAAGCCTTCTCGATGTCCGCAATGATGATATATTTGTACATCCTTGCTCGCAGGAGAATACCGAAAATGGATTGAAGGATGGATGGACCGGGGTGAACACATTCATTTAACGATAACTCGTTCTTTCTGTGACTTGAAGCGTCATAGACGATTCTGAGTTTTGTGGTGAGGGAGGACATTTTGACTACTACCCTATGGGGAATGTAATACACATGGTGGCCTTTCTTTCGGTCGGCTTCATCTTTGTGGGGGGATACCTTGGCTAGGATGCCTTTCGAGAGTTGTTCTTGGATAATATCGTCATACTTTTGTAGAAGATCGTTACCTTTGGCGAGTGTGACAATCAGATTTTGGAGTCTCTTGATGGCAATCTCATAGTTATTAGCCAGGCGGAATTCATTCCCGTTCATGGGGAGGGCTACCTCAAACTCTCCCTTCTCGTTATAACTACAATTTTTATTGAATTCGGCAAGGAGGTCTTTTGTTTCCTTGTTGGATTCCTCAGACATGGAAGGAGGAGTTGCTCCTAAGTTCTCAATATTCCACATTTGGGATACCTCGGCGATTAACTTGAGCATCGAATCGTCTGGATCCACTCCATGGATCAGAGTCATGACTGTTTCTTTGATGTCCGTATCTTCTGATTCCAGAGAGATTTTGCTGAGGGCTTCCGTTGTATCGGATAGTAGTTCGAGATTGGGGGTTGGGTGGATGAGATATCCGAATGGGTAGGATTCCATAAGTCTTCCAGAAGGTAAGACGTGTCTGGTAGTTGTCGGGAGGGATTGGATCCAAGAGATGATATCATTTCCCATGATCATGTCAATGGGACTGTTCGCTTGGTTTCGACTGTCTTTGAACTCTCGCTCTGAGATCTTATGGGATCTCATATAGGCTCGATCTTTTTGGGATAGTTGAGGAGAAAGGAACTTGGCCTTGGGGAGAGATGGGCTTCCAGCAATGCGGATTGAAATAGGGTTTGGGGAGTATTTGCTCATTAGCGGGAGTTTGTAAGCGTTAGAGTGGAGGGTTACTGTAGATGAGAAGCCGGAGACAGCAATGTCCGTGGAACCGAGAATCTCGAGTCCGAGACGTTCAGCTGATTGATGATTTAGTAGAGAGATGGATGCTCCCGTATCAACAAGAGCTCTGATTGGTTTGCCGTCGGCGGATTTGAGACATAAGAACGGTAAGTTGTAGTTTCGATCAGACTCGTCAAGAGTAGCGACGTGATTGAGATGATGATCGGTGTCTCTCAAGAACCGTAAGAATTGGCTAGTCTCGCGGGCTTCCTCATCTGGGGATACAGTAATTGGGGGGGGGGGGGGGGGGGGGATTGGAATGGGTTTTTATTTGAATGAGAAACAACGGGGGGATCTGGAGTAACATTGTGTGGCTTGGTAGTAACAGTAACATTTGGTGATATTTGTGAATTAGTAGAACATGGATGATGCTTAATTGTAACATTTTTAGTGGAAACGGAATGGGAGGGTTCTGCTGGCAAGACAGAGGGTGGCACGTGAGACTTCAGATTTGTCTCCGTACCTGCCCTGGAAATAGAATTATTTGCGTGGAGGAACTTGGGGTTTTCGCCCCTTGTCGCCGTTCCGAAATAACCGCGAATCGAACGTTTCCTCTGTTTTGATGGGGTAATTGGAGAGGAAATTCTCGGGTTTTCTGAAATGGCTTTTCCTGGAGCAGCTTCCCATGTGGTGTTTCCCGTTACAATAAGCACATCTGAAACCTCTTTCACAGGCTTGGATGGTGTGTCCATTTGATGCACAAAGTTCACAGAGTTTCTTTTCTTTCAGCTTTCTCAAGAACAGTTCAGAATCGAGGTCGCATCTCATCGCATGGTGCGGCCCGTCACATACTTGGCATTTGTGTCGGGTTTCCGGTGCTTTGAATGGAAAGGACATTGCAATGATTCTCCAATTTGGACCTCGATTAATGGGGGGATTCCCAGAACTATTCTGCTGATTATTTTGAGCCAAGTTGGGTCGAGAAGAGGAGTAGGATGGGCTTCCTCTTTGCTGAGTGAATTGGTTATTGTAATTGGAGGGGTTGCTGATACGATTGCCATAGAAACTGGTTTTCTGATTGTTACTGGATCCAGAATAGGTGTTGCTATTGTTTCTGAAGTTGTTGTCTCTGTTGAAATCGTGGGCTTGGTTCTGCCTTTGATTTTGAGCAACGGTATAGTTGATTGAGACGTGGGCTCCCGGGATCTCGTTAACTCCAAAGTCTTCTCGCTTGGCCTTGGCGAAGTTGTCGACTGACTGTAGCTCTTTCAGAAGTTGTTTCACTTTTTCCAGGATATGTTCAAATGTCATATACTCGGAGTGACGTTCATATTCTGGTACGAGCTTGTCTTGGATGCAGCGTGGAAGCTTCGTAAGGAAAGGATTGATTCGTCCGCTATCATTCAAGTTTACCTTCCTGTCCTTGAGTTGGTTTGCCATGACTCGGTGGGTTGCCAAGTCTTTCAGCATTTGTGTACTGTCGGTTTGGTGGAAGGGGAGGTTGTCGAATTTCGGGATAAGTTCCATTCCTTTCGGTTTTTGACCATAAGCTTCGCGAAGTTCGTTCAGAGTTTGAGTGATAGATTCAATAGGATCTTCCAGATTCTGGAGATACCGTTTCGCTGGTCCAATCAGGTTACGTTCGAGAAGAGAGTATTTTACCTCATTCGGAATTTGTGGATTGTTGGTGACGTATTCTTGGAAGAGAGACTCAAATGCAGTCAATCTTCCTGTACCATCAAATGGAATGAGGGTTGATTTGGCTTGCTCCATGGGGTACCCCTTCTTTTTGGGTTTCTCATCATCTTCAAATTGTTGGTAGATTTCTCTTTCAAAGTCCGTGTCGTCCCACTTGGTCTCCTCGTCACGAATATTGAACTTCGGGAGGGGTTGTTTGAGGGCTTCGTGTGACTTCTTCTCATCTTGCAGTTTTTTGCATGTTCTTTCCAGACGATCAAATCTCTCGTTGAACTGTGTGAGAGATTCGAGAGGAGCGGAGATGTGTGTATGAGGGGTTCCCGGAATGAGGCCAGGAGTCCGGTATTCAGCAGAGATAGGGGAGAGAGCTTTATGGGAGGCTTTTTCAACGGATCGAAGCTGGAGCTTCAAAATGTCGCGTTCTCTCTCGCTCTGATGGAGCTTGTCAATACGTGCAAGGCGCTCCTGACGTTTCTGTTGTGCTGCTGCTTCTTCAGCGGCTCTGGTTTCGGCCTCCTGTTGGTTAGGCTGTCCAGCTCCCGCTTGGGATAATTCGGTCTCTGTTGGTGGGGATTCCTGGGCTTCCTTCGCGCTCTCGATTCTCGCTGTTAGAATCATACTTTCTTCAGCTAGCTTTCTTTCCAGTCTATCGATTTCTCCGTCGGAGAACTCGTCAAGATCCGGATCGTCAGCAATATTGGAGAGGGATTCCTCGATCTCTAGTTCTTCCAGAGTGTCTTGTCTCGGAGACGTTATCTCATCTGACAACTGGACTGGGCTACCATTGAGATGAGAGTATTCCGCTTCAAGAAGTTGGAGTACATTAGCCACTTCTCTTTCATATCTGGGAATGTCTTGTTCAGATAGATGGTCACGAAGGTCCTTCTGGAGGGTTTTACCTTCGTCAGTTTGGAATTCTGAGTTTTCGGTCAACATGGTATTCAAAACTGTTGGAATGTTTTGAAGCTTTTGGTGAGTAACCGTCAGTTTTTCAATAAACGTTTTCAGTTTTTTAGCGTGGGCTTCCCTTGCAGGAGCGTTGTTCTCGACTTGGCGGATTAGAGCTTGATTAGCTCCTTTCACCAGAGTCTTGCTATTGTTCTTGATCATAGTAACTTTTGACTTGAACGGGCCACCGAAGCGTTGCTTCAGAGTGGCTCCCGAACTGGGTGGGTTTCCTTCGTCATTAGCCATAATTCTGGATGCTGGAGCGCTATATTACCTGGAACATTTAGATTTGTGTGGGGTACAAGACGTAAAAAAGGGGAAATAAAGTTGATTATGATATAGAGAGGGTGATTACGATATAGTGTGGGGAGTATTTTTAAATTTCACTCGAAAAAATTTGGTCACTGGGCTGTTAGATGTTATTTGTTGCTCAGTAATACTCATTGAATCAGTAGGGTGAGTTGTCATCCTCTGCATAGTGATGCATTCTATCATTCTCTGTCACCTTCGAGTATCGATGACAAATTGTACTAATTGGGGGCCTTTATATGACGTACTGAATGAGAGAGACAAGAATCTGTTTTTCAATCTTTGTATTAGTCATCATCCTACCGACTGAATACGTGAGAGGTAGGCTGGCCTTCTAAGATTGAGAACAGATCCGCTCAAAAAAGCGTATACAAGACGCATGTTTCTCGTAGACGATAGCTAGTTATGTATCAGATAACTCCATGACAAAGGGGGCGCCATCTACGATGTTTATGTAGAAGATTGTCTATGGTGCTTTACCAAGCTTAGAGTTCTTGGAGAGCTCGTTTGGAGCGGTCCTCGTGAGACGATGATCAGTCGTTGGGCATCTCACAAGCCTTAATTTGATGGGTGGGGATTGACTCACAAATATTTATATATGTTTATATTCTGGGGTGCCCTATTTGCGCCGTATTCGAGATTCAGCGGATGGAAGAGGAGGTATTTATTGGCCGTTTCCGGCTTTGATTTAGATGACAAACATGATTCTTCCATAGCCTTAATTCCGACGACTCCAACGTTCTCTCTGGAAAGCTTTGAACTATCTACGCATGGATCGAGTATGTTTTTTGAGTGTGAGTTGAAAATAATCACGGTTGTAGTAAGGTCGTAATCTTTCAGATAGAGAAGGTAATGTTATGATTATTGTTATTTTGTGTATGAATGGACTGATTGGTTTGGTCCTGACTTTGAATCTGCAAACCTTAAAGGCAAATCTTGAATCTCATCTCGACATGTTGTCTGGATTCGATAAGGTGTTGTTCTACCGATAATGCGATGTCATTAAGCTCTCGTTTTTATTCTTTGGAAGAAATAATATGTGTAGGAGAGGTGGAAGAGTGATATCTTCTAATGGGTACAAGTATATGGTATTAATGTGGGATTCCTAATGGGATATCCAAATATACATATTAAATAAAAGGGGTGGGATTCCTCATCGGAATTCCACAACATAAAAATCTCGAGTAAAAATTATACAGTCCTAGTGGAGGGTGGAGCTTTCCTGTTGCATGGGTTGCTTCTGCATTTCGAAGCATTTGCAAGAGTCGCCACACCAATACTCCTTGAATTTCGGCCATTTGGTGGAAGCGTCCCAGAAGTACTCGTCCGATGTCCAAGATTGGGCGAAGAGTTTCAGCGACGGCAAGTAGAATTCGTGTTCGGGGTGCTGTTGTAGAGCCCTCACACGACATTCTGTGAAACGAATTTCAACCATTTTGTCCACTTCCTTCAGATCCATCAGAAGATACAGAGCGCCGTGGAGTAATCTTGCGTATCGGGTGAGGGCGTCATCGGGAGTATCCTCAGGTACTGCTGGCTCTGTACCACGGGCGACTTGATGGATCACTTTCAGAATCCACGAGATTTTGCCCAACCGAGATCGTGGGAACTTGTATGCGGTAAAGATATTTAGGAATTCTTTGCCCGCCTTGGTCTGGTCAGCCTTTTTCTCATGATCCACGGGAAGCTGCGGCTCGTCCAGCCAGAGTTGGAAGCGGATTATCTGCTCGTCGTCTGCATTGTCGCACGAGTCAACGTTGAAGAATTTAGACTTTTTCTGTAATTTGTTGGTTCTATATGTTTGGATCGTATCATGTTTTTACCCAATCAAAAACGGACGAGTTGCCGTTGGCTTCCTGGTGTGGGTTTCCCTCGTTACTGGCAGACTTGGCTTTGTTGGCTGTAGTTTCCTCCGGCAGCTGTTCTTTTATGAGGATAGTTCCTTTTGGCTCGGACTGGATATTTTCTTCTGGCTCGGACTGTAACGAATCAATGTTATATTGGTTTTTGGGGAGGTTTAGGTATACTCACGTCAGTCAGTGGTTCGACAGATTCTGTTGGCATGTTTGTGGAACTGGACGGAGGCTCCGTGGTGGGGGGTTCCTCGACATCGATCGTCTTCACCTCTGGGGGTGGAGACGATGCTGTTCCGCTCTGTGGCAGTGGGATTCCCTGGCTCGAAGAGCGGTTTTGATCCGTCGATTCTTGTTTGCTCTTCCAGGCTTCCAGCTGTTGCTGAAAGTCCAGAACGTTCTTTTTCAGCAGTGCATAGCGGCCACTGTCTTCGGCTCTGACTGGTACTGTCTCTCCTCCACTTCGGTTTTGTGGTGTCTGTAAGTATTCACTGCGTATCTTTGACAAGTATGACTGATTTTACCTCATTATGGAATTGTAGCAGATCCACTTTGGTGGCTGCATCTTCCAACAATAGTCTCTCTTGTGGTGGGAGGATGGGATAGCAAAGGGTCCAACCCGACGATTCCTCCACGTTGACTAGTGCATCGTAAGACTTCTGATCTTGGAACAGGCTAAGAGGGAGGCTGGAGCTTGTGAACTGATTAGCGGCGTCTACGTATATGTGCCATCCCTGTGGTATGAAATCTGCTTTGACGGGTCCTTTGAATTTGGCGAGATCCGAGTGGAGGCGGTACATTAATACCCCTTCATGGGCCAATTGTCTTACTCTTACCAGATGTTCATATCTGTAAGCGTTGACCCTCTCAGTTTGCTCTTCTCTTGTCATTGGTTGTCTTTCGCCGTGAAAATTGCACAATCCCTGGTATGCTTGGTGGCCAAATTGGTGGCATCTGCCGCAGGCCTTGTAATGGCACTCGTTGATTTTGTGTGTGGAGCTACGAGCACCACAATCCGGGCAGTATGAATGATTGTTTACTGCCATGAAATTCAACTTGTTGAGGGGTTCCAGGCCATTGAAGATACAAGACTCGGTAGTGTGGTTGCTTAGGGGGAATCCCATGAATGAGGAACCACATAAGAAACACCGTTGTTTTGCTCTTCCCACGAATGTAATTTGAGGGGTTCCCTGGCACTCTTTCATAAACCAATCCAGCAGCATTCGTTCGTTGATGTCGTTCGTCAGGAACGGAAGACGTAGCATACATTGGTCGAAATGTGTCTGGGGGTCAGGGAGGAGATTGCGCCACACCAGAAATCTGACTGAACCTTTGTCGGAGGGAAGTCTTGGTATGTGGCGGGATTCCCAGAATCTCTCTCTTTCAGCGAAAAGGGCTATTGTAGCTCCAGTCAGTGGGAAATCGAGACTAGTGAACTGTCTCATTGTGATAATCTGCACTTTGTGGGCCTTGTTGGATTTTCCGCTGTTGTGGGGTTCCCCGTGGATTATTATGGCGTAATTGTTGTTGGCTTGGATAGCGATTTCTTTCGAGGGACGGCGCAGAAGATTTGGGTTGATCGTTCCAGCGACGAGTTGGAGCGGTGGAGGAATTTTTTCTGGATCCGGCACCGGACGGTCTGTCATCTAGAATGATGAGGTATAATCAATGTTCATACTATGTCTAGGTTTACTTACTTTGAATCTGATGGAATGGGATTCCAATTTCAAACCGTGCAATGGTTGAGCTGAGAATTGATATTGATTCGGTAGTCCGTGGTGTTATTATGATTGCCACGTTTCTTCGGTTACGGGGTTATTGTGTGTTCCACGTTTTTGGTGGGCTTCCACGTCTTGGAGTTCACGCTGGAATGAAGTAAAAAATTTTTTCTTGAGATGTAGGGAGTTACACGCGTAATGATACGTCAAGCAACATGGTAAGCTGAGAAATCAAGATCAAGAGATTAGGATATGCAGAAAAAAAAATCGGGAAAATCGGGGTGAATGATATTGAGGACCTTCTTGATGTTAAAGAAGGGGGTCCCCATAGAGATAATTTGTGGTGGTTTCTGAAAGTACAACCGTGTTATTATAGATTGAGTAGCAGTCTTTGTTATCTTTTCGTAAAGAATAGTTCGAAATCTATCCTGATTTTTCTCTTTCGGGAATGTTCTGTGGATGGAGTAAAAACAGAACCGGAAGGTTTCCCTCGATGATGGAAGTTCGATAAGTTATAATGCTGCCACCATCATAAAATTTATTCGATGTGGGATTCCTCACGGCATTTTGATAAACTGGCCTTGTTTAATCAAAATCCATTCCAATGGTCTTAAAGGACTCATCTGGATTTCTCTAGAGTTTCTTCTCTTGATGGGATAAGTTTGGACTAGTTAATCTTTCTATCCATAGTGATTCTTGCTATGTTTCAATCACGAGACTGATAATTAACGTGTCCGTCACTGACACGGAGTTTCTAATCTCTACCCCTTCTGGTCTCTTTGATGCGGTAAAATCTGGCTGTCCCTTCAAGGGCACTCCGGATGATTGGAGTTGAGACAAATTCTTTGAGGCAGTCTCACCACGATTTTACGAGACGCGGAAGTCGACTTATGCGTTGATTCTTTTGAGATTACAGATTTTAATTATTGGATAGCAGGTTGTTCTCGATGTTTATGATATTTTTTAGGGTTTTGGTTTTCTCGTGTGGTATGTTTGGTAGTCAGGTTTGATGGTTGAAGACTGATAAAGAAGTGAGCTTGTTTGTGTATGGAGTGAATAATGAATTTTGATGATTGAGTAAGTACAAGGTTTCGGTGGGATTCCTCTCTTTATTTGTAGAATTGATAAGACATTAATAAGGATTAATGTGGAAAGAGGGAATGTTTTGGGTGAGGGGGAAATAGTTTTGGGTGCTTTTCAAAAAGACTCCCCATTGCGAACAGTAATAACAGGCTCTCCCTGTGGCAAACAAAGGCAACAAGTGGTAACAATGGGCCGAAAGGGCACCTTGAGAGATAACAACGAACTGGCCGAAAGGGCACCTTAAAAAATAACAGTAACAATAATGTTAACAAGGGGGGATTCCTCTACGGAAGCTGCCCCGGTGATTTTACAGCGTGGAAGGTGATGGGTGGGAGATGAGATTAATAATTGGGATTATTAAATCCTCGGTAATTCCCGCGGTGTCCGCCTCTCGTTCCTCTCGAACCTCTGTGTCCGATGTTCTGGCCACGTGGTGGTCCGGTTCCTCTTTGGCTTTGCGAAACGAGTTGAGACGACTATAAATTTATAGTTATCTTGATTGATTTAATAATTTATTTTTTATACCTGTTGTTGGCTCGTGTACCCGTAACCGGCGAAGGAACTTTCCTCCGTTGGATGGGATTCCAACTTTTTGTGGCGTTTATTGGATGGTTGTCCTCTACCAGCTTGTCCATTTTCTGCTGAGCCGTTCGGGAAACGGGGCTGATCGCAGAGAGCGGGATGATGCTCACGTTGATTCTGCTTGTCTTCTTGCCAATGTGCCCATCCACAACGGTTGCACAGCACTTCCTTTTGAGGACATTGTCCTCCGTGTTGGCTTCCCACGCCTACTTCAAGACACTGGAAGCACCTCTTTTGATCAAGAGCTGCCGTACGACGGTCGATGGGGTCCGAGACAAATCGGCACTCGATGGAATTGTGATTCTCCATCGTACAGAAGATACAGGACTGAATGGTCAATTTATTTATAAGCTATTAATGTGTCATAGTCAAACCTTTTTGTTGTTTGGGAGGGATTCCTTCTGTGCAGCACTGTTTGAGTTGTCGTGTTCTGCCGAGAAGAGACGTTTCACCGGAATCTTTTGTTGAGAAAAAATGGGAGTGAGCGGCATAGAGCTTGCTGCTGCCGGAGAAGTTATCTCGAAACGACCTTGTAATGCTTGCATCAGATCGTGGAGCATTGACTTCATTAATTCCGAGCTGTCGTTGAAGGAGTCCAAGGTGTCGGTAGTGGTGTTTAAGGCCTTACTATATTGTCCAAGCCGATACCATAAGCCGATCGTTGTCTGATTATAGGCGCCAGCCAGATGGTTCATTTGAGTTCTGAACTCATCCATTTCTTTTTCCATGCGGTTGATTTGTTGCGTCAACACATTATTGGATTGGTGGCATGCAGCATTGGTGCTGGTCACTTGACACATGTCCTTGGAGAGACTACGCAGAGTCTGGAGGATTTCTCCGATTTGACAGCCTGGAATGAAGTTCATGATGGTTTCAATATGTATGACTCGTTCAAACGTGTTTGGTAATAGTTGACAATAAACTCACTGTGGGATTCCCCTTGAAGTTTCTCCGTCATCTTTGTTGGAAGTGTAATGGAGCTGGTGCTTCGAGATGTTGCTTTTCCGAGCGCATCCATTAGATTTTTCTCTTTGTTGATCACCGGAATCGACATCGATGGTGGGATTCCTAGCAAACCAGTAGGCGGCGCTTCAGTTGTCAGAATCGAGCTGATGTTATTGCTCTTGACCGATTGTTGTGAAGCTTGACCACTGGCTGTGGAAGCTTCAGCTGTCTGCTTGGCCTTCTTTTCTTTTGTGGGCGCTAGAATCTCGTCCATCTCGAATGGGGGGGATTCCGGATCATAGGGATCATCATTATCCTCTGGCTCGTTGTGGGATTCCTCCGGGTCTTGCAAAGATTTCTTAGAAATCTTTGTTGGTTTGTAGAAGACCGGAACTAATGGAGGACGTTTGAGCTGGCCATAGACTTCGTCAAATCGCTCTGGTGGCGGAATGACATTCTGGATGATGATGTCATCGTTGTCTTCCTGGTCTTCCTCAAATCGTCGACTTTGGCGACGGTTTTCGTCGATTGGATGGGATTCCTCTACGACGTCTTGATCGTCATCTGACTTCTCTTCGCCCGATTCACGAGGAGAGTCTTTTTCGGAGCGCATAATCGGCTCTTTTCCTTGTTTGGAGCGACTCATCTGTAATGAGGGAATGTTTACAGGAATTGCAACATGTCGGAGACAGAAAGATAAAGTTCGGATAGACCACCGATAGGGAGAAAAATTGACATGACATAGTGAGAATTAACAACAGTGACGTTTATTATATCAACGATGTGGGATTCCCCAGCAACCGACAGAGTTCATCATCAACAAAAAATATTTAACGATTTATGGAGAGGGGAGGGATTCCTATTTTGGGAGAAGTTCCTCCGGGACGGGCATTCCTCTGATCTTCTCTCTTTTCCACAGTTGATCGGCAACCAGTGCGGCCACGGCACGTGTCTTGCACATGCCCTCATTGTGACCTTCTTTGGGCCCAGTGTAGTGCGGGTCGCATTGACATTCGAAGCTATGGCTTGGACTGTGGCAGCGACGCCAAACCTCGATGCTGTGAATGTAGGTGTTGACTCTGAAGACGTCGGCCTTCTATAATAGAGTTTTTTTTTGTTGACTGTCGATTAATAGAATTACTTACTCCGACCCTGCGGGCTTCCCCTTGACTCTTTTTGATGAAGGTGCACTTCTTCGAGGACGACTTGATGTGACGGAGCTCGCCTCCTTTGAGGTAATAACAAGTAGCTTTATTATCAATGACTTCGAAGTTTCTAACATTGATTCGAACACGTAGGTCGAAGTGGAGACCGGTGTCCATATAGATGACTGAAACGTTGGCAATTGGGGCATAGTGCATTCCAAATATGGGTCTAATGCGGCCAATTGGGGGGTTCCCTTTCACAAGTTCTTTGGTCACATCGACCTCGTTAAAAAGTCCCTCAAAGAGCGAGAGAAACTCCATTTCTGTAAGAAAGTAATGTATGATAACTTATATCAAAGAGATAGAGGTTATTGTAGCCGTTTTCGAGCAAGAATGTCGTAATAAGTAGTAATTCTCGCCATTACCGTGACGTCTTGGTACTGATAATGGTATGCTGGAGGATCGTTTGAACTTCTGGGTCATATTATTGGTGTACTTCTTCCAATCTCTGCACAATTTAGGTTATTATTATGACATAATAGCTTTCAATGAGGGTTTCTTTGGTAATTGGACTGATATGAGAGGTTTACTGTTTTCGATTTGTTAAATTTGGCCGAAAGTAATCGGTAATAACACGAAAAACATCTAACTGATAAGTTTCCGATGCTTTAAGTCAGCTTTTTGACTGAAAATTGAAGTAATCTTCAGCCGCCACGCGTTCACTAACTTTTTTCGAAAATTTTGGGCATAACCTCCCCTCTATCCGGGCTTTTTTATGGTTATGAACAGAATTTTTTAAGAATTTTAGTTGATCTTAATAGTAATCAATCATCGATCGTAGTTTTTTCGATCATTCTGACTTTGATTTTGTATTGACGATTAAAAGGTTATGCTTTTAATACACTTGGTGGGCTTCCGAACAAGTCTTTTTTGCTTTTCGAATTTTTTCGAAACGTATCGAAAGTCACCAGCGTACTGATATCGTCTGATCTCACATTATAATCGATCGGTGGTTCAAATTTTTAATTTTATCGATGTGGGATACCCATTTTTGATTAATTTCAGATCAACCTCATCGGGTTTTTATCATTTTTATATAGTTCGGGTTGTTACCGAATTTTTTATGTACTTTTAGTACTCTTTTTATTATAAACAAGCGGCTTTGCGCCGTCTCGACACCTTTTTAGGTGGGATTTCTTTTCATTATCACTGAATATTGGCTTTTGCCTTCATTTATCGTCTTTTTAGACTGATTTTTATTACTTTTTTTCACCTCTTTGAGGGAAAACTCGGTGTTTATCTGAGGCAGGCCGTAGCTCCGCCCCTTTATTCACCGGTTGGTTAACACTTTGATGTTTATCTGGTTCAGCCGTAGCTCCGTACCTTTATTCATCAAAGTTATTTTTTTTTTGTAATAAAATTTTTCAACAAGCAAACCTGATACTTCACGCTCTTTTGTTTGTTCAGTCCGGTCGGTTCGCTGAACAAGTCAGACAATGAACAAAGTCGGTAGATTCACACACGATAATACATTTCGTCGTTAATAAATATAATGAATGGCAATAAATCCTTGGTTGGGGTTCCTCAACGTATTTCGTTCTTCGGACACAACGGTCATAATAAAAATCGATCATCGAATATCAAAATAGCTATCGATCGAAAATAAGCCATATTAACGTGGGATTCCCTCGGATTTTCGGTGTTGCTCATCATAAAATTTTGAATTTCGTGGGTGTGAAATCAATAACTTTGCATTGAACCGGTTCGATCTGCACCATGAAGACAGAGCGCCATAAGAAGACCGGTATTCGGCGCAAGTCTGGGGGGGATTCCTGAACAAAGATTAGCGAGCGAAAAAGAGAGAAAAATTACCCTAAATTGTGAGAAGATTAAATGCGAAAACAAACAGTTATCAGTGACCCATTTATTGCTTTGAAAAGACTTAAATTTATAAAAAAGATGGGATTCCTGAATTTTACTTAACAAAAACAATAAAAACAATCGAACGACAAATGTCGATTCGGGCAGTAAGATAACTAAAATTAGGGGAGTCGAATTGTCGGCGATGGGCGAGTTGTTGTTGTCGATGCGACGAGTGGTCCCGCCGCGCCCGCGGTTACTGTAGCACACTTGGCGCACATTCAAATTGAAGCAGCGTCAACTGCGAGTTGGAGAGGGCTTGCGAATTGCAGAGAATTGACGGAAAAAAGTGGAATAAAAAAGTATAATTATTAGAATGAAGAGATACGAATTAATATTGATGAAATAATTTATAATTAATGACTTGCACAGAATTCCGGGGGAATTTGTGGGGAAATTCAGTAGACCCGGAATTATAGGGCAACAAAGTTGTCGATTTGATAGGAATTACAGCCAAATTGACAACAGATTACAAGAAGTTGATGCGAATGAATCAACATTTTGCTGAGAGTGAAAAGTTTCAAACACTGAAACATAAAACCATCTGGTGGAACAGAGAAATGAAACGAAAAGTTGGGTTATTTATTGTCAACTTGAGAAAAAAACAATGTTTCAGATAGGACGAAAATGAAAAAGAGAAATTTGGAATCTAACTGATGTGAACATAAATTACTTCTTGTCACTAGGGGACGATAAAATCCGTTAGAATATCATTTTTGAAAATTAAAGAGATTTCACAGTATGGACGATGTTGCAAAGGAACAATACTTAGGCTGACAAAATTTGTTGAAAAAAAACAAAAATTATTCGAAGTTTTTCTGAAAAGTTTTTTGAGTTTTGAGCTCATAGAGCAAAAAGAAAATTAGCTTTCAATTCATAAAACAGCCATGGGACCAATAAAAACATGTTTTACGGAAAACTATCACTCAAGTTTCTTATTTGACTAGGGAACGGTATTATGTATTGATTACCTCACACATTTCATATTGTGTTGCCTTTCACTATCATTATTGTGTATCACGGATACCATGCCCTTGATGAAACTTAAAGTAAAGATTTTGTGCTTTTTTTTTAATTTCAGAGAGTTTCAAACTCCCAATCAGAAAATTAATTGACAATTCAAGCGAGATACTTTAAACACGCAAGGTCTTTAATTTATCAAACTTTGGCTAATTTTCATGGTAAAATCGTACTATTTTAAAAATAATAAACCGTCGTTAATATAAAATCGGGTATTGAAATATAGAGCGGCCCCCTCTGATTTAACGGCCCCCTTCGATAGAACGGCCCCCTAAAGAGGTAGTGAAAAATAGTGCGGCCGGCCGCTCTGTTACAGGTTTTACGGTAGTTTTCTTCGTCTGAAAACCCCGCTCACTTCAATTCTTTAGGTCAATAAACCACATAAAATCGGATGAAGAAAATATATAAACATGATTTGGCTTTTTCCTGTTTGAAATCAACATGAATTGGGAGAGATACACGTTAGATATACCAATCCTTCACGTTAACACAACGCGGAAAATGAAAACGAAAAGCAGAAAAGTTTAGGGAACTCTATTCGAATCGCATTTCTCCGAGTTATCAACTCGAATCCATAAATTGGTTTTTTTTGTTAAAATTGATCGAGATCTTGTTTCTGGAAAACGTGTGCTTTAATTCTGAATCGACCCGTATCGTGTTTGGAAAAAACGATAGGCAGTTCTGTTTTGCCAATTCCAGATTTTTAAAAAATCACCATGAGAATTTCCAGTTCTAGGGCTTGGTGACTAGTCAGATTTTGTTTGATTTAAAAGAAGGGAAAAACGTCAGATTGTAATTTCTGACAAAACGCTGATTTTATTGAAACTTGGAAACAGAAATATGATACTCAAAATCCCCGAAAAGTTAGAGAAGTCATTCAGGTCCTGATTTCTGTTCCGAAAAAGAAATAAAACTCGCACCTTTCGTAATATTGTTTGATAGTTTTTCGACCTTCCTTTGAAATGGTAGCCGAATTTACTTCAACAAAAATTGGCAGCCTAGAAATCAAACAAACCATTAATTTTCATCATTTATCATTTTTTCCGATGTCGAGAAACAGAAACCTGCAGCCCAAAAATCGCAAAAGAAAAAACTGGTTCGGTTTCAGATATGAGTGACAATACCAGTGAAATCTGATTTCTTAATACGTTTTCAATTTTTTCTTTTGAAACTAAAAACTTTATTGGCATTTTTTAAACTCACAGTGCTTGAGAAAATTTTCCAAATTTTCAAATTACGCAGAAGAATGAAAGTTCACACTATCTTCATAAATGGCTTCTCAGGTTTTCAAACTCAAAGTTTTTGCTAACGTTTTCAGACCATTCATAAAGCAGCTAATGAAAAATACGAAAGTTAATTCTAGGGCAGTTTTCATTTTGTCAACCTTGTCTCCGGGAAAAAAATCTAGCTGATAGGAAAAATTTGGTCACACAAAGTTTAATTTATCGGAGTTTTCTAACTTTTTAGATAATACAAGAATAAATTCAAAAAAAATTTCTATCAATGTTCTCTTGAATTTTTTTATTTTTGAACATTCTGAAACCTACATGGTATTTGAAAAAAAAGATTCACACAGTTTGAACTCAACACTTTTTCAGAAATCCTGGAACTCTCACTTATCATAAGTTAAACTCTCCCCTTTTTTTTTCGAAGAGTCTACAAGAATATTGAAAGTAGCGAGGTTTACTGGAATAGAGGATACGAAGAAGAAAAAATACTAAAGTTCGTTTTGTGCTTTGTTTTTTAATCTGAAATTAATGTAGGATAAGAATTTTTGAGAAAATCGACCCTTCAACATTTTCAGCTATCTTTCTACTGTTTCTTAACATTTTGAAACCTAGATTTTGTTTGAAAATTATGTTTTAAAAAAAATATTGCCTTCAGTACATGTCTGTAATTAGCCTATAATTCCAGATTAGTGTTCAAGTCGAAAGTGGCAGAAAACACGGATCACTTAAAGTGAAAAATAACTCCATTTCAGAACATTTTGAAAATGAGATTTTATTCAGAAACTAATGGTGTGTTCAAAGTACCGCAAAAAGACAAAAAAAAACGAAAAAACGTGTTCAAAGTAATGCAAAAATTGCTTCTTTTTTGCAAGCCATTTTCAATTAAAAATAAATAAAAATTTTGAAATTTACGTGATCACAAAATGTTGCTCTAAATTTTTGAATTTCCTGTTGAAAATGATCGCAAAAATTCGGAAAAATAACGCAAATTTTGCGTTACTTTGAACACGTTTTTCTGTCTTTTTTTGTCTTTTTGCAGTACTTTGAACACACCATAATAACGAAGGGTTTTTAGTGCCGTGGAATTTACGAGAATTCCGAACAGCCCATGGATAGTTAATAAAAAACCAAGAAATTAATGATGACTAACCCAATACTATGAGTTTAGATTCTCAAAGTTTCTGAATATTGTGAAACCTAGTTTTTATTCGAAAATTTGTTACGTCTACGGTCAAAATTACATAATTAAATAAAAATTAATATTTCAAATGGGTTGGAAACAGAGGGAAATGGATGGTTGAATAATCAAAATAACAAAAGAGGTTCAAGTTTTTTTTACAATTTCAAAAAGGTAATGTAGCCGAAAACTGCAGAACTAGTGAGTGTGGATTGAGAATTATTTTGAATTTGAACTGAATGACCCATCAAGCTTGAAATTCAGTTTCATGGACACTTTAAGAAAACGAAAAAAAATCAAAAATTTCAATGTTTTAGGCAGGTTTTTCGAGAGTGGTATTTTGGAAATTAAGAGATAGAATCGTCCATCACAGACCTAAAAAATGTTCTAAAAATGTTTTCACATTCTGGTTTTGCTTTTTTTAACGATTGAAAAAGGGATTATGTATATTAAATGTTGCAACGTAGAAAAGTAAGTTTTGAAAAGGTTGGGAAATCTCCAAATAGAAGAGCACGAAACATAAGATTGATGTCGTGGTTTTGAAATGGTAACAATAAATATAAACTTTTTGAGTTTTACTTGTTTTTGAACTTCATTTTCCTACATAATTTAGATGTTATTACAATTAGTTTTAATATTCCGCGAGTTTATTTACCTTGCTTTCGAAACGGGTATTCTCTTCAAATTTTTGAAGTTTCAGAAGGGAATTACAGATTTGTGAAAATAAATTGGCTAGGTTGGTTATACTGCATTGCCTACACTTGTTTTTGAATCATCAAAAAATTGTTTTCTGACATCCATTTGACTCTGAGTGTTATCAGTTCTAAGCAACTTCACGGAAAAATTATCTAGAAAACAAGCTATACTGATTTATTTCGTTTTCGAAGCAGTCTAAAAATATTGTTTCCGAATGATGCGTTGAAATGTCATCAAATTCAAAAGGTCTGAAAACCGAGAACTGGATAACTGAGAAAAAAATTACATTAAAAAATGTATTGATCTTCAAAAATGTATTGAACCAATCGCTTTAGAGAAACGGAAGATCTGATTATCTAGCTCAGGTAACTGTAAGATTTCTCTTACCGAACTTCGGAATCTAAGAATAGCCGGAATGCAACACGGTGTAATTTTTCACATGAAATCGAAAAGAATCTGGTATGGCTCATTATTTATGACCATTTTGAAACAAGAGAAATTTTTGAAAAATTAATTTTTGATCCATGTTCACAGAAAAAAAACAAACATGAAAATTGTTTCAAATTAGTTGGAAAACCTCGGAAGTGGAAGAGGACTCGATAAAGCACAAGTGAGATTCAATTATTCTGTACAAAAAACAGCATCGGGGTCATCTTCGTGCAGGAATCAACCGGAAATCTCCCGACGTGATTAAAGAAGGAAGGTTTTCCCATATTGCAAGGTAGGAAAAAAAAGAGTCTTCTTATAGAAGAGCACGAAGATATTACGAGTGGTTAGATTGTCATTAAAAAACTCTAAAAATAAGACTGATGTCTTGGTTTTGAAATGGTAAAGAAAAAATGATAAGAAAAAAAAATTTTTCTTCAGAATTTTGAAATTTCAACACAAAATCACAGATTTGTGAAAGTCAATTGGCTGGGTTGGCTGCTCTTGATTCGCGAGGATTTATCATTTTTTACCAAATGATAACTAATCCTAGTTGTGAAACTGGAAACCTGTTGGCTATTTGGATTTAAGAGATTGGAAACGATGCCATAAACCATTACATTAGAAACAATAGAAACTTACTCATCATGACATAGATACAGTAATCTTTTCACAATTTTTGTGAAGTGAATAAATTATTTTTTAGACAACTGCTTAAAAATTGAACGATTAATCAAGTTTATCAAAAAAACAAAATTTATTTTGTTTCGGAAACGCTGTTAATTTACAATAAGTCCCGAAAAAACTACGCTGAGAATTTAGCTGAATGAAAGTTATTGATAAGGTAAATTGATAAGAACAGTAAATTAATATGTACAAGAGAAAATGTAGGATTTCTAGTTTCAACTTTCTGTAGAACATTGGAACTTGACAAGGCAAGTTACAGATTGATGAAAATTAATTGACTAGGTTGGCTATACTAGGTTGTTCACTAATTGATTGATTTTCACCCGAATATACCAAATGTTGGTTTTGAAACTGGAAACACGTTCGATGTTTGGTTTTCATTTTTTAGAAGTTTTTTTAAAGCATTATTATCAGTTCTCACGCAAGTGAATAAAGCAGAACAATAGGGAAACTGATTTATTTCGTTTTCGAAACAATGAAAACAATCTAAAAGTCTTGCAGAAAATTCCAAATATTTGATTGGTCCTGTCACATCGATAACATTAAAACAAAGTAAGAAGCAAATAGAAATGAAAGTTTCGAAACTGGAAAGTAAAACGCTGCGAAAATTTTGATTAAAAAATAGGAACAGGAGAATCGCTTCTGAGTCGCTCCAAGAAAATAAGACATGTATTCAACTGGCTTAGGAAACTGTTAGACTTCCCAAAACTTCCAATTTTTTTCAAAAAAAAAGATCGAAGCAAATGTGATATCCAGAAACTCAAACTGAAAATGTAAGTTCACGGGCCTATTTCATTTTTTACTCGGAACGACACGGTACGCATAAATAAAATCTTCTGATAAAGTAGGTTGGTAAGAACTGTAAAATAACATAAAAGAAGCAAATGGGATATTCCTAGCTTCAACTTTCTAATAATTTTGTATAATATTGTAGTTTGACAGGGCAAGTTACAGATTGATGAAAGTTAATTGACTAGGTTGGCTATACTGGCTTATTCAATAATTGAGTGATTTTCACCCGAAGATATCAAACCTTGGTTTTGAATTTAGAAACGCGTTCGATGCTTGGTTTTAAAATATCTGGATATTCACGTCTTACCACACTGACGCTATTAACAAGAAAAAAACTAAAAAGTTACTCATCTTGAACTAAATACAGTATTTTTTTACCTAAACTTCGCAGCTTTCGGGAAGTAAATAACTTGTTTTTTCACAAGTTTATTGACTGAAGTCCAAAGGGCATATGAATCAAAAAGCAGTGGCCAGAAGATGTGAACTCTTGATTTCGAAACATTAAAAAATGTTTTCAGATTTCCAATTGCTCAAAATTATTATCAGTGCTCATCGTATCGCGCGAGAACTAACTAGAATAATGGCATCCTTATCTTCAAAGAAAGCTCAATTCCACCTTATCTTGTGTCAAAAACGGCAATATCTTATACATAAGTTTTGGAAAACTTCGAATAGCATGCGAATGAATAAAAGCTATTGATAAAAACGGTAACATGAAATAACCAAGAGAAAATTTCCGGATTCAACTTGGTAATATATTTTTCCGAGATTCCAAGAATCATTATTTCCAGATAAATTTTCTCTCTATAAATTTTATTCTACATACAGTTATTGTTTTTTCAAACTTTTTATTTTCAAAAATACAATAATTCGTTAAGGTGGAGAAATGATTTGTCGCAATTATAACCAATCGGCACAATTTTTCATTGAGAAACGAATGAATTGATATGCATCATGTGTTACTGTAATCTGTGGAATCATATTAGACATTTTGAGAGGACTGTAGTTTTTGAAGCAGCAATTCTAAAACTGACATCAAGAAACTGAATTGTTTTATATTATCAACTAAAATAACAAAAGTGGTGGTTCAGATGCTTTTAGTAGCAAGTTCTGATATCAAAACGAAGTAAGAACAATTATCTATTAGGATTTGAAACAATCATATTTGAAAACTTTATGAAACGGTAACACTTTTGAATACTGTTCTCCGCTCTACGGGAGCTTGTTGGGCCTCGATGAAACTTTGATGTCTATAAATATGTCCAAAACTAAGATAACAATGAAACCGTCATGTTCAAGTCAATCGATTAGATAAAAATTTCAACTGGAGACCAGGAGATAAACTAACCACAAATTCAATTAAAAATGATGAAATAATCATGAAACCGATTAAACTGTCCTAGAATCGGTCAGAAGTTTCTATGCTTCATGTTCTAGACAAGTGACTGCTCAATGCAATCAATCATTTTGTGATCAGTGGTGTATCATAAAATTGAAAAACTAGTGACAAACAAATTGAATGTAAAAATTCGGAATGAAACTTTATGAAATGAGTGAAAAGGTGCTGGGTTTATTTTTGAAATTATTTCTTTGTCTAAGAATTAAACGCCTCAAATTAATAAACTATGCTCACGGAGAGCCCGGTTACTTATTGATGAAACTATTGGGATTTCCGAAGAAATAGAGATCTTGAAATCGCAATTATTTCTAACGTGGCAGAAATAACACTCTTGAAATTTTATTATACAATGAGCTTTTTTGTCCTATGAAAGCGCACGACCAAGATTATTGCATTTTTTTTCGGTTTTAACATTTCATCGAAAGTATGAAGAATTCTGAAATCAAAAAATGTAGCAACAATTCTGAAATTACTGTCAAGAAACTGAGAAAAAATGTGTATTATTCGAGGAAAACACCTTCTTTTCTCGTTTTTGTCGCTGATTTTTTATCGATAATTTTTATCAAAAATCAGGCTTCAAAACAGTTCAAGGATATGAACTAATATCGCATACTGCAACCACTGTTCTGCGAGTTGCGTTTCCAAAAAAAATGAGAATAAAGAAACATTATTTATTTTCGATAATATAGCGGTTCTGAATAGTAGTTAAAACTCAAAATATGAATGTTAGGTAATGAGTATTAGATATAGATGAGCACAATTGCATGTTTCCAAAAAGTAAAACAATGATGATACTGTTAAGCTCAAGTCAATAAAAATTTGCTGCAGTGATAATCCGAAACAAGTTTACAAAACGATCCGAAAAGTTGAAATAAAAGAGTTTTTTAAATATCAGTTCAAGTACTCCTAATGATGAGATAACCATGCTTGCTGAAATGTTTTTTAAAACTATTAAAAAATCAATAATTTTATGTTTCATGTACCAAAAAAAAACTTCTGTTTTTTTTAGTGAATCATTTATAATGAATGTATGTAACAGAAAAATTCCCTCATGAAGTTCAAAAAATTGAGACAAATCAATCCAGTGGACACTGGTAAAGCTATTGTGTTTACATGAGAAAAAAAAACTTTGAAATCGTAATTTATTGAAAACGTGGTAGTTTTTCAAATGTTATTTGATTTCATAAGATAAAATTAAGGGTCATTTCTAGAAAAAAAAGAAAGTTTTGGTACTGCTAGAGACTAAAGGAGATTGAAAATGCTACTTGAATAGACAAAATCAAACAAGAACAAGGCATAAAGCGAAACAGAAAGTTTATCAAATCTATTAACAAAAAAAACTCCTTCTTGATCATCACTATGAAATAATTGATTGTTTTAAAACATGTGCGAATGAAATTGAAATAGTCATGAAGCACGAAATATTTTCGGAACAAATTAAAAATGAGAGAAAAAGAAAAAAATGACGGGGATGATGAATAGTTCAGATAGAAGAATAACTTGGATTGTGGGTTAGTCTGTTATTAGTGAGATTTCGAAGAAAGAATCTTGGAAAATGTTTGGTAACTCGAAAAAAAATACACAATTTTCACTCTACTTTCGAAACGAGCTGAGAACGTAAAATAGTTTTCAAAATCAATTAAAAAGCTAAAAAGAATAAGAGGTTTATGACGAAAGAGTAAGACAATAATTTTTTATTCACGTGAATCATCTAAAATTGTTTTGAAACATGGCAATTTGTTCAAAAAATTGAAGAAAATGACTGATAAAAATTGGGTCTACTCTTCATGTTGTTCTAGAACAGTATAATTATACTCTATGAATTTATGCGATTTTCAAAAAAAAAGTCAGTTCATACAGTATGGAAATTAATTTATGTACATTACCTTGAACTGTTATACCATTTCATTGAAACTGTAAGACTGCATTATTATCCATGAATTTTCAGTGAAATCCTTATGGCAATCCTTGTGGCATCTCGATATTCTGGAGACAAAACAACTGGATAAACAACTCAATAAGACATTTAAAACAATGAAACAACAGCGAAAAAATCAGAATTTCTCGAAATGCAAAAAATGGGCGTGGCCTAACATTCAAACTCCTGGGCGTATTTCGCTATAGATTATCTCATTGAAAGAAACACTTGGGGTTGTGAAAAGTGGGAATTAATATGAGTTCATGGGAGTGCAAAGAAATATTTGTTTTCGAAATTGGCGTTTGCATGTTTTTTGTGAGAGCCAATGGGCTCCGTGATAAGGTGGAGGAACGAACGAATGGGAGGTTATCATTTGCATGATAATTTTTGTATGATAATATTTATCGATTAATGAGGTTTAGTCTTCTTCACCAACTGAAACCGAAAAAAATGAAACGTTTAACTTTGAAATTGTACGAATTATATATTGCTTTCGGCTTCAAAAAATTAAGAACTTAGCACTGTACGTTTTTAAGCTACCTGATATCCCCTCATGATAACAGGAAAAAAAACAGTAAGTGAGATTCCAAAAGTATGATGTGCAGGTTTCTTGAAACTTGTGGCTGAAAACGAATAAGAATCCTAAGGTTTTAAATCCATTTTTAGAGACTGTCTCTAGGAACACAATGAGCACTTTTTTTTTCAGAACAACTAAATTGAACCATGGAAACTGTGAAGTCTACAGTTTCATGAAACATGTGAACTGATACAAATCATTTTCATTTCCAATCATCGAGACAAAAATCCTAATTGAGTAATCTTCCGTAATGAAAGTCTTTTTGAATACAATGTTTCCCAGTTCTCACAAACCATCATTAGAAGAGACAGTTCTGGAGAGATAGTTAGGCCAACGGTTGCTTCACGAAACAGGATATGCAGGCAGCCATGCTACAGTAATCCATTTCAAAAGTATAGTGCCGTAATAATCTACCTTGAGCAAATGTTTCTTGTTGAGGAAAACTACATTGAGCGAGAGGAAATGCGAGATCCATTGAACCAGTCCAACAATATGTGAAAGGTCTGTGAAAATATATCTTATGACTGAAACAATGAGAATTTCGCTAGATTTTGCGGAAAAATAGCCATGCACAAATAAAATTATTTGCTTTTTCAGCTCTTAGATTTAAAAACTGATAGAAACAGTACCATAATAGGTCCTCGATGGGTAGTTTTTTTTATTTCGAAACAAAGTTATGATCCTTCGTTGTTGGCATCTTGCTTAATTTGTTTCACCAAGTCCAAAATGGTTGTTTGCCTTTCCATTATTGGAGTTTATTGCTGGGCTGAACACTCTCAGGGTTGTGTAGAACATGAACGACCGAAATTGAAACAGAAATGTACACGAAACCGGAAAAAATTTACCGACAATTTCATAGAAAATAAATAAAATTTTACAGTTTCAGACTGTCAAAATTAATGAACTCAACTGGGTGAAAAATGATTTTTCGTGGTTACACACTAAACAAGTGAAAAGTAAGTCCATCTACTTTTACGTTCATCCACACCAAAAATAAATTCATGTGATTCAAAACTGTCAAATTAGAAATTCCTATAACAAACTGATCTGTAAGTCAATAAATGATCAGTAGAGTTACGCCTTCCGAAGTAAAACCTTAGTTTTTGGAAAAAAAGCTGTTTTTCAGATCCTGTAATAGGTGAAAAACCGAACATAACTAATGACTACCTAACTGATTTAAGCTTAAAGTTTTTCGTGTTTTACAAACAAGGAAAATATAATCCTTCTGTCCGTTACGAACAGTGAAAGAACTGAAGTTGCGGGTTGGATAGACATATGAATTGGGACAAAACGCTCAGAAACTAATCATAATCATCGTCGGAATTATGTATGACTAGAAGGAGGAGTGAAACCGGAAAATAAAACTGTGGGTAAATGACAACTGATACTATCTCCAGTGAGGAAACTGATCCAGATTCTTTAATACAATTTTTTTTTTGTTAGAATTTGATTTACGTGATATAAAGCTGGGTTGAATGATAAATTCAGAAAATCAATATCGAAAATTTGAACTAATTAAATTTTATGTTGGTGATAAGAGGTAAATGCACTCAATAAAATAATTCTTCCTTCTTCGGTCCCAACTCAGAATCATTAACCATCGACAAACTTCAAATGGAAATAGTGAAAGTTAAATCTTAAACAAAAAGAAAATGGAATTCATATGCAGTTTTATTAATTTTTTAAAAAATCAGAAATCTGTTGATGGATGCTGAAATTTGAATTGATGGTGGCAACTGTATTTGAAGTTAGCAGTAAGGTAGCGAAAAAGTGAGAAAATAAATACAAGGAATTGTCAACTTTGTCGAAAATTTTTTTTTTTGAAATCTTATCCGCAATACTAGACACAGACTACTCGAACGAAAAATATCGTTGGCATTTCTACCACTGATTTCAAGATCAGCCAAAAAATGGAAAGCTGTCAGATAAAACGATAACAAAACGAAGATGAAAAACTAGTTCCACAGTTCAAATTTCCATAGAACTGTAGTGTTTTGTTGTATTATCTCAATTTCAATGCTCATAGAAATTGATTAGATTTTGGAAATTGCCACTACCAGGATTGTGAATGGATTCACTATTACCAAGTTTGGCTTGAATATTACGAGAACAAAAAAAGACAGCACTCACAATGATGAAAAATTGTAGAAACTGTAGTTTTCTAGAGGAGAAATTGGAAATTATCCAGTTTTCTGGTTCAAATCGACGAGAAATTCCTGAGAATTATAATTATCGTGATGGCACGAATGATTTCAATGGAACGAAATTCCTGTATCACTAAATCTATTCATCCTCAATTCAACGATTGTTAAATTGATCGATGGCTACCAAATCTTTCTACCTAAATAAAGTTTCTATAAAAACTTGAAAAAAAATTTTTGAAATTTAAATTTCAAAATTTTGGTAGCAGGCATCAATCAGGCCAAAACAAAAAATTCAACTGATAAGATGGTAGCGAAAAAGAAAAATATAAAATCAGCACAATTTTACCATAATAATGTTAATTTTAAGGACTTTTCCAAGCCTAATAAAAATTTTGAGAATGTAAGTGGTAATGAGAAACCTAGTTTTTCGACTTATTCACAATACTAGATACAGAAAAATTCAAAATAAGATTTTATTAAACTGGTGTTATTTTTGAACCGATTAACTGGTCATTCAAAAGCGTAAATGGAAAACTGTAAGTTGTTTTGAAAATAGTTTGATAAATGTTTGTTTTCAAAAATAGAAAGCAAATATAATTTTAACAGTAAATGATTTTCGAAGCCTACAAGCAGCTTTTTTTCAAAAAACATATGAATAAGTTAGAACAGTTCGTTCTGGCAGATCGAAACCGTTTGATCTCAAAACAACTCGAAAGAGTCATATAAGCGCGGAATGGATTTATTGAAGTTACTGTGCAATTCTCTTATTGATATTTTTATGATTGTGTTGAGACAGTTGTATTTTTTGTAGTTTATAATCTCTGTAGTTTTAGGTTTTTTTTTTAGAAATCATTATATGCAATACATATCTGGTTCGAACACTAAGTTCCGATTGATCTTGTTGAATGATTCGGGAACGGTTTCGTCAAGTAAATTATCAATTGAAATCCAAGTTGGAAAAACGAAAATTATCGCACAGGCCATACTGGTATTGAATCGAAATGAACAACAAAAAGAAAAAAGCAAAGTTGGAGCAGGTAAGTTTGGCGATTTTTTATGGTGAATTGACAAAGTTCAAAAGAAGGGAAGTAAAATTAACGGATCCGCAAACCTGAGGTTTTTGCGCTGCAATAAGTGTAAGTCCACTAAAGACAAAAAAGGAGGATGACAAGAACTGAGATGCGCTGATTGATAGGAAACTGAGGGATTTTTTTGACGATGTACTATTACTGATAGCTTAGATTACTATTTTTTAGATGATACTGGAACAGATAACAATTTGTAAACTTAATGAGAAAAATCATGAATATTTGCTTTCAAAATGTTAAGACAAAGTTGCAGCGGACGATTTTTTTGCAGAAAATCTGCCGAAATACAAAAAAGTTGAAAGTTCAGGCATAACGAAAAAAAAAAGATGACATTGAGCTCGTTGAGTTCACTAAAAGTTATTCGAGAACAATCTAGAATTTTGAAGATTAATAATGTTAAAGATACATTAAAACTGATAATTATTGCTATTTTTTGTCAGGAAGAAATCGTGTTCAAAATTCACACAAAACCTGGAATCACAATACAAAAGCGAAAAAATTTGAAATTGGCATTGTTACGACGATGCTGAAACAGGTAAATTCAGTGGATTCCTGGAGCAAAATTCAAGAAAAAAACCATGAAAATTTAAAAAATTTCATTGAAGAAGTTTTTCTTTTCAAGATTAGTCTTGTTGGTGACAAATACGAGCCGCAGAGCACATCAGAGTTCCGATTAAGACAATTGAAAACATGTTGGAACAGAGAAATTTCTCATTTTTGAACAGAAGAAAGAGAAAAGTCCAAGGGAAAAAAGACGTTCACAGAAGTTCAAGCTGGAGATTTCGCAATGTTTTAAAAATGTAAATTTTGATTGCATGGTGAAAGAGCCAACGAATTAGAAAAGTTTCCCGACCAAATCATGAATGAGATGGAACCGCAAGTTTCAAGTCTGAACTCAGAAATTGTTCGAAAATGCCGTTGCACATCTGACAATCTGCATACCTTTCAATTGATGTTATTATGCATGTGTTGAAACAGACCATTCATAGCTTATTATTTTCCACAGGAAATCTATCTGGTAGACAAGAAACTGGTTTGGAAGAAATATCGCTGATTGATACTGTTAAAAGTTGTTCAAAGTAAAACGAAGGCTGCATCTGTGAAAATTACAATTTTTAGAATCATGTTGAAGTAGGTAACTTTAACAAGCTCCTCAGAGAAAGTCGATAGAAATTGGGTGAGAAATGCAGAAATAGTTCGGAAAAATTTATTTCGGGTACAATATCCTTGATCAACTAAAGACAATTTTGTCTTCCGTTGTTAAAAAAAAACCGATGGAACAGATAAATAAGTAAACCAGCAAGATTTCAGAAATCGCAATGAATTTTATGGCCAGAATGACTGGAAATAAAAATGTTGAAAATGGTAGGAAGCTAATAGATGGTAAGATTCCCAGAGAGGGTCAGAAGAGAACAAAAAATTCAGCCTTTTGGCACAATTGTGAACGAAGAAAGAGTTTAACGCAAATAAAGAGAATTTAAGAAACAATTGGAGAAAAACAAAGATTGGTTATGAAGGCGTGGAAACAGCTAATTTTTTTTTAATTTTCGAAAATTATTTCGGCCAAGCTTGTAAAAAAATTACAGATCGGTATGGTACGAAAGTCAACAATGATGCATTGCTGAACTTTCCAGAGAGAGCAAGTGATTGAAATTCTGAAACAGTTAGTTTTGGTAAATTTGCTATCTTAAAAATTTCGTAAAAAATCGCCGCGCGTCTAAATTGTTAAGTTCAATCAAGAAACTAGAAGTTCTCTCCTGAATTCAATCAATATTATCGAAATCCGCAGTATTGATATGAAATCAGAAGAATAGCTGTGCTTGATTCCTTTAAAACTACCTATTGTTTGAAGTTTCTTTAATTGTTAAATTTTTGGAACGAGAATGGAATATCAACAGAATACTACTGGTGTAATAATGAAGTCTCTGAAACCGGTAGTTTTAAGAACTTTTTTGCAAGAATAGAACAGGTCAGGCCTATGCACTGGTAAAAAAAACTATAGAAATATTAGGATCAGTACGAAGGAACCGTTTCCACACAGGAAATTATCTTGTTTCATAATACCATGTTGATAATGAAATTGATAAGTTTGATGAATTCTTAGAGAAAGCTTATGGTCTTGATTTATAGTTTGAATAGAGAGATGGAAATACCAGTGGATATTCAGTTTGATACAGTTGAAAATTTGCCAGAACGGGAATTTTTCCTGTGATGAATCCTCTGACTGTTAAGGAAAATCCAGGAAGGATGGGTTAACTTTCAGCTTGAAATGGAATTGAATGCAGAATAGAAGAGTTCTGTAGTATGGAACTGTTATGACAAAATTGAAACTATTTGTTATTCCAAATTAATCAGTTAGAAGTCATCAAAAACCAAAAACAGATTGAAAGAAAAGTAAGCAAATTTTCAATCTGATCGCACTGAAACAGGTAATTCTCGGTTATCGAATATGTGATGAAAATGTTGAAACTGATTAATTAATTTTATTATGATAAATTTAATTCTAGGTTTTCTTGATCTATCTTATTATGGTGATGAAACATAAATCAAGAAAACCTAGAATTAAATTTTACGATGAAAATCTTGTAAGGATCTCTAGAAATTTGGGAAAGGATTTTTCAGAATGCATTGTGCAGCTTCGAATATGTTTTTCATGTCATCAGACTATTTATGATGGTGTCAAAACCGGCAATGTTGATACAGTTCAAAAAAACCAAAGATGAATAAATGAATGAAAACTTAAAAAATACGTTGAAATTTCTAGTTTCGAATGATATTCAACAGGAAAACCATGTAGTCTAGAGATGCGGGAAATAAGTAGAACATGAAAACGCGAATAAAAGAAGTGGTGATGTGATGTGTTTATGAGAATTCGGAAACAGCTATTCTGTATATTAAAAAATCTGTAACTTTCAGCATGAAATTGTAAAATTTGGAATAGTAAAGGGAATCAATTACAAATTGTGTCATTTTCCTATCGATGTTAACATGAATATATTGGAACAGAAAACTCTTACAAGTTGTGTAGTAATATCCGCACTGTCCTCAATTTGAACCGCTTATCCCTGTGAAATTTTGTGTAGGCTTAAAAAGAGAAATTGAAAAAGGAAAGAAGACACATTTTTTATTCATATGAAGAATAATAGCTTTTACTATTGAAATGTTTTTAGAGAAATGTTAAATTTGAAAGGAAAACCAGCGCAATTCTATAGGAAGAAGCATTCAACACGATGTTGAAACCGGTAAGGTTTGCTGAAAAGTCTGAAAACATGGGAAAAATTATACTAATATGTAGCAAAGTTAAAACCAACAATCAAAAGTCTCCACTTTTTTTTTATGTATATGATGAAACAGGAAGTTTTTTTTTGTTTTACTCTGAGGAAAATATCGATTTCTCAATGACTGCGGAATTCGAGAAAATAATTTTGCTCAGCAGCAAAACGGTACAAAACTTTCCAGGTTATGACCAAAGCAAGTAATGATAAGGCTGGAAAAATAAACCAACTAGAAATAAACTAAGTAAATTATCATCCAATTTTAAAAAAACTAATAATTTTTAAAATGAGGGCATAGTTTCTAGAAAAAAAAACCGAGAATTGTCTGTTTCCGTGCGTTCAGATCGGAAATTTAGTTTCTAGTAATATACTAAATTGCCATCTTCCCCATAATTCTAACCATTTGAATGTGCAAGCGGCTTTAGCCCTTCATTCAATAATTAAAATTCTAAAAAAAATAAAGTAAGAAGATGAGAATAGAAAGAATAATTAATCGATTTTTCATTTCGTGATAAGTTATAATGAGTAGATAATGAGTCGGAAACGAAAAGATCTTTTTTTCGGATTGAAAATGCAAAATACGAATAGTGAGAGTAAATGTCGCCACTTGACTGAAACGAATTACCCTCTTAGCCAAAAAAATTTTTAAAGTTGTGAAACAGCAGCAATTTTTCTAAACATAATCTGATTTTCAAGTCTGACGCAGGAAAGCATTTTTCATTCACTATTTTTCATTTTTCATTTGAATTATTCATAATGTGATGAATCAGTATTTTTTTCGTATTATTAAACACAGTCTTCAGGAAGAATCCCTTGTTTCTGTATCACGCTGGAATCTAGGAATTTAAAGTTGGCTTAAAGTTGATTTTTAAATAAAATAATGAAAAATGGATCATATCGATATCAAAAATTCACTGAATTAAATCACTGTTCCTTTGGTATGAGTTATAATTGAAGCAGGTTTGACAATTGATATTGGTGACATCTCAATAAAAATTTTCGCTTGAAGAATGTTGATTCTGCAATAACTAGGAATATTGATCTACAAATTCCAAGAGAATACTAGTGAGGAAATTATTCACAGTATAAGCGAAACGTGAAACAGAAGTTTCTGGAAATTATAATCTAAAACGTTCAAGGCAGATAAATGAAACTTAGAACTTTTTCACACGAATTTTGATTTCAAAAAATCACTGTTTCCGTCTGTTTTATTCAAATTTTAATTTTTATTCATTCGTAATGTTTGGTGACCAGTTTTAATAGAACTCATCAACTTGTTTTTTTTTCTCTAGAAAAACTAGAAGGGACGAAAATAGGCGGCACTACTTTGGAAAGAGATTTGAAAGGTTTGCTAGAAACTTTCCTGTCAATTTCAGATCAAAACTACGTTCTCAGAGCCATGTTTTGACTGAATTTATTCCGAATAACATGTCAGCGTTGCACTAAACTTTTACATAGCTCACAAACTTATGACTAATAACTGATGCCGAAATAATTTCTTGAGAATGTTATTTCGAATTGATACCAGAACTCTTAAATCAATGTGGACCAACAATTAGGGCTACTGTTTTCTAAATACTTGATATGAATCGGTCAAAACAGAGAGTTTCGACTTTCAACGATGAATTTTTCCACCTATAACAAGTCAGAATTGACGAAAGCAAATTAAGTCTATGAAATCACTCAATAAAACAGAAAAGAAAAACTGCTTCGAACAAAAGCGCACTATAAAACAGTGTTATTTAACTGTTTCACCTTCTTTAGTATAACGATTGAACATTTGTAATTTTAATTTGATGGCGTTTCTTCAAATTTATCTAGTCTAATCAACAGCATATCAGTGACCATCATTGCTAGATGTTACGCTAATGTTACGCTAGATGTTACGCTAGATGTTACGCTAGATGCTACGCTAATGTTACGCTAATGTTACGCTAATGTTACGCTAATGTTACGCTAATGTTACGCTAATGTTACGCTAATGTTACGCTAGATGTTACGCTAATGTTACGCTAATGTTACGCTAGATGTTACGCTAATGTTACGCTAGATGTTACGCTAATGTTACGCTAGATGCTACGCTAATGTTACGCTAATGTTACGCTAGATGTTACGCTAATGTTACGCTAGATGTTACGCTAATGTTACGCTAATGTTACGCTAATGTTACGCTAGATGTTACGCTAATGTTACGCTAGATGTTACGCTAATGTTACGCTAGATGCTACGCTAATGTTACGCTAATGTTACGCTAATGTTACGCTAATGTTACGCTAATGTTACGCTAGATGTTACGCTAATGTTACGCTAATGTTACGCTAATGTTACGCTAATGTTACGCTAATGTTACGCTAGATGTTACGCTAATGTTACGCTAATGTTACGCTAGATGTTACGCTAGATGTTACGCTAATGTTATACTAATGTTACGCTAGATGTTACGCTAATGTTACGCTAGATGTTACGCTAATGTTACGCAAATGTTACGCTAATGTTACGCTAGATGTTACGCTAATGTTACGCTTGATGTTACGCTAATGTTACGCTAGATGCTACGCTAATGTTACGCTAATGTTACGCTAATGTTACGCTAATGTTACGCTAGATGTTACGCTAATGTTACGCTAGATGTTACGCTAATGTTACGCTAGATGCTACGCTAATGTTACGCTAATGTTACGCTAATGTTACGCTAATGTTACGCTAATGTTACGCTAGATGTTACGCTAATGTTACGCTAATGTTACGCTAATGTTACGCTAATGTTACGCTAATGTTACGCTAGATGTTACGCTAGATGTTACGCTAGATGTTACGCTAGATGCTACGCTAATGTTACGCTAATGTAACGCTAATGTTACGCTAATGTTACGCTAATGTTACGCTAATGTTACGCTAATGTTACGCTAGATGTTACGCTAATGTTACGCTAATGTTACGCTAGATGTTACGCTAATGTTACGCTAGATGTTACGCTAATGTTACGCTAGATGCTACGCTAATGTTACGCTAATGTTACGCTAGATGTTACGCTAATGTTACGCTAGATGTTACGCTAATGTTACGCTAATGTTACGCTAATGTTACGCTAGATGTTACGCTAATGTTACGCTAGATGTTACGCTAATGTTACGCTAGATGCTACGCTAATGTTACGCTAATGTTACGCTAATGTTACGCTAATGTTACGCTAATGTTACGCTAGATGTTACGCTAATGTTACGCTAATGTTACGCTAATGTTACGCTAATGTTACGCTAATGTTACGCTAGATGTTACGCTAATGTTACGCTAATGTTACGCTAGATGTTACGCTAGATGTTACGCTAATGTTATACTAATGTTACGCTAGATGTTACGCTAATGTTACGCTAGATGTTACGCTAATGTTACGCAAATGTTACGCTAATGTTACGCTAGATGTTACGCTAATGTTACGCTTGATGTTACGCTAATGTTACGCTAGATGCTACGCTAATGTTACGCTAATGTTACGCTAATGTTACGCTAATGTTACGCTAGATGTTACGCTAATGTTACGCTAGATGTTACGCTAATGTTACGCTAGATGCTACGCTAATGTTACGCTAATGTTACGCTAATGTTACGCTAATGTTACGCTAATGTTACGCTAGATGTTACGCTAATGTTACGCTAATGTTACGCTAATGTTACGCTAATGTTACGCTAATGTTACGCTAGATGTTACGCTAGATGTTACGCTAATGTTACGCTAATGTTACGCTAATGTTACGCTAATGTTACGCTAATGTTACGCTAATGTTACGCTAATGTTACGCTAGATGTTACGCTAATGTTACGCTAGATGTTACGCTAATGTTACGCTAGATGTTACGCTAATGTTACGCTAGATGCTACGCTAATGTTACGCTAATGTTACGCTAATGTTACGCTAGATGTTACGCTAATGTTACGCTAATGTTACGCTAATGTTACGCTAATGTTACGCTAATGTTACGCTAATGTTACGCTAATGTTACGCTAGATGTTACCCTAATGTTACGCTAATGTTACGCTAGATGTTACGCTAATGTTACGCTAATGTTACGCTAATGTTACGCTAATGTTACGCTAATGTTACGCTAGATGCTACGCTAATGTTACGCTAGATGTTACGCTAATGTTACGCTAATGTTACGCTAGATGTTACGCTAATGTTACGCTAGATGTTACGCTAATGTTACGCTAGATGCTACGCTAATGTTACGCTAATGTTACGCTAGATGTTACGCTAATGTTACGCTAATGTTACGCTAATGTTACGCTAATCTTACGCTAATGTTACGCTAATGTTACGCTAATGTTACGCTAATGTTACGCTAGATGTTACGCTAATGTTACGCTTGATGTTACGCTAATGTTACGCTAATGTTACGCTAATGTTACGCTAATGTTACGCTAGATGTTACGCTAATGTTACGCTAATGTTACGCTAGATGTTACGCTAGATGTTACGCTAATGTTATACTAATGTTACGCTAGATGTTACGCTAATGTTACGCTAGATGTTACGCTAATGTTACGCTCGATGTTACGCTAATGTTACGCTAATGTTACGCTAATGTTACGCTAATGTTACGCTAGATGTTACGCTAATGTTACGCTAGATGTTACGCTAATGTTACGCTAGATGCTACGCTAATGTTACGCTAATGTTACGCTAATGTTACGCTTATGTTACGCTAATGTTACGCTAGATGTTACGCTAATGTTACGCTAATGTTACGCTAATGTTACGCTAATGTTACGCTAATGTTACGCTAATGTTACGCTAATGTTACGCTAATGTTACGCTAATGTTACGCTAGATGTTACGCTAATGTTACGCTAATGTTACGCTAATGTTACGCTAATGTTACGCTAATGTTACGCTAGATGTTACGCTAGATGTTACGCTAATGTTACGCTAATGTTACGCTAATGTTACGCTAGATGTTACGCTGATGTTACGCTAATGTTACGCTAATGTTACGCTAGATGTTACGCTAGATGTTACGCTAATGTTATACTAATGTTACGCTAGATGTTACGCTAATGTTACGCTAGATGTTACGCTAATGTTACGCTAATGTTACGCTAGATGTTACGCTAATGTCACGCTAATGTTACGCTAATGTTACGCTAGATGTTACGCTAGATGTTACGCTAATGTTACGCTAATGTTACGCTAATGTTACGCTAGATGTTACGCTAATGTTACGCTAATGTTACGCTAGATGTTACGCTAGATGTTACGCTAATGTTATACTAATGTTACGCTAGATGTTACGCTAATGTTACGCTAGATGTTACGCTAATGTTACGCTCGATGTTACGCTAATGTTACGCTAATGTTACGCTAATGTTACGCTAATGTTACGCTAGATGTTACGCTAATGTTACGCTAGATGTTACGCTAATGTTACGCTAGATGCTACGCTAATGTTACGCTAATGTTACGCTAATGTTACGCTTATGTTACGCTAATGTTACGCTAGATGTTACGCTAATGTTACGCTAATGTTACGCTAATGTTACGCTAATGTTACGCTAATGTTACGCTAATGTTACGCTAATGTTACGCTAATGTTACGCTAATGTTACGCTAGATGTTACGCTAATGTTACGCTAATGTTACGCTAATGTTACGCTAATGTTACGCTAATGTTACGCTAGATGTTACGCTAGATGTTACGCTAATGTTACGCTAATGTTACGCTAATGTTACGCTAGATGTTACGCTGATGTTACGCTAATGTTACGCTAATGTTACGCTAGATGTTACGCTAGATGTTACGCTAATGTTATACTAATGTTACGCTAGATGTTACGCTAATGTTACGCTAGATGTTACGCTAATGTTACGCTAATGTTACGCTAGATGTTACGCTAATGTCACGCTAATGTTACGCTAATGTTACGCTAGATGTTACGCTAGATGTTACGCTAATGTTACGCTAATGTTACGCTAATGTTACGCTAATGTTACGCTAGATGTTACGCTAGATGTTACGCTAATGTTATACTAATGTTACGCTAGATGTTACGCTAATGTTACGCTAGATGTTACGCTAATGTTACGCAAATGTTACGCTAATGTTACGCTAGATGTTACGCTAATGTTACGCTCGATGTTACGCTAATGTTACGCTAATGTTACGCTAATGTTACGCTAATGTTACGCTAGATGTTACGCTAATGTTACGCTAGATGTTACGCTAATGTTACGCTAGATGCTACGCTAATGTTACGCTAATGTTACGCTAATGTTACGCTAATGTTACGCTAATGTTACGCTAGATGTTACGCTAATGTTACGCTAATGTTACGCTAATGTTACGCTAGATGTTACGCTAATGTTACGCTAGATGTTACGCTAATGTTACGCTAGATGTTACGCTAATGTTACGCTAGATGCTACGCTAATGTTACGCTAATGTTACGCTAATGTTACGCTAGATGTTACGCTAATGTTACGCTAATGTTACGCTAATGTTACGCTAATGTTACGCTAATGTTACGCTAATGTTACGCTAATGTTACGCTAGATGTTACGCTAATGTTACGCTAATGTTACGCTAGATGTTACGCTAATGTTACGCTAATGTTACGCTAATGTTACGCTAATGTTACGCTAATGTTACGCTAGATGCTACGCTAATGTTACGCTAGATGTTACGCTAATGTTACGCTAATGTTACGCTAGATGTTACGCAAATGTTACGCTAGATGTTACGCTAATGTTACGCTAGATGCTACGCTAATGTTACGCTAATGTTACGCTAGATGTTACGCTAATGTTACGCTAATGTTACGCTAATCTTACGCTAATCTTACGCTAATGTTACGCTAATGTTACGCTAAAGTTACGCTAATGTTACGCTAGATGTTACGCTAATGTTACGCTTGATGTTACGCTAATGTTACGCTAATGTTACGCTAATGTTACGCTAATGTTACGCTAGATGTTACGCTAATGTTACGCTAATGTTACGCTAGATGTTACGCTAGATGTTACGCTAATGTTATACTAATGTTACGCTAGATGTTACGCTAATGTTACGCTAGATGTTACGCTAATGTTACGCAAATGTTACGCTAATGTTACGCTAGATGTTACGCTAATGTTACGCTCGATGTTACGCTAATGTTACGCTAATGTTACGCTAATGTTACGCTAATGTTACGCTAGATGTTACGCTAATGTTACGCTAGATGTTACGCTAATGTTACGCTAGATGCTACGCTAATGTTACGCTAATGTTACGCTAATGTTACGCTAATGTTACGCTAATGTTACGCTAGATGTTACGCTAATGTTACGCTAATGTTACGCTAATGTTACGCTAATGTTACGCTAATGTTACGCTAATGTTACGCTAATGTTACGCTAATGTTACGCTAATGTTACGCTAGATGTTACGCTAGATGTTACGCTAATGTTACGCTAATGTTACGCTAATGTTACGCTAGATGTTACGCTGATGTTACGCTAATGTTACGCTAATGTTACGCTAGATGTTACGCTAGATGTTACGCTAATGTTATACTAATGTTACGCTAGATGTTACGCTAATGTTACGCTAGATGTTACGCTAATGTTACGCTAATGTTACGCTAATGTTACGCTAATGTTACGCTAATGTTACGCTAGATGTTACGCTAGATGTTACGCTAATGTTACGCTAATGTTACGTTAATGTTACGCTAATGTTACGCTAGATGTTACGCTAATGTTACGCTAATGTTACGCTAGATGTTACGCTAGATGTTACGCTAATGTTATACTAATGTTACGCTAGATGTTACGCTAATGTTACGCTAGATGTTACGCTAATGTTACGCAAATGTTACGCTAATGTTACGCTAGATGTTACGCTAATGTTACGCTAGATGTTACGCTGATGTTACGCTAATGTTACGCTAATGTTACGCTAGATGTTACGCTAGATGTTACGCTAATGTTATACTAATGTTACGCTAATGTTACGATAATGTTACGCTAGATGTTACGCTAATGTTACGCTAATGTTACGCTAGATGTTACGCTAATGTAACGCTAATTTTACGCTAATGTTACGCTAATGTTACGCTAATGTTACGCTAGATGTTACGCTAATGTTACGCTAATGTTACGCTAGATGTTACGCTAATGTTACGCTAATGTTACGCTAGATGTTACGCTAATGTTACGCTAATGTTACGCTAATGTTACGCTAATGTTACGCTAATGTTACGCTAATGTTACGCTAATGTTACGCTAATGTTACGCTAATGTTACGCTAGATGTTACGCTAATGTTACGCTAATGTTACGCTAATGTTACGCTAGATGTTACGCTAATGTTACGCTAATGTTACGCTAATGTTACGCTAATGTTACGCTAATGTTACGCTAATGTTACGCTAATGTTACGCTAGATGTTACGCTAATGTTACGCTAATGTTACGCTAGATGTTACGCTAATGTTACGCTAATGTTACGCTAATGTTACGCTAATGTTACGCTAGATGTTACGCTAATGTTACGCTAATGTTACGCTAATGTTACGCTAATGTTACGCTAATGTTACGCTAGATGTTACGCTAATGTTACGCTAATGTTACGCTAATGTTACGCTAATGTTACGCTAGATGTTACGCTAGTGTTACGCTAATGTAACGCTAATGTTACGCTAATGTTACGCTAATGTTACGCTAGATGTTACGCTAATGTTACGCTAATGTTACGCTAGATGTTACGCTAATGTTACGCTAATGTTACGCTAGATGTTACGCTAATGTTACGCTAGATGTTACGCTAATGTTACGCTAGATGCTACGCTAATGTTACGCTAATGTTACGCTAGATGTTACGCTAATGTTACGCTAATGTTACGCTAATGTTACGCTAATCTTACGCTAATGTTACGCTAATGTTACGCTAATGTTACGCTAATGTTACGCTAATGTTACGCTAATGTTACGCTAATGTTACGCTAATGTTACGCTAATGTTACGCTAATGTTACGCTAATGTTACGCTAGATGTTACGCTAATGTTACGCTAATGTTACGCTAATGTTACGCTAATGTTACGCTAATGTTACGCTAATGTTACGCTAATGTTACGCTAATGTTACGCTAATGTTACGCTAATGTTACGCTAGATGTTACGCTAATGTTACGCTAATGTTACGCTAATGTTACGCTAATGTTACGCTAATGTTACGCTAATGTTACGCTAGATGTTACGCTAATGTTACGCTAATGTTACGCTAATGTTACGCTAATGTTACGCTAATGTTACGCTAGATGTTACGCTAATGTTACGCTAATGTTACGCTAATGTTACGCTAGATGTTACGCTAATGTTACGCTAGATGCTACGCTAATGTTACGCTAATGTTACGCTAATGTTACGCTAATGTTACGCTAATGTTACGCTAATGTTACGCTAGATGTTACGCTAATGTTACGCTAATGTTACGCTAATGTTACGCTAGATGTTACGCTAATGTTACGCTAATGTTACGCTAATGTTACGCTAGATGTTACGCTAATGTTACGCTAATGTTACGCTAGATGTTACGCTAATGTTACGCTAATGTTACGCTAGATGTTACGCTAATGTTACGCTAATGTTACGCTAATGTTACGCTAGATGTTACGCTAATGTTACGCTAGATGTTACGCTAATGTTACGCTAGATGTTACGCTAATGTTACGCTAATGTTACGCTAATGTTACGCTAGATGTTACGCTAATGTTACGCTAGATGCTACGCTAATGTTACGCTAATGTTACGCTAATGTTACGCTAATGTTACGCTAATGTTACGCTAGATGTTACGCTAATGTTACGCTAATGTTACGCTAATGTTACGCTAATGTTACGCTAATGTTACGCTAGATGTTACGCTAATGTTACGCTAATGTTACGCTAGATGTTACGCTAATGTTACGCTAATGTTACGCTAATGTTACGCTAATGTTACGCTAATGTTACGCTAATGTTACGCTAGATGTTACGCTAGATGTTACGCTAATGTTACGCTAATGTTACGCTAGATGTTACGCTAGATGTTACGCTAGATGTTACGCTAATGTTACGCTAATGTTACGCTAATGTTACGCTAGATGTTACGCTAATGTTACGCTAATGTTACGCTAATGTTACGCTAATGTTACGCTAATGTTACGCTAATGTTACGCTAGATGTTACGCTAATGTTACGCTAATGTTACGCTAGATGTTACGCTAATGTTACGCTAATGTTACGCTAATGTTACGCTAATGTTACGCTAGATGTTACGCTAATGTTACGCTAATGTTACGCTAATGTTACGCTAATGTTACGCTAGATGTTACGCTAATGTTACGCTAATGTTACGCTAATGTTACGCTAATGTTACGCTAATGTTACGCTAATGTTACGCTAGATGTTACGCTAATGTTACGCTAGATGTTACGCTAATGTTACGCTAATGTTACGCTAGATGTTACGCTAATGTTACGCTAATGTTACGCTAATGTTACGCTAGATGTTACGCTAATGTTACGCTAGATGCTACGCTAATGTTACGCTAATGTTACGCTAATGTTACGCTAATGTTACGCTAATGTTACGCTAATGTTACGCTAATGTTACGCTAATGTTACGCTAGATGTTACGCTAATGTTACGCTAATGTTACGCTAATGTTACGCTAATGTTACGCTAATGTTACGCTAATGTTACGCTAATGTTACGCTAATGTTACGCTAATGTTACGCTAATGTTACGCTAATGTTACGCTAATGTTACGCTAGATGTTACGCTAATGTTACGCTAATGTTACGCTAATGTTACGCTAATGTTACGCTAATGTTACGCTAATGTTACGCTAATGTTACGCTAATGTTACGCTAATGTTACGCTAATGTTACGCTAGATGTTACGCTAATGTTACGCTAATGTTACGCTAATGTTACGCTAATGTTACGCTAATGTTACGCTAATGTTACGCTAGATGTTACGCTAATGTTACGCTAATGTTACGCTAATGTTACGCTAATGTTACGCTAATGTTACGCTAGATGTTACGCTAATGTTACGCTAATGTTACGCTAATGTTACGCTAATGTTACGCTAATGTTACGCTAGATGTTACGCTAATGTTACGCTAATGTTACGCTAATGTTACGCTAATGTTACGCTAATGTTACGCTAATGTTACGCTAATGTTACGCTAATGTTACGCTAATGTTACGCTAGATGTTACGCTAATGTTACGCTAATGTTACGCTAATGTTACGCTAATGTTACGCTAGATGTTACGCTAATGTTACGCTAATGTTACGCTAATGTTACGCTAATGTTACGCTAGATGTTACGCTAATGTTACGCTAATGTTACGCTAATGTTACGCTAGATGTTACGCTAATGTTACGCTAATGTTACGCTAGATGTTACGCTAATGTTACGCTAATGTTACGCTAGATGTTACGCTAATGTTACGCTAGATGTTACGCTAATGTTACGCTAATGTTACGCTAATGTTACGCTAATGTTACGCTAATGTTACGCTAATGTTACGCTAATGTTACGCTAGATGTTACGCTAATGTTACGCTAATGTTACGCTAATGTTACGCTAGATGTTACGCTAATGTTACGCTAATGTTACGCTAATGTTACGCTAATGTTACGCTAATGTTACGCTAATGTTACGCTAATGTTACGCTAGATGTTACGCTAATGTTACGCTAATGTTACGCTAGATGTTACGCTAATGTTACGCTAGATGCTACGCTAATGTTACGCTAATGTTACGCTAGATGTTACGCTAATGTTACGCTAATGTTACGCTAATGTTACGCTAATGTTACGCTAATGTTACGCTAGATGTTACGCTAATGTTACGCTAATGTTACGCTAATGTTACGCTAATGTTACGCTAGATGTTACGCTAATGTTACGCTAATGTAACGCTAATGTTACGCTAATGTTACGCTAATGTTACGCTAGATGTTACGCTAATGTTACGCTAATGTTACGCTAGATGTTACGCTAATGTTACGCTAATGTTACGCTAGATGTTACGCTAATGTTACGCTAATGTTACGCTAATGTTACGCTAGATGTTACGCTAATGTTACGCTAGATGCTACGCTAATGTTACGCTAATGTTACGCTAATGTTACGCTAATGTTACGCTAATGTTACGCTAGATGTTACGCTAATGTTACGCTAATGTTACGCTAATGTTACGCTAATGTTACGCTAATGTTACGCTAATGTTACGCTAATGTTACGCTAATGTTACGCTAATGTTACGCTAATGTTACGCTAATGTTACGCTAATGTTACGCTAATGTTACGCTAATGTTACGCTAATGTTACGCTAATGTTACGCTAGATGTTACGCTAATGTTACGCTAATGTTACGCTAATGTTACGCTAATGTTACGCTAATGTTACGCTAATGTTACGCTAATGTTACGCTAATGTTACGCTAATGTTACGCTAATGTTACGCTAGATGTTACGCTAATGTTACGCTAATGTTACGCTAATGTTACGCTAATGTTACGCTAATGTTACGCTAATGTTACGCTAGATGTTACGCTAATGTTACGCTAATGTTACGCTAATGTTACGCTAATGTTACGCTAATGTTACGCTAGATGTTACGCTAATGTTACGCTAATGTTACGCTAATGTTACGCTAGATGTTACGCTAATGTTACGCTAGATGCTACGCTAATGTTACGCTAATGTTACGCTAATGTTACGCTAATGTTACGCTAATGTTACGCTAATGTTACGCTAGATGTTACGCTAATGTTACGCTAATGTTACGCTAATGTTACGCTAGATGTTACGCTAATGTTACGCTAATGTTACGCTAATGTTACGCTAGATGTTACGCTAATGTTACGCTAATGTTACGCTAGATGTTACGCTAATGTTACGCTAATGTTACGCTAGATGTTACGCTAATGTTACGCTAATGTTACGCTAATGTTACGCTAGATGTTACGCTAATGTTACGCTAGATGTTACGCTAATGTTACGCTAATGTTACGCTAATGTTACGCTAATGTTACGCTAATGTTACGCTAATGTTACGCTAGATGTTACGCTAATGTTACGCTAATGTTACGCTAATGTTACGCTAGATGTTACGCTAATGTTACGCTAATGTTACGCTAATGTTACGCTAGATGTTACGCTAATGTTACGCTAGATGCTACGCTAATGTTACGCTAATGTTACGCTAATGTTACGCTAATGTTACGCTAATGTTACGCTAGATGTTACGCTAATGTTACGCTAATGTTACGCTAATGTTACGCTAATGTTACGCTAATGTTACGCTAGATGTTACGCTAATGTTACGCTAATGTTACGCTAGATGTTACGCTAATGTTACGCTAATGTTACGCTAATGTTACGCTAATGTTACGCTAATGTTACGCTAATGTTACGCTAGATGTTACGCTAGATGTTACGCTAATGTTACGCTAATGTTACGCTAGATGTTACGCTAGATGTTACGCTAGATGTTACGCTAATGTTACGCTAATGTTACGCTAATGTTACGCTAGATGTTACGCTAATGTTACGCTAATGTTACGCTAATGTTACGCTAATGTTACGCTAATGTTACGCTAATGTTACGCTAGATGTTACGCTAATGTTACGCTAATGTTACGCTAGATGTTACGCTAATGTTACGCTAATGTTACGCTAATGTTACGCTAATGTTACGCTAGATGTTACGCTAATGTTACGCTAATGTTACGCTAATGTTACGCTAATGTTACGCTAGATGTTACGCTAATGTTACGCTAATGTTACGCTAATGTTACGCTAATGTTACGCTAATGTTACGCTAATGTTACGCTAATGTTACGCTAATGTTACGCTAATGTTACGCTAGATGTTACGCTAATGTTACGCTAATGTTACGCTAATGTTACGCTAGATGTTACGCTAATGTTACGCTAATGTTACGCTAATGTTACGCTAGATGTTACGCTAATGTTACGCTAGATGCTACGCTAATGTTACGCTAATGTTACGCTAATGTTACGCTAATGTTACGCTAATGTTACGCTAATGTTACGCTAATGTTACGCTAATGTTACGCTAGATGTTACGCTAATGTTACGCTAATGTTACGCTAATGTTACGCTAATGTTACGCTAATGTTACGCTAATGTTACGCTAATGTTACGCTAATGTTACGCTAATGTTACGCTAATGTTACGCTAATGTTACGCTAATGTTACGCTAGATGTTACGCTAATGTTACGCTAATGTTACGCTAATGTTACGCTAATGTTACGCTAATGTTACGCTAATGTTACGCTAATGTTACGCTAATGTTACGCTAATGTTACGCTAATGTTACGCTAGATGTTACGCTAATGTTACGCTAATGTTACGCTAATGTTACGCTAATGTTACGCTAATGTTACGCTAATGTTACGCTAGATGTTACGCTAATGTTACGCTAATGTTACGCTAATGTTACGCTAATGTTACGCTAATGTTACGCTAGATGTTACGCTAATGTTACGCTAATGTTACGCTAATGTTACGCTAATGTTACGCTAATGTTACGCTAGATGTTACGCTAATGTTACGCTAATGTTACGCTAATGTTACGCTAATGTTACGCTAATGTTACGCTAATGTTACGCTAGATGTTACGCTAATGTTACGCTAATGTTACGCTAATGTTACGCTAGATGTTACGCTAATGTTACGCTAATGTTACGCTAATGTTACGCTAGATGTTACGCTAATGTTACGCTAGATGCTACGCTAATGTTACGCTAATGTTACGCTAATGTTACGCTAATGTTACGCTAATGTTACGCTAGATGTTACGCTAATGTTACGCTAATGTTACGCTAATGTTACGCTAATGTTACGCTAATGTTACGCTAGATGTTACGCTAATGTTACGCTAATGTTACGCTAGATGTTACGCTAATGTTACGCTAATGTTACGCTAATGTTACGCTAATGTTACGCTAATGTTACGCTAATGTTACGCTAGATGTTACGCTAGATGTTACGCTAATGTTACGCTAATGTTACGCTAGATGTTACGCTAGATGTTACGCTAGATGTTACGCTAATGTTACGCTAATGTTACGCTAATGTTACGCTAGATGTTACGCTAATGTTACGCTAATGTTACGCTAATGTTACGCTAATGTTACGCTAATGTTACGCTAATGTTACGCTAGATGTTACGCTAATGTTACGCTAATGTTACGCTAGATGTTACGCTAATGTTACGCTAATGTTACGCTAATGTTACGCTAATGTTACGCTAGATGTTACGCTAATGTTACGCTAATGTTACGCTAATGTTACGCTAATGTTACGCTAGATGTTACGCTAATGTTACGCTAATGTTACGCTAATGTTACGCTAATGTTACGCTAATGTTACGCTAGATGTTACGCTAATGTTACGCTAATGTTACGCTAGATGTTACGCTAATGTTACGCTAATGTTACGCTAGATGTTACGCTAATGTTACGCTAATGTTACGCTAATGTTACGCTAGATGTTACGCTAATGTTACGCTAGATGCTACGCTAATGTTACGCTAATGTTACGCTAATGTTACGCTAATGTTACGCTAATGTTACGCTAATGTTACGCTAGATGTTACGCTAATGTTACGCTAATGTTACGCTAATGTTACGCTAATGTTACGCTAATGTTACGCTAGATGTTACGCTAATGTTACGCTAATGTTACGCTAGATGTTACGCTAGATGTTACGCTTATGTTACGCTAATGTTACGCTAGATGTTACGCTAGATGTTACGCTAATGTTACGCTAATGTTACGCTAGATGTTACGCTAGATGTTACGCTAGATGTTACGCTAATGTTACGCTAATGTTACGCTAGATGTTACGCTAGATGTTACGCTAATGTTACGCTAATGTTACGCTAGATGTTACGCTAGATGTTACGCTAATGTTACGCTAATGTTACGCTAATGTTACGCTAATGTTACGCTAATGTTACGCTAATGTTACGCTAGATGTTACGCTAATGTTACGCTAATGTTACGCTAATGTTACGCTAGATGTTACGCTAATGTTACGCTAGATGCTACGCTAATGTTACGCTAATGTTACGCTAATGTTACGCTAATGTTACGCTAATGTTACGCTAGATGTTACGCTAATGTTACGCTAATGTTACGCTAATGTTACGCTAATGTTACGCTAATGTTACGCTAGATGTTACGCTAATGTTACGCTAATGTTACGCTAGATGTTACGCTAGATGTTACGCTAGATGTTACGCTAATGTTACGCTAATGTTACGCTAATGTTACGCTAATGTTACGCTAGATGTTACGCTAGATGTTACGCTAATGTTACGCTAATGTTACGCTAGATGTTACGCTAGATGTTACGCTAGATGTTACGCTAATGTTACGCTAATGTTACGCTAGATGTTACGCTAGATGTTACGCTAATGTTACGCTAATGTTACGCTAGATGTTACGCTAATGTTACGCTAGATGTTACGCTAATGTTACGCTAGATGTTACGCTATGAAGAAAAGGGAATCAAAGTACACAGACAAAAGCTGCAAAACTGAACGAGTTAAGTAAAGTCGAGGTTTGAGAACTATCCAAAACAGTGAAATTCATTTTGAAATGTCGGTAAATGAACAACAAGAAGGAAACGACAAAAGTAGCAGAGCTGAGCAACCTGAAGCATATTAATGAACTTTCACCCAAATAAAACAGCTTCCAACCATTAAATCAAATTAGATCGGATTTCAAAATATAATCATTTCTACGATTGCAATGAAATTTTCGAGAAAACATTTTGAAATTGCGAAAAATGTATACAAAACAAAATAAATATCAGCACTGTATGAAAAAATTTAGCGACTTTGGATTCCAGGAAAATATAAAGGTTAACCTGCGAAATTTGGAAAAAATATAAAATCGTGTGCTAAAAAGTCAAAATATTGAAAAAATGGTGGAAATAGGCAAAGTTTTCAAACACTCGGAATAGATTCTAAAACTGAAATATAAAAACAAAAAGCAAAAAAATCGTAGATTCCCGATTCCAGCTGATTCATTCTGAAAATTCCTACTTTGATTGTGTTGGTTCGAAAATAACCATTGTCTCTGAGGAAAGTTGGAAATTCAAAAAATCATCAAAAATAGAATTGACACCTAGCGAACTACTTTCTGGAAAAATCAATTTGGTATTCCGAGGTTTGGAATAAAACAACGACTGAAACTATTATCCGAGAGCTATTGAAAACTGTTAGAAACAGGAAAACTTTCAAAAAAAAAAAACAGAAAAAAAAACGTTGGGGAAAGAAGATAGAAACTAAAGAATTGGGAAATTTTAATGAAAACGAGCCAATATCATTTCTCAGCTGAAATGAAGTTTACAATAAAAAACTATGAAACCGTGAATGTCAGATGCAGGATGATAAGATTTCAACAAGTTTATATCAAAATTCATCTACCAAGTAGTTCGCTTAATGAAACATGCAACTAGCTTACTCACTAAATAATATGAGAAGGCAAAAAATTAGGATTTAGACGAAACTGTAATGAAGAAGAAGGAAGATGATCCCAGCAATTATAAAACACGGAATGAGAAAAAAACAAGATGCGAGATACAGAGAAAAAATCCGAAATTTCAATTCCCAATATTGAAAACTTCTAGAAAATTGGAAAAAGGAGATAAAATTCAGTTTTTCCTCGATTTCAATTGATCTATTCCAAATCTTTCCGACTAGACATTTCAATGGGTTGGATGGTGGGAAATCGAAATCCTATGGAACAATTGAACTGACTCAAAAAACATATCCCTCAAGCCTCAAAAATATTGCATTTTTTATCCGTCTTTATTTCTGTAGAAACTGCCCAAGGCGACCAAAATCGCGAAAAATAAGATGAATGAGTCTTTCAAAACATTGTGAAGCAGAAGGTTTTCTTCATTTTTTCAGAGTTTTGGAGTTAATGAAAAGATGAAAGTGAAGATGAAGACGAAAATGAATTAACATTTCTTTTTCATTACAACTTAAACAATAAGGCGAAGCAGAAACAGTTCTAAAAAGAAATACATTTATAAAAAAGTAAGTTTTATCAATTTTTCTTCAAACTATTATAACCGACATTCGATTGAATAAACTGGAGACTGTTAATACAAAAATGAATAGGCATCACACTTATGCTCGAACAATAAACTCTAGAGTTTTAAATAATTATGTAGTTTCTGAAACAAGTTTTTTTATAAACTTATTGAAACGTTGTGATTACCTTAACAGCGGTATGAAATTACTCTAGAAAAATTGGTTCTAGTTGGATGGACTGAGTTCAAAACAAAAATAAACCCAGGAACAGGAATAGCCCAGCAACAAAGAAAGTGCGCAAACTCTTTTGAATTGAAAACGGTTTCACTTGATACTCTTTCTCTGATTGGAAAGAAAATTCGAATTCTCGTCCACCTCATTATGTCCCAAAAAAACTATTAGGCTTAGTCCCGAAGAAAACGTCATCCAAAGCATCAAACTGCGTTGAAGAAAAAGAAGAAGACGCCGCTGCTTCTATAGATTTTCTGAAATGAACTTTTTTCACGTTTCGTTGTGATTTCTGCCCAATAACTTCTTTGGTTCAAAACGTAAATTCTGGGAAAACGTTGCCAAATTTCGGAAATGATGCCAAAATTTAACAGCTTTTGGAATATACAAAATTAGAAATGATGAAATTTCCGATTTCGAACAAGCTAGCAAACAATTAGAATTTTTTAGTTCTTATCTTACAAAAGCTATTCTAATATTTCATGAAATTAACTATTTCACTTAGTTTTCTTTTTTTCCTGAAAAATCATATAATTATTGCCAACTTTGTTTGATTTTGCTCGATTTTCTTGATGTAGAACATTTCCGAAAAATTATCAAAAATGGGATTGATTTGATCAGAATTAAATTTCGAAAACGATTGCACAAGCTTCATGGAAGGAATCTTGACGCGAGAGGATAGGAGGATCAAAAAATTTTTAATTTCATTTTTTTCATTTCGCAGAAACTATAGGAAAACCGTTTTTTTTTCAAGATCCATTCACCATCGATGACGTCACTCCAAAAAGCCGTTGCGTACTTCACCATTCCTCCACACCTCTCTTTCTGTTCGTCTTCTAAATACGATGAATGGCAAGAATGAGTGCTTTTTCTAACTGTCTGCGTCTCTTCTCTCTCACCAAATAAGTATAAAAGTGGGAAGGAAAGTGTCATTACTATCTCAACTGGGTGTATGGTGACTACTGCCCTACTTCTTTCTGGCTCTTAAAGCCATTAATTTTTTTCGAGTATTACTATTGATTTTGGTTCTTGTCGGACTTGATGAAGACAAGGAATCACAAAGCTCTGCATGGATGCTTGTGAGTTTTTTTCTCAACTTCAAAAACTTTGCCCAAAGTCAGTCTTCAAAGTGCACCAGAGAAGGTTTTGAGGAAATTCATGAGTAAAAAATGGGCTTGTGAAAGCAATCAGAAATCCTTCTATCCCCCATTTTTTATTTACACTATGCATTCCATAACATGAGAAAAATGAATGTTCAAAAACACTTTTCTTTTTGGGGTTTTCCCCTTTCTTGCCTGGTCTTTGTAGAGAAAAAACTAATAGTTATCTAATAAACTTCTCACTTTTTCTTTCGAACTCTATAAAGTTTTTTCCTAATTTTCTCACTCAAGTCAAATTTTTCTTAACAAATTGAACACTTTCATCACTATTTGAACATTTCTATCTCAGGAAATCCGCATTAATGAGATTGGCCAGTATTTTTCTGATTGACTGCCATGTTCTCCTGTCACAATACCTGACGATAAACATGATTGATAGGTCTTGAAGTGTATGTGTATGTGTACGTGTGTAAGGTTAGTCGAGACGAAAAGAGACAGATCAACTCTACACTTTCTGTGACGACATGTATGACAAACAGACGACCTAAAGAGAAAGATCTAAAGAGAAGAACAAAGGTTTTATCAGTTGACTAGTTCAAGAAAGAAATTTCAACAAACGACTGGGCCATGTGAAACACTATCAACTTGCAAATGCGATACAAGAGTAAATTTTCAAATTTTAGAGAATTGTGCGCGAAACACATCTTTTGAATTTCAATTTCAAATAGGCTTACAATCTACACTGCTCGACATAATTATAGGTCCACTTGTTTTTTCGACTTTTCTCAAAAGTTAGTAACTTTTTCAAATTCTGTTTACGATTGATAAATGACCCTCCTAGAGGGTCAATTCATGAAAATAGTCCCGATGGAAAATCTCTTTTTTTGAGGAAAAAATCCCACTTTATCGAAAAATGACCCTCTGGCAATTGGACATAGTTATAGGTCCACTTGAAAATAACGTTATAGAATCAAAATTTTCTTTAATAAACATGGGAAAATTGCATGAAACCATCAATTAGACACCTTTCAGTTGATTTAAAACAAATTTGGAAAAAATCGAATATCCAGTGGAACAAAAATGTTAAATTTTCACTTTTTTTGGAAAAATTATTTTTGAGAGTCGGAATCGTTATGACAGTTTCAAACATATATTTGCATGTCAATTATAACGTTTTAGCCAAGTTATAAACAAATATAATGAAAATAAACCGATTTATGCCAATTTCACCATTTTTACATAGATTTTCACTCCCTTTTTTGGAGAAAAAATAGGAAAATTGGCATAAATCGGTTTATTTTCAATATTTTTGTCTGAAATTCGGCCAAAATGTCTTATTTGACATGCAAATACATATTTGAAACTATCATGACAATTCCGACTCTCAAAAATAATTTTTCCAAAAAAAGTGAAAATTCAACATTTTTGTTCCACTGAATATTCGATTTTTTTCAAATTTTTTTTAAATCAACTAAAGGGTGTCTGATTGATGGTTTCATGCAATTTGCCCATGTTTATTAAAGAAAATTTTGATTCTATAACGTTATTTTCAAGTGGACCTATAATTATGTCCAATTGCCAGAGGGTCATTTTTCGATAAAGTGGGATTTTTTCCTCAAAAAAAGAGATTTTCAATCGGGACTATTTTCATGAATTGACCCTCTAGGAAGGTCATTTATCAATCGAAGACAGAATTTTAAAAAGTTACTAACTTTTGAGAAAAGTCGAAAAAACAAGTGGACCTATAATTATGTCGAGCAGTGTATTAGGTTTGCCGGGAAGAAATGCGCGCTAAACGTTCACGCGAATTTGCATATCTCAGCTAAAGTAAAAGATATGAAAAAGTGGTCAACTAACAAAATGTTGATCATGAAAGTTCGCATATTTTACCAATCAATCACTTTTGTGTATCTCTAATTCCAGCCGCGATATGCAAATTCGAACAAAAGTTCAGCGCGCTTTTTCTTTCCGGCCAACAAAACAATTCACATGACCCGACTTTTTGTAGAAATATCAAAAATGACTTCAAATCCTTCATGATGGTCATAGTTAAGCCTTCTTTTTTTTTCAGTTCGAACTTCTTTATGACAAAAAAAATGAATCGGTGAAGAATCTCATTCCAAACGCCGATGGAACTCTTAATTTTGAAGATATCACCTGTACTACCAATAAAATATTGATGGAGTGCTCAGATGAATGTGGGTGTTCTCTTTCCTGCCCTCGACGTCAATCACAACGAGGTCAGACGAAATCTCTTGTGGTTTTCGAAGAAGGTGAAAAAGGATTCGGTCTCAGAGCTGCAAATGATTTTAAGAATGGAGAGTATATAGCAGACTACTCCGGGTTTTATTATCTCCTACCAGAAGATTCTCGAAATAGTAGCGAAGGGGAGAAAGATGAATCGTATGAAGCAGCTTTTACCGTGATGGATCCCCGTGCAGTTATCAATTCGAAATACATAGGGTAGGTTTTCATTGTTTTATTCTATCACAACACAAGTGAATCTTCCCAGAAACGCTACTCGTTTCCTAAACCATAATTGCGATGCAAACGCCATTTTGGTCGAAACTCATAGTCGGAAAAGCTGCAAAGACCCTCTCATTCCGACAATATCAGTTTATGCACGAAAGGACATCAAAACTGGACAAGAAATTACTCTGCAGTACTACAAAGTCGAGGATGGAAAGAAGAAAAAAAGGTCGAATATGCCATGCAGGTAGAGTTTCTTCATCAACAATGAAATGAGAGAAAGTTCAACTTATTTTCAGATGTGGCGCCAAAAACATGTATGAAATATTTTCCACGGTGATGATTTGAGCTCCAATATCCCAATCAGCAGTGAAGACACTCTAATAGCCTTCTGCAGAATAAGTTGTCATATTTTCGACCTACAACATTCTTAAACATTATCATAAATATTATCCACTCAAGGTTTTCTTTTCATTCCGCTCATTCGCCACCTTCAACTGTCATTGTAATTTCAGCAGATCAAAATCAGGTGTTTTGTTCGGAGAAATCACGGTGAATTACTATCAGAATGTTATAATCATATTATAGAAAACTAGTGAAACCAAAAATGTTTGTTATGACAAAGTTTTAAATATCTATTAATAATGGATCCTGGTGAATATAAATTCATGAAATTGCTGACATTAAGAAAATTGGGAAACGGTACTTCGTTTTTTTATCGGAACCGTTCGTATTGAAAAACGAGAAACTTGAATAAATTAATTCTTGTTTCACCAGTTCTACAAACAGTGAGTGGAAGTTTCAGATACAATGGATCCTTTTCACTGGAAGAGATTATTTCAAACTACAAAATAGGTTTTTTTTGAAATCTTAGTTCAAAAACTCATGCAAATGGCGAATAAGAGCAAAATTGGTTCTCTTGTTTTGTTCTGATATTATGAAGACAACAAAAGCTTTTATAACATTCAGAATCAATTTGTTTGTAGCCAATTTTCTAAAAAACAAATTAGAAAGAAAATTAACAGAATACATAATATGAATAAAGAAAGAATGTGGTTTATTTACAAAATCAATTTGCCATTTTTTATTTCCATATTTCTGAAAGCTCTAAAATTTTTTCAGTTTTTTGATCAGCGATCTTGTTCCAATTTTTGGAAAAAGGAAACATAAAAATCAGTTTCGAAAAGTTGCCATCAATGAATAAAATTAGTTTCGAACCAGTGGATGGTTGGTTTATTGAGTTTTGAAAAAAAAAAGAGGGGACGAAAACGGATTCAATGATATCAATTCAAAAATAAACATCAATTCAAAAATAAAGGCATTTCAAAACGTTTTGGAACAATAACTTTATTGACAGAAATTTTTAAAATTTTGATGAATCTTATGGTACATGTTGTACAAATCAAAACAAAAAAACTAAACTAAAATCACGATGAAATAATGGGACATCTTTCGTTAGAATCAAACAGTGGATACAAACGAGGCTTCTATAGACGGAATATTAAAATTTTTTATATTATGGAAGGACAGAATGAATCAAGATGAATCAGAAAAAAAGTGAAGCTTTATTGAATAGGACAAAGTAAAAAAAAAAGTTTCAGATAGAGCAAAAATATCAACATGAGTACGTAAGAATTATTTCAAACGAAGGAACGATTTCCAAATCATAACAAAATAGAAATGTCATAACAGGAAAATAACGGGTAATAGTTTGAAAATAGTTGATAACAAAATAATTTTAGAAATAATCAAACATAAGTTAATCAGCCCATAGAAAAAAAAAAAACTTAATTTCTGTTCGGTGCCAAGAATGTTCGTTACAGAACATGAACATAATTCCCGCTCATCACATGAAGGATTTATTTAAAATAAAAGCCGTCCTTATGAGACAGTAATCAAAATTGCGGGAAAACTCTAAGATTTTAGAAAGAGGTAATCATTCGTATAAAAAAAATCAAAAAGTCAGACAAAAAAAAATAAAAACATCAAAATTAACCTAAAGCTTAGCCAATATACGTAAAATTAGGCCCCGAATCCAATTTTTGTATCGTATAGATATGCAACGCACTGTGTCGAACTTGTAGTTGAAAAACTTTTATTGTTTATTTTTGTTCATGAGCAAGCGCGCCCCACTAGACTCAGTACTTGAATTATTCTCACTTTCGACGAATGAAGTTTTTTTTGGAGAATTTTCCGGTTTTTGCAAGAGAAACACCTATTCTGAAGATTCTTTCACCGAAAAAAGTAAAATTTTTGAATGGAAAATTTTTCTTTTTTTTCTAGGTTTTTGACCAGATTTACGTAAAAGTGAGGGGTGAAAGTGCCATTTTCAATCGAGAAATGCATATTTCAATTGATAATGGTCGCAAAATGGCAGGAATGGGTGTTTTTTCAGCGAAAATCGGATATATCTTCAAAAACCTCTTTTCACGAAACTGGAAAAAAAATTTTTTCAAAAATGAACTGAGTCTAGTGGGGCGCGCTTGCTCATGAACAAAAAAATACAATAGTTGCTTTTCAGACAGTTGATATGAGAAAAATGAAAGATCGAAAAAGTTTATGTTTCAAGGTCTGAATGTTTCAAAGTTCAAATGAAATTTTGGCTTTTCCGCTCGTATCTGTAGCTGGCTGAGTAGAACATCTATATAGAGCCCAACAATATTCTAAAAAATGAAATCTAAAACTGAAGTTTCATTTACAGGTGAACTACTTGGATTTACTCGACGTTTTGTAAACTGCAATGTGAAACGGACAAAAACTTTTTAGCTGTTACAAGACTGACTTATGAGTCGTGTCTGAAAAACTGCGTATTGTCTGAAAAACTGCGTATTGTCTGAAAAACTGCGTATTGTCTGAAAAACTGCGTATTGTCTGAAAAACTGCGTATTGTCTGAAAAACTGCGTATTGTCTGTAAAACTGCGTATTGTCTGAAAAACTGCGTATTGTCTGAAAAACTGCGTAAGAAAAGCAAGAAGCAGAGATTCAACACAATAACAAAGAAAGTTGATAGAAAATTTGAGAATACAGTAAAACCGCAGACGATAAAAATGCTAGAGTGCATCATGAAGATCATGTTTCATAACGGAAAAGAACAGACTGAAAAAATTATTTTCGGACAAGACATAACTGTTTCAACCATATAGTAAAGCGTCTAGCTGGTGAATAAAAATAATAAGAACCAGAAATGTACTAATTGTTGATGTGCTTCATTTTGTACTTCACAAATCTCATGAAACTGTGAGTAAAAAAGCGTTTCAGTCTCACGCTATCTGAAGTAAAAACTTTTAGGAACCGTTTTTCTATTTTGAATGTGGTGTTTTCTGTAAATTGTTCAAGAAAAATACAATTGATGAAGAAAGCAAAAGCGTGAAGAAATCATTAACATTTCTATTGTAGCGAAATGAGCAATGAAAAAATGACTCAACTTTTTGAAATCGAAGTAAAACTTTATTTTCTTGACCGAAAACTACCGTTTCCCAGTACTTTTATGCCGTGAATATGACGGTAACAGTGCTAGAAATAAATTTAATGTTGACAGAAACTGGACTAAAATTCAAAACCTTGGAAAAACAGGAACACATTTTTTTGCCCCAAGCACTGAGTAAAAGTCAGCCTTTTGATAAATTAATAGTTGTTCAAAACTTTTCGAATGAATATTCTCATAAGTTATTGTCAGTGATATCACTTGCCCAATCAGTAGATTTATATCAATCATAGTGTAATTGCAGAACCCATCTCCGAACATTTCAAATTCATATTTTAAAATTGACTTGAAACAGCGAAAAAACGTCAGAATCATAATCGCAGAACCGAACTAGCGTGTGTGAGAATTGTTTTTTAATTTGAAAACTCTTCGATGATTCGTTGAATCTTTTTTTGCGGGTTTGTAAAATTACCTCACGAAGACGACATCATGGTGGATAGATGACGTTCAAAGATTAAAAAAAGCATATATACTTTGAGAAAAGTACGGAAAATTAATGAATTTGTTATTACAAACTTCGGAAAACAGTGACAGTTTTTCAGGAATTATTTCTATCAGAAACAAGCGTAAAAGCAAGTTCCCAGTTTTCAACCCGGGAAAACAAAGTATTTTTTTAAAGATAATCCAGTAACCCAGATTTTTTGTGCCTAAAAAAAACAATAAAGAGAAATCGTCAGTACCAAGTATTAGATAAATTTTTGAAAATGTTATACGAATGTTATGAAACTGTAGTTCTGAAAAACCAACTCCATTCAGTACACATTGGCATACCATCATTTTTGAAAGTTTTCAGTTTTTTGAGACATAACTGAAGGTCGGCATAAAACATATTTTGTATTAAACCCTGGAACCTGGAAACGTTTGTATTAACAAAACAGAAAAACCGGAAAATAAATAATTGATGCGATTATTCAAATTCCACAGCACATCATTAATTCGATCCTATCCAGCTGAAAATAGGGGATTTTCAATAATTTATCGAACAGGAATCGAATCAACATGAACAAATTGCCATAAAATAATAAATGGACCGGAAAAAATAAATGTGGGAAATTTCCGGAATTACCAATTTCTTCGGTGTCTTAGCAAAAAAGAAACATGATTGAAGACAACGGAAATCCATTAATTAACAAATATCTTGAAATTGTATTTAACTATTTTCATTTGCAATTCTTCGGTAAAATATTTTTAACAATGGAAAAAACTGATGAAACAATTCCCAGCCTTAGGAAGCGATATTTTAGTAATAGCACTACGAGTTAGAAATTATTGACTTTGAAGAACTGATAAATCGCATATCAAAATGAAAATTCAGCTACCATCATAAAAAAATTAGTGAAAACGAGAAAAAAAGTTTGGTTTTAATCTTTACTATTATTACCACACAAATTCTGTGTGTCTGTTTGTCTGTTTGTCCAGAGCCCTTGCTCAGCTCCTACTGAACAGATTTTCATGAAACTTTGACTGATCGATAGAGAAAGCTGACGCGATGATGCCCGTCATCTTTTTTGTGTCAAAATTCGAAATTTAAAGCCTTCTGGAGCGAAAATAGTGGGGTTCCAGCGCAAAATTGCGCGACGGGAGTGGGCGGAGCTTCGTAATAGAACCCATAGCGACGCGCGGAACCCGTCAGATGTCGGCTGCTGCATTGAAAGACCCTCGCAGCGGCCGACTGGCGGTCATCACAGTGCGAAAGGAAGGGGAAAGAATGAAATTGGAAAGGGAATGAAACGAGAAACAATTATAGTATGAGCTTTCCTCCAGAAAGTTCTCTAATTTTCTGGAGAAGCTTGAAAACTCCAGAAGAAGAAGTAGAGATTATTGAAAAGGGGAAAGGGAAGAGAATTTTGAAGTTTGATCAAGCTCCAGAAGCTTTAGAAGCTTCTGGAATCAGAGATTCTGGAGTATAAAAGGAGCTGAAATCAGCCAGAAGCATTCTATTATCATTTTCATCTTATTCTGTTTACTATTATATTCTACTGCTATAACCAATGCGCCCATCTACGTCTGCCCATCCACCTGACTCCGATTCTGACGGTTCATACGATCCTTACGCCATCGATGGAATCGAAGCGACACAATTGATGACTCAAGCATCAATGGATATCGGTGATGTCAAGCAAGACGGAGTGGACGAAGTTGTCATGGACACCCAATGCGACACTCAAACTGGGATTCTTGGCATCGAAGCGACACAGCTTCTGACACAAGACTCCGTGGACATCCATGATGTCAAACAAGAGGAAGAGGATGATGTCGTCATGGAAACTGAATCCATTGATGGTATCGAATCGACCCAGCTCATGTCTCAAGGATCTGTGAGGAAACGGGACAAGAAAAAGGTAATACTTAAGATTGGGCTGCTTCCGTAAATTGTGTAATCTCAGAACATGAAGATCGCCGATGCTGCCCGAAAAGCTGCGAAAAGACAACTGGAGAGTCAAGACGAAAGAAAACGTCGACAGGATGACGCTGCCAAAGTTATATCAAGAAGTCGATCCGTGGAGTCCAAACGGCAAAAGACCAGCAGGAATCAAAGAGATGCTTCGAGGAAGGCTTCGGAAAGAAAGGCGGAATCGACCAATCAGAAAGAAGTGCGAGTTCGTGATAGTGCCAAGCGGATGAGAGCTTCAAGATCAGTAGAATCTCCACAAGTCAGAAGCAAAAGAACTCAATCCGATGCAAGACGAGCTGCGTCTCGAAGATCGGTGGAGCCAGCTGTCATGAAGAAAAAGAGGAACAAGTCAAATTCTTCGAGAACGGCCATTTCCAGAGCAAAAGAGTCGGCTGAACAAACGAAAACCAGAAAAAAAGCTGACAGAGCAAGGAAATCAAAACCGAGTGTTCTACTCGGTGTGGCCAGCGGAGATGCTCTTCCAGATCCTCATTATCTCGAACGGATGGATAATGAATGTGACCATTGCGGTGCTCTCTATTTTAAATGTGAGTTTCAAAAAGGAAACTTCTGTTTCTGACTTCTTATGAATTCAGGTGAAACAACCACAAAAGGGGAATTCAATGCGTGTTGCATCAAAGGTTTAGTGAAACCGGAACAAAAAGAGCAATTTCCAAAGGAGCTCAAAAAGCTTTTCATGGCCAACAGAATGTTCAGCGATCAGGAGTTATGGAAAGATGCCAAAAATTTCCAAGAAAACATCAGGCAGTATAATAACTCATTGGCAATGGCGTGCATGAAAGCGAGTGTCGTCAATATGGATGGAGGTCCCTATTGCTACCGTATCCACAAACAAGTGTATTACCTCATTGGAGGACTTCACCCGCAACAAGGAAAGCCCCGAAACTTTGCTCAGGTGTTTATCATGGACACGGAGCAAGCTGCTGCTGAGCTAAGTGGACGGGAAATGAACCAATCATGTGAGAAGCACATCTTCGAGCACCTCATCGCCATTCTGAAGGAGCATCATCCACACACCCAAGCATTCAAAATGATGTTTGAAGTTGAGAAGGAGGAGCAGTTGAAAGCCCAACAAGAGAAGAGAGCAGAGAAAAAGGTCACCATGGTGTTCCAAGTCAGATCGGATAAGGACAAAAGAGGGTATGTTGATATTACCTCTTATAGAAGGGCAAGGAATGAAACTGTTTATTTTTTTTCAAGATACCAGGATCCAACAGCAAATGAAGTGGCAGTTGTTTATGTTGGAGATGATGAAGAGATTCCTGGAGAAAGGGCCACTACAGTGTACTAACGGAATGGCCCAAGTCTTCAGAATATCAGAATCATCGACAAAAACATCGACCCTCTTACCTATCCACTCCTCTTCCCAACAGGACAATATGGATGGTGCCCAAAGATTCCATATACAAGACCAAGAGGAGAAAGGGAAGGCATCTCAATGAGAGAGTTTTATGCGTATCTTCTTCACACTAGGAACTCTTTTTCCCCAATTTTCCGAGCCGGAAAATTGCTCCAACAATTCATCGTTGACGTTTGGACTCGAGTTGAGCAGAATAAACTGACATACATCCGATTCAATCAAGAAAAGCTTCGAGTGGATTCCATGAAAGGTCTCCAGGATTATGTCAATGGTGAAGAGAAAGGACCAGTTGGAGCACGGATCAAGCTGCCATCTTCTTTCAAAGGCTCTCCTAGGGATATGGTCCAGCAATACCAAGATGCAATGACGGTTGTTTCCCGATATGGAAAACCGGATTATTTCCTGACCATCACATGCAACCCAAAATGGAGAGAAATTGAAGAAGCATTACTCCCTGGACAAACTGCATCAGATCGTCCGGATATTGTGGCACGAGTTTTCAATGCCAAACTGAAAGAGCTCCGGAATGACATCTACAAAAATAATGTTCTGGGAGAAGTATGTGCATTCATCTACGTGGTCGAGTTTCAAAAAAGAGGACTGCCTCATGCTCATATGCTGATCATCATGAAACCTGGAAGTAAGCCAAGGTCAGTCGGAAACTGTAAAAAACTGTTTCTGAAAATTTTGTTTTCAGAACAGCGGCTGATGTGGACCGAATCATTTCCGCGGAGCTTCCAGATGAAAAGACGAATCCAGAGCTGTACAAATTGGTGTCTACCTTGATGATGCACAGGCCTTGCGGAGTTCACAATCCAAGATCTCCGTGCATGGACAAAGGAAAGTGCTCCAAGAAGTTTCCGAAGCCGTTTCGAGACACGACGTCTACAGATAATGATGGTTTCTCGCTGTACAGGAGACGTGATGATGGCCGTCGTGTTGACCACAAAATGGGTGGCCAGGTGATACCTCTCACCAATCAGCACGTCGTCCCGTACAATCCATGGATTCTGATGAAGTACCAGTCTCATGTGAACCTTGAAGTTTGTGGAGCTATTTCCTCTGTGAAATATCTCTACAAATATGTCTATAAAGGAACAACAAGAGCTTCAGTTGAGATTCGAATCGAAGATGATGTTGATGAGATCAAGCGGCACCTGGACACCAGATACGTATGTGCTCCGGAAGCCGCACATCATCTATTCCAGTTTGCCATGTCCTTCAGAAGTGTTACAGTAATCCAACTTCACGTTCATCTTCCTGGAGAAAAAACTGTCATTTTTCAACAAGGAGAAGAAGGAAGCCTTGGTCAGAATCGAAGCTAAGCAGTCAAAATTGGAAACTTGGTTCCAAATCAATCAGAAGTCCAAGGAATCAGAGTTGGCAGATGGATCATTCCCAGTATCCAAAGTGGATTCCAGGCAGTACTTTTATCACCAGATGCCCGAGTTCTTCACATGTCATCAGACTACAAATCAATGGGCTTCAAGAAAGACGAAGGACTTTGCCATTGGTAGAATGTTTTTCATTTCGCCAAGGAACAGAGAGCTTTATGCTCTCCGACAACTTCTTCTGTATACCAAAGGATCTACAAGTTACGAGGATATTCGGACAGTTCACGGAGTCATCCATTCAACATTTGTGGAAGCAGCCAGAGCAGCCGGATTTCTCTCAGATGACACTCTTCATGAGAAGACATTGGAAGAAGCTGCTCATTTCCATTCTCCACGTCAGCTGAGAGGACTTTTTGTGACTCTGATGATGTTTGAAGTTGTGAATAATGCCCTTGAACTATGGAATAAGTAAGATTACGGAAACTGTGGAATTTTTCAAAGTTGCTATTTTCCAGGTTCAAAAAAGCGTTCACCGAAGACTTCATTCACCAAGGACACTCAGAGGATGACTCGGAATCATTAGCTTATCATGACATGTTGGAAAGAATGGAAGCCATGAATGAAGACCTCAGAAAGTGGATTGACCTTCCATACAAAAAGATTCTCCAGTTGGGCCAAGAAATTGATTATGATCAAATGGCAGAAGAAGGAGAACAAATGCGGATTATGCTGAATTTGGAGCAAAGTGAAGCCGTCGATGAGATCATTTTTGCCTTGACGCAAGGAATTGGTGGATGTTTCTTTATCGATGGGCCCGGTGGAAGTGGCAAGACATTCGTCTATAATTGCATTTCCAAAATTGCCACTGGGCTCAGAAAGAAGATTCTTCCAATGTCATGGACTGGCATTGCAGCTTCCCTTCTTCCCAATGGCAGAACTGTTGCTTCAGTGTGTAAACTGAACATTGGAAATGGTTGCAAGTCTTCCTTCATTCGAGCCGGTACTCCTCTAGCCAAATCTTTGGCTGAAACGTCTATTGTTTTATGGGACGAGGCTCCGATGTCTCCAAAAGCAGCACTCGAAACAGTAGATCAGTTATTCCGTGATATCACTGAAGTTGATCAACCATTCGGGGGAAAAGTTGTCGTGTTAGGTGGAGACTTCAGACAAGTCCTTCCTGTTGTGGACAAGGGCCGAGTTGAAGATCAAATCGCCAACTCTATTAAAAGGTCACAGCTTTGGGATCATTTTCGAATTTTCCGTCTGAAGACAAATATGAGACTCACTGGAGATGCTATGGAGTGGAAGAACGAACTTCTGAAGATCGGAGATGGTGAAGTTGGAGCCCCTGTTACCGGATTGATGCCTATTCCGGATGGTCTAGAATCTTCTGGAGACCTTACAGAAGAAATTTTCGGTGACCTACTGCAGTCAGGAGACATCCAACAGCTTGCCAAAGTGGCCATCCTCACTCCAAGGAACAAAGAGGCACTTCAAATGAATGATGATATTCTTGATCGGATGCCAGGACCCATGAAAGTCTATCGATCATTTGATGAAATTATTCACAAAGAAGGATCTGAAGCCAACGATAGTATGAACTTTACCACCGAGTTCCTCAATCGGATGACCCCATCTGGAATGCCTCCTCATGAGCTCCGGATCAAGGTAATTTTTAAAAGTTTTGAAACAGAATTTCAAGATGCTTTTTTCAGAAAGGAGCTATCATCATGCTTCTAAGAAATCTTGACGTCAAGAACTCCATGTGTAATGGAACGAGATTCATTGTTGATGACATGGGACAGTATGTTCTTCAATGCAAATTCGTAAATGGTCCTCGGCAAGGAGAAACAGTAATGATTCCGAGAATCAAACTACACTACGACCAAAATTTACCATTCACAATGGGTCGCCTCCAGTTTCCCATTCGTCTGTCATTCGCGATGACAATCAATAAGTCGCAAGGACAAACCTTCGACAAAATCGGACTGAAATTAGAAGAACAAATTTTTTCCCACGGCCAATTTTATGTAGCTCTATCGAGATCCACAACGAAAGAGGGAATTCGGATTGAGTCAACTTCTGGAACAGTCAACAACATTGTCTATAAGGAGGTCCTGCTTTGAAGAGGAACGTGTCAACTTCTATTCCACTTCAATAAATATTCCTCCCACTTCTTCCCACTTTTTCCCCGATTCCCCAGATTCCCCAAATTCTCCAGATGCCCCAGATGCCCCATTTCCCCAATCAGGTTTTCACTTCCCATTTCTCGGGTCTTTTCCTCATTTTGCCATTTCCCCCATATAGCCCCATGTCTATACCCCATCCCGGTTATCGCCTCATCATCAAATCGTTTTTTCATAATTATTTCATGTTATTGTTTCTCTATAATAAAGTTTTTATAGAACAAATTGTGACTACCTACATCCCATTAGAATTTGCCTACTTAAAGCGATGCCAGGAGGTTTAGCCGCCGTAGGCGGCGTGAACCGACTGGTTATTGTTAAAGTTCGGAAAAATTTCAGGTTAGAAACAAATATGACACTACTGTATCAGTTTTGGCTGTAACTTTACAGATAACATGAAAATGAGAACTTTTAGATGTCCTTGTTCAATTTCTATTCTTTGATGTTATCAGTTTTTTATTAGCAGCTTTTGTGGGTTCTACAATGGATCAATTTCTACTAACTAACGATTGGTAGTTCCGCGAACAGCAGCATTAAGGCGAAATATTTGGAAATTATTAGGAGTGTAACTGAACCAAGATTCTCCAAACCCAGACCGGACCGGGCCGGTGGACAATTTTGTCAGCCCGCGACAAGTCTGAACTCAATTAACAGCAAGCAAGAACAAATTCTAACACGTTGAGTAGTTCAAAGTGATGTTGTCTACGACTTGAAACCGAATTTCGAAACAATGAAAATTCTCTTAAAGTTTAGTTGAAATGATTTTCTGAGTTCCAAAACAGTTCCAACTTTTTCAATTGTTACGAAACAGTAACTACATACTAGAGTGTCGTCTCACGAGAAGCCATTCTCATGAGAACGAGAATCTCACCGAGACTCACGAGTGAGTCTCGACATTCTCGATCTTGAGTTCATTCTCGGAAATTCTCATTCTCGGATATTCTCGAATGTTCTCATTCTCGGGTTTTCTCGAATCATTTCATTTCTCGGATTTTCTCACGAGTCTCACTGAGAATGATGAGAACAAAGAAAATGTCACGTTTATTTGAAAAAGTGTTGGAAGTATTGTTCAACTTTTTGCTTTGAGAAACAAAAAAGTCGAAGTGGAATTTGAATAAACTTTTTCTTCAAAAAATTCGGAAAATTTTCAGAAATATTTTCATGGCCTTTCACAACTCGAAACAGAAAAAAAATTTCCAAAAAAAAAGCTAGTTTCTCATTGGAGCGTGCTTTTCTACTCCAACTTTGTTTGTCTGTTCTTCTAGCGAATTGAAAGTTGTGGCCAGGCAAATAAAATCATTTCACTGCTTCAGTTAAATTTTTTCTCCAAATGGATAGAATTTGAACGATCGAAAATTTTTGTTGTACTAAGCTACACCTAACGGTTGATGAAATCAAGCATTAGTGTTTATGCATAATATGAAAAAGAAAAATATGAATCAAACTGTGCTCCAGAATCCAAAAGCATTCTTATCATGTTTATCTGAACTACAAATCCTCAGTACAAGCTACAAACTACACAAGCTTAAAATGTGAGGTCTGAACTTTCATGTTTTTAAACATCAGTATTTATGTAAACTTCTTCGAAAGAAGTGAATATTCAGCCATTGTAAAATGATTTCTTATTGAAGCCTGTTTCCGCACTCTAATTGTTTTCTTCAATCGCATAAAAAATTGTGGACCTAATTTTTAAAGAACAGATAATCAATAGAGTGTCGCCTCACGAGAAGCATTTCTCATGAGAACGAGAATCATTCCGAGACTCACGGGAATATCAGCGAGTCTCGACATTCTCGATCTCGAGTTCATTCTCGGTAATTCTCATTCTCGGATATTCTCGAATGTTCTCATTCTCGAATGTTCTCATTCTCGGGTTTTCTCGAATCATTTCATTTCTCGGATTTTCTCACGAGGCTCACTGAGAATGATGAGAACAAAGAAAATGTCACGTTGATTATAAAATTGTTGGAAATATTGTTCAATTTTTCGTTTTGAAAAACAAAAAGTCCACGTGGAATTTGAAGAGACTTTTTTTCAAAAAATTCGGAAATTTTTCAAAAATATTTTCATGGCCGTGACTTTTTCCACTGTTCTCATCATTCTCAGTGAGACTCGTGAGAAAATCAGAGAAATGAAACGATTCGAGAAAACCCGAGAAAGAGAACAATCGAGAATATCCGAGAATGAGCATTTCCGAGAACGAGAAATAGTGAGAAGGGTCGAGATTGATTGAGAATCAAGTGAGAATGTTCGAGACTCACAAGAAATGTCTCGTGAGACGACACTCTACTACATACTACTGAATCGAGCTAAACGTTAAAAAAACACAGCTTGAGATGCTCCCGGGTTCCCACAAGAAACTAATCAGTTTAGTCGAGTGCACACGATTCGCAAAGAAAACTAAATTTTCTCAATCACTTTTTTCACTTGAATCGACAATTATTCGAAGTACCAATTTCAAGAAATTGGGATGATTTGATGAAGACAAGATGAAAAGGGAAGCCTTGATACTCACAAAATAAATAAAAATATTTGAGAGAAACCTTATCATAAAACTTCTGGAGTGATAAATGGTGTTTTCTGATGTATTGCTTCCCTGAAAATCTAAATAAATTGTACAGATAAAAATTATTGAGCTTGAAGATGTCAACTGTGATATAGAATTTATGAGCATCGTAAAACACTGTTTCAAAACATTCTTTTTCAAAAAATTGTGTTTCTCATTTGCTGATAACGTTAAATTGTTAATCAATACAGAACACATCAATAATATAATTTTCATAAATTTATGAAATAGGAATGGTTGGAAAGTATACATATTGTTGCTTACAGATGTGGCCTCACTATGAACCGATTTAATCAAATTTTTCATTAAAAAAATCATAATTAGAGACCAGATAAAACTGAAAAGTCTGTGATTAAAGAATATTCGTTGAACTTCTGGTGTACCTTCACGTTTAGTAGGAGAGCATGTAACAAAATGAATAGTTGGGATGAGTTGGTTTCAGAAACATTGAAAAATGAGGTAAAGAAAATGAGGTAAAAAAGTTCAATAGAAAACTACAAATGAATAAAGATAATCAATGAAGACTGCTATCGCCGTTGAAATTATCAAAATTTTTATTACTTTCTCGCAAAATATGAAGCATTTGAAACCGATGCCGCTAGAGTTTATGAACTAAAGAACTACAGTTTCAGCTAAGATGTATCAGGCGCTGATCCTTTCAAAAACGTTATCTCCGACTTGCACCATTTTTTTAACCATTGTTTTCGAAAAAACTTTGAAAAATTGCTGAACTTTGAAGATAAACCAAACATGAAGCAGATGAATCGGAAAAATTTTATCAGTTTCACGAAAGCGATAAAATTTTTGGAATTAGCACTAGAAGCGATTTTGCGGTTTTGCTATTCTTTTTTATCTGCTTATATAAGAACACGATCAGCACGATTGTTCAAAAATAGTTGATTTTTTTTAGTTTTTTTTTTTAGTTTAACGTACACGATCCGATCAAACAAGAGAAGAAAACAGTCACACATAAGCAATCTCAGAAACAGTGAAGTTTTGGCAAGTTCTTCAGCCATCTCGATGTTCCAAGTTCTCAAGTACTGAAATTCTTCGAAAGAACCGAGAAACTTTCAAAAATTGAACACTTTTCGGGCAGGATCTTGTCCTCCATGAATCAATTTTATAAAAATACAGAAGACTGGAATAAACTTTGAGAAATGTGAAGAAGATTCAAAAGATTTTTTGATTCTGGCTCTTTTTTTTGATTCTGGATTAGGCTCATTGAAAATTGTGAACTATAAATAATTTCAAAAATATAGTGAAACTGTACTAACACTTGAAATCCAGAAATAAAAATTTGCAGTTTCAAAATGTCGAATTATGAAATGATCACTTGATATTCTATTCTTTTGACAATGCTCGATCAATTCATCAGGACAAAAACAAGCAGCAATAAAAGTTTCCAAATTATAACTTGACAATAATTTTGTTTCGTTAATTAACTCAAGATAAGAGGAGCTGTCCGCCGTCGCATTGTTCTGTAGGCTTTTTCATGTCAATTAATGTCAATTGTGGAACAGCGCAAAAAAAAAAAAGAAAATTGATAAATTTTCCTATTTGCAAATAGGTACAGAAATTATTTTATTTATTTTTTATTTTTTTCTTATTTGTTACATAAATTCTGTGTTTCAAAACAAACATAAACCCGTTTTCAAATTTTCATGACATTGTGCATCAATTTCATGATCGATTGAAATAAATTTTTTTTTCTAATTTTAGGAATCCCCAGACGGCTTCCGGCGCTTCGCGCCTCAACTGCCCGGTTCTCCCAAAAATTTCGGTCAATTCCTATGAAAAATTATAAACCAAAAGTTATTATTATTTCAAAAGTTATTATTATAAGTTATTATTATAAAGTTATTATTAAAATTATTTCACATCAAGGTTTTTCAGAATAGACAATCGGAACAAGATGATATCGCGGTTTCATCTACATTATGAAAAAGGAGTGTTTTTTCAAGCTTTCAATATTTAATGGATCAGTTTAACTGAAATCTAGCTAATAAAAAAGGTATATTTATTATCAAAACGTGATAAGCATTCAGGAAGTAACCTGGCCTGTTTTTCCATTTACTTCAAAAAAGAAATAATTTAGGTAGTATTTGGCAATTTTCTGAAAATTGACAGAGAGATTAATTTTGATCCCGTTAGACCTGAAAGCGGCATGAAAATTAACAAAAATTCCGTCTAAGATTTTTTTTTTGGATTATTTTCAGCCAGTAAATTGCAAGCATTATTGATTTTCTAAGGCTGTACAGAGCGAGATCGCAACACTAAAATATGAGCGGCAAACTTTTATCAGTTTCATAAAACCGAAATTTTTGGAATAAGCACTCAAATCGATTCATTTTTCGTGTTGAAATGTTTTTTTAATGATTACGAAAAAAGTGAACTGTACAATCTCGCATCAAAGAGTTGATAAGTTTCTTGGTTTTGTTAAAACCTAGTGTTAAAACCCTGTTGAGATTTTTGACGGCTAATTCTGCAGTGGCATGATAATTTCCTTTGTTGCGATCAAACAAAAAAGAAACACAGTTTCAGATAAGCAATGTCAAAAAACAGGGAAGTTTTGGGAAACTTTCTCATACATCGAGAATAACTTTTCAATGTTCTACTCAACACTAAAACCTGTGGAATTATCTTTAATAGAAGAGCAGGATCTTTTTGCCCTAAAATCAATTTAATCATAATATGCTGGAATAAACTTTGAAACATGTATAAAGAAGACTACAACGATTTCATAACTCCTAAAAATTTAGGATTCTCCTCATTGATAATCCTGACCCTTTGATACTTTCAAAAATATTGTAAAACTGTACCAAAACTTAAATTTCAGAGTTAAAAAATTCCAGTTTTAAAAGGCTCATATATAAATTGATTAATCGAACTTCTATTCTAGCGGAAATGCACAATCCATCGTAAAAAACCATAACGAATAATGAACAGACTTTCCAAACTAACAGAAAACTTACATTTTATTGTCGTTTGTTCTAAACAATATTGGTTTGCTAATATTCAATTTAGATTGTGTTTTTCATATTGATCATTATTGGAACATTCTGGTGGCTTTTTCATGCCGAGTAATCTAGTAACAGTGAAAGAGAAAACTATTGAAGGTTTCACATTGGAAACTGGTTTTCACAACAAAAAAAGAAAAATTGCTGAAGGAATAATTGATTGAAAAAAAAACCAAGAATTTTGGCAGTCACAACATCGCTTCCATTATCAATAAATTGTTGCTATCGCTGTTTCATCTACTTTTTGAAAAGTGATAATCTTTCAGATCGCATTACATCGTGGTATTACAAAACTGAATCAAACGGAAAAAAAGGCCAGAATTTTCATCAATTAGTGATAAGAATCTAAAAAGGAACCTGGCCTGTTTCCCCATTTGCTTTAAAAAAAAGTTACCCTAGGTAGTCTTTGGGAATTTTCTGAAAATTGGTAGAGAGATTAATTTTGATCCTCTTAGACCGAGGAGCGACATAAAAAATTATTGAAATTCCATTAAAAAAAGTTGTTTTGTCTGATTATTGCCATCAAACGAGAGAGAAAAACAGTTTCAGATAAGCAATCTTAGAAACTGTGAAATTTTGATGAGCGTTCTAATATATCTAGAAATGATTTGTCTTGTTTCAAGTTCTACTCAACACACAGATATGTGAAATTATCTTTAATATAAGGGCAGATTCTTGTCATATAAAAATCAAATAATCAAAATACAGAAGACTGGAATAAACTCTGAGAAATGTAAAAAAGACTAAAAAATTTTTGATTAATGAATTTAGGACATTGGAAATTCTAATCCATTGATATTTTCAAAAATGTAGTGAAACTGTACCAAAAACCCAGAATTCAGAGATTAAAAATTTCTGTTTCAGAAAATCTAGTTATGATGACTTGAACTTCTATTGTTGCGACGACAATGGTTGAACCTATCATAAAAAAACCAAAATGAATAATGACCAGGTTTTCCTAGCTAAGAGAAAACTACATACCGTAAAACCTGTATTAGAAGGGCACCTTCAATAGAAGCACACCTGCAATAGAAGGACACCCTCGGGGCATGATTGAAGAATAGAAGGACAGCCTCTAATAGAGGGACACATTTATTATTTTCCTCGGAAATTTCAACAAAATTTTCCGAATTTACAAAATATTGCTATTATAGAAAATGTTCTTCCCGTTTTTCCTTTTTTCTTCCGCTTTTCAGTGGTTTTTGGTGTAAAAATTGAAGCAAAACAACAGTTTTTGTTCAAAATTGGAGGCGATTTTTAGCCTGACAGCACTTCGAAAAATAGAAGGACAGCCTCTAATAGATGCACACCTGTAAGGACACCAAAATAGAGGGGTTGAGAATAGAAAAACATGTCCCTCTATTACAGGTTTTACGGTATTTTCATTATAGATATTCGTCATTAATTTTATTTGCTTTATTGACTCGAGACAACTACTCGCCCATCATTTTGTAGATTTTTCCAAACCAATTAACCTGAACTAAGAAACAATGAAAAATAAAACGAAAATTGATGAATTTCATTTGCAAACAGGTTTTATTTACAAAAATTATATTATTTACTATTCTTTTATTTCCTTTTTTTCACAAAAATTCTGTGGTTCAAATGAATCATAAAACCGTTTCCAAATTGCCATACCAATGTGGATCAATTCAAACGAACTTTTTTTCCAAATTTTATGAAGGATCCGAATTCAGAGTGCTCTTTGACAAATCCACCAAGAGAAAAACTAAAAAGCGGTAAACTACCGTTTCAAAAGGAAATTTTCCATCAAATTTTTCAGTGAGAAACCAGTTTTCCGATTTTTTTGAAGTTTTGAGTTCAACAATGTCCATGAATCTGTATTCAAATCATTTCGCATGTTATAAGCCTTCAGTATATTTGAGAATCAGAACAAGACAAGAATTTAATTTTCAACGATTTATTAGTAACTGTGAATCAACACCAGATTAGACGAAAATGACGGTAGAACAGCTCTGGAACGAAGTGTAGTCTTCGCAGGACTGAAAAAAAAACATGTTTCATATGAATAGTAATTCCTCCCGGTCTTACTGCTTCAAAGAAATAAACATTTTGCGAGTGGAGCACGTTTTCTTTCACATCAAAAACAATAGTGTCAAAAACCTTCTTGTGATTGATGAACTCGCAGGTGTGCTCGAGGTTTCCCTGCGGACTCTCTAAAAACGAATAATGCACTTCTGTTCTTAGAAATGAATTAACTTACGGCGCGACCTTTTGATTCTCAAAGTTTTTGCACGGATAATCAAGGTATGCGTCTTCCTTCAATACATCTCCTTCGTTTGCAAGGACCATCGCAAGAGTCAGGTTGCATTGACTGAAAATTTATTATCTTTTTTCAATTGTTATTTTCTAATGAATACTTACATCCCTTCCCGTTCGATTTTTTTAAAATCGTGCTCATTCATTCTTGTCCTATGGTCGACTGCGCACTGGTGAAAAACTTCAACGTAGATTTCGACAAAGAGAGCTACGAAAAGGACAATCGTACAGGTGAAGAGCTGATTCCTTAATTAATTTTAGTTTTTCAATTAATTAATCAACCAGTTACTGTTGAAAAAATAAAGTTTGGGCAAGCAATTCTCAACTTGGCACCGAGCCAACGAACTCCTCATGCAAACACAAGTTGCGGCGCGTCTTTTTGCAACTATCCGGCACACAGTTTTGTTTCTAGATTTTTGTTGTTTTCGATGAAAGGGTACAAATTTCAGCTTTTTTGCTGACACAGATGAATCCTACATTTATATTGCAGGGGTAGGTCGTTGGCTCGGTGCCAAGTTGAGAATTGCTTGCCCAAACTTTATTTTTTCAACAGTAACTGGTTAATTAAATAATCAATTTATTAATTAATTTATTAATTAATTAATAAGTTAATTAATCAATTGATTACATAATTGATCAGTTAAATAATCATTAATTAATTAATAAGTTAATTTTGTCACTTACGTCTTCTTCCCACATTTTGATAGAAATTGGTGGTCTAAGAGCCCAAAACATCGGGAGTTGAAGAAGTTCGGAACTAAATTTCTGGAAAAATATACATTTTTCCACACCGAAAAACACCTATTTCACTAAATACGTTACTATTTTATACTACTTCTTACCACCTGTACAACACTCACCTTATCAGATCCCTTTCTTTGACCAACCTAAAACAACTGTATTTCGAAAAATCCACATTGGGCTGACCAGGCCACCTATCACTCGACGACCACAGAAGAAAGTCCTGAAAAAGATCTCAATTTTTCATTTTTTACCCAGAAAAACTCCAAAAAAGCTACTCACCTCGTTAATCTCAAAGAATATTCAGAAAAATCAGTAGATAATGTTATCCTGGACTCCTAACACTCGGTGGCCACGGAAAAAAAACAATATATATTTAGGAATAAATGCTCAGGAAAATTCGATAAGGCACGTCGATCAATTGACCACCATCTACTAAAGAGAATGCATGAAAGAATGAATGATTCCCGTTCCCTTGCGTCCCCCTTCTCCCGAGTTTTTTTTGCATTTTATGATGTGAGAAAGAGAAGGAAATGGGGGTGGTTGGTCGGTTTCTCGTTTTTTTGATTACTCATCGAGACCATTCTGGAAATGCATCGAATTTCAGATTTTTCAAGAATTTTTTTCGCTGAAATGGATGAGACTAACCAAGCCGGTTCCAGTGACACTAACCATGACTAGATTTGGCTTCGTATTCTTTCATCGATAATTTTACAAAATTTATCCGTCTAACATGAAATTTTCAAGCCTATTTGTTTATCAAGAACTGTTTATCAAGAACCTTCCAAGACAAAAATCAAACAAGAGAACGATTCGATAAATTTTTTGTTAGAAATTAGTACATACTAGTGTGCCGTCTCGCGAGACAATTCTCGCAATTCTCGTTTTGTCTCGCAATCGTCCCGCCTCGGGCTTGTCTCGCCTTGTCTTGCAAAAGGATCGTCTTGTCTCGTTCTCGCAAAAGATCGTTTTTGTCTTGTCTCGCAATTTCTCGTTCTCGCAATTTCTCGCAATTTTCATTTCTCGCAAAAGGATCGCAATTTCTCGGAATGCTCGTCGAGCACGTGAAATACACTATTTTCTGGCCAAAATTTTCTCATAAAAAATGATTGGGTTTCTTCGTGGATTTTTTATTTTTTGATAAAATGATTCCGTGACCATTTTTTTCAATCTTTTTCGCCTGTACGACACTGTATTTCACGTGCTCGACGAGCATTCCGAGAAATTGCGATCCTTTTGCGAGAAATGAAAATTGCGAGAAATTGCGAGAACGAGAAATTGCGAGACAAGACAAAAACGATCTGTTGCAAGAACGAGACAAGACGATCCTTTTGCAAGACAAAACGAGACGAGACTCGCGAACAAGAAAGCAAGACTCGCAAAATTTCTCGTGCTCGACGAGCATCAATGCTCGCGAGACGGTACACTAGTACATACGTTTCTTCAGGAGGAATCAGTTCATATCCCTATCCCCGACTTTTATCAATACTATGAATCAGTTTTTCTTAGTTTTTTTCCTGGGTTCCTATCTTTTCTGAAAATTTCTGAAGTTTTGAGTTTCAGAAATGTTACAAAGTGAGTCAAACTGTTACTCATTACTTATACGGTGTTACTTATTTGTAGAATCTTACAGTTATATCAAAGATTTTCTGATTTTTGAGACGGTGAAGACATATCTGTGTTTAACTGGGTAATAATGTTGTTAGACCGTTTTCATAATAACTTTGTTTTCATAATGATTTAGCAGCTGAATAATTCGGATCACAATCATGTCTAGACTTTGAAACATTGTATCTTTCCTAGGTAAGTTAGAAGTTTTCGTTTCAAAATTGGTGCCCAGAAAATGAAAAGAAAAAAACTATTACATTATCTGCACAAAATTTATTCTTCAATATCCAATCTATTAACCAGAAGTCTTCAGTTGGCTAATTAAACGAAACAAAAGCAAGCTGGATAAAGTGTATCGGCTCACAACAAAAATTGAAAAAAAAGCAAAAAATCATATCTGATTTCAGCCAGATTTTGTTCAAGTCACTTCACATCCTTTCAGTACCAGAATTACTATCGATTTTTGAAAATTCGGTATAAATCTTCAAAACGGTCTTAGCTTAAGGATTTCTAGGCCACAAAACGTCAATTTTCCAGTTTCAGAGTTTTCAGACAATGTTTTCCGTTTCAAAATGTTAACTTCAAGCAACTAATTGGATCGAAACTAATACGCACAGCGAAAAAATTGACTTCAAGCATTTCGATTCCCAACACAGAAAGATAACAGTTTTGGAATTTCGAATTAGGGAATTTTGAAAAATGTTTTGATGAATTACACTTTCTTCTTGTGCATAAACTATGAATTTTTGTTCCAGTTTTTGTCGAAGATTGGTTTTCTTACAATAAGTGTAAAAGTTATACATCAAAAACAAAATTGATAGACCAACTATGCAAAACTAAACTGAAAACAGAAAAATAGTGTTCAAGTCTTGGGATTAAAGTGATAACGTTTTTGAAAATAAGGATTTCCTATTAGTTCATTTGAATGAATTGCAGTTCAAATTGTAATCGTTCTGATATTTTATCTTACTTAACATTCAGATAAAGTTCTTCTAAATCACAGATTTATTTCGAAACACTTAATTTTTGTAAGGGTTTCAGTTCCAATGTGATAAATAGTAGACTAAAAAATCGACATACTGTTAAGAATTGTATTTTCTAATGTATTTTTTTATACTCAAGACAGTGGTTTTTTTATTACCGCTTAGATGTCAAGCTTTTGTCGTAGGACACAATAGTGCCCTTCGTATTCCTCTATCTTGCGGGGATTATTTATGAGGGTGGCAGCTGCCACGCGAGTAGATGACCCGTAGATAAGAACCGGCGATGAGACACCCCACGGATTACATTCATTCTATGTGTGTGGTTGCTTGGAGAGAGGTCGTATTCAGAGCGTCCTCTCTCCTTGTCTAATAAACATTGCAATGTACACCGGTTTTCTATATTTAACACAAATATCCAGGCACGGATATTTGTAATGTTACATGGAGGTCCCCAACAGCTAGAAAAGAATGTTTGTGTGCCACTGTTTTTACCATCTAACAGTCAAACATTATTTTCGCGAGCTTAGAGGAAGCAGGAATCTATTCCATCCTGTGTGCTCGAAAATTACCGCTACACCAGCACCGTATTCCCTATTCTTCAATTCCCACACTCCTCCTCAACTTATATTCATTCTTCAACTAGTTTTATTCTTACTCGACAGTTGCTATTATTCTTACATTGGACATTCGCGGATTTTGTGTTTATTTTTGGATATTTTGGATCTCCATCGACGATTTGTTTCGATTGGATTGGATCAATTTTGTCAATATTTGTTGCTTGAAAAGGAAGTCGATCAAAAAGGATATATCCGACCAATTGGATATAAATTATGGAAAAATTAAGTTGAATATTTCTTCATTATTATTGATAAGCATCTAATAATTGAGATTGATTTATTAGTTAAGCCACATTCCCATATTTGAGTCGATATGCACGTGCGCGGAAAATTAGGACGTATGAGAGAATGCTCCGAAGAGAGTTACTGGAACATAGCGCATGGCATTAACTTATTTTTTTTACTTTCAACTAAGTGGATTATAATTAAAATTGCCCGATCCTTCCCCTTGATTTATTTGAATTATTGACTGAGAAAATGTTGAAATTTCTTTGTTTTTTAGTATGTTTGTCCAATTGTTGAGAATTTTGCCTCAAAGGAACCCCACTTTTCATTGTATGTTTCCGCGCTTCCTAACGCCGTCTTATTTGAAAGCAAATGTTACGGTAAATAGAGTAAGATTAGGGCGATGAGATTTTAAGGTGAATCTGTTTTGATGTATTTTGAGAACTAGTTGTCGATTGATTATTTGCTTGTATAGTTTTTTTCTGGTCGTTTTATTCCTAGAGGAAATATTTCGCACTCGAGCACCTTACCATCTATGGGCTTCGAGGACGAAGCATTTCTGAAGGGGTGGGATGTCGCATCACTGCGTTCTACTTTTTGGAAAATCGGAACGTGCTCGAGCTTTCCATAAGCGCCGAGGACGTCGCTGCTTTTCTAAAAGGGGTAGGATGTCGTAGGACACAATAGTGCCCTTCGTATTCCTCTATCTTGCGGGGATTATTTATGAGGGTGGCAGCTGCCACGCGAGTAGATGACCCGTAGATAAGAACCGGCGATGAGACACCCCACGGATTACATTCATTCTATGTGTGTGGTTGCTTGGAGAGAGGTCGTATTCAGAGCGTCCTCTCTCCTTGTCTAATAAACATTGCAATGTACACCGGTTTTCTATATTTAACACAAATATCCAGGCACGGATATTTGTAATGTTACACTTTTCTACCATCATCAATGAAACAATAAAATTTATGACTCAATACAAACGGTATCACTTTACTGAGAAACTCAGAGCTCGTTTTTACTATTCTGTTTCAGAAAACTTTTTTCAAGATCTGTACCTTTTTTTCTCAATAATGTTGCCGATGAAGACATCAAATCAAAAATCTACCATTGACCCTGTAAAATAACAACCACTTTCTGCCTGCCTTTTGCAGAAATGGATAAAGCTAGCCAACCTGGTTCCAGGGACACTAAAGATGACTAGGTTTGGCTTCATCTTCTTTCAGTGAAAACTTAATAAAGTTCTCCATCTACCATGCAATTTTCAAGCCTATTTATTTATCAAGAACTTCCTTCCAAGGCCAAAGTCAAACAAAAGAACGATTCGATACATTTCTTTGTTATGAATTAGTGCATGTGTTTCTTCAGGAGAAACCAGTTCATATTCATATCCCCGACCTTCATCAATACTATGAATCAGTTTTTTTCTTTTTTTGTTTCTCCTGGCTTCTCTAGTCGTTTTTTAAAAAAATTCCAAAGTTTTGAGTTTCAGAATTGTCACAAAGGAAGTCAAAGTGCGGAGAAAATCAGTGATGGTGATTTAAAGTATGCGTTATCAATGAAATATGATCAGCAAGCCACAATTTTCAAATACTCAAATAATATTCGAAAAATAGCTGATCTTTTCAGATAAATATAAAGTGAAGATTTTTTCCCTCAGAAAATCCAGAACAAGATGCAATTTTACTTGCAGAATCATGAATGACATCATATCTGATTGCGTTGTAAAAAACCGTTCACTTGGCAGGTTTTTTACAGCTTATGTTGAAGATTTTCCAATTTTTGAAACGGTGAAGACGGAATCATTTTTGATCGAGTAAGAGCGCTAAAAAACGTTTTATAACTTAGAAGACTACTAATTCGTCTAGCAGCTGAACACTTCGGTTCACAGTCATATCTCGACTTTGAAACGTTTTATCTTTTCAAAATAGGTGGGGAGTTTTTAATTCAAAATGGGTGCTCAGAAAATGAAAAAAAAACTGTAACATAATCTGCACAAAATTCAATTTTGAATATAGAATCTATTCACTTGAGTATGGTTAGTTGATCACCTTTCGTAATTGGCTAACTGAACCAAACAAGAAATTGAAACGAAAACGAGGAGAAAAACCAAAAAATCTTATCCGGTTTCAGCTAGATTTTATTCAGACAACACCTCACATTCTTTTAGCAGCAGACACAAACATTCGGTATACATGTTCAAAACAGTCGTGGCCTGATGATTTCTAGGCCAGAAAACGTCCATTTTCCATTGGCACTTATAGTGTTGTCAGATATTGTTTCCTGTTTCAAAATTTTCACTTCAAGCAGCTAATTGGAGTTTCGAAATTACTGCGCTGATAGGTAAAGGATTGACTTCTCGGTTTACAAGCCACACAACTAATATTTTCGGAATTTTGAAAGTTTAGAAAGCTGTGGAAAACTTCTCGATGAATTACAGTTAATTTTTGTGCGTTGACTATTCAAATTTGTTTTAGCTGGAACTCTGTCGAAGTTTAGATTTTCACGATGAGGGTAGAAGTACATTATCAAAAATGAATGTGATAGACCTTTTATGAAAAACTAAATTAAAAACAGAAAAATAGTGCGCAACACTTAGCATTGAAAGTGAAACGACTTCTGAAAATAATGAAATCCCACTAGTTCAAATGAATAAAACACAGTTCAAAACAGGGCTACTCTGAAAATTTGTTGCTCGTACTACGTAACATTCAGATAAAGTTCTTCAAAATTGGGTTGACTTCGAAGACTGGATTTTCGTAGAAATGAAAAATTATATCCGGTTTCAACTTCAAAAAGTAATGGATCTACTATCGACTAATTGTTCAATATGTTTCTTCAGAATTTTTTTTGATTGACTGAAAAAGGTAACATTACCGCCTAGAGTCAAGCTTTTCTATTATGATCAAGACGAAACAATGAAATTTGTGACTCAATTCAAGCGGGATCATTTTACTGAAAAATACAGAGCTCGTTATTTACTTCACTGGTCCAGAAAACTGTTTTCAAAATCTGACTCTTTTTTCCATGTTGGGTAGAAAGCACGCATATCAAACATCTACCGTTTATTCTGTGAAATAACATTCGCTTTCTGCCAGCCACCAATCAATTTGACTTACTGTTCTATGGTTAAATCTTGTAACTGAAACGGGGTCTTGTATCTGTTCTTCGCTTAACTCGCCCTCAACTCATCTTTGCAAAGTAGTTAGTACCACGGTCAAAAAAAATGAATAAAAGCAAGGCAATTCTTCAGAAAACAAAGAAGAAACTGTGGCTGCGGCTTTGTAATTTCAGATTTTTCAATTTTTTGAAATACTGCACGTTTAGGTTTATAAAAAATTTCACTGTTTGCGATTCTCATGGAATCGTTGAAATAAGAAACTTTGCAGTGTTTCAAATGTAAAAGTGAGCGCGTCTAGAGGTAATAGAGATGTTTTGAATAGAAGATTAGTGAAAGTTCCAACATTGCAAAACCTGTAAACTCTTAAAAGCCTTAAAAGCACAAATGAATCAGGTAACCCATAACAATTCGAACATTCGAATAAATCTCTTATCAAAAAGACAAGCAACAAAAGTAGGAAGTTGCTGTTCCAATAATTATATGTTGAAACTGAAATGATTGGTGAATGTTCAGATTGGCGTTTCAGATGAATACGGTTAGAAATTTGTTGAAGAAGCTAAATTTTTGCGGAAATAATGGGAATACTGTTTGATAAAAACAGATAGAGGTGATTAAAATAAAGACGACAGAGTTTTGAGATTTCAAACAGTTGAAACAGAAAGTTCTCAGTTTCTCCTTTACAGGGAACAGACTTTTAGGCATACTTGTCAAAAATCGGCCCGGCCCGCGTCGGCCCGGCGGGCCGGGCCGGGCCGGGCCGGTGGTCGAAGGTGTCGGCCCGGCCCGGCCCGCCCGGCCCGGGTTCCAAAATTTTCATTTTTCGAGCTCATTTTTCTCGATTTTCAGCTCAATTTCGAAACTTTTCCTGGGTTTTCATACTTGAAAAATGATGAAATTTTCATTCTAGAAAACATAGGCCAAATTAGAAGGTAAAAAACCGCGAAAAAAAAAATTTCGAAATGCGAAGCATGTTATGCCTTGAACCCCGGGCCGGGCGGGCCGGTCCGGCCCGTGACAAGTATGCTTTTAGGTGATTGAAAATCACAAAAAAACCTCTCGAATTGCGAATAAAGCGAAGAAAACTTACAAAACAAGCAGGTATTTGAAATTGGGTTTGTTATGAAATCTTCGAAACAGGTAAGAACTTTTAACGTAACTGAAACCAAGTTTAGGAAACTTGAAGTATGCGGTGATCAAATACGGAAAGGAACAAGTTAACGAAGAGTTCACGTTTTGATAATGTTCACTTTTATTCGCAAACAGACAATTTTGCTTTTTTTCGCAAAAAACTTTTGCCGAAACCGTCAGATGAAGCACTAAACGAAAAGGCAGATTCTATTGAAATCCTCTTGATACCGATAATTCCACTGAATCATGGAGTTCAATAAAAAATTACTATTCCAAAACCTCCAGAAAACAAACGGAAGTGAGAATCTGTAATAGTATCGGTAATGGAATTCTAAAGTTGAACTTGTTATCTCGAAAAAAGAGAGATTAGATAATCTTGTGGTTAAGCTCTCATGGTTTGGTGGTTCCCGATCGGGGATTAATACAAAAAATATGAAAATTAGTTCCGTTTTGAACGCTTCTTAATTTCTGAGGTAATCAGAACTTGTGATGAATACTTCCAACCAGACATGAGCGGAAGAGAAACTTTTGAACCAGGAACCCGTAAGACGGAAGTCGGAACAGTTTTTGAAAACTCGGAAGACGTAAGACGGAAGGCGGAAGGAAGAAAACTGTTCTAAACTGCTCCAGCTAAAAAAAAATACTAAATTTTGTGGCCTGAAATTGAATTTTTTCAACGAAAACGTAGTTTGACGATAAACCAAGTACGTTGCAAAGTGCTAAACCCGATTTGAAAAATTGAAAAATTGAACATTTTTGTCCGAGATTCCGTTTTCCCAGTGCTCCAAATCGTCCGGAAACTCGAAGACGGAAGCCGGAAGACGGAACAATTTTTGAAAATCCGGAAGTCGGAAGACGGAAGACGGAAGGGAAAAAAGCCCGGAAGACGGAAGGCGGAAGACGGAAGACGGATTTCCGCTCATGTCTGCTTCCAACAGGTTTCAATGTACTTATAAAACTGCATTTTTTTTCGTCTTGCTGTTATCGAAAAGTGTAGAAATTTGTGTCGGAGGAAAACTAAGAGGTTCCAATACGAATGCTTCTCAATTTCTGAAATGCTCAGAACTTGTGATCCACACTTCCAACGTGATAATATTGGTGAAATATCTGAGTCAGTTGACGAGAAAAACTTTTTTCTTGAGTTGCTGATATCGAAAAGTAGGGAAATGTGTTTCGGAAGCAAACAGAATATCAATACCGTTGTGGTGTTAACTTATGTGGAATCATTGAAAAAATCGATGGTTGGAATCGATAGGCTGGTAAAAATCAATAGTGTTTCAGCATTTTCATTAGTATTGGATAAATTCACAGGTTAGTGATGACGCTCTATTAGCCTGAAAAAATGATTTTACAAACTCCACTTTTCAAAAATCTACATGGTTCCAATCAGTTAAAATCCATTAGTTCACGTTTGCTCGCCATATTCGGACAAAAATTAAACATAATTGCTTTTGAATAGGGTGTTTCAATTATTTTTGAAAAGGTGGAGCGAATTGATAAATATCGAGTTGGCCCCACAAGACAGAAAGTCTGTAGAATATACACAAAAAGAGTGCTACCCCGGATCAGCACTGACCGCATCAGAACTGCCACAAATCAGAACCGCGCCCGGATCGGAACTGGACGTATCAGAACTGCCTGGATCAGACCTGACCCGGATCAGCACTGCCCGGATCAGAACTGCCCCGAATCAGAACTGTGCCGGCGGCAGGTTATTTGACGATCTCCAGGTCGGTTATTCTGCCGATATTCAATGTTTTGTCAAGAAATTTTTGTAGAAAAAAAAATTCTCTACCGAATGGTGTATATTGTGCCTAGGTTTCCTCGGGAATTTTGGTCGAAAAAGTGAGAAAACAAAAAATTGTTGAAAAATTAGTTTTTCCTCGTTTTCGTGAAAACTTTTCATAGAAGCCTATGCATAATATACACCATTCGATAGATAATTTTTTTTTCCGTACAAAATCTTTTTGTCAAAACATAAAATATGGAAAAAATGACCGACGTAGCGATCGCGATCTCTTCCGCCACAGAATTCTGATTCGGGGCAGTTCTGATCCGGTCAGTTCTGATCCGGGGTAGCACCACAAAAAGGGTATCATGAAGATTTGATGTCAGGATGGAAACTGAACTATATTACCACTGTAGTGCTGATAAGGATCAACCCCGTTTCGAACAAGAACATTTTTGGAATGTTTTCAGACACGAGATTTCAATACAGAAACTCTAAGATCTAGCGGTTCCTCAGGGGTCATATTTTTGAAGTTTTCATGGTTTCTGGATGTACTTATGAACAATTAAATGAGAAGAAGAGATGACCTCAAAATTACAAAACATTTCTTTACAATTTCAGAAAATTCCATAAGTTCAGAATGTATTCGGAAAAAAAGTTTGCATCCATAACCAAGGTTCGAGTACATATTATATTAATCGCACTGGATAATGTGTCAGAATATCAGCCATCAGAAACAGGTAAAATTTGCTTCACACCAATCACTGGGATTGGAACAAGTGCCTTCCGTTTCAGATGCTTCAGAAAAACAATGTTAGTTCACACTAACGTAATCAACACAGTTTCCACTTTGCTAGCCCTTACACTAAAACCATTTTGGATGAAACAATGAAGGAAAAATATTTATTTACAAACATAGAAAAAAACTTTTCGGGAACATGCATTCACTGCCTTAACAAGTGAGAAGCCACTTTCATAATTTAGGAGAAGCTGTTTTTTTCTTTCCAACTTTCTGTAATTTTGTGTTTCCGTTAATTAATGAATCGAACATGATCTTCGAGTGTGCGGTTGCTCTTCATTCGAACTAATCGATAAGGGACCGATCGATGGTATAACCAGATTTCAAAAAATACTATAAATATCTGGATCTAATGAAACACAACAATTTTTATAATGGAATGAATAATAAGGCTAACTTTGAGCTTCGTTTCTTAACATCAACCGTATCTGTAATTTTTTTAAGACCTCAATTCTTTAAAAATTCTGAAGGTATGTTTCCAGAAAACAGTTTCACAATTTCTACTTTTTACGTTGTCTGAAAAATAATCAATATGTCGTCGGCGTATAGGCAATCAACCACTACAGTAAATATAACGGGTCTCCTAAAGAATAATTGAATTGAAAAACAGACTAAAAACTAAAGTATGATCTATTATAACTAGTTGAATTAAGTTTTTGATTGAATTGAAGGGATATCATTGAACAGAAACTGAAAAACATTATGAAACATTGAATGAAAAACTAGGGGACGTTGCAGCACAGTAAAACTTTTTGAGCTTTTTTGTTCTACTTTTTAAAGAAAGAGTAGAATGAAAATTAGTTTGATGTTTCAAATAGCAAACTTATGTACATATAATGGAATTTGAGTTTTAGTGAACAATGGATTGTGTTGAATTTTGTTGTAGAATATGGTCATGAACAATTCTACCGAGTCCTTGTTTTCTTCCCGCAGTTCATACATAAGTCACTCTCCTGGAATCGTTACATCAGTTTCCACAACTAATTTTCCAACTTGTTTACATAAATTAATTACAGAATTGATGCGAACAATCGATGGTTGACGGCATGTGAGTTTTTGGTTACCATTGAATCAGTTGTTATTCGTATTCATTAAATTCGAGAAACCGAAAAAACATCGAGCATTTTTAGTTCCAGCTGAGTTTCATGATTACTTTTCAAAAGCAGATGCTTCCAGGTAACAGTTTCACGTCTTTAAAAAAATGTTTTCAGTGTTAAAAATAGCTAACTTGAGTAAAATGGAATTATTTTGTTGTGAAAGATTTTGATGAATTATTGAATGAATATCCTCTTTCCGAAGTTAATACATAAGTGATTTTTATAAAACCGTATCAAACACTTTTACGACTGTTTTCCAACTCGATTAAATTTCAGGACTGTTGCGGAACTATCAATGTTTGAGTGCCTTTGAGTCCTCAATAACCATCAAATTATTCGTAATCATTAAATTCGAGAAACCGAAAAAACATCGAACTGTTTTAGTTTCAGCTGAATTTAATGATTATGCCGTAGTTTTCTCAGCTTCACTTCTCAAGCGATAATGATAAAAGCGCACGTATTTTAGGGTCAATCGAAACTAAGGAATTTTTGAATTTCAATTAAATTTTCGGTTTCTCAGTTAAGATTTCAAGGTGACCTTTAAAAGGATTCGGTTTGTAAGACAAATATGATCATGCTCAAATTTTTTGTCGTTTTTTTTTCCAAACGAATGGAAAACGCCAGTGAAAAGTAGATATTGGTCGATTCAATTTTTTCTGTAAATCAAGCTAACCATTGAACGAACTAAAGCAGGAAAATAGCAAATGAAAAAAGAACTGGTGAATATCGAGAATTTAGCAAATGTGACATACAATTCAAAAGAATTATTTCAAAGTTGGGAAACAGTGGTCATTTTAAAATTTAAATTATGAGGTGAACGCCAGAAGCGTTTTGTTGACAGATAATATGTCGTTATGACAAGCAAATTTCGGTGATTCACAGTTTAGAAACGTATCCCGAGTTAAGATGTATGTAAGAGAGAACATGGAATTTATCAATTGATTCTCAATATTTGCTACATTTAAAACACTGTTTCAGAACAAACATAGATTTTGAACAATTGTGGAAACGTCGTTCACGGAGGTTGGCATCGAAAGTTCAAGACTCTGCAATCCTCTGAGAAAACTAAAAAAAGAAATCCTTCTATGAACAGTTTGAAAAGTTATTTACTTCAGAACAGATAATTTTTTTTGAATAAGACAATCTAAATTACTTCATGTTGAATGTTACACTACTGTTTCTATTTGGTAAAATCATAGGTTATATTTTTTCTGCCTAATGGAAATTTGCCCGATGCAAAAGCTCAATGCGAATACTTACGAATTCGCCCTGAAAACATTCATCAAAGTTATTCAGTGGTAATCTGTGAGTAATATTGAAGCTTTCTAACTCGGGACAAATAATACCAGCGAAACGTTTTTTTTTTCAAACTTTTCTTGAAAATTTAGTTTGAAGCACACCTTACAGAACAAGTGTACAAATATTTCAAGAATTATTTCAAGAACCCATCATTGAACAAATTCTTATGTTTCATAATGATAAAATAATTACGAAACCGGCGGTTTCAAATCAATTTGTATTTAGAACACCACCGGAATTATACATTCGTGAATTAACTAATCAGATACAATTGGTGAGCAGTATTCTCTTGAAATAACTACATATGAATCAATTTGTGATGTTTTGAGAATCGAGCTCATTTTTTACTGTTTCCTCCTCATGGAAAATTACTACATTTTCTGAGTGAGTCAATAAATAATTTCGATTTTTTTGTCAATATTGAAAAGAGAGCAACAGAAAAAATTAAAAAACAAATCCATTCATAAAGAATGACTCACGGTGATCACTTATATCATTCAATGTAAAAGAAATAGTGAGCATGAAATAGTAAAAATTGATTGGTTGAAACCTACATTGTACACGAAACTGATTTTTTTAAACTTCAGAAAGCGTAAAATATAGTTTAACTTCGAGAACAAGCACATTACTTGCTTCATTGCTGTTTGAGGAAATGCTTGAAATGAAACTGAAAACAGGAAAAGTTCGATAACAACTCGAAATGTTGATTTTTTGGTTAGATTGTTGTGAAAAAAAGTGGAGCCAGATGAGAACACTAATTGAATGATCTTTATCAATTTTGACTATTGAACGGACTATCTTTTGGGTCATATTTAGTGTCCGGAAGTGCTCAAAACGAAACAGGAATGTTATCAAGCCTAATAATGATCGTGGAAACAGAGCTAAAAGAGGAGAAGCTGAAACCGGGGGAAAAAGTGGCGGAAGATAAAAAAAAAGTTGAAATATAAAGACCAAAGATCTGGCCGAAATCCACAATTGATGCCACCCCAGTAGTTGATCGAGAAGGAAGATCGAACATTTTTTGTATCCATCCCAAAAGAACCATCTGGAGTTTGAATTGTCTGAAGGAATAATGGTAATAGCAAGAGAGAAGAAGGCTGAATTTTTAAGAATGAGTACTGAATAATTTATTTTCAATAGCTGAAGTGCATCGTGGATTGAATTGGAAAGTATACAAGCAAATCTAACCACCTCGAAACAAAAGAAAATTGTGAAAAAAAAATCCATTTTCAGCCCTGAAATATTAAATTGGAAACTCGTGAACTTTATTGGTTTATCATCTGGAAAAACATACATATGATTGAATAGAAGGGATAAAAAAAACCTCATTTTTTAAAATTAACAAAATATTATTCGTTTTTAATGTAGTGTCACCCAGTACGACACTCCGCCGGGGACCCATATTGAATAAGTTTACTTCCTACTGTAATTTATTTTTTAATTGGAAACCGCGAAACTATTTTTAGGCAGTTCCCGCGCGCATTTTGCTAAATATTCGATCAAAAACTCGGTTTTTGGCATGAAAATATATAATTTGCGCGCGAAAACTGCCTAAAAATAGTTTCGCGGCTTCCAATTAAAAAATAAATTACAGTAGGAAGTAAATTTATTCAATATGGGTCCCCGGCGGAGTGTCGTACTGGGTGACACTACATTAAAGACGAATAATAAATTGAAATTTTTTTGAAACTTAAAAAAAAAGGAAATTGAAAAGGTTAAAAAAAAAGCCAGAAAATTCAAAATTAGCATTGGTGAACGAGTTTCGGAGGATAAGTTGGTCAACCCATTGAGAAATCTGATTGTGAGAATAACTGCGGAGTAGCAATGTAGTTGAAAACGTTATCAATTGAAAGCATATTGAAACATTGAAAAAGTGGGAAGGTTTGTTTTTTTTTAAAGGGAAGCACATGGTTTGCGCAGGAAGAAATACATATATTGTATAACTTTCAGTATTTTGAACGATTGTCTAATCGCGTTTTCGAAAACTGTAAAATCATTTGATAAGAATAGTTAGTTCGAAAATTTTAAAGTTGAAAAAACCGTTTTGAAAAATGAAAAAAATATTGAAAACCAGACAGAAATTTAAAATTAATAACATCTCATACGCGGTCAGCAACTTAGTAATACCAAAAAAAAGGAATTGGAATTGAAACTGTTTTGAAACACTGAGTTAAAAGTTCCAAAAAGGAATCAATTTTTTTCAAGACCTTGAAAACGGACCAAAACGGACCAACACTGTTCATCAGTAGGATAAAAAAAATGCAATAAAAATCACGGCCTGGAAATTGGATAACTTGGATACAACAGACAAATTGAATGCATTGTTCTGAATAAATGTGAAAACGAGTTTTCATCTCTTGAACACACAAATTTAGTGGGTAAAAATAGGCTGCGCTGAAAACATGAAGAAAATAAGTTTTTAAAAATTATAATCAAGTGCGTCGATATATTATTCAAATTGAATGCATACTCTATTCCTGACGCAATTGAAACTGTTGATTTTCAGAAAAAAAACATTTTTTCGAGGTGGGTATTCATAAGATTCTTACGAAAATCCATATCATACTTCCGGAAGCTCGAACGATACGGTCATTAGTGTGAATAAAAAAATTAAAAACGAGCATTGTTAGAATTTGTCGAAACAGCTACCACATGGTGATGATTGAGCTCAACGGACTACTTTTTCAGACGAAGTATTTTGCGTTTTGTACAAAGTCTCGATTAAAAAAGTAAAATTAGAAGTTGATTTCAGAAGTTGGAGAAACTGAAAATTTCTGATTATAAAGCTCGTTAGCACAATTTCCGAACTCATCAGATTTCTGATTCGGCTCACTCGTCGAACCATTGTTAGAAGAGTTCTTTTTCTCATTGTTCCTGATCGCTTCAATAGTTTTCCGGCGAAACTCAATCGTGAGATCCTCTCTTTGGTAATCCAGCAGCAGGAATTGACGTGGAATTAAAATTGAAAACTATTTATTATTATTATTCAATATTTATGAAACTGATAATCATAGGCTGTGCAGATTGCTTAGAAAAGGTCTAGTTTCCTATATATTGGAATCCTAGTCCCTCGTTGTTAAACTAACAGATACTCATTGATCAGTAGAGATTCGATCATAATGCATATAATATTTAGATATTCCAAAGTCAACTTTTGAAAATTTGTTGAAGCAGGATTTTTTTAATGTAGTTTTTTTCAATAATTTTCAAATCAGTGTTGTTACGATGGAAATGATTTCACTTATGTATCAGAGCTGGGCGGAAGTGAAAATTTTTAAAACGGAAGTCGGAAGTCGGAAGTCGGAAGTGAAATTTCTTAGCCGGAAGTCGGAAGTCGGAAGTGAAATTTCTTAGCCGGAAGTCGGAAGTCGGAAGACGGAAGTGGAATTTCTTAGCCGGAAGTCGGAAGTCGGAAGACGGAAGTAAATTTTTCTAAACGGAAGTCGGAAGTCGGAAGTCGGAAGTAAAATTTCTTAGGCGGAAGTCGGAAGTAAAATTTCTTAGGCGGAAGTCGGAAGTCGGAAGACGGAAGTGAAAAAACGGCCGGAAGTCGGAAGTCGGAAGTCGGAAGTCGGAAGTCGGAATTCCGCCCAGCTCTGTTATGTATGTATGTCAGTTTTCAAAAACAACTGTACTTCGGAACTCTTATTTCAAACTTGGAACAATTGCCTTTTTAATGATTGGAGGCTTTATTCCGGTAATTAAAACATAAGTGAGCTCTTTACAATGATATTTTTGCCGCAAAAAATAGTCTTTCTCTAGTAAATAAACGATGCAAAGGCAATCCACTCACTAAATCTGTTATCTCCTTTGTGACTTCACTAACATTCCGAAACAGAAAATTTCAATCAGTAAAAGTCTCGATAGCGTCAAAAAAGACTATGAATACTATTTTTGCCTGTTACATCCACCCTGTTTCAAAACCTGCTTGAATTTTTCCACTGTTAATCACTGTGAAACAAGAATGTATCATAATTTCATTCTGTGCTTTTCAATAATTTTGCAATGAGATCAAATAAATTCAGGCTGTAAACCACTTTTATTTCTGATGAATAACAACCAAGGTTGAGATATTTCCAATAATTTGTTTCAGGGAAATAGTTTTTTTTTTAACAATTTCGTGAAACTTTCAATTTTTGTAAGCGAAAACTAGTGTAGTTATATGCATCCATTTGAAAGAGAATTTGATTATTCGTGTTATTAGAGCCTTTGTAATACTTTTATTATTGATTGGTCTGCATTTCAGTTTTTTCATAATAACGTTAGGTTAAGGTTTATTTCTGACTCATTTTCCTCTAAAGGCTCTCTTCATCAATCATTTTTTTTGTTTCGAAAAAATGTGTATGCCTATTTCATGAAACTTATAAATTTCGCCTTCAAAAAAATTAGTTAATTGCACTTGGATTGCCATATTTTTCGGTCAAGTTAGATTGAAGCTTCAAGACATCGTTTTTATCTGTTTTTATTCACATCACAGTTTCTCGTTCGAGTTTTGAATCTCATTTTTTTTCTGATCAGGATTTACGAGATGACTGGCCAAAAACGGAGAAGGTCATTTTTGTCGGTTTCATGAAACTTACTTTTCTTCTTGAAAACTGTTGTGATTAATGAATGTTTGTCTTCCGTATAACTTCCCCACAAAAATACTTTATTTCCTCCGACAGTGTAACTTTCTTTGTTGTTAAAATATAATTTGAAATGCACTTTTATTAGAGGATTTCCTTTTGCTTTTTCTGAAATGAACTTCTCCCCTTTTCAATGTGATTATTTCATCATAAATTCAATTATTCAAAATGTAAACTATGGGAAAAGATGTTATATTTTGCTTTAAAAAAAATATTGATATCTTTGGTAAATTTTTGCGATTTCAAAGTCTTCATTTTTCGTTGATCAGACTTTGGATAGTTTGATACTATTCACAATAATAATATTTACATTTTTGAGAGATCGAGCAATAAGTGTAAATTTTGTCGGCGAATATCTTTTAAAGGCTTTTCATTCTAATTTTTTCATGAAAAAAATTAACTACTTTACTCAGTTTTCTTCATTTTTCTGAAAAACAATGCAATTATTGCCTGTATTTGACCTCCCTCAATTTATTTGATATCGGACTTCATCAGAAAAAAACTATAAAAATAGGATTGCGAAAGCTTCGGAAAATTGAAAAAAGAATGAAAAAATCTTAATTTCACAAAATAAATGTTAAAATACTTTTTCAAACTCTTTTCAATTTTAACCTTTTTATTGGATCGCATTATTGAGTGAAAATGTTATTAAGGCTTTCATAAAAACTTTTATTCGTTTCGAAGTTAATGTTTAAAACTTGTAGAACCTAATGGTGATAGAATTCTGTTGGAAAAAGTTTATTTTCTGCAAAAAAAATTGAAACACTGTCCAAAGCTAGTAATATCAAAAGCTACTCGGAGGGCTACTAAAATCTATTCGAAAAACAGAACATTTTCCAAATTCCAAAGTTTCAAATCAAAAATTTAACAATATCACTACGTTGTTATCAACTCGTTTACTTAGAGACTGTTTAATGAATGAAGGTTATTACGACATCTTCAATTTAAGAAGAATTTCCAGCAGGGAATTGAAATTTGTGCGTGTAGGACATCAGATGAAGAATTCATCGAAATTCGAATCAAATACGAAATCTGAACGTAACGAGAGCCTCAAAAAAAACCAAGAAAGATGAAATTGTTCTGAAAAAGCAATTTCTCAACATTTGGTAAAAGTATCACTGGAGCACATTTTTTTATAACAAAACGAGGAGATTATTTCACCATTCCGTTACTTCTTCATCAGGAAAATTTTCAAGGAACAAAAGACCAAAAAGAATTACCGAAAACAAAACTTTCCAGAAACAGAAATTTGCAAGTTTTGAAAGTTTTGTGGACAAGTGAAAAAAGTCAAAAAAATTACCGTAAAAACTGAAACCTCTTCATCCGGAGGGCACTACTATTAAAGGGGTTCCATTATTGTTCGATCACTTTTTTTTTCAAAATTTCTAGATGTCATAGTCTGATTCTACTGGCAATTTTTACGAAAAATGACAAAGTAACTGAAAAATTCACCAGTTTCCTCCATTTTCTTCCAATTCCCACCAATTTTTTTTTCAGATTCAAGACAGTTTTCAGTCAAATATCCTTGACTTGTAGTCAACAAGTCGAAAACTTGAAATAAAAACAATTTTAAGTATGATGCACCAATATTAGAGAGGCACTATTACTTGAGGGGCACTACTAATACAGTTTTTACGGTATATGCTTCAAATAACACAATAAAAAAAGGATAGGGGGTGTAACACAGTGAATTGGCAAAAAAAAGTAAGAATATCGAAACTTTTCTTTTGATGTGACTACAAAACATGAAAAACCTCCACTGGAAACGAGAGGCTCTCGCCGGGGTGGTGGTTGTGGGATAGAAGAACAAACATAGTTAGAAAGAATAGAGAAGGATGAAAAACCTTGGAAGTTTTTAGGATTCTTTGACTGTCCAAGTGCAAATAGTGATGGAAAATTATGGGGTGAGTGGAGAATTAGAAATGGAAAGATGGAACACTTTTTGGCAGACGATTTTTTATCTGATAAAACACGTTTGCTTTGTGGAGCTCCGGAGAAAACGTGATAGAAGAGGGTTAGTTAATTGTGCATACCTTGAGGTTCAACCAATTTTCCCGATAATATTCTAAAACTATTTGAATTGTACAATTCTAGATTCATTTAAAGAAATCGTCCTAATAGTCTTTGAAATAATTCTATACGTATATCCATGTTCTGAAACAGTAATTTTTTCAGCAAGTGAGCATACAGAAATTGCTAATTTTTGCGTAAACTTCTCTCATGTATTTGTAGCTAAAGTGATAAAAAATGGTGAAAGATCAATTCAAATTGAAAAGTTTCTCAAGATCAAGGGTCATACTCGCAACAGAGTTTGATAATGCTACTGGTGATAGAAACAGACCAGACGGTTTCCGGCGCTTCGCGCCTCAACCGCCCGGATTTCCCATAAGTTTCGGTCAATTCCTATGAAAAATGAAAAACCAAAAATATTTGGCCCACCGAGGAGTCGAACTCGGATGTTGAATTTACCGAAAATTTTTTTACACCACTACACTACGCCAACAATGGTGCTTTGAACAGGCGGCGGCAGCAGACTCTCTAAAATTAGTAAATCTAGCAGCCGACAGTTGACGGGGGCGGGGCTTAGGTTGGTGCATAGATAGCGCAGAGCTTCCTAGAGCTCCAAATGAAGTAGAAAAAAGACGGGCATCATCGCGGGGGAATTCTGTATCGACCTGTTTTTGTTTCATAAAAATCGGACTTCTAGGAAAGGCTGGAGGGTCCGCGACACACAGACATACTGACAGACAAACGGAACTTGTGTATTAGAATAGTAAGATCTGACGTGGAAGTTGACGAGCGTCTAGACCAGCGTGATAGTGAAAAAAGAATATTATGTCAACTTTAAGAAACAGAATTTTCTTTTGTCCTAATTCACAAAAAAAATCCAAATTTCTCTGTGTTAAAATCTACGGATAAAAAATATTACGGCAAAACAGATGCTGTATTTCGAAATTCAGAAAAAAACACTTTAGTTTAGTACATGAAAAACTGGTACAGAAAATCCCAAACAACAGTGCAATATCGAAAAATTCAGCTGTAGATTAACTTTTACATATTTGTACTGCAAAAGTTTGTGTCAAAACCTCAATCTGAAAAAGTTTGAGTACCGAATTCAAGATCAACAAGATGAACTACTAGTTGGTTCAAAACCTCAAGTAGATTTAAAAGAAAACTGAAACAGAAAAAACAAATTAAACTTGAAATTCCTAAACTGAGTTACATTGATAATGATCATTTCAAAGTACAAAGATTCAGAAACCAAGTAATTTTAAAAATCCCTTATCGAAAGTTTTCAAATTTATGCACTCAAACGTTGACAACATTACCTAATGAGCAATTTTAGCAGAGAGCTGATTTATCACAGTTTCCGAACAGTAATTTGAGCTTTAGGGAATGTTTTCAAATCGTTAAGACGAAGTGCCGATTTTCTATATGCTTTATTTTTCTCGCAAGTAACTGGACCTGGATTTTTTCAAACATGATTATCGTTCACGACGTAGTTTTGGCGAGGCATTACTCAAAAATCCCATATAGCGGTCATACAAATTATTTGAAACTGTTGCTTTTAAAAATTAGGAACCAAAAAAAAATTCTTCGGTTGCATCGATTCGAAAAATTTCCCTAGCAAGATGGAGACAACATTAGGAAAGTGATAGAATCTTCATGGTGAACGATTTTTTGGATCCGATCTCAAGCCAAACAAGCCTAACAGTGGCAAAAGTGGGCGGAGCTTACTCTGTCCAATTATGAATGTCAGGGGAACTATTCCAGAAGCATTGAGTCCCTTTAGAGTGGCTGGAGCTAGTTTTTCAAAAGGGGCGGAGCCAGGAGTAAAGTTGAACATGTTTCAGGCCGGTTTTGAAGCTTTCCGAAAGTGAATCATCAAAAAATTTATTTTCTGCGTTATCAACTTCTGTTCGCTCCCATGGCGTTATTTGCGGAATGAAACTTTTAGAAAAATATTTCAAAAAAGTGATCACCCAACTTCTGTCTAGCCATTTATGGCCACATTCGAACATCATCAACAAAGACAGAAAATAGGAAAACCTATGACGGATTATTATTGTTTTTTCGCTCTATTTTTGCACGATCAATGTCAAAAAAAGAGAAAAAAGCACATATTTTGTGCCAGATGGTACGATTCTTCCATGATTGAAAACCTGAAAAAACAAAATATTCCCATCAAAATCAGATAAAATTCAGCTAGAAAAGAATGGGAAGACATGTGACGTCATAGCAACAGAAAATTTTGAATTTCAACTGATTTTCATGTTCCCATCATTTTGAATTTTCAGTATGCTTTTGTGATTTCACAGCTAAATGTAAGTAAAATTTATTTTACTTTGTATTTTGACAATATCACACAAAATTCAAATTGTAGTTCAAGCTGGACTAGCAAGCCATGCCATTCTATTAATAAAACGATCTTCTGAAACAAAAAAATAAGTAATAATTTCTTGTTGATTTTTACGTTGAATACACATTGCTTTTTTTTAAATCATAATTGGAGCATGATGGCAGGAAGCTGAAAATTTTTATGCCATAAATAATAATTTTTCCGTTGCACCGCAGTGTGAAGGAAAGGTGCATGATATTATAATAATAATAAATCGAATAAGGGTGGCCGTTTTACAAAAAAACATCTATTGTTTCAGTTAGGACGTATGAGTAAGAGTTTGTTGAAACTGACGATAAGTTTCCATCGAGCATATTCTGATAAAAATTAAAATAAAACAACATGAATGAATTTCCAAAGCTTCTCGGAACAAGGCAATGTGGCTTATTTTCATTAGGAACTCGACGAACTAAGCTTACCTCACAGTTAGGAGAATAAATTACATTAAAGTGATGGAAGCAGCAAATCTAAACATTATATTCACCTTCAAACTTTTGAATGCTACAATAAGTTAGATGAAACAGGCATTTCTAAAACTATCTGCTCTGGCCCTAACTGGGCAAATATTTCTCATAGTTTCTAATTTTCTTCTCATGCTCCCAAACATCTGGTTTGACGTCAACTTTATTTATTTTTGACCTTTCCTACACTTTTTCACTTTCAATTATGGTTGTGCTCTGATCAAACCTGAAACACTAACTTACTAACAATCTCCACGAAATAAAATTTCATAATTGAAACTGTTTCTTACAACTCATATTCACTAACTCAGTTTACTTCATTGCTCTCCATTCTCTGAATCAAGAAAAAAGGAAACAAAAACTGGCTGTGGTTCCTCATCCTATTTCTCGACGAGCCATTCGTGCGGTACTCATTTTGGAAACGTGCTGAAATAATAAGATATATGTTAAGACCAATCGAAAAGCTCAGGATGCTACTATTGAACTAATTTCATAATGTCACTAACAATATTTGGAGTGTTAGAAGTAGAGAAAAACTGTTAGAGGTTAGGATTTTTTCAGTAACGAACAAATGAATTCGAGTAGAGGGAACATATTAGAAACTTGAAACCAGTGTGTGTTGTCGAAACAGTTTTGACAAATTTGTCGACAAAATTATCGACAAAAACGTCGACAGATTGTCGACAATTCTTCGACAAATAATTTATCGACAATTTGTCGACAATTTGTCGACAAATTTGTCGACAAAGAAGTTGTCGATAATTTGTCGACAAATTGTCGACATTTTTGTCGACAGATTTGTCGACAATTTGTCGATAAATTGTCGACAAGATGTTTCACTTTTCTCATTTCTTTTCTCTGCCTCTTTTACTTTGAATGTTAGTGAACTGATTACGCTCAATTTTAATATTGGGCGAATCAGAACCGGACGAATAAGAACGGGTCGGATAAGAACTGGGAAAATCAGAAGTGTACCTTATCAGAGCAGTCCGGATAAGGACTGACATGATACAACTTTGCTGCAATGCACGCAAGATGTGAGAACAAAAAATCGTTTTTTTTACGATGAAGACGTGGAGTTAGAATTTTTCTCCAGAACACAAAAAATGCCTGAAATGGTACGAAGAAACACTTCCCGTCAAGTTTGGGTCATTATCACTTCGGGCAAAAGATATGGTTTTCAACATTATCGCACCTCGCCTACAGTAAGAAGGGGCGGAGCCTAATAATATAACATGTATGATGCTTAGAAGTTCCAAGGGTGTCATCGTACACCAACAGTATTCAAAAAAACCAACTTGAAAATACTGTGCCAAAGGTTGCTCGCGTCTTAAAAACACAGAAAGTCATTTAAACGGTCGGTTCTTATAAGGGTCAATTGGGATTTGTCCAGTTTTTGAAACGGTCAGTTTTTATTCGTCCGATTCTGATTCGTTCATACATACAGTTTTTGATGGCAAGCAACTAACAAAGCTTTTACTTCTGATCCTTAAATCGAAATCAGAGGTCTTTTAAAGAAACTATCATTGTTAAAAATCTGTTGTGTGACAACCTTGTTTTTTGCATGAACCACTTGAAAAACGCTTTTCCCCGTAAAAAAATCTTGTACGATATTTTAAGAAATTTGTCGACAAATTTGTCGACAATTTTCTGACAAACCAATAATTGTCGACAAATTTTCGAAAGATCAGTATTTGTCGACAAGTTTGTCGACAAATAGTGACAATTTTTTGTCGACAAATTGTCGACAATTTTGTCAAAGGGAAGATTTGTCGACAATCTTCTGTCGACAATTACACACTGCTTGAAACTGAGAAATTTCGGAGAAAGTTTTCAACTTGAGTTAGCCGTTTCGAGATTCTCATAAAACTTCATTCGCTAACGCCATATTGGTGTCTTCTTACAACTATATTGTTGTTTATTTGTTGTTTGCGTTGAATAAACATTGATTTCTGTTGAACCATAATCGGAGCATAATGGCACAAAACTAAAATTATGAACAACCCTGAAGAATAATTTTTCCGTTGTACTACAAGGTCGATGGAAGACACAAAAAAATCTAGTGTTCCAGTTAGAACGTTTTCGTGAGAAATTGTTGAAACTGATGATCCTTCCCCACCACGTTGATTCTGATAAAAATTAATTCTTCTTATTAGGAACTCGACGAACTAAGCTTCCATTACAATTGTGAAAATAAATTATATAAAAGCGATGGAAGCAGTTAATCTACCACTGTAAGCTATTACCCTTGAAACTCGTTACCTTTGGAACTTTTGAATCCTAAAATAGGGAAGATTAAACAGGCATTTCTGAAGCCTAACTTTCCAAACATCTGGTTTGACTTCAACTTTTCTTTCAAATTTTCTAAACTTTCCAGTTACCTTTGGTAAGCCCGTTCCTGAAGATTGCGACACTAACTTACTAGAAGTCTTCAAAAAATAAAATCTCATAACTGAAACAGTTACTTACAATTCATAATCACAAACTCAGTTTATTTCAGAGCTCTCCATTCCAGAAGTCTAGAAAAAAGGAAACAAAAACCCACTCGGGTTCAAAAGTTTGTTTCTCGACGAGTCATTTCAGAATGAAACTAACTATATTTGGTGTGTTGGGAACAAAAAAACCGTAAGAGGTTCGGAATTAGTCAGTACCAAACGAATGATTTTGAGTAGAAGAAAGTTACATATCAGCAATTTGGAACTGAGAAATTTAGAGGAAAATGGTTCCGTAAGTTAAATCCTGTTCTCATAAAACTTTTGAAACCAGCTGGTTTGTGGTGGAAAAGAAAACTAATTTCAACTAGAGTTGGCTGTTTCGAGATCCTCATAAAGCTTCATTCACTAGTTCCTTACCGGTATCGCCTTTCAACTATATTCAAAAATCCGTTTTCAGAAGGAGTAACTGAAATTTTCTGGGGAAGCACATAACAAATTGTATTACTGAACGATCCATAAACCCTGACCTCTTCAAATCAGTATGAAACAAAAAATGTTTCATAAATCCTTATACAGTTATAATGAGATTAACTCTTAAAAGAGGAGATGAACTATAGTTTCGGCAAGAGTAACTGTTTTAAAACCTCCTTAACTTTGCATGTTTCAATTCGGAGAACATTAGTTGATTAACTGTCGCTTCTACGTTTGTAGAAATTGAATCATGAAGATAAAAAACAATAATGTACGTTTCTAACCACAGAAAAAATCTTTGAATTCAGGTTATTAGACGATTTTGATAGTACAATTATTCTTCTAACTGATTGGATATGAATGGCTTTGAGAAGAATACTTTCGTAATTTGGATAAAGTATTGTCTCTACATCATTATAGATCACTGAAATATCAACCGCCCACAGAATTGAAACGATCAATTAGCAACAGCAACTTTTGATCAAGAACGCAACTCTTTTAGAATTTATCAAATTTAAAGTCCAAAATGAGTTTGTAATTGAACTGTTCAGACCACAAATTAATCAGAAACGAATATCAAATTAATTGGATTAAAGCGCAAGTTCTGTAAATGTCGTTAGCGCAACATTAATTTTCAAAGTCGATGACCAATCGCTGATTCGTTTCATTACTGTCATTACTTTTGTCTGAGGTGGACAGTCTACTGGTAAAACTATACTTGTACAATTTGCCAGCCTATCCAATTATGAATTGAGGAAAAATTACAGCAATATGAACAGGTTGAAACGTTGGAAATTTTGTCGCTGAAACAATCGAAGTTGAGCAGAAGCGATAGAAAAAACAAAATTATATGTTGTCAGAGAAAAAGTATATTTTAGAGTCAGTTTTCTAATTTTTACAAAAATCATACAGAATCGAAGTAGAATATTCAACTTATCTGCAGCTTGGACGGTGCTGCAAGGCATCATGAATGAGTGTTTTCTATTTCCAATTCGTTACCAATTTAGTTCTAATTTAGTGACAGAAAAGAGCCATACAATCTTTCATGAACATTCAGAAACGGTAATATAATCCTACATTTTTCATGAAAACATCAGTATTTTACACTTTTTAAGAAAATGTGAAATTATCAGTATCGTAATTTGACCCTATTTTACACATTATAGTGAAAGCTCCGATTAAAAACATGGAATTGCATGTAAACATTTTGAAACATTATTAGTTAATAAGAACTGACTTAATCTCACTCAAATTCCAGTGCAGTTGACGAAAAAGTGTTATTTTTGTCCATAAAATCTTCAGGAAATTCTAGTTAGGGGTAATTTGTCATATGATTTTATTATTCAACCGGTCTTTATTGTTCGAAATATCACAAAAACTCAGATACTACAAACTACTTCTTTCATTTTGGCTTAGTTTCAGTGGAGATGGTGAAACAGTGACAGTTATTTTTCTGCACTCAAATGAGAAAAAACACAAGTCTCCTCGATTTTCAAACTCGAGCAATAACGATTATGGTATCAAAGGATTATCAAAACTAATTTAAAAGTTAATGCGAAATTTCTTAGACCGGAAAAGTTACAATTTCAAAACGTTCACTTATTTTTCTCTGTACTATTGTCTGGCAATAACATTCCTAACGATGCTATAATATTTTTTGCTATAACTCCACGAAAATCTCGGAAATAGTGGTATTTTCCTCCCAATTAGTGAATGAATTGAGCACGCGAACCAGTTTAAGCTAGGCTGATAAGCTTTATCCCAACATTGTAAAACAGTTGAATTCATTTGAAGTATTGATTGTTGAAGTCGAAACTTTCTGGAAGTGAGTAAAATTCGACTTACCGGATAACATCTAGCCCACATCTTCTCAACTTAGGGAAATCAATTTGCTGACTGATGGAGAATGGCTTTTGTTTTGAAGCAGAGAAAGTTGAATTGTAAATATTTTCCTTTATTCATGTATCATCCTTTTATTATGAACTACACTCAAATTGCTTTAGAATAAAGTTTACGAAACAGCAATTTTTTAGCTTTCTCACAACATTGGTAAATGTTGTTTTAGCAAAAATGAATTCGCTTAGCCCATTCTTCCTCCTGACCTAGGGGTTTTCAACATTTGCCAAAATGAAGAGAGCAAATGTCTTAGCCTTCAATGAGTGCAAGGAATTTCTCATGAACATTCCATATCGTCACTGTTAGAATGACCTTATGATTGACAACAGAAATTATTACATGTAAAGAATGCAACGAAGTACAGTTTCTCCCAGCTACTTCTAGAGACGATGAAACTGTCCGTTGTTTGTGCCATTTTAGTTTATACAGTTTCTTCAAATTCAAAAATCAGTTTGGAACTACGTATTAGATGATTCGTAAGACACCAAAAAAGTACTCATCAAGCTTATAACACAATTTATGAAAATTATGAAGTTTTAAAGTTATGTCAAAGTATTGATTTGCAAATCGGGCAAGAGCACCAATGTTTGAAAATTTTTGATTTGTTACTAGGGGAGTTGATGAAATAGTTTTTTTTCTCATTCAGAAAATTTTTATAATGTTTTTTTAGGTCAGCTTTTGTTTAATTAACTTGGAATTTCATTGTTGGATGATATCTAGTTTGGCTTTTCTGGAATGTCTGAAAAGATGCTAATTACCATACAAAACTCCAACATTTTATATGAGCGTGTTGGAACACTAAAGTCATTTCGAGGTTTTGTCTAGCTTTCTTTTTATTTATGACGCCTCAATTCTAACGTTACATGTTTCAACTTTAGCTTTTCATTCCGCACCTTTCACAAGATGATATTGGCTCTCCATTCAACATCCACCTTTCTCCCCAGCTGTCGATGACGTCACTCCAAAAAGCAGTTGCGTACCTCACCAGTCCTCCACACCTCTCTTTCCGTTCGTCTACTAAATACGACGAATGGCAAGAACGTGTGCTTTTTCTAACTGTCTGTGTCTCTTCTCTCTCACCAAATGAGTATAAAAGAGCGAAAGAAAGTGTTTTTACTCATTCATTTATTCTCAACTGGGTGTATGGTGACTACTGCCCTACTTCTTTCTGGCTCTCAAAGCCATTGATTTTATTCGAGTATTATTTTTGATTTTGATGGTTCTTGTCGGACTTGATGAAGACAAGGAATCACGAAGCACTTCATGGATGCTTGTGAGTTTTTTTTAATTATTTCAAAAACTTTGCTCGAAGTCGGAGTTTGAAGTGCACCAGAGAACGTCTTGTAGCGCTTTTCGAGTGAAAAATGCTTATTTTCACTATAAAAACGCACTTACTTGAACAGTTAAGACCGTTTTGCAGCTGATTTTTGCTTCGAGGATCTTGTGATCACCGCTCCATTAAAATATGCAGTTACTCACGAGAAGAATAAAGAAATCTAAACTTTCAATTGGATTTAATCTTCAAAGCTCGGTCTCATCCGGTCTTTGAACTGGAAAGACAAACCGAAGATGGAGGTCGGAATGAAAAAGTTTACTTTGTGAAATGAAAAATATTCCAGTTCGGCAAATGGTACAAGTTCAGAGCCAAGAAGCCGTTCCAGAAGACGTCGCTCCAAGTTTGCTTGGAAAAGGTGAGGTTCGTGATTCATGTCCTGAAATCATTAGTAAGTTTTTTCAGGTCATTGATTTGGGCTCTAGTCGAGTATCAGGGTCCATAAAAAGTATAAGGGTCCATAAAAATAAGGGTCCATAAAAAGAATAAGGGTCCATAAAAAGTATAAGGGTCCATAAAGTTGGGGGGTCCATAAAAATTGAAGGGTCCATAAGTATAAGGGTCCATAAGAGTTCAGGGGTCCATAAGAAGTTGAGGATTCTCTAGTGATACAAAGTTACAGGACTCACTATTAAAATTGATTAGGCGTTATATTTTTAATATATTCATTTATTTATTTTGTTTTTTTTACAAAGTTCGATTATTTTTAATAGATACAATATTAGCTCAAATTAAAACTTTATTTCTGGACTCCTCCTTTGAATTTCATATTCAAAGCATGTTCAACAAATAGAGTAGATAGTTTTCTGTGGAAGATTTACGCTCATTTTATCTGCGGATTGGCATTGATCTGATGTGTGAAACTGTATGTCTGTATGTCTGTATGTCTGTATGTCTGTATGTCTGTATGTCTGTATGTCTGTATGTCTGTATGTCTGTATGTCTGTATGTCTGTATGTCTGTATGTCTGTATGTCTGTATGTCTGTATGTCTGTATGTCTGTATGTCTGTATGTCTGTATGTCTGTATGTCTGTATGTCTGTATGTCTGTATGTCTGTATGTCTGTATGTCTGTATGTCTGTATGTCTGTATGTCTGTATGTCTGTATGTCTGTATGTCTGTATGTCTGTATGTCTGTATGTCTGTATGTCTGTATGTCTGTATGTCTGTATGTCTGTATGTCTGTATGTCTGTATGTCTGTGTGTCTGTATGTCTGTATGTCTGTATGTCTGTCTGGTTCTTTCCCAATCAGTTTCTACTCTCTAACTCACACTTTTGTATAGAAGTAATAGCGAGCATACGCCAGATTTGTTGCGGTGATTTTTGCGGTGACGAGTGCCGGAGCTTGCGGTGACCGTTTTGAAAACTTTTTTGGATCAACTAGAGGTATCAATTTTTCTGTTTTAATTTGTTGTTCTTTGGAAAGACTTGGGTTTAGAAAGATCATTTTTCGATTTTTCAGTTGCTTTTCAAAATCATCTAAAATCAGTACAAAAGTCAAAAAATGAATTTTTCCTAAACCCAAGTCTATCTTTGACTATGAAATTCGAAGGAGAAGTCCAAAAATAAAGTTTAAAAAAATTGATACCTCTAGTTGACCCAAAAATGTTTTCAAAACGGTCACCTCAAGCTCCGGCACTCGTCACCGCAAAAATCCCCGCAACAAATTTGGCGTATGCTCGCTACTGTAATGTATCGGGCTCTGCTGATACTTCTATACAAAAGTGTGAGTTAGAGAGTAGAAAATGATTGGGAATGAACCAGACAAACATACAGACATAAAGACATACAGACATACATACATAAAACATACAGACATACAGACATACAGACATACAGACATACAGACATACAGACATACAGACATACAGACATACAGACATACAGACATACAGACGTACAGACATACAGACATGCATACATAAATACATACAAACATACAGACCTACATACATAAAGACATACAGACATAAAGACATACAGACATACAATTTCAGATCAATGCCAATCCGCAGATAAAATGAGCGTAAATCTTCCACAGAAAACTATCTGGCTCTTTACGGCTTAACTGGTCCCAAAAATAAGACTGGTCCCAGAAAAAAAGACTGGTCCCAGAAACTTGAGACTGGTCCCATGAGACTGGTCTCATAGACGAAGACTGGTCACAAAACAAGAGTGGTCCCAAAGGAGACAGGTCCCATCGGAGGAGATTGGTCCTAAGAAAAGACAGGTCCTAAGATCCACGGATCTAAACCATAATCAGTAATGCATTTACTTAAAGGCTTAGGACTCCCAAAGTATTTTCCTGCCCTATAATCACTTGGTATTTCTTCAGAATAATAGGCGTTCTGGGGGTGCCTATGCCTTCAAATGAACGAATATTAGGTATTGCTGGTTTTTATAACACGCCCATTCTTTTTTCAGCCCAAATCCATTCTATTTGACTAGAGCCGAAGCCTCGATAGATCAGGAGTCATACGAAAAATTCATCAAAATAGTAGATCCTAAGCTTATTTTTCTTCCAATAAGTTATTTTTTCAAACGTATATTTGTAAGGAAACATTTGGTATAGTTTTATTATTGGGACCAGCTTTATCTCTCTTGGGACCAGTCTACTTACTAGTCTTATTTTTGTGGGACCAGTCTTTTCTTGAGACCCGTCTTCTCACTTTTTTGAGACCAGCCTTATTTTTCGGGACCAGTCTTTTTGGCCTTGGGAACAGGAAAGCCATAAAGAGCCTACTATCTACTCCGTTTGTTGAACATTTCAGGAGAATTCCCGATCTGGGTGTTTCGGATAATTACCCGCTGTTCACCAAAAGTCCAGCTGGTCTCAAATGAAGCTTTGAATATGAAATTCAAAGGAGGAGTCCAGAAATAAAGTTTTAATTTGAGCTAATATTGTATCTATTAAAAATAATCGAACTTTGTAAAAAAAACAAAATAAATAAATAAATATATTAAAAATATAACGCCTAATCAATTTTAATAGTGAGTCCTGTAACTTTGTATCACTAGAGAATCCTCAACTTCTTATGGACCCCTGAACTCTTATGGACCCTTATACTTATGGACCCTTCAACTTTTATGGACCCCCCAACTTTATGGACCCTTATTCTTTTTATGGACCCTTATTCTTTTTATGGACCCTTATTTTTTTTATGGACCCTTATACTTTTTATGGACCCTGATACTCGACTAGAGCCGATTGAGACTCCATAGCTTATCAGATGGAAGGAAACGCGGCAAAATGTTGGCTAACGCTGAAATCTAATGGAGCAGGAGAGGAGAAGTCTTGCACTACATGAAGAAATGGACGTGGTCAAGACTTTTTTCTCGGTGCACATCAGCTTTTGAGATGCTTGGATACTTCATTGTTCTCATTTGGATACTGAAACTGCTCCGAACCCCGCCCGTCATTGATTTTTTTTGTTTTTCTCCCTCGGACGACGAATTTCGGCATTATTCGATGAGATCCCTTTGGAAACTCGAGCCTATAAACGGAAATTCTCCGTATTGTGACTATTTTTTGTTCTTGTTTCTTGCATTTTTCTTTTATTTTTTGTACTTGTTAATAAAAAATTGAAAATAATAAAAATCAACTTTTTTTGTTCACCTTACTGGTTCATGTTACCAGATTATTCTACCTCATTTTTTGTTGTAACCTTATCTTTCAACTTTTTTTCCAACACTTTCAGCCGATCGTTCTCTCCAGACAAGATGCAACAGAGACAACGGAGATCAAAGTGAACATACAGAATCCAGAAAAAAATTGAATAATTTCAAAAGTTCCATTTTCTTAAACTAACTTCTCCTCAATTCATTTTTGCTTGTTTTTTCCCAAAGTGTTTCGACTTTTTAACGAAAATCGACCTTTTCTTCTCAAAAATCCAAAAATTTTCTCTACCCCTTTCCAATTTTCCAATCTACCCAACAACTTGAACATTTTTTTTCTCCATTTCCTGATACATTCTTCTGTTTCCACGGATTAAAGATGTGTTTTTTATTTTAGTTAAGACCTAACAAAAAAAAAGACTTTTATCAGTACTAAAAAGCGAGAAATTTAAAATGGGAACAATAAAAAACAGAAATGTTTTATATTCGATTCCAATTTTCTTAATGCTACAGTAGCGAGCAAAACTGAGGGTACTTTTAGTATTTGGTGAATAAAAGCCCTCAATCATATCCGACCTGGCTGAAAATTTTCTTGAGGACAGCTGGGTGTCTTAGGAATACGATCCAGGTTTTTTTTTTCGATAAAAATTTTTCAGTAAAATTTTTTGCGAAGACGACTGATAAAATTTCAGGTGTCATTTTTGAAAACTTTTTTTGGGTCAACTAGAGGTATGCTTTTTTCTGTTCCAAAATGTTGTCCCAAGTCCAAGTGAACCATTTCCGTAAAAATATCGGATATGCCGTCGTTGTCCGTGACCTTATTTCAGTCAACATCCGGATAGAGGTGTACAAATGGGGCATAATAAGTCGGCTGAAACAGCTTCAAACGGTCTGAAAATTTCGAAAGGATGTCTTTTGAGGTCCCAAACAAATTTCTATTGAAGATAATGAGATTTGAATTTTTTCATTTTTCGAGTTTTGTACTGATTTTCAAAATTATCGAAAAATCAACTAAAGACTCGAAAAATAAAATTTTTCAAAATTTGAGTTCTTCATGTGGAATTTGTTTGGAACCTCAAAAAGCGTCTTTTCCCAAATTTTCGGCCCAGTTGAAGAAGTTTCAGCCGACTTATGATGTCCCATTCGAACACCCCTGTTCGGATGTTGACTGATGTAAGGTCATGGAAGGTAGCGGCATGCCCGATATTTCTACGGAAATCGTTCACTGGAACTTGGGACAACATTTTGGAACAGAAAAAAGCATACCTCTAGTTGACCCAAAAAAAGTTTTCAAAAATGACACCTGAAATTTTATCAGTCGTCATCGCAAAAAATTTTACTGAAAAATTTTTTTCGAAAAAAAAAACTTGGATCGTATTCCTAAGGCACCCAGCTGTCCTCAAGAAAATTTTCAGCCAGATCGGATATGTTTGAGCCCATTTATTCACCAAAGAGTAAAAGTGCCCTCAGTTTTGCTCGCTACTGTATGTCCTAACCAAAACATCTGAGAATAATCAGTTCTTCAAGTACTCGAAACAAATCAGACGAAAAATTACAACCAAAAACAGGAACAAAGTACAAAAGGGCACAGAATGCTCTATTGTTTCATTATTTCTATGATTCCCATACTTTTTCTAAAATTCTCAACTTTCAAAAAAAAAGGAATCTCTAACCCAATAAAAAGTCATCCAATACTCTTTAGCATAGAGCTGATGAATCTGCAGTTTTTTACACGGTTTCATGAAAGTGATAAATAAACGTTGTTCGGTAACATTTCATTACATCCATGTATTGTCGAAAAAATAAAAGTTGTGCAAGGAGTTCAAATTTTTATTTCCGCGAGTTGTTGTCAAAAATTTATTTCAGTTAAGACAGAGAGTTATCTGATTGTCTTTAATTTTCAGCCATCACCAGAATAAAAACAATTTGTGCAATAAATATACTCTTTTTTTTTCGTATTTCATTACAGAGGAAACAGATAATAATGAAAAATAAATGAGATTCCTAGAAAAAAAAAAAGATAAATGAGATTCCTAAATGAGATTCCTTGGTTCCTAGAAACATTTTGAAAAAGAACTGAAGATGGACAAAAAAAAAAGCTAAAAGTACCTGAATTTTCATTTTCGAATTAAACAATTTTTTTCTAAGTGACTAATTTCTAGTACAAATAAAACTGAATTTTTTCTTACCGTTTGATCAAGAATGTTTTCCGGTTTGAGCTCAGCGTAAAAGCTATGAAACTATTTACAAACATCTCGAAACAGACATACAAAATAAAAATTTATTCGTATTTTGTGCTCATTCAGGTATTTCTAGGAGCTCCAAAGTTTTTAAAATGGAATAAAAGGGATTTCAATACACACGCATAATTTGTGAATATTTTGAAGCAAAAAAGTATTTTCATCGAGTTGATTCTGAATAAAAGATGAAAAATGGAAGATAACCGTAGCTCTCAGCGGACTGTTTTCCTTTCGGGTGATTCTAAAATTCAATCTAATTGCGGAAAAAAGAATCGCGAGGGTTTATACTTTGTTTAATTGAAGCACCCTTTATGGAAATTTTGAAAAAGTAGAGATATTTTCAAATTTTGAAAATGTTTAGTCTAAGTGGACGATGGCTACGAAAAATAGGAAAACTGCATTCATTGCAAATGTTTTACAAGTATTGGAACAGATAAAAACGTTGATTTGAAAATTTTGAAGCAGGAAATATTGGTTTGTGGAAGAGTTGTTAAAAAGTGGGTTGCGGTTTTTCACTCGTAGTCTCAGCGGAGAGGAAGACAGAAACGGAAAGTATAAGTCATCTGAAATTGTGGTTTTTTAACCAAGTGTATTCGATTTTGACTAATACAATTATTTAATTTTTTGAATTTTGAAAATAACTTTCACGGCGGATTTGAAAGCTTCACAGGATACTGAAATTAACGGATACTGTCAGGTTATTCTTTACTAGTAGAATAGATGAAATTGTGATGTTTTTTTTGTTCATTCGGAAAATTGACCCAAGATTTTTCAGTCAATTATTGCTTAATGAAATGATGTTCGAATTTTCATGATTCGATTGTTCTCTGAAATACACAAGATGTGCAATACCTATCAACATTTTAACACTTTATAAGAGCATTTTGAAACAATAAAGTTAATTCAACATTTTATTTATTTTTTCGCTTATCAAAAAATCTTTAACATGTTTTTTTTTATCAATGAAAGGTCATGGCCGTAGCTATCATTGAGTTGAAAAATAGAGATGACTCTAATTGTGCCCCATACTCCTCCTTGTGGTATGATTCACAGAGAGTCCTTGATGCACGTAACCAACGTCACAACTATTACTTCGTGGAACATCCTCAATTTTTTTCTTGCGCTTGTCCTTCAAATTAAAGGAAGTTTATCGGTTGTCATTGTTATGAACATGCTGGAACAGAAAAACCTCAAGGATTCATTGAGAAAAAAAGATTCGTTTTATTTCCAGCAATTAGAAAATCACAAAAATTATCGAGGAGACTGGTACTGCTTGTTTTGAAACTGACATTTTAATGTTGAGACTGTTAAACTGATAGATTTTCCAAATAAATTTCAAATTTGAAATTGATGGGAATGCCGTAAGATGTTCACCGAAGTCCTTTTATTTTGTTTCCTCATGCAAAATCGGCTGAATTCAGAAAAAAGGCAATTCTTTGAGAAAAAAATGTTGAAAAAAGCAAAAAAAAGTGGAAGAATTTCAAGTTGATCTCGCTTAGAAAATTCAAAAATTCTAGCGTATTTGTGGAAAAAGTATTTAAAGAAAAGATTTTTGTGCAGTGGCTCGACCAAATCAGAGAGGACGGTTTGGAATTGAAGCAAGTCGGAGAAACGGTTCTTATGGAAGTTTTGAAAAGGGAAACTCCTTTTTTTCCCCAAAGATTCAATAAAATATTAGATTTATAGCTTTTCGTACAAGTTTACATGAGGAATTCTACCCCAGATGAGAACTGAAGAATTCTCCAGGACAAAACGATTATGTTAATGTTGAAACAGCTAATTCTGGCTGCTTTGAATTTGAAACTGTTGAATTCCAGAAGTGCCTAAAATATGCACAAATTTTTTTTCACAGAAAATCGAACAGTTATCCAACTGGTTTTCTTCTGAAAATTCTGAAACAGAACGTTGGCAGGAAAAATTTTCCGTGCTACTTTTCGTGATATGGTCCAATGAGTGGCCATGATGCACAAAAAAAAATTTCATTTCCAAAATCGTGGAGCATTATCTGTCTAATTTTTTTTTGATTATATCATTCGGCATAAAAAAATGCGGCAACAAAACAAGATTTTTCAAAAGAAAGGGTTTTTTTGGCAAATAAACAAAACAATAATTTTCGAGATTTCTTGGTTCAAAAATGACATTTTGAAACTGATAAACTTGATAGATTTTTCAAATAAGTTTCATGTTTCGGACTGATGGCAATAGCGTACCTTTTTACAGTTACATATATCAATTGTAGAAGAGTTCCTTTGCTAGAAAAATGCGAAAATTTTAGCGGGCTTGTGGAAATATAACAAAGAAAAACTTTTTTCAGTGCAGACCAAACTCAACAACAACTGGAGCAATCCAGAGCAATTGTTCTTATGAAAATCTTGTTGCAGGAAATTTCTTTTTAGATTAAAAAAAAGTTAGATAAAGATTTTAAAAAAGTTAGACTCATAGTTATTCGTGGAGGATTACAGTGATATCAAACCAATTTTTATGTCAAACTGAAAAGCTCTCCAGAAAAAAAAAACTGTTATGCTAAACAGCTAATTCTGACTGCTTTGAATTTGAAATCACTGAAAACAAGAAATCGACCGGTTATCTGTTTTTTTCTTCTGAAAATTCTGAAACAGAAACTTGTTTGGAGAAATGTTTCATGCACCTTCTTGTGGTATGATCCAATGAGTGGCTATGATGCACGTAAAAACTGGCACATTTCCTACACCGTAGAGCATTATCTGTCCAGTTTTCTCATAATTCTTGCATTCGGAATGGAACAAAATAAAAAAAAAAACGTTGCAACACAACAGGAAAAAAAGGGGGCGGGCTTTTTTTGTAAAATAAACGACAATACAGTACGAAACCGGAGAATTCTTATTTTGAAACTGATATGTTGATGTTGAAAGTGATAATTTTGTTATTTTTTAACGGATCCATTTTGAATAGTGAACCAGTTTTTTCTTCCAAATACTCAAACTTTAGCAAATAAGAAAAAACATCGAGTTTCTATGAAAAATTGTTGGAACTGTTAGCAAAAAATGATAGAACAAAACGCTGACTGGTTTTCTAAACATAAAAGTTTATTAGTGAAACATCCAGGAAACAGAAAAAGCAAAATGAGATTTTTTTTTGCAGCCTTCAAAATGTGTTTTAACTTTTCATCAAAGCTATCAAAATCGACAGCCTTGATGACAGCCACTTTTTAAGCCGTGTGATTAGACTGCCCTTTGTTTACTGTTCCGTCTCCGTCCATTATGAAACAAAAAATAAGGGATAGAAGGAATGATAGAAATGACGCATTTTTGAGACAGCGGCACATCAGAAGAATGAGTAATGTAAACAAAAAAGATAGAAAGAACAAGCCCCGCCTTACACTTTAAGTATAAAAAGAAGAAGCTGAAGAAAGTTTTCATTTCATTCTATTTTCTTTTGAGGCGGCTTTTGGTATAGTCTTGCCTAACCATGAAAACTGATTTTTCCGAGTATTACTTATCACTGATGACTTCTGATTATTATTCTACTGGATTCGAGACAAAAAAAAGGCGCTGTCGAACCAATTTTTATTATTGGAGGACCCCCCTCCCAGTGTTGATGCCAGGGAGACAAGGCGACCAACCGCATTTTTTTTGTTGGTTGCTATGGGAATCGATTCCGGAGGAGATGTACTGTTTCTTTTAATAGATTCGTTAGCTATCGAAATAAAACTTATTCCTCCATATCAACCTTACGAAATTGTACACTAGATGAAAAAGTCGGTCAGAATCGTGAAGCTTAATAATAAGAGAGCATCTTATTCTGAACAAACGAACCAGTGGCCAACAATATTTATAAAACTCCATCCAGATCACTGTTTCTCAGCTTGTAGAAATAGTTTTCAGCAATATTAGTATCCGGAGAGTAGCCGACAAATAACTGTTAATGCTGTTTCATTCCGTAGAAGAGATACTGTTTCAAGGACGATGAGTACGATGGTTGAGAACTGTTTTTACTCCCGAAAGACTACTTTCTCTGATCAAAATCAATACAAAATCTACCACCAGATCAGCTTCCCGCTACTACGGATAGAGAGCGATCCACAGATTTTGAAAGGACAAATATGCGAAAAGTATTGAGACAAGACAACAGCTAATTCTGGTTGATTTGAATTTGATTTGAAAATCGCTGAAATCAAAAAGTGCCTTAAATATAGAAAAGTCCCTTCTTACACGAATCGAGTAGTTATCGAATTTAGATTCTTCTGATAATGCCGAAACAGAAATTTGAAAATGCGTCGTGCCCATTCTTGTGGTATGATCCAATGGTCGTGATACACAAAAAATTCATTTGTATATAGAGAGCATTACCTGTCTAATTTTTCTACAGTGCGCCCAATAAGTTTAAGACACCCCTAAATTTCCAGCTTCCAGACAAAACTAGAATAGATATTAAAATTCTGTGAATGCCATTCGATTCCAAATACAAAATAACCCCCGGACACAATTTTTCATGCCCCTACCCCTTTCCGTACTCCAACAGCACTAAAAATTCATTTTTTAAGCCGCCCAATAAGTTTAAGACACCCTGAAAAAATGGGTGGATTCATGATTTTTCCATGGTTTCGACACTTCAAAATGGGTAATTTTTTGTTTTTCGGATGTTTCATGGAGTTTCTGAACATTTCCGACCATTTCTGACAAATACCTCAACTTGTCAAAATTCCACTTTTCCACTAATTTACGCTATTTTGGTTCAATGTTGGTAAATCTGTGTGTACGACGCCTGGTATCCTAAGCCAAGTCTCGATACTGCTCGGAGATAATGAAAATTGTATTATCAATTGATTTCTTATCAATGATTATCATCCCATTTTGTAGACAGCAGTATTTCTTTAGATTCCTCGAATTAGACCCAAAATAGCGTAAATTAGTGGAAAAGTGGAATTTTGACAAGTTGAGGTATTTGTCAGAAATGATCGGAAATGTTCAGAAACTCCATGAAACATCCGAAAAACAAAAAATTAACCATTTTGAAGTGTCGAAACCATGGAAAAATCATGAATCCACCCATTTTTTCAGGGTGTCTTAAACTTATTGGGCGGCTTAAAAAATGAATTTTTAGTGCTGTTGGAGTACGGAAAGGGGTAGGGGCATGAAAAATTGTGTCCGGGGGTTATTTTGTATTTGGAATCGAATGGCATTCACAGAATTTTAATATCTATTCTAGTTTTGTCTGGAAGCTGGAAATTTAGGGGTGTCTTAAACTTATTGGGCGCACTGTATAATTAAAGCATTCGGCATAAAACGAAATAAAAAGATGCTGCACCAAAACAGAAACCATTTGAAAGAAAGGTTTTTTTTGGAAATGAAATGAATTGTTTACGAGACTGGAGAATTCTTGTTTTGAAGCTGATATATTGATGTCAAAACTGATAAAATTCATATATTTTTTCCCTTGCTGAGAAAATGTGAAAACTCCAGCAGATTTGTCGAAAATTTACAAAAAAGTTCTTTTTTGTGTAGGGAATCGGCCAAATATGAGGAAAATGTTTAAAAAAGTTCAAAAAAACACATAATATACACGTACCGATCAAAGCAATTTTGAGGAATAGTTCTTATGAAAACCTTGCAACGGAAAACTTCTTTTTGGTCCACAAAAATTTGCAAAAAATGTTAAATTTATAGCTATCCGTAGAAGATTACTTTGGTATTGAAACATGCCTATGTGATAATACAAAAGACATAATTCAAAGAATTCAGTTTAGTCTGTTTGATTTTCATGGACTTTGCAGACTCAGAATTTAGTTTTGCTCAAAAACCAATGATGAAATCAATAAAACAAAGAAATCAACTTTTTGAAACTGATAATTTTGTATTATTTTCTTAGTGGTTTGAATTAAGTAAAACTAGTCGGTCATCGGCGCTCCGCGCCTCCGGCTTCACAAAACTTTTTTAGAAATGAAAAAACTGTGAAAAGTTTCACGTGGGTATATTATATTCACGTGGCCCTCTGTGTGACTCTCTCACTAATGGAAATTTAAAAAATGCCTGAAAACGTGGTTTTTCGAACCTGTTGACCTCATTTCTATCAGTTTCAAAACTTAAAATAGACGGGCATCATCGCGTCGCCATTCTGGATCGACCTGTCCAGGTCATATCAAAATTGATTCCGTAGGAATCTCGCAAGGGCCGGCGACAGACACACAGAATCTGTACAGTAATAATAGTAAAGATAATTTTTCTTCCAATTTCACGAATTCAACCAATAAGAAAAAAACCATTGTGTTTCTACTAAAACTAGTTGAAACAATTGGTAGAAAATGATAAGCAATCCCGATAACTACAAAAGGAGGACTACTTTTCTAGATATATCAGTGAAGGACAGACAATTGAAACAATAACAAAAAAAATTAGAGTTTTATTTCATGGGATGCTAGAACTGATAATTTTACTTTTGCAGCCTTCAAAGCTGATTCTCACTTTCCATTAATATTTATAGTTTTTTCCATAGCACTACTTGAATGTTCTTTTGGTCCGTTCTCTTACACTTCTTACAGTTTTGTGTGAGAAAAATATGACTCGAAATTTTTGTTTGAAATTGATGTTTATTAGGCGTCTACCCAAACCGAAGGGAATAATTGATCCCTCTACAGAGTAAGATTCCACAGCTATCCAAACCTAAGAGTTAGAATCAAAATTGGAAATTATTGTTTGAAATCACTGTTTAAACGGCGTCTACCCAAACCGAAGGGAATAATTGATCCCTCTACAGAGTAAGATTCCACAGCTATCCAAACCTAAGAGTTAGAATCAAAATTGGAAATTATTGTTTGAAATCACTGTTAATTGGCGTCTACCCAAACCGAAGGGAATAATTGATCCCTCTACAGAGTAAGATTCCACAGCTATTCAAACCTAAGAGTTAGAATCAAAATTGGAAATTATTGTTTGAAATCACTGTTAATTGGCGTCTACCCAAACCGAAGGGAATAATTGATCCCTCTACAGAGTAAGATTCCACAGCTATTCAAACCTAAGAGTTAGAATCAAAATTGGAAATTATTGTTTGAAATCACTGTTAAATTGGCGTCTACCCAAACCGAAGGGAATAATTGATCCCTCTACAGAGTAAGATTCCACAGCTATTCAAACCTAAGAGTTAGAATCAAAATTGGAAATTATTGTTCGAAATCACTGTTAAGACGGCGTCTACCCAAACCGAAGGGAATAATTGATCCCTCTACAGAGTAAGATTCCACAGCTATTCGAACCTAAGAGTTAGGACCAAAATTGGAAATTGTTTGAAATTATTGTTCGAAATCACTGTTAAGACGGCGTCTACCCAAACCGAAGGGAATAATTGATCCCTCTACAGAGTAAGATTCACAGCTATTCGAACCTAAGAGTTAGGACCAAAATTGGAAATTGTTTGAAATTATTGTTCGAAATCACTGTTAAGACGGCGTCTACCCAAACCGAAGGGAATAATTGATCCCTCTACAGAGTAAGATTCCACAGCTATTCAAACCTAAGAGTTAGAATCAAAATTGGAAATTGTTTTTTTGGAAATTATTGTTTGAAATCACTGTTAAGACGGCGTCTACCCAAACCGAAGGGAATAATTGATCCCTCTACAAAGTAAGATTCCACAGCTATTCGAACCTAAGAGTTAGGACCAAAATTGGAAATTGTTTGAAATTATTGTTTGAAATCACTGTTAAGACGGCGTCTACCCAAACCGAAGGGAATAATTGATCCCTCTACAAAGTAAGATTCCACAGCTATTCAAACCTAAGAGTTAGGACCAAAATTGGAAATTGTTTGAAATTATTGTTTGAAATCACTGTTAAGACGGCGTCTACCCAAACCGAAGGGAATAATTGATCCCTCTACAGAGTAAGATTCCACAGCTATTCAAACCTAAGAGTTAGAATCAAAATTAGAAATTGTTTTTTTGGAAATTATTGTTTGAAATCACTGTTAAGACGGCGTCTACCCAAACCGAAGGGAATAATTGATCCCTCTACAAAGTAAGATTCCACAGCTATTCGAACCTAAGAGTTAGGACCAAAATTGGAAATTGTTTGAAATTATTGTTTGAAATCACTGTTAACGACGTCTACCCAAACCGAAGGGAATAATTGATCCCTCTACAAAGTAAGATTCCACAGCTATTCAAACCTAAGAGTTAGAATCAAAATTGGAAATTGTTTGAAATTATTGTTCGAAATCACTGTTAAAACGGCGTCTACCCAAACCGAAGGGAATAATTGATCCCTCTACAGAGTAAGATTCCACAGCTATTCAAACCTAAGAGTTAGAATCAAAATTGGAAATTATTGTTTGAAATCACTGTTAAGACGGCGTCTACCCAAACCGAAGGGAATAATTGATCCCTCTACAGAGTAAGATTCCACAGCTATTCAAACCTAAGAGTTAGAATCAAAATTGGAAAATTGTTGGAAATTATTGTTTGAAATCACTGTTAAAACGGCGTCTACCCAAACCGAAGGGAATAATTGATCCCTCTACAGAGTAAGATTCCACAGCTATTCAAACCTAAGAGTTAGAATCAAAATTGGAAAATTGTTGGAAATTATTGTTTGAAATCACTGTTAAAACGGCGTCTACCCAAACCGAAGGGAATAATTGATCCCTCTACAGAGTAAGATTCCACAGCTATTCAAACCTAAGAGTTAGAATCATAAATGGAAATTGTTGGAAATTATTGTTTGAAATCACTGTTTAAACGGCGTCTACCCAAACCGAAGGGAATAATTGATCCCTCTACAGAGTAAGATTCCACAGCTATTCAAACCTAAGAGTTAGAATCAAAATTGGAAATTGTTGGAAATTATTGTTTGAAATCACTGTTTAAACGGCGTCTACCCAAACCGAAGGGAATAATTGATCCCTCTACAGAGTAAGATTCCACAGCTATTCAAACCTAAGAGTTAGGACCAAAATTGGAAATTGTTGGAAATTGTTGTTTGAAATCACTGTTAACGGCGTCTACCCAAACCGAAGGGAATAATTGATCCCTCTACAGAGTAAGATTCCACAGCTATTCAAACCTAAGTGTTAGGACCAAAATTGGAAATTATTGTTTGAAATCACTGTTAAATTGGCGTCTACCCAAACCGAAGGGAATAATTGATCCCTCTACAGAGTAAGATTCCACAGCTATTCAAACCTAAGTGTTAGGACCAAAATTGGAAATTATTGTTTGAAATCACTGTTAAATTGGCGTCTACCCAAACCGAAGGGAATAATTGATCCCTCTACAGAGTAAGATTCCACAGCTATTCAAACCTAAGAGTTAGAATCAGAATTGGAAGTTATTGTTTGAAATCACTGTTAACGGCGTCTACCCAAACCGAAGGGAATAATTGATCCCTCTACAGAGTAAGATTCCACAGCTATTCAAACCTAAGAGTTAGAATCAAAATTGGAAATTGTTGGAAATTATTGTTTGAAATCACTGTTTAAACGGCGTCTACCCAAACCGAAGGGAATAATTGATCCCTCTACAGAGTAAGATTCCACAGCTATTCAAACCTAAGAGTTAGGACCAAAATTGGAAATTGTTGGAAATTGTTGTTTGAAATCACTGTTAAATTGGCGTCTACCCAAACCGAAGGGAATAATTGATCCCTCTACAGAGTAAGATTCCACAGCTATTCAAACCTAAGTGTTAGGACCAAAATTGGAAATTATTGTTTGAAATCACTGTTAAATTGGCGTCTACCCAAACCGAAGGGAATAATTGATCCCTCTACAGAGTAAGATTCCACAGCTATTCAAACCTAAGAGTTAGAATCAGAATTGGAAGTTATTGTTTGAAATCACTGTTAACGGCGTCTACCCAAACCGAAGGGAATAATTGATCCCTCTACAGAGTAAGATTCCACAGCTATTCAAACCTAAGAGTTAGAATCAAAATTGGAAATTGTTGGAAATTATTGTTTGAAATCACTGTTAAGACGGCGTCTACCCAAACCGAAGGGAATAATTGATCCCTCTACAAAGTAAGATTCCACAGCTATTCGAACCTAAGAGTTAGGACCAAAATTGGAAATTGTTTGAAATTATTGTTTGAAATCACTGTTAAGACGGCGTCTACCCAAACCGAAGGGAATAATTGATCCCTCTACAAAGTAAGATTCCACAGCTATTCAAACCTAAGAGTTAGGACCAAAATTGGAAATTGTTTGAAATTATTGTTTGAAATCACTGTTAAGACGGCGTCTACCCAAACCGAAGGGAATAATTGATCCCTCTACAGAGTAAGATTCCACAGCTATTCAAACCTAAGAGTTAGAATCAAAATTAGAAATTGTTTTTTTGGAAATTATTGTTTGAAATCACTGTTAAGACGGCGTCTACCCAAACCGAAGGGAATAATTGATCCCTCTACAAAGTAAGATTCCACAGCTATTCGAACCTAAGAGTTAGGACCAAAATTGGAAATTGTTTGAAATTATTGTTTGAAATCACTGTTAACGACGTCTACCCAAACCGAAGGGAATAATTGATCCCTCTACAAAGTAAGATTCCACAGCTATTCAAACCTAAGAGTTAGAATCAAAATTGGAAATTGTTTGAAATTATTGTTCGAAATCACTGTTAAAACGGCGTCTACCCAAACCGAAGGGAATAATTGATCCCTCTACAGAGTAAGATTCCACAGCTATTCAAACCTAAGAGTTAGAATCAAAATTGGAAATTATTGTTTGAAATCACTGTTAAGACGGCGTCTACCCAAACCGAAGGGAATAATTGATCCCTCTACAGAGTAAGATTCCACAGCTATTCAAACCTAAGAGTTAGAATCAAAATTGGAAAATTGTTGGAAATTATTGTTTGAAATCACTGTTAAAACGGCGTCTACCCAAACCGAAGGGAATAATTGATCCCTCTACAGAGTAAGATTCCACAGCTATTCAAACCTAAGAGTTAGAATCATAAATGGAAATTGTTGGAAATTATTGTTTGAAATCACTGTTTAAACGGCGTCTACCCAAACCGAAGGGAATAATTGATCCCTCTACAGAGTAAGATTCCACAGCTATTCAAACCTAAGAGTTAGAATCAAAATTGGAAATTGTTGGAAATTATTGTTTGAAATCACTGTTTAAACGGCGTCTACCCAAACCGAAGGGAATAATTGATCCCTCTACAGAGTAAGATTCCACAGCTATTCAAACCTAAGAGTTAGGACCAAAATTGGAAATTGTTGGAAATTGTTGTTTGAAATCACTGTTAACGGCGTCTACCCAAACCGAAGGGAATAATTGATCCCTCTACAGAGTAAGATTCCACAGCTATTCAAACCTAAGTGTTAGGACCAAAATTGGAAATTATTGTTTGAAATCACTGTTAAATTGGCGTCTACCCAAACCGAAGGGAATAATTGATCCCTCTACAGAGTAAGATTCCACAGCTATTCAAACCTAAGTGTTAGGACCAAAATTGGAAATTATTGTTTGAAATCACTGTTAAATTGGCGTCTACCCAAACCGAAGGGAATAATTGATCCCTCTACAGAGTAAGATTCCACAGCTATTCAAACCTAAGAGTTAGAATCAGAATTGGAAGTTATTGTTTGAAATCACTGTTAACGGCGTCTACCCAAACCGAAGGGAATAATTGATCCCTCTACAGAGTAAGATTCCACAGCTATTCAAACCTAAGAATCAGAACCAAAATTGGAAATTGTTTTTTGGAAATTATTGTTTGAAATCACTGTTAACGGCGTCTACCCAAACCGAAGGGAATAATTGATCCCTCTACAGAGTAAGATTCCACAGCTATTCAAACCTAAGAGTTAGAATCAGAATTGGAAATTATTGTTTGAAATCACTGTTAACGGCGTCTACCCAAACCGAAGGGAATAATTGATCCCCCTACAGAGTAAGATTCCACAGCTATTCAAACCTAAGAATCAGAACCAAAATTGGAAATTGTTTTTTGGAAATTATTGTTTGAAATCACTGTTAACGGCGTCTACCCAAACCGAAGGGAATAATTGATCCCTCTACAGAGTAAGATTCCACAGCTATTCAAACCTAAGAGTTAGAATCAGAATTGGAAATTATTGTTTGAAATCACTGTTAACGGCGTCTACCCAAACCGAAGGGAATAATTGATCCCTCTACAGAGTAAGATTCCACAGCTATTCAAACCTAAGTGTTAGGACCAAAATTGGAAATTATTGTTTGAAATCACTGTTAAATTGGCGTCTACCCAAACCGAAGGGAATAATTGATCCCTCTACAGAGTAAGATTCCACAGCTATTCAAACCTAAGAGTTAGAATCAGAATTGGAAGTTATTGTTTGAAATCACTGTTAACGGCGTCTACCCAAACCGAAGGGAATAATTGATCCCTCTACAGAGTAAGATTCCACAGCTATTCAAACCTAAGTGTTAGGACCAAAATTGGAAATTATTGTTTGAAATCACTGTTAACGGCGTCTACCCAAACCGAAGGGAATAATTGATCCCTCTACAGAGTAAGATTCCACAGCTATTCAAACCTAAGTGTTAGGACCAAAATTGGAAATTATTGTTTGAAATCACTGTTAAATTGGCGTCTACCCAAACCGAAGGGAATAATTGATCCCTCTACAGAGTAAGATTCCACAGCTATTCAAACCTAAGAGTTAGAATCAGAATTGGAAATTATTGTTTGAAATCACTGTTAAATTGGCGTCTACCCAAACCGAAGGGAATAATTGATCCCTCTACAGAGTAAGATTCCACAGCTATTCAAACCTAAGTGTTAGAATCAAAATTGGAAATTATTGTTTGAAATCACTGTTAACGGCGTCTACCCAAACCGAAGGGAATAATTGATCCCTCTACAGAGTAAGATTCCACAGCTATTCAAACCTAAGTGTTAGGACCAAAATTGGAAATTATTGTTTGAAATCACTGTTAACGGCGTCTACCCAAACCGAAGGGAATAATTGATCCCTCTACAGAGTAAGATTCCACAGCTATTCAAACCTAAGTGTTAGGACCAAAATTGGAAATTATTGTTTGAAATCACTGTTAAATTGGCGTCTACCCAAACCGAAGGGAATAATTGATCCCTCTACAGAGTAAGATTCCACAGCTATTCAAACCTAAGAGTTAGAATCAGAATTGGAAGTTATTGTTTGAAATCACTGTTAACGGCGTCTACCCAAACCGAAGGGAATAATTGATCCCTCTACAGAGTAAGATTCCACAGCTATTCAAACCTAAGTGTTAGGACCAAAATTGGAAATTATTGTTTGAAATCACTGTTAAATTGGCGTCTACCCAAACCGAAGGGAATAATTGATCCCTCTACAGAGTAAGATTCCACAGCTATTCAAACCTAAAAGTTAGAATCAAAATTAGAAATTGTTTTTTGGAAACTGTTGTTTGAAATCACTGTTAACGGCGTCTACCCAAACCGAAGGGAATAATTGATCCCTCTACAGAGTAAGATTCCACAGCTATTAAAACCTAAGAGTTAGGACCAAAATGGATATGGAGTAAATTAAATGAAAAGTGTCAGAATGTTAGAATTCTCTTGAATTATACAAAAAATCCCGCGGTACCTCTTGCCATCAAGTGTTGACCCAACCATTATCAAAATAGTAAACAAAAAATAATGAACGTACCTTTTCGATGACTCGGTCTTCCGTCCTTTCCGCATCGAAGCTGCCGTCCCTTCCTGTATTATCGCTTTTGAGCTTCTCTATTTTTGCAGCTTCCGGTGTTGATAGTGACTAAAATAAAATCATTTTTATCACTTTGTTTCAGTGAGAAAAAACAAAATAAATAGAGAAGAAACGAAACGTTCTGTCAGAGCCATTCAAAAGGGCAGAATAAAAATCGATAATGAAAGGGAATGAGGGTAATGTGGAGCGCGTCGAATACACAGAATGAATGAGGAATGGTCTGGTAGATGGGTATAAAAAGAGGCGGGGTCTGGAGGTGAAGATAAATTGGTAGTGCGCAGCGTACATGCCCTGCGCGGCATTCCTTTTAAGGGCAGTCCTAGGGAATACACAAACCCTTCATACAAAGAGGGAGTGTACAACTTGCCTCCTGGGAAAAACGATATCTTGTATAGTTCATACGTCATACTGGTCCCATCAAATCGATATATCTCAGCTATCATCAAGCTTTTCATGAAATAGATAATAGCGAAAAAACGTTTTCAAAGATTAAAAAAATATATCAGAAAAGCAACTTTTTGAAATTGATACATAATTTTGTTTTAGGTTTCTTACTTGTTAGTGGTTCGAATTGAGGACAAGAACTAATAATTAGAAAAAAAATTGAGTTCCTATAAAAAATTGTTGAAACAGTTAGTACAAAAAAGAACGTGAGCTCGATAACGTCAAAAGGCGGACTAGTTTTTTAGACATGCATATTGTCAAAAAAATATTGTTCCGACCCCGCGAAATTAATTAGATGTAAACAAGTGGGGCCGCTAGGCTCCTCCCATCGTGTGCAAGTTTGCCGCGCGTAGTTTCTATCCCTGTAAGGCTTTGCTTGGAACCAATGATAACAAAAACAGTGTGCGGGAACCTTGCACACGATGGGAGGAGCCTAGCGGCCCCACTTGTTTACATCTAATTAATTTCGCGGGGTCGGAACAATATTTTTTTGACAATATGTATTAGATAGGGCCAGGTACGTGACACAAATAACAAAATAAAACAAAATGAGAATTTTTTTTCATGAGTTGCTGGAACTGAAAATGTTTAGTTTGCAACCGTCAAATGAATTCCATTCATATTTTTCGGCCTTTTCCCCAACATTATTTGAGTGTTCTTTTTGTCCGTTCCCTTAGTCGGCCCCTTTTTTTGCTGTTCATCCTCAGTCCTTTGTTGAATGAAAAAATGAAAGATAGAAGGACATATAGACATGACGCATTCTTGAGATAGCTGCCCCCGACCAAAAGAATGAGTAATTCAAACAAAAGAAAAGAGGGAACAAGCCCCGCCTTACACTCTAAGTGTAAAAGAAGCTGAAGTTTTCATTTCATTCTATTCTTTTCAGGCCGGCTTTTGGTATAGTCTTGCCTTATGTGATTTTTTTGAGTATTTCTAATTAATGGTATTTTCTGATTATTGTTCTACTGGATCTTGAGACAAAAAAAAGACACTGTCGATCCAGATGTGACTTTTGGAGAAGACGGAGAGAACGCTATTGGACAACCACCATCCCAGTTTTGATGCCAGTGAAACTAGTCGACCAACCGCATTATGTGTTGGTTGCTATGGGAATCGTTCCGGAGGAAAAGTACTGTTTCTTTTAACAGATTCGTTAGCTATCGAAATAAAACTTAATCCTCCATATCAACCATACGAAATTGCCAACTATTTTTTTCACCGAAGTTTGAGGAATTCCACACACCGCTCATCCAATAGCTCATATTTCGTGGCGACGGTAAGGTTAGTTATATCTAAGGTTAGTTATAAATAACAAAAAATGCTGATCGAATAATTGGGTACTTGGTTTAGAAGTTTGGAACGGAGCAATATCTTTCGTGCACGAAGTCTATGAAAGCGGCCAGTTCTGGATCGAGTTGCCGTACGGCTGGCATGCAACTTTCGGAAACCATCGACACGCAGGAAGAAAAGAGAAACAATTTACTGTGATTCCTGTTTTAACCGATGACTTCAACAAAGATATGGAGTACTATGTATATTTCTAGAATGGACGTCACCAGAAGAATCAAACCATTGTTGTGATCCCCGAATTCGACGAGTACAGAGCCAACTTTTGTTATTCCGATTGATGTACAAGTCGAAACTGTGCAAGTGAGGATTATGTTTGACATACAATTCTTGGACATGCAATGGCCCAACACGATTTCCAAAATGTTCATATTAGCATTCCTCATCATTTTTGTCACATTTTCGATCAAGACACTGTAGGATGTCACCATTTGCTGCAATTGTTTTTCGAAGACTTGTTCAATTCTTTCTTTGAGATGTGGACGTTATCTACCTTCAGTTAAAATTAACAAGAGAAAAAGAAACAGTGGTGATAATGATAGTTTGGCCAACGAGCATTCGATGAAGAGTTTTGATAGGAATTTCAAAGCATATGCAGAGTTCAATCCCGAACTAAAGCATTATGTATATTGGACTCGTATGAAAAATGACAAATAGATTTGTATCAACGACAATTTGAGAGATGATACAAAATGCAGTTGCTCTACAAATAATACCGTATTCATTTTGGAAAAGAGAATCAGAATATTGTGTGGAAGTGTTGTATACGTTTATAGAAGATAATAATAATAAAAACCTTCTTGAAAACTTGTTCTATTGTCCGTATTCTGACAACCGTTCCCATGGTAATTATTTGAATTGTCTCGATGATTTCAACATGTTGCATTGTTATAAAAAATTACATGAAATACTTCAAAACTTGTTGAAACTTAATTTTTTTCTGAGGTTATCAAAGATTTCACATTCTAGTGTTTCTTTAAAATTGCAATTCCTAGGCTACAGCCCGCATCAGTAACACAGCGGAAAGCCCCTTTGCCAGAATTCGTTCGTGAATAGCGCCATATTAACGGAGCAATCTCAATGAATCACAGCTACGAATTAAAACACTTCTTACGAAGCTTGTGAAACAGAACTATAAAAGTATTGAACGCAAAGTTCTGATGAGAATCTAACAAGTACCACTTTTTACTATTTCTACAGAATTTTATATTCTCAATTCGCAGCCGATGATTGTTAAATTATTGAGAACTTCTCCGCATTGTATGGTAATTCCAAAACAATCAGTGTGTCCTAATCACCACTACAGTACTTTTATACTTCACCAACCTTTTGAAACAGAAGTTTAGAATATATTTTCCTTTTTTTTTGTTGATTTGCATGAATGGTTTAATGTTTTTCGGTTCATCGAGAAATATAAGAAGTTGACTTCTCAAACTATTTCTCAATTTTTTTTTAGCAGTCAGAAAAAATAGATACTGGAAAAACATCTGGCCTTTGGCAAAGGTTTTGATATATTTATTTTCTTGCTGAAATAAAACAATCAGTTTCACATCGGTGCCAAAAAAAATTCAAATGACGAAAGTTCAATGGAGAATCTATCATGCCTTCCTATTGCAACAAGGTTTTTAGTGAAGGCGACCTCAGCAAAAATTTTTATCGAAAACACAAATTTTTTCAAAAAGTTATTTGGTATTTATGATAACACAAGAACAAATCATGAACAGAACTTACTTTTTTGAAACGGAAAAGTTGCTCTGGTTCACCTTACCTGGCTTCCGAGTTTTCAGAGGTATTGCTTGAATTTTACCGAAACCTGGAGCATCAGAATACGAAAGACTCTTATAATACAAATGGATATTTTATTTTATTCCTACATATTCAAAGTCACATTGCTTCTATATGTACATTTTTTCGTGAGAAAGCCATCAAAAAAGTTATGACGGTTGCACTGTGTTCCAGAACAAGCTCACAGAATAAATCGCTCATAGTTGAGCTGCTGAAAAAAAAATTCCATTTTCATATAATTTACAAGTTTGCACATTGTCTTCATTTTTGATTCACCGATTTTAGTCTAATTCTGCTTTCGATCGCAGGAAATCGTTGTCTTACGTTGTTCAGCATCAACAGCTAAGACTGTTTCAAATAAGAATTATCCGCTATTTCATTTTTTATGTTTTTATTCTAATGGAGTCTTATTGAGTTCTCGGTCTATTTTTCAGCACCAATTCGAATTGTTCGAAGTTCGAAAAAAGATTTTTTTTTAATGTTTCACTTCTCTTTCAGAACAAAAGTCTAGAACCACAATTTTAGTAGTTCTTGGGTGCTGCATTTACTGACTAAATGATTCCCGGTACATCGAGCAATATAAAGAGCTCACTTCTTCAGATACATGATTTTTTTGAAATTTAACTGCTTAAAAGAAGTTGAAAACATCATTTTATGTACAAACTGCTGGTTGATAATGCGAGGGCTGGTTCATAGCCCAACTGAAATGGAATAAAAATGCGTTAATCACTGAGGCGCAAAAAAAAACTTCAACCATTCGATTTCCATTCTAGTTCCATGCAACATCGAATTTCATAGAGTTGATAGAATAGTAATGGTTTTTTTCGGCTTGAGAAATCTGTAATAAGAGGGGGGAGCAATTTTTAGTAGTGATCTTGATTCTGGAAGATTTCAAACGCTTACTTGTCCGGATGTCTTTTTTTCAATCTGTCACATTCGCTTCCCAGTATAATCTTCTTCTAAAACCTTATTTTTTAATGTCTATATTCTGATACATGAATTGAAATAAAAACTTACCTGAGGTACTTCTGAAGTCAATGAAACTTTACTTTTTTCACAGACTTGACTAATGATTTCACATTTTACTTTTTTCGTTTCTTTAGTGAAAATATGTGATTAAAGTTAGCAAATTTTTGGTTCTGATTTTGATTCCGTATAGTTGGAGAAGTTTATTCAGCTGATTGATTGCTGTATGCAAACAAAAAAGAAGAAATTTAGGGCAACTTTTCATCTTCAATCTGTCACAACCACTCCCCAGTATAATCTTCTAAAAACGGTTTTTTTTCTCGGTCTCCAGCATTTTTTGTTCAGAATTGAAACGGAAATTGGCCTGAAATATTTCAAAAGTTGATGAAACTTTACTTATTTCACAGACTTACAGTAGCGAGCAAAACTGAGAGTCCCTTCCGTAATCCTTCTGTAACTGATGGTTCCACATTTTACTGTTTTTAGTTTTCTTTGATTACATCGAGAATTTGAGTTCCCTAGTTTTAAGGGTTTTATCAAGTTGTAGATAGATGTCATAGACAAACTGGTGCTTGTTAACACAAGCTATGAACCACCGCTGTTATATTTTAACAAAGAGTTTTAGTGAAAAAAAGTTTTTCCAGTATTTTTCATTCAAAGCAACGACTACTTAATACAAGAAAAAATTATGTACAAAACTTAGAAACTTTTTGAAACTGAAATTTCGTTTTGGATCCGCTGGCTCAGCTCAGATTTCAAGTTTCGAGCACACTTTTCTTGCTCAAATTTGGGCTATAATCTGAACGCGAATAGTTCCAAATAAATTCTTTCAACACAAAAAAAACAGGACAAATATATGATTTCGAATATCGAGTTCATTAAATTTCTACGAGTCCTTTTACGTTTTCTTATCTAGATTTTCCAAGCAAGGCTGTTTTTTTCTTTGAAATTTCGTTTGTGAGAGAGTCGACAAATAAACTTTGTCACTTTTTAAAAGCATCTCACTGACAATTTCGTTTCTTTTTCGAGCTTCGTTGTTGCCAAATAAAACATCGTTTTCCTATATGAGAATTAAGATTAAAATGTTTTGCTCTTTCAGAAATTTTTGATAAGAGTTAGCAACCTTTCCGTAGTGATGTTGACTATGGTTGACTCGTCGATTCAAAAATAAAAATAAAAATTTACCTGAAATACTTTAAAAATCGGGGAAACTTTACTTATTTCACAGAAGTTATCAAAAATTTTTCAGAAACTTGTGATAAGAGTTACCGTAAATACTGAAATTGGCCAAATTAACCTAACAGAGCTTCACGAACTAACATTTTTTGTTTTATGAAAACGAAATTGCAAAAAAAGAAACCAGAAAACAGAACTCCGTAAGGCTCTAGATCAGACATGAGCGGAAGAGAAATTTTTGAATCCGGAAGACGGAAGACGGAAGTCGGAACAGTTTTTGAAAACTCGGAAGACGGAAGACGGAAGGCGGAAGGAAGGAAACGGAAGGAACAAAAAATGCTCAAAACTGCTCCGGCGAGGAAAAAACTAAACTTTGTGACATGAAACTGAAATTTTTGGAACAAAAACGTAGTTTGATGATTAGAAAAGTATGTTGAAAAGCGCTAGAACCGTGTTGAAAAGTTGAAAAAATGAGATATTTTCCCCGAGTTACCGTTTTCTCACATCTCCTTACCGTCCGAAAACACGGAAGACGGAAGCCGGAAGACGGAACAAATTTTGAAAACCCGGAAGTCGGAAGACGGAAGACGGAAGAGGAAAAAACCCGGAAGACGGAAGGCGGAAGACGGAAGACGGAATTCCGCTCATGTCTGCTCTAGATTCCAGGATAATCATTTGAACTGTCTACATGGTTTTCTATCCAAAAATTAAAATATTGACTTACCTGAAATTTTTCAAAAATCAGTGAAACTTCATTTGTTTCACAGACTTCAACAAGTATTCACATTCTAGTGCTTTTCGTTTATTTGATGTAAATTTTAAATCCCAACAATAGTTACCGATTTTGATTTTAATTTAAATTACTTTGAGCAACTATCAAAGTAGCTCAAAGTAATATGTTTCACCAATTTTTAGAAACAGAAGTCCAGAATAAATTTTTCAATTTCTTTTTTGTAGATGTATAAATGTTTTGATGGTCCGGTATGCATCTAAAAGTTTGACAAGCTCTCTTATTCAGATTGAGCTTTTTATAGAATTCACGGATCTTAGGAAACATTTTTTACAAACCGCCAGTTGATAATACAAGTGCAGAAACCGTAATAAACTCAGTTTCGCTACGCTAACCAAACAACTTCAAATTTCAACAATTCAGTAACAGGTGCGTTTCCATTTACAACTGCAACAATAATTTTTCGGGAAGACACAAAATTATTCTAATACTTTTGATCGTTCGATAGTTATAAAATCGCACTTGTTTTCGAGAACACAGAACAAATTATGCTCAAAACTTACAAGCTTTTTGGAACGGAAAAGTTGTTTTATTGGATTATCTAGCCTTGAAATTCTATCATCTCAACAATTCATAGATAGCAAAGAATTAGATTGGTGTTTTTTTTTTCAAAACTTTTTTGAAAAACTGTAAAAAGTCTTTTTTTTTCAAAAATTCTAGAGCCAAGGAAATTGAAAGCAGCCCCAAAAATAATAATGAGAAATGAATATGAGAAAAAAACTCAAAAAAAAAGGAAAAGGCTCAAGAATCATTCATTTCTCTCGATGCGAAAACGTAATATGATTTTTTCAGTCAAATCCTAAGAGCTCGATAAAAAAGGAAATTAAATCTTGACATCATTTCTAAAATTTGTACAGGAATTGTCCGATCTGGTATTGTTTTGGCTTTTATCGTTTTTTTTTCGGTAATGAGAAATGAAAAGGATTTGATAATCTTCTAAAAGTTAGGACAAGGAGAATTAAAAATTATAGTAGCCGTATCGTTGCTCCATTGTCTTCCGTATTTATACGGAAAACCAGAAATAGAAAACTTCGGTTTCAAAAGTTTCACATAGCCTCCAACTCAAACCAAAATTTGCTGCGAGAAAAATCTGAATATCCGCTTGATTTGAGCAAAATCGAAATGTTATCAGATTTCCAGAATGGATATTAACAAAAACTACTTTTTTACCAGTTTCAACTCATTCCCATAAAGTGAGGATCGACAGATACTACGTTTTGCTTGGATTCGAAAATTTATTGACAAGGGAAAGTTTTAGAACTCTGAAATTCTATTTAGATTGCTTCGAACTCTCAAAAACTATTTCCGAAATTCTGGATCACATCCAATTTTTCAGAACAATGTGTTAAGAAGTCGAACATCTGAGTCGTGTTCAATAACGAGTTTCTTCAAGTCGCTTTCGTAATTTCAGAATTTTCACATATTTTTCATCAATAACGGTTTTTTGAAAATCACTCTTATCAGTAAAAATAGTGCGAAAAAATGGTTCGAAAAAAGTTACTTTTAGTTTTTTTTTTTTACTCTAACATCTGGACTCCGGATGATGCAAAATTTTTGAGTATGACTGGAAGCTCATATTGATGATGATTGAACACAACTATTCAAAAAACCAGGTGGAAGCAGAAAAAAAAACTTAAAATTGAAATGAAAAAAAAGCTTTCTCCTGTATTTCTCTTTTTGAACTGACTTATTCCTTCAAAAAACCCCGCTTTTATTTTTATTTTGATAATTTCCGAACTAGTTTTTTTTATTCAGTTGTTTTCACATATGGAAAGGCGTTACCTTTGTAAAATAGAAAAAAACATTTTGTTTCACAGACGTTATCAAAGATTAGTCATTCTAGTGTTTTTTTGTTTCAGCTATGTTCTGAGCCTCGTAAAAACCTAATTTTCATCAGCGAAGCACAAAAACCGAGTGAAATACTTCTTACAAAATTTGTGGAACAGAATTTAAAAAAAGTTAATTTTGAAGCTTCGATTATACAGAATGCTTTTGCAACAACATTTGTTTAGTTTTAAGTTTACAGTCGGTGGTCATCAACTGTTCGAAACAAAGGTATTCTTGAATTCAATGCAAAGTCAGCCAACATTCTATGACATTGAGTCGATGAAACTGTACGCGATTTCAAGAAAAAAAAATAACTTGTTTTCTTTTTAAGTTAAAAATTTCTAGTTTCTAGAATTTTCGGTGTACAAAATGAAACAAAATGTCACCCGAAGCATTTCAAAAGTCAATGAAACTTTATTTCTTTCTCGAAGGTTATCAAATACTTCACATTTTTCTGTTATTTGTTGAGTTTGTATTGTGAGATTTCAATTTGCTCGGCGTAACACGAGGCCCGATATAAATACTTCTTATGAAACTTGTGAAACAGGACAATGCAATGCTATGTAAATTTGAAGCTATTACGCGGCGCAGAATACTTTTGCTACAACTTTTATATAATTTTCCATTCTCAAAAATGATTAATTTCAAGAAACCATACTTGTCACGGGCCGGGCCGATTGAGAAATTTCTATCGGCCCGGGGTTCAAGGCAAAACATGTTTCGCATTTCGAAATTTTTTTTTCGCGGTTTTTCACCTTCTAATTTGGCCTATGTTTTCTAGAATGAAAATTTCATCATTTTTCAAGTATGAAAACCCAGGAAAAGTTTCGAAATTGAGCTGAAAATCGAGAAAAATGAGCTCGAAAAATGAAAATTTTGGAGCCCTGCCCGGCCCGGCCTGGCCGACGCGGTCCGGGCCAATTTTTGACAAGTATGCAAGAAACAGATTTGGTATCCAATACAAAGTCAGTCAGCATTCTATAACATGTTGCGGAAACTGTAATTTTTATCAGGTTTCAAGAAAGTTGTAAAATAACTTTTTCTTGGCAATAATTTACTGAAACTATAAAGGGTCCTAAGCTTAGATTCAGTGGTGATTTTCAGAAATACTTTGATACTTGTCACGAGTTGAGAATTTACCACACAAAAAAGTAGTTTTATCGCTTATTAACTTTGTGAAACAGAATTATAAAACTACATTGTTAATTGAATATGGATGGTTTGATGATTCGATACATGGAGAATAATTACAACTTCTTATGCCTCAACTGCTGGCACCAGTTATGACATAAAGCCTTGCTAAAATAGAAAAATAAATCCGTTTTACAGAATTGTCAAAAAAAAATTTGAAATTGCAAAAAATCAGTCTAGTGACATTATACTTCCGTCCGGCATTTAGATTTATTTAGTTATTCGAATGTTTTTGACCATCATGTGGGAATAATTATGGGGATACGCCAACAAAAAGTTGTTTGAAAGGGAAATATCATTGTATGTAAGTCAGCTGGATCAGCTCAGCTTTCAAGTTTCGAACACTTTTGTTTTGCACAACACGGACAATCGGCTAAACTTGGGTTGGTCCGAAAAAGTTCTCACACTACCTAAGCGAAACAGAAAAACATTCAGATAAATTGGTTCAAATTTCAAGGACTTCTTATTCAATCCACTTTTTCTAGAAGCAAGCTTTCTTTTATGTTCATTTTTGAGTAAAAACCAGACTCGTCAAAATCCGGGCCGGCCCGCAAAAGCCCGGCGGGCCGGGCCGGGCCTGGCTGATGAAACATTCTCCGGCCCGGGTTTGAAAATTTTTGAATTTTGAAGCACGTTTTTCGCGATTTTCAGCCCTATTTCGAAACTTTTCCTGGGTCTTGTTACTCAAAAATAGATCAGAATTTCCTCCCTGAAAACATAGGCCAAAAACTAAAGAAAAAATCGCGAAAAAAATTTTTTCAAAAAAATAACTTGAAAAAAACATGTTTTGCCTTGAACCCCGGGCCGACCGGGCCGGGCCGGTAGAAATTCCTTCAGCGGCCCGGCCCGGTTCGTGACAACTCTGGTAAAAACCACTAAAGAATCTACGACGCTTATTGCAGACGTTTTGAAACAGACAGATGTTCATAAAGGAAAAGTGTGATAGCTCAAAAATCGTTTTCAGGTAATTCTGTTTCACTTTTCTAAATTATTTCATTAGTCACAGGCAGAACCAATAATTCCTTATAATGATGCTTTCTTCTTCTAAAGTCGATGAAACTGTTTTTTTTATTTTGCGGTTTCATCGAAGTGGAAGAAGCTTATCATACTGAAAATACCTGTTTTGCGAACTCTACATCACAATACAATATTCAGGAAAAACAATTGAATTAAGTGCAGATATTCTGGTGTTTATCGATCGAATTTTTGAAAATCGTTTTGCAGACAGTTATCTGTTATGTGAAACATTTAGTGCTGTAAATTGAGAAAACCGGTTCAAGCAAATGGTCTCATAGAGTTTATGAAATAGTGTTTTTTTTTTTCGCTTTTTCAAAAAAATGTGATAAGATTTTATAGCAAATTTTCAGAACATGATCGACTCAATGTTGTATGAAATCCAAAAGAAAAGAGTTTGGCAATTGGTCAAAATTGGTGTCTAGTAGAGCATTATAAAACAACATTTTCGTTGCAGAATACGACATTGCGAAAAAAAAACAGAAAACGGAACTTGGTGAAGTTTCGGATTCCATAATCTTTTCAGTTGTCCCAAGTATTTGGTAAACAAATTATAAACAAATTAAAATACAAATTTACCCGAAATACTTGTAGGATCGATGAAACTTTATTCGTTTCACAGAAGTTATCAAAGATTTTTCATTCTAGCGTTTTTCGTTTTATTTGCATTGGAAAGTTCCAATTTGCATCTATTAAGCACAGTCCCCGATTGAAACCTCCTTTTACCAAGTTAGTTACCAAGTTAATGAAACTTTTACCAAGTTAGTGGACCACCCTTTTTATAGTTTTCTATTCCCAGCCAAGGATTATTAACTTTTCTAACGTGTTTCTGAACACCCAATGCATAGTCAGCCTACTGTTAATAAAAAAAACTTGATGAAACTGTACGGAATGTTGTCGAAGTTTTGAATAAACTTCCTTCCTCAAAAAGTTACTGCGTGCTGATCATAGTTCAATTCTCGGACCTTACTCGGATTTCCTGATTATTGTCACAAATCAGTGTTGGAGCCATCATTAAAGTAATTTTGTGTTTCAAAAACATTTTGAAGCAAACGTTCATACCTACATTCAATGATATCTGGGTAAATTAAGAAGTATTACAAGCTAACTTCTTCAGGTATAGGTTTCTTTTTAAGAATTCATGTTTTTGTGGAAGCCAAAAAACATAATAGACAAACTACTGGTTGATAACACAAATCCAATGATATACATAGAAATAATTAATTCCGTTTCACTACGATCACAAAAGAAATTCAAATGGCGACAATTCAGTATGGGCTTCGTTTTTAATCACGATTGCAATAATGATTTTTACTGAAAACACAAAGTTACTCGAAGGTTTTTGATCCTTTATGGAAATTAGTGATCTTCTATTAATGAAAATGAAAACAGCGGGAATGATCAGAAAAGGTTAACCTTAAGAAGACTAGCACTTTATATTTTGAGACCAAAATATACCCATTTCGAAACCGTTTTAGAAAAATAAAACTGACAAAAAGTGTACATATTGAAACTGAAGATTTCGTTTTTTTTTTGGCTTTGTTGATGTTAAATGAATTGGGGACCGAATTTTCATGTTAATTTTAAGGAACTAGAGGAACCCTTTCCGTATCATTTAAAATTAGATTGATGTTCGAATAATATTCTAATGGAGTTGTTGGAATAGTGATTTTGTTTTTAATTGCACATTCAGAGATTAGTAATAAGCGTTAGCTATTTTTCAGTATGCAACTTCGGATTTCCGGGAACGTTTCTTTGACTGTCTGGTTGCTTTACAATTAAAAACGGAGGGAAGTTTTAGGAAAAGTTCTCTATATTCAGACGAACTGGTCTAAATTGATCCCTAGCGAAGCTTCATGAAATAAGATTCGTTGTTTTGGAAAACAAAATAGCAACAAAAAAAAATCAGAAAATGGAACTCCGTGAAGCTCTAGATTTTAAGCTAATCTTTTGAAATGTCTAAAAAATTTCTGTCTTCGGAATCGAAATGAAAATTTATCTGAAATACTTGAAAAATCAGTGAAACTTTACTTGTTTTGCAGAAGTTATCAAAAAATTTCGCATCCTACTGCGTTCCGTTTATTTGATGTAAATTATAAATCCCAACAATATTTACCGATTATCATTACAATTTTAAAAAAGTTACTTACGAAATATGTATGACAAGACTACAAAGTTATTAATTTTGAAGCTTCGAAGTCACAAAATGCTTTTTCTACGTAACAACGTTCTTAGCCGCGAACCTTTCGAACATGCAATTTTATGAAATCCAATGTAAAGCCGAGAAACAATCTATAACATAGAGTGGATAAAACTGTACTTTCATAAATATCCGTTCCAAGAACATTGTAAAATAAATCAAAATTTTACTGACCGTAATTCAATTTCAGGAATATTTGGGTTTTTTGCTGATTACTCTCGAACAATAGCTACAATCAAAATAACTCAAAGTAACCTGTTTCACCAACCTTTTGAAACAGAAGTTCAGAATATTTTTTTCAATTTCTTCTTTGTATGAAAAGAAATTTTGATGGTTCTGTGTACAAACCACTAGTTGATAACACGGTTGCTCAAATATAATAAGCTCCGTTTCACTACGGTGACAAAAAACTTCAAGCGCCGGCAATTTAGTGGAGGTACATTTTCGTATACCATTGAAAAAATTTTTTAATGAAGACACAAAGTTATTCAAATTTTTCGTTCGTTTAATAATTATGGGATCTCGCTAATTCCTCAAAACACAGGAACAAATTAGGTTCAAAAATTACAAGCTTTTTGGAACAGAAAAAATGATTAGCCTTCAAGCTATGTGAGATATATCCAAGAGTAGATTCAAAAAATCAGACTGATTTTTATTCAAATCTTTGCAAAACAGTAAAAAGGCTCATTTTTCCAAAAAATCCAGAGTCATGAAACTTGAAAGTAGCTTCAAAAAGAATGATGAGAATTGAATATCAAAAAAAAGTCAAGGAAATCAAAAAGCTGCGGAATCAGTCTGATATAGTTGCAATAAGTTATGAGGAGGTTATGAAAACGATATAAATTACCAGCGTGCCTGTGCACCTTCGGCGCAGTTTTTGGAAAGGAAAAAAAGTTTTCAAAAAATGATTTGCCTGAAAGAGAAGTTCACGGGCATCTTTAGAATAAATTCCAATTTTCACGCTGCGAACATCGTGACAGACGAACGGACATCGTTCCACTGGTTTGTATATATATATAGTAATGATACCTTGATACCACAACGGAACATGATTATTTCAGTCAAATCATAAGAACCGGATGAAAAGGAAAATTAATCTTGACATCATATCTAAAAGTTTTACCGAAATAAGCCACTCTGGTATTGTTTTGACTTTTAACCTTTTTTTGTTCTGTAATGAGAAATGAAAAGGATTTGATAAGAAGAATCAAAAATTATAGTAGCTGTAGCGTTGCTCCATTGTCTTCAGTATTTATGTATGTCCTTGTCAATTCAGTATATATTGATTTCCCAGATTAAATTTCCACAATAACAATACAAAGTCACTCAACATCCTATAAAATGGAGTCCATGAAACTGTACTTTTTTAGAAGGTTCTCGAGGAGAAAAAACTTTGAATCAAAAGCTAAACTGAAATTTAACAAGGTCTCTCTATCTATTTTTATCGGAATGATTGATTGCACCGATTGAATCTTTTTAAAAGTCACACGGACTATACAGTGCCAACCCGAAAATTTGTTTTTTGAATTCAAGTTTCTGAAACAGTCAATAGTATTAATTTTCAATAATATAAATTGAATGGAAATTTTTTTTCGTTTTCACAAAAGTGTCAAAACGATTTTTACATTTTCAATTCTATTTTGGCCTTCAAAACTTGCAAGCTTCTTGGAAATCTGAAGGATTAAAATACACACTGGTTTTTACAATACACATGGAAAGAAAACAATAATCTTCCAAATATAAAAAAATAATCAAAAAATAAAGTAATTCAATTTTTTACAGACTATTTGGAACAGAACTTCTATGATTTTGTGAATGGATCAGAAAATCAATTTTGAGTTCCATCTATCTGATATATTTGATATTTTACTGTATTTTTTGTTTGGAGGTTTCATCAGAGTGGTATAAGCTTTTCATGCTAAAAACGATTGTTTGACAAACTGCGTTGTTTAGTAAAACCAAAGCCACCAATAAAACAGTAATGTTGATTTTTTTTTGCTTTTTTGACAATAATTTAAATTTCATCCGCTGATCGAATTTTTTATAGCCGATTTGCAGACAATTGTTTGAAAATTGAAACTTGTTTTCACGACTTTTTCAAAATGAGGAAACTGGTTTTCGGTCCAGCTCCAAACTATAGTAGTCCCAAAAAATAGACATCTCAATCTAGTTCTAAAACGTTACAACTTCATGGGGATTTATGTGTTTCGCAAGTGGATAATAAATTATTGGAGGTTGTGCAGTTTCAAAAAACTTATAAACTTATCAATCTGTTCGAATTCATATTCCATTTGGTGTATTCTAACTTTTTACAAGTTTTTATTTTTTCAATTTTTTTTAATTCATCGCGTTCATTAGTGATAATCTCAATGGTTAGTTGAATGGATTCCATGAAACTGTTCTATTTTTTTTGTTTCATTTGGAACACAAGTAGACCAATAAATTTTTCAACTTCATTAGATTAACCATCTCTTGCGCTTTTAAAATGATCTCATCATGCTCCGAGAACTGCAAATGTGATTGAACTATCTGGGGTTTATATATATATTATATTTCCACCGGTACATTCTAATTTTTCAAAATTTTCCAAATTTCAGTTCTGCTGTGTTCACACGATTTCACAAACCAAATAAGCTTCCAAATAAGCTTGAAAAATAAAAGATCAATTTACACAATTTTTCTGTGAAGAGGTTGTCGTGCAACACAACAATTCACAGTAATGAGTTGATTCTCTGTAATTCCAGGTTCTAAAAAAAATTTCATTTAAATTGGTTTTTGTTTGCTTTTCAGGAAATACTAATGTTTCACTTGTTTGTGAACAACATCTGTCAACTTAGACTCGTTATTTCAAGCTTCATTGATATTTTGAATTGGGGAGAAAGCTTTTATCCCGTGAGTGGACCAACCAGAAATTTTTTTGACCATAGTACGATTAAAATTGATGACCGAGTTGTATCCTAATAGAGTTAAAGAAAAAGTATTATTTCGCTTTTTCAGAAAACTGTCCTAAGATTTAGAACTTCTTAGGAGTGTTCTTGTCATTGGATTCTTGTGAACGTTTGTTTGAAAGACTGGTTGCGACGTTTTCGTTCCGAAAGTGTTTTTTTTATTTTCCGTCTTCTCACCACCGCTTCCATGGGTGCTCGTTTTTTTATTGACTCTGGAATCGGAATGAGAAAAAAATTGAAATCGGAATAAAATAAATCGTTGAAACGTTATTTGTTTCACAGATGTTACCAAATATCTCCCATTTTACTGTTTTTATTTATTCTGTACTGTATTGTAGAACTCCTATCGGACTGAATAACACAGCTGCAGGACTCAACAAAGTTGAAGAGGGACCGAAACCGAACTTTTTAGATTTTAATACCGACTCAAAAACTACTCTAAACGGTACAAAACGGCTGGCATATGAACACGCGGTAATGATGGTGGCCTAGAAAAACGCAAGTCGCCTACTTGTCGGATTCTAGGCCATCAATCTGTAATCGGCCATGCTTTCGAACGTTGTTTTGTACCGTTTAGAAGGATGTTTGTGTGAAGTCATAACAAAAATGGAATGAGAAGGGGAAACTACGTCGAAACATAATAAAACATGGAGTCAGTCCTTCTCTAAATTTATGGTTTTCATGATAATCAAACAGATCACAGAAATCCTCACCTTAATACAAAATCAACCAGCATTCTATAACATAGAGTTGATGAAACTGTACGTTTTATCCGATTTCATGAAAGTAGTAAAATAGCTTCTTACCAGACGGTTTCCGGCGCTTCGCGCCTCAACCGCCCGGATTTCCCAGAAATTTCGGTCAATTCCTATGAAAAATGAAAAACCAAAAATATTTGGCCCACTGAGGAATCGAACTCGGATGTTGAATTTACCGAAACTTTTTTTACACCACTACACTACGCCAACAACGGTGCGTTGAACATACGGCGGCAGCAGACTCTCTAAAATTAGTGAATCTAGCAGCCGACAGTTGACGGGGGCGGGGCTTAGGCTAGTGCATAGGTAGCACAGAGCTTCCTAGAGCTCCAAATGAAGTAGAAAAAAGACGGGCATCATCGCGGGGGAATTCTGTATCGACCTGTTTTTGTTTCATAAAAATCGGAATTCTAGGAAAGGCTGGAGGGTCGGCGCCGGACAGACATACGGACAAACAGACGGAATTCTATATTAGAATCATAAGATGACGAAATCTCATTCAAAATCTCATTAGGAAAACGACCAAAATCGTAGATTCAGTTCTCACTTTTTCTGAACTTATTTGGATTGTTGGATGGTCATCTCGGATATATCTAGCCACGAGAAAAATGATCTAATGATTCATCATTGCTAAATTCGTGGAAGTATTGAAAACTTAAATTATTATGGGTGGTTTGATGAATCGGTGTACATTGAAAAGTATTACATGCCCCTCCCATCAGAAATACCTACTTCTCTTTTTTTAGTAGGATTCTTGGCAGCCAGTGAGCATTCACGACGAACTATTGGTGGATATTACAAGTTCCGACTTATCGTCCTGCTGAAATAGAAAAAAAATTCCGTTTCGCTACGGTGCCAAAAAAAATTTGGCGACAATTCAGTCATGGTTTATTTTAATTTTCTGCAAAAAATTTTTTTGTGAAAAGAAAAGTTTTTTCAAATGCTTTTATTATTTCTTAATGAAAATCAAGAGAAAAGACAAGAAAAAACATATAAGAAACTTACAAACGTTCTGAAACGGAATTGTCGTTTTTGGTTTTTTTTTGTTTTTGGCGGTTTTGCTCAAATTTTACCAATGTCTCAGAATATGTCGAAAGATCAGAATGCGAACAGGTTCTGGCGATACATAGGGAAACCGAAACAATACCCTTCCAAATACCGTAGTGATCGAGGCTTTGCGGGCTCTTTATCGTTTATTGTCCATACTTTCAGAGCCATAATGCTTTTATGAATTTTTGATCGTGTGAAAATCGTCAAAAAATGTGACGCTTTTTACAGGAATTTGGGAGCTGAAAGAGCACGAAAACCGTTTTCATGGGACTATTACAGATATAGCAATCCATTCTGAATTTTTTCTTTTCATCATATTTTTTGCACAGACAAACAGATAGAACGAATACCTCTTTAAATATGAATGGTTTTGACTGAAGTGGGTAAAACTCCATTTTTTTTCTCTTGATTTCTGTTTCAGAAAACTGGTAGAAGCTTCTCATGCTGAAAATAAGAGCTCGCAAATGAATCAACACCTCTATAAATTCAGTCACGGTATCGATTTCCCTTGTTGGTAACATTTTTAGACGCCACCGTCCAAACAATAGCTGATTTTTTCGTTTTTTTTATAAATCACAGTAGTTTAGGTTTTATCCGCTGGTCTAGTGTGTCATGAACAATTTACAGACAATTATTGACGTCTCAAACTTTTCTCAAAAAACCCGGTTTCGCTTCATACAGATGTGATGGGAGAGCATTGAAAAATTCAATTTTTGCGTTGTTCATCTAAAATTATCATTTTTTGTGTTTCTTATTAGTCATGCAGTTATTTGTAAGCTATTCTCAAATTGTTTCAAATGATTGCAGTTTTAGCGTTAGTTAGACATCTTAATTTAGTTCAGAAAAATATTACAGCTTCGTGGGGTTATTTTGTTTTTCAGTTGGTTGATTAATTATTAGAGCCGAGATTCTAGTTGCTTTTAAAACATTTTACACATTCAGAAAATTTCAGAACTTATCGATTTGTTGGAAAATCACACCAAATTTTTTATTTTTTATTTTCTCGATTTTAATTCATCTGTGTTCACTCAGTTTCACAAATATTTTATATTTCATTTGTGTTTTTCGAAGAGATTCAAAATTGCATTTCACCCATTACGAGGTATGGTAGTTCTGCACAAAGTACCACAAAAAAAAAGAAAAAAAATCAGCTGTTCCACAGTGTTTTAAAATAAGATTCAATTTTCTTCAATTTAATAGTAGGTTTGCATTTTAGACTGGTGTCAGACTGAGCTGAGTTCTTTTACATATTTCTGGTTGCTTCACAAGAAATGGTCGAACTTCTTGAACCATAAGGTTCTTAAGATCTGTCAATTATAAAAATAAATTTGAATTATTTGTCGGAACAATTTTCTCAAATACATAACATTGTTTCGAACCCAACGTACTGTTTGCCAACATGAAAAAATAAAACAGATCAATTTTCTTTTTCGTGAATAGTGATAATCTCGATAGAATGTATGTGTGATAAACGTCATGAAACTGTGGAAAATCTATACTTAAGTTTCACTTGGAGCACAAGTAGGTTAATAAAATGTTCAATATTGGTAGGGTGCTCAGAAAATTTGAAGAAATTTTAGAAAAGTTTCATCATTTTACTCTCGAATTTTGATTAAAATGGAAGTTTTAGAGGAAACAGTCAATGGTATTGCATTATCCTGTGTTTCTAATGATTTCCCGAAAACATTGTCAAGAAACCGGAATGATTTCCGAATAATTTATTGTATCAAACTGTCGTTATATAAACTGACTAGATGGTAATAGTCACTTCACTACTCAAACTTTCCATTTCTCAAAAACATTTTTGAGAAAAGTTTTTTTTTAAAACTATTTTTATCGATTATATAAGCAAAATAATTTATTTCTTCATGACATTTTCAAACTTAAACGAAATTTCACCGAGACTTAAAAAAAACCATAGATATGGCAAACAGTTTGTATGTTTTTTCTTCGTTAAAAAGGGGCAGATATGGCAAATTTTCAAATTGAGATCAATCGATAGAGATCCCATAAAATCAATAAATCAATCGAATTAATGGCGTCCAGCACCAGCCAGATTATTACTGTGAGACGGGCGGTGAGGGCCGAAGAAACCGTAGAGATACGGATTGACAACCGAATTGAAAATGATTAGTTGTTGGCAGAAATGAACCTGGAAACACTTTTTTTGAGGGAATTTTCAAAAAGTTTTGCTGAGAAAGTGCGCTCCATCACACTCGTTTCGAAATAGTGCAGTGGAGCGCGTTTGAAAAACTTACATGTTTGAGATATGAAGCGAAAAAGTCGCGGTCAAGAAATTGGATAAGGCTGATGAGGTTATAGGGGAGCCAGCAGATGATGTAGGCCAGGACGAGTAGGAAGGAGACACGGAGGGCACGGGATCTGAAATTAATAATTTGGAAGTAAAGAAGAGAGCAAGTGTGCTCTACTGGACACAGGTCAATGCAGAATCAAAAAGAGAAAGTCAGACAGCTAGACAATCTCGTTGTCTGCGTCTCTTCAGAAAGCGCCCACTGACTAGAAGTGGAGGAGAGACGCAGACAGTCAGACATTCTAACTGTCTGCCCACTCTCCCTCTTTGCCATACTCTCTCGTTTTCCCTCATCGATCCTTACCTGTTCAAATTAGCGTTGTATGAAGTACTTGTATGCACACCGGTCCTCATTACTGCCGATGCTTCTGATGGAGAAATCGAAGGGCGTTGGGTCAAAGGGACTTCTGTCTCGTCGTTTACCACTATTCGAGGGGTGGCTGAAATAATAACGTTTTTGCCTTCGCAGAATTAAAAATTTTGTGATCTGGCGGGAATTTGGAAACTTTGTGAGACGGAGGTTTAGATTAGAGAGTTTCTTCAGTTTTTGAGTCTAATTTTTTGCAGTTATCCAAGACTTTAATTTTGTAATTTTGAAAGTTATGGATCGATTTATCAAAATTACAGTGAATACAGTGAAATGTATGCAGACCGATGATCAAAAGTCTTCAACTTGATGAAGTTTTAACAACTTCGTGTAACGGGAGTTCAGGTTATCGTATCGAAGAGCTTCTATTTTCCGATGACCCTCTAAGGGTGTGCTTATATTACAGGTGTGCTCCAATTACAGGATTTACGGTACTTAGCTTGGCTAAATGTGATGTTGGACTTATCAGAGATTAAACATTATGAAGTTATAATTCTAGCTACTAGTGTATCATTAGTTTTTGGTCTGGCAGGAATTCGAAAATTTTTTGAAACGGGGATTTAGACTAGAGGATTTATTTGGATTTTTAACGCTTATGTTTGGCAGCAGTATAAGGTTTTTTTTGTAATTTTGAAAGTCTACCCGACATGTATTGACCAACTAATAAAAGTTCGAAACTGAAACGAAATTTTGAAAATTCAGTGGAACAGAACTTTGAATTTTTGAATTTGATGAGAATGCAAACACTGGAAAAAATATTACTGATATTTCAGATACCGGGTCTACTGAAAATCAAACCTCCGAAACTTGATGAGATCTTGAAAACTTGATGTACTGTAACTTGAAAAACTCGTGAGACGGCAATTCAGACTAGAGACATTCTTTGGTTTTCAAACCGAAGTTTGGTAACAATTCGGGTCATTTGGGTTTTATACTTATGTAGTTCAAGTTGTTGAATTTTTTTCAATTCAAGTGGAGTAATAAAACTCAAAAATCTGCCGGAAATTTGAAAATTCAATGAAACTGAAATTCAAAAATCCCCGATTACTGGCTTAAAAAAAATTTATATTCCTTTTCATGGTTTAAACAAATTTTGATCTTCCCAAAATGTAATGTTTCTTCATCTGTTCCGAAAGCATGTATTCCCGCCGGAGTGAAAAAAAACTCACTCATTGGTTTCTCGGGTTCTTTGATGTTGACATGTCGGGAGAACGTCTTCAAAGGATTCCATTCAGAGGCTCTTGTAAGTACAGTATCTACCGTATCGCATCCAGTGTGGAAGGAGAATGAAGAACGAGAGTTGATGGAAGGACGAGAATTGATCCAAACCCAGGAGATCACGATTATATAAGAAAGCTGAAAAATCTCTATTAGAAGGGCACTGATAAAAAAGATTACCATAATAATGATACAAGGGATCCAGAAAACCAAACTAATATGAAGTATACTATACCAGAATTCAGCGTCAAATTCTGATATCACTTCAGGCTTTCCAAAATTTTCCATCCGTGCGATTTCCCATATTTGAAGACATTGACTCCAATTATATTCTGGAAGAGCCAAATAGGCTCTCCAGATAAAAAGTTGAGGACAGGAAATGACTAAAGCTACGATCCAAGCAACAATTAACATCATTTTGGTCCGCCGGAGAGCTTTATTTGGGCTATGATGGGATGGGGAGAGTACGGAAAGTAGACGGTCTACGGCGATGCACACGATGACGTTGGAGGAGCTCTGGAATTAAAAATTGTGTGAAGAAGTTGGTAACATGATTTTTTTATGTCGCTCATTTTCTGAATATTTTGAAACTGACAGTTCTTATTCTGACCCCCAAAAACACTGACTTCACCTATTTGAAATCGGTTTAGAAGACATTTTACGTTTGCGTATTTACAGATTTTTCAGACGCCGTAAAGCCGTAAAATCGGTAAAAATAAGCTGAGCCAGTTTTTCAGCATTTTCAGAAAAAAATTTGATGTAATTTATTATCAAAAATCAGTTTTGAAAGTTAACGTACATGTTTTTCTAGCGTAAAAGGGTCGAAAATTGGAAATCAGAAAAAATCCAATCAAATTTTTTTGACAGCGATGAGGCTTCATTCCTACGGTAGGAAGAAAACGGAAACTTTGAAACTCAAAGTCATATTTTCTAAAATTTGCACCTGAAATTAGTATCGAAACACTCAAATCAGCCATTTTACTTTAAAAAAACGTGCTCTGCAACTGTTGAATCAAATTTACAACTTTTATGAAATTTACGGTTTTAATTCCGAAAATTTTAGGTTTTACTAATTTCGTAAAATAAACATTTTACGCCCAGCTCTGCTGTTGACATCAGTAACAGAATATGACATTTTGAGAGAGTATACTCTTTTCAACAGTTTGAAACGGGCAGTTTTTATCCAAAACCACCAAAAAAAAAACTGACCTGAAAAGCAAAAGTATGAAACATTTTGACAATCTTGCACAGGGCATCTCCACCCCTCCAATCATAGGTTAAAAGCCAACAAGCTCTTGATGGAACGTAAATAAATAGAACCAATAAGTCGGAATAGTTGAGGGACCGCTTCAGAAGATCCAAACGAGTTGATGTGGGACGTTCGCTGAGCTGAAATTTCGGATATTTGTTGATGAAATTTCTGTTTCGTCACGTTCACAACAGGGAGATAGTTATGAATCGTGGAATGATTGAATGATTTCTGAACAATTTTCGATGAATCACACATTTTTTGAAAATACTTCAAAGAAATTTTTTTTGTTCTCATATGAAATTTGTTAAATCTAATTTGGAAAAATAATTTGCATCAACTAACATCAAAAAAAGTCAACTAACATTGAATACATTTATGTTTCGAATGAGAAAACTAAAAAACAGTTGAAAATATTCATGTTTCAGTTAGTTTTTTTCTGAGAGCTCAATGAAAACCACACTATTAAATAAAACATTCGTTTAACAATTTGCAATATTGTTCACGTTTACAAAAATCACAGTTTTGTTCATAAACAATATCTGGAGTGAGTTTCAGACAATATTGATAATCGGCCATGACTCTATGATTTGTACATTTACATTGACAATTTTTTATTTTGATTTTTTTAATTGCTCAACATTCATTTTTGGATTGAAAATTTGCGGTTTCATGGACTTTTTTTTTAATTAGTGCACGTCTCTCTAATCCATTTCCGGAAACTTATTGTCACTAAACTGAAAACACTTGAAAATATTCAATATTCAAAAATATTTCAGTTAGGTTTTTTAATAGTTTAAAGTGAGAAGAACATACTCATATGATCTAGTATTGCTTAACCACCATTATTCAAAATACAAAACTTGTTCAGATACTCTTTTTTTTTGAGCATTTCCTTTATTTATTTACCCAGTTTTCTCAAATTTTCAAAGCGAATTGACAATTTTCATTCTTCGCTCAGTTTAGAGTATTTCGAAGCTTCTCAAATTTTTCCTACAATAGTTTCCAAAGAACTTTTTAGGTTAAAAAATGCGGTTCCATAAAGTTCTTTGATCGCTGCTCTACTCTTTTTTCTATTGCTTGGATATTATCTGCTTGGATAGTTACAGAAAACTGTATTTACTGTTTTTTATCTGACCATGAATATTCAGTTTTTGAATGATGTTCGACTGTTTCAGAAAAGGTTTATAAATATCACTTATTTTTTCAATTCGATCGAAGAGCAAAACGAAGTGATAAACTAGTCTTGGAAAACAAATGAAGAAACACTGCAATTGTTAGGAATGGTCATATATTGAAAAAAAATTAATGTTTCACCTGGTTAAGAAAACATACAGTCAACTTTCATTGTGTTTTTTATTGTAAAAACTTCTGAGGAAAATACTGTTATTGAAATTGGAGAAATTTTGAAAAGATGAGGTAGAGCCTATTGTAAAAATGAGCAGGTTAGTCTGAGAAAAAAATTGAGTCTGATAGTAAAAATACTGAGCTGAGTGAGGTCAGCGGTACCGCATTTTTTAACTGAATACATCTAGCTCATTTACAAGAGAAAAGGATTGTTTCGGATGGGTAAGCAAAGTTTTAAAAGCTTTCTGAAACGTTTATTTATTGTTTAACTTTTCGATGCTCAGTTGCTGTATTATTCTGGAATCGGTAGTTTGTAACGAAAAACTATAGAAAATTACTGTTCCTGTAATTAGAAAAATGTTGAAATTATAAGGTCCTGTCAATAGAAGGCTAGTATTCGACAAAAACTTAAGATTGACCCTAAATAATACTGAACTAAGATACCTGATTTTACTGCTCGAAAAAAGTTCATATCGAAAAAATTTGGCGTTTCATCTAGATGAGAAAATATTTCAAATTTCTCAAAACGATAGTCCTCTTCCCACCATCTGGTACCAACCGACCTATCTACTATGAATGCGGGTTGATTTATTGAAATTTCATCAATTTTTTGTTCTTTTTAGGGTCAAAACCTACTATGCTGTTTCAACTTTTATTCAACCATTCTGAACCAAAAAAAAATTGCAGCAGTTTCATTCAGTTTTTGAATAAAATTTCAATTCTTCCAGTATATTGGTCGATTGTTTCCTTCACAAAAATGCAGAATTACAGTACTTCCAAAAGCTACCGTAATCCCATCTCTTAATCCCTCTCAACCAACCTGAGTATAAGCGGCCAAGTTCAACGGAGCACCAACAATAAAATTGAGGACCAAAGTGAACATTTCCACATAATCCGAAAGGATTGGTTCGGGTGGCAGAACCGGATTATCCGCATCGTAGGATTCTGATGTGGATGATGACGTCATCATAGTGGACGTCGTCAAGTTCAGAGGGAGAAGCATCTGGAAAAGTTTAGAAATTGAAATTTCGTAATTGGAAAAAATGAAAACAAGTTGATAAATGGTAATAGTGAAACAGAGGAAAATGAGGTCAAAACGGGGAAAAAAGCAATGAAATAGGAGGAAAAAAGGGCGGAGTTTGGGAAAATTGGAAAAAAGGGAAGAATCAGCTGTTGGAAATGGTTCACCTGTCCGAAGACTATTTCCAGAAATAAAACGTGCTGATAAAAGGGTCACGTCATAGTTAGAACAGGGGTTAAAGACTAGATTTTTCGAGCCGGGAAAACCTTGTTTATGAGCCTCAATTCCTTTTTTTCGAGTGAAAAAGACCAATTGTCTAGTAAAAATTTTTTTAATTTTGCTGAAAAATGGAAAAAATTAATTTTGTGTTCCAAGTTTATCATTTGTTTGACAGACTGTAAATTACGAATCAGTTCTCTTTTGATATAGGGTTTCAAGTATTATTTTTTTTCATTCCAATACTTCGGGTCCAAATGGTTCTGGGAAAATCGGGTCACGTTAAGGTAAGAAAGTCAGAAGACAGAATCTGAGACAAAAATTTTTCAGGCTCAAAGCAAATCTTTTGAACAGGACAATAACTTTGTTAGACCCAAATCAAACTACTTATGACTTCTAAAGGTTATTTTTTGGTAACAAGTTTACTTACAGAAACGACATCGTCAATAACGGTCAATATCTCAAATTCCAATAATTCTGATACATATGAAACTGCCAATTTTACGGTTAAAATATTTCGATAAAAGAATCGGTTCAGACTAAAAATTTAGGACTGAAATCTTGTGTTTCGGTCTGGTAAACCCATTTTTAGCCCCTAAAAGTTATTTATTGAGAAAAAATTCCTCGAGATCTGAAAACTTAGGCCAATGATCTTGATTCAAATAATTCTGATATGAAACTGCTAGTTTTTGAGAGCAAAGTACCTTTTTTTACACCAAAAAGTACCTATTTTCAGTCAAATTCTAAATTTTTCAGGTCCAAATGCGGGGTGACGTCATGACGAAAAAGGGGTGACGTCATAACTAGACCATCAGGAGGAATAGTCCGATACAAGTCAACTTTTGCAGCCTAGAAAAACCATTTGTGGACTCTAAAAATTATTTTTGCGAATCAAAACGTTTGGAAATTTAAAGCTTAGACCAATTACATAAACTCAAATAGTTCTGATATGAAGCTGTCAATTTTCAAGAATGAATCCGCATTTTTTCAGCAAAAAAAATACCTATTTTTAGTCTAAATCCTAATCTTTTTGGGTCCAAAACCTTCTTTTTTTTGAACCCATTTACCTCTTTTCCTAGTCTAAATCCTTCTTTGATCCTAAGTCCAGATCCATTTTTCCGCATTCCAAAACGTACTAAAATTCCATTTTCATTCTATCAAAAAAGCTTCTTGATTGAATAGAGAAAAAAAAGTCAAGAAATAGACAAGTTTGGAGTGAGTGACGTGATGAAAAGAGAAGACGGGACGAAAGGGATTAAGCTGGAAAAAAGAGGGGGAAAAATAAATGAAAAACTTGAAGAAAAAGCAATATCTTTGACCGATTAGACACTGGATTAATCTCAAAATAAAGATAGAAACTGAGAAGAGAGTTTGATTTTTGAATGAAAAAAAATGATCAAAATGTTTGATGAATGAGGTTATGGGGCCAAAAATCAGAATGATTTGTCACAAAACCAATCTCTGAAATAGAGTTCAAGAGACATTCTGGAGTAGTTGAAACTGGAAAATTTTCGGCGAAAACTTGAAGAATTGAGACAACAAAAGGGACTTTTTAAAGTTTCGAAGTGAGAAAGGATCAAAATGTTTGATGAATGAGGTTATGGAGTCAGAAATCATAATTATTTTTCAGTCTAAGGTAGTCAAATCTCTGAAAGAAATTTGAGTTGAAGTTGTGAAATAGTTGAAACTGAGATAACTTTGACTAAAACGGAAAAAATTGGCTCATCAGAAGAGGCGGGGCACCAGTTTTTCCTTATGGCTTCGGAATGTTTCAAAACTATATAAACCAGAGCAACGGCAAAATAGAGAAAATTGAAAAAAAATTCAAAGTTTGAAAAATCAATGCAACAGAAGTAAAAATTCGATTCCTTTATCTTTTTCGATGATTGACAGGAAGAACTGAAGCTAGAAATAAGAATGATGAACCAGAAAAACAAGAACCGAGTTGAAAAACCCAAGCTACATTTATAGAATAGTTGAAACTGAATGAATTTTTCTTGAAACTGAAAAATAGGTTACACTTCATAGCTTAAAATGGGAGAATATTATGTGAACCCATAAGGAAACCAAAAGCTAAACCAACAAAAAATGGATATAACGTAAAACCTGTAATAGAGCGGCTCCTTTAATTGAACGGCTCCTTTATTAGAACGTCCTCCCTCAAATAGAACGGCCTATTCTCAGCAAGGAAATCCATGAAAATTGCTTGTTTTCATGTGAAAAATGAATAAATAGGTTGTTTTTACAAACATCGGTCAACTCATTCCACATTGTTTTGTGATAAAAAAACCTTTTATTTAACAATTTTGGCTAATTTTCAGTGTAAAATCGTACTATATTGAATATTAGAAACCGTCGTTAAGATAAAATCGGGTATCGAAATATAGAGTGGCCCCCTTTGATAGAGCGGCCCCCTTACAATTAATGAGGCAGTGAAAAATAGTGCGGCCGGCCGCTCTATTACAGGTTTTACGGTAAGTAAAAAATTTGAAATAATTAGGAAACAGAGATAAAATTTTGATTTTTCTTCTTTTGAGAGAATAGTAAACAGAGATCAACATACGAAAGTGAAACAAATCCTGAAAAAGTTTCTAGTGAAACTTGTGAAATAGTTGAAACTGACATGTAATGCTTCCGGAATGTGCTCCCTCGATTCCAGATTTTATGGGGGCAAAAGTTAGGCCTAGGGATGGGCAAAATAACCCACCAGTCAAAAATTTGACAAATTGATTTTTTATTGATTTATTGATCTTTTTCATTTTTACCAGTTTTCTGGCCGTAACTCTGTCAATTTTGAAGATTTTTTCAAAGGTAAAGAACGAAATTGTAGAACAAAATGTGCTCCAACTTTTTGTTCATTGCACAAAAAAATTTGGAACACGTTGAAGAGTTCAAAATTTGCTCCAAAGTGAAGTCGAAAAAATCAAAAACGTTGAACCGTTATGAAACCAATGAAGTTAAGTTTGGCACTCAAATTAATGGTTAATGTCAAATTTTAAAAAAATTTCACCGATAAAATTTTGAGAAAATCTAGTTCAAAATATATTTTTGTAATTTTCGGGTTTTCAAACTCAAAATTTCAAAAAAGTGATGTCAGTAAATCTTGTAGCCCGTGAAAAGACGCATCTTTTCGTTTTTTAACCATTCCAAAATATTGAGTTTGAACTAAGTTGAGAAGGGTTGAAAAGTTGACCATTATAGCAAATTCTGTCAGATCGGGTATGGGGTCATGGTTTCAACCCTTCTCAACTTAGTTCAAACTCAATATTTTGGAATGGTTAAAAAACGAAAAGATGCGTCTTTTCACGGGCTACAAGATTTACTGACATCACTTTTTTGAAATTTTGAGTTTGAAAACCCGAAAATTACAAAAATATATTTTGAACTAGATTTTCTCAAAATTTTATCGGTGAAATTTTTTTAAAATTTGACATTAACCATTAATTTGAGTGCCAAACTTAACTTCATTGGTTTCATAACGGTTCAACGTTTTTGATTTTTTCGACTTCACTTTGGAGCAAATTTTGAACTCTTCAACGTGTTCCAAATTTTTTTGTGCAATGAACAAAAAGTTGGAGCACATTTTGTTCTACAATTTCGTTCTTTACCTTTGAAAAAATCTTCAAAATTGACAGAGTTACGGCCAGAAAACTGGTAAAAATGAAAAAGATCAATAAATCAATAAAAAATCAATTTGTCAAATTTTTGACTGGTGGGTTATTTTGCCCATCCCTAGGCCTAACTTTTGCCCCCATAAAATCTGGAATCGAGGGAACACATTCCGGAAGCATTACATGTGAGAAAATTCCGACAAAAATATTGAAAGACAAACAACGTAAGGGATATCGCAGGACTTCTGTTACCAATTATGACTTCAGGTTGTTACAAGACTATGAAAACCAATGAGAATAGACAATTCAAAATTTTGAAAATTTGAGAAAATAATGCAGCAGAGGGAAATTTTTCATTTTTGGAAATTGAAATGGTTGATGAAAAAAACCAAAAATCAAGCTGAAAGATTATGAAACCCAATAAGGGAACTGATATGTGCGTAGACCAACTAAAAATGGATTCAAGTAAAAACTTGAGGTAATTATGAAATAGAGATAAAAGTTTGATTCTGTTAATTCTGAGGTTATGGGGGCCAGAAATAGAAATAGAATAACAAAGACAAAGATTAATCTCGTTGAAAAAAATTTAAGAAAGTTTCGTGGAGTAGTTGAAACTGAAACAATTTTGGCTAACTGGAAGATAGGGACACCGAAATGGACTTTGCGGAACTCTCGCTATCTCCTATGAATTCAAAATGGTAACACCATAAAAATTAATGAGAAAACAAAGGGTGAGGTCAAATAAACAAATGAAAACAACTATGGAAAACTTGAGATAATTATGAAAGTTGTGAGGTAATGGGAAGAAAAAATCAGTGAGAAGAAGATAGAAAATCAGCTGTACGATCACTAATAAAGAATTTAGTAAAATTTGTGGGATAGTTGAAACCGATGAAATTTGTACTAGAATTCGTAGGGTAGCCTCTCCTAAATTGTGAGAACTTCAGTTTCACCTTCATAGCTTGAAAATATTTTAAAACTATATAAACCAATAACACATCAATATTGAAATCGACTGAAAGAGTTGAAAATTTAAGAAAATAATGCAGCAGAGAGAAATTTTCATTTTTGGTAATCGAAATGATTGGTGTTAAAACTGGAAAAGCAATAAACCATAATCGTGTATAAGGAGTCAACCTCTTTGGAAAACTGAAACAACATTTGTGGAACTGTTGAAACTGGAATAAATGGGCTCATGGACGGGGCTTCCGTTACACTTCATGGTTTCAAAATAGTAAAATATTAGGAAAACTAATTCCGACACAATAGGAAAGAACAAACTAAGAATTCATGTAAGTAAGAATTTGAGGAAATTATGAAATAGAGGTAACAGTTCGATTTTGTCAATGTTAAGGCTATGAGAATCAGGTATCATCGTGCAGAAAGAGCTCTCAGAAAGAATTTAGCTGAAGCTCTGGGACAGTTGAAACTGGCAAAATTTTTACTAATACGGTAGAAATTGGCTCTTCAAAATTGACCAGGTTTCAGAAAATTTCACCAATTACAACAAGAATATCAAATTCAATGAAACAAACGAAAATAGGTCCACATTTGAAAAAATAGTGCCACAGAGATTAAAAAAAAAGTTTAATTCCTTCTATTGGAATGAACGGAGAAATGATTAAACGGAAGGTCAAAAATGAAGACGATGAAAATAAAAAATATCTGAAAAAGAATTCAGCTGAAGTTGTGCGATAGTTGAAACTGAAAAAAAACTAAAACTTGGAAGATGGATTTGCAGAAATGAACCGGGCTTTTCTTCTCGTCTGTTTACAGATAGTTCAATAGAAGGCAATGGCTTCAACGGATTTGATATAGTTATGAAACTTTTTTTTTCGAATTGGATAATCAAAATATTCAGTGAAAAAAATATAAACCCAAGGACCAGAACAACCTTCAAGTAGTTGAACGAATTCAGAAAAGGCTTTGTTGATATTCTGGGATGATTGAAACCGAAGAAAATAATGGTTTTTAAAGAAGTTTAACAGAAAAAAACAGAGGTTTTGGTTTTTTTTTCAATAAAAAGAGAAAGTAAAGAAACCAAAAAGACTAGAAATTGTAGCAACATAGTTCTAATTTTGCTAACCATATTCGATTATTCAAAAAAAAACAGCTCCAAAATTTATTTTGGTGAATTTCGAAGTTATCTCTGCTCTCCTGTGCAGTAATAGTTGTGACAAAGCAATATCTTTGACCGAATAGACATTGGATTAATCTAAAAATAAAGATATGTTTAGAAACGTGGAGAGAGGTAGCTTTTTGAATGGAAAAAAGGATCAAAATGTTTGATGAATGAGGTTATTGGGTCAGAAATCAGAAAAATGTTTATCAATTATGTATCTCTGAAATAGAGTTCAAGAGACATTCTGGAATAGTTGAAACTGAGATAATTCTAACTAAAACGGAGAAATTTGGCTCATCAAAATGGGCGGGGCTTCTATTGCCGCTTATGGCTTCAGTGTGTTTCAAAACTATTTGATCCAATGAGACGACCGGAAGGGAATTTGATTAAAAAATGGAAAAAAGTTCAAAATTTTATAAAATAATATAACAGAAAAGGAAGAACTAAAACTAGAAATTAGAATGATGTGACAAAAATTAAAAGCCGAGCACTTTTAGAAACTGAAGCAATATGTTTGGGCTATTTGAAACTGGAATATTTGAAAATAAAGATTCGAAAAAATGTAGATTTGAGATAATTATAAAATAGGGATAAAGTTCGATTTCGATTCTGAAGTTATAGAAAGCAAACATCAAATATTGTAAAAGGGAACAATTCCTGAAAAAGTGTTTAGTGAAACTTGTGGGATAGCTGAAACTGGGATAATTTGTGTTAGAAACTCTAAATTCTCTGCAGAATGGTCGGGACTTCAGTTTCACCCGCGTGGCATCAGAATATCACAAGGCTTTAAAAATCAACAAAACGACAACCAGAAAACTCAATGAAAAAATTAGAATAGTTTAAAATTTGTGAAAATAGTGCAACAGATTCCAAGTTTCGACTATTCCTATTTTGATAATCGAAAAGAATGAAGAAAAAACAGAGAACCAGACTGTTACATTACATGCGAGGGAACATGTTCAATTTATTGTAACACGTGTACAGCTGTGAAAAAGTGTTCAACTGAAATTCTGGGATATTGGAAACTGGAAAATTTTCACCTAAAATTTGGAGAATAAACTTGCAGAAAAGAACAAACTATCGCTTATCCACAGAACTTTTAGTGCAAAGCAAATGAATTTAACAAAACAATTTTCTCAAAAAAAACCTTTGTTTCATTGTTCAAGAACATCCAAAACTTTTTTCCAACACAATTTTTTGTGGATCGATTACGTATCACCAACAAAAAAAACTGGGAAATTTTGTGAAGTCATGAAACCAATTCTTTCCATTTAGAATATCAAAGTAATTCTTGTTTTTGAAAAATGGAGCCAAAAACAAGAAAGAGCTGTTCAACAACAACACGCCGACTTAAGAAAAAGTGTTCAGTGGGAAATCTGGAACGAATGAAACTGAGATGTGACTTTTTGAACAATTTTTACAGAAAAGACAAAAATTGTTGATATAATTGTTACAAAAAAGGCACGAAGACCGAAAGAACTGGCAACAACGTTCTAATTTTGGTATTTTGGATCTCGAAGCAGATCCAGAAATTACAAACCACCTTGGATACCAAAAATATCACTTTAAAAAATTAGGTGAACTTTGAAGAAAATTAGGGGATTTCAGTTGAACTGACATAACGTCAAATTTTTTTTAGATTCTACCAAACACAAAATACAAGGACAAACTCTTACCATTAAGATGAAATGTTGCTAAATCTTCTGATATTTTCGAAACAAATACAAAGTTTCCTAATTTCTGTCGTTTTCGAAGATAATGGAACAAAAAATCCAATTGAAATCCCTGTAAAAACGCATGAGCTTTGGGTTCAAGCCCGCGTGTATTTCAACAAGTTTGAGTAATGAACGACATCAAAACGGAAAAGCTTAACAAAATTTGAGCCAATTATGAAACAGAGCTTCCTTCTAAATATTTGGGCTATGAAGAACTACAAAAAACGCAATAGACGTAGACAACAATACAATAATTGAACAAAAAATTTCTTGAAGTTTATCAAGTTCTTGAAACACAATCAAAATCGAAAAAATGTAGCTGTTTTATCAGCGATCCGAATTAGTAAGATCGCATGAAGCTTATAAAAAATGAAAGAAATGCGGAAAAAAAAACTAGAAGACCTTCTGAGACCGCATTAAAACATGAAAAATTCGGTTTCAGATAAATTTATTCTCACTAAATTGAACTAAATTCTCAATAATGCTTCTTTTTACCTGAACTTGCTGAAATCCACCCTATGATCGTAACATTCTGTCACGAGTTGATAAAGTGCTCTTATATTACAAGGCTTTTGTAGAGTTCAGAGCTTAAAGGAATTTTATCAAAATCTAGGAATATGCCTATCTAATTCAGCCATTCCAAAAACAGAAAACTTTTCAGTCAAAATACGGTCAATGAAGCATATTTTCAGTTACACAGACATAAAAGTTTGAATTTTGAGAGGGTCAACACCGAAGAGAACATCAACATTGAAGAACTCAACAAACGTTTGAGATGAATATGAAACAGATCTTACTTCTAAGGTTTTGGGCTATAAGATACTTTGAAAAAGCATCAGAAATGTAAATGCGGAGAACCGCTTCAATAACGTATATCGAGTTCTTGAAATACGATCAAAATCGAAAAAATGTAGTTGTTTTATCAGCGATCCGAATCAGTAAGATCGAATGAAGTTTATAAAAAATGAACAATGATTGGGAGGTGCCAAATATGAAGAGAAAGCGCGAAAAAAAATCTAGAATCGGCACAATCTGAATAGAACGAGGAAAAAAAACTAGACGTTTCTACGACCGCATTGATAACGTTTCGGTTTCGGATGCATTTCTTTTCATTGAATGGAAAAAAAAACTCAATGTTGCGGTGATGTTGCTTTGCACAGAATTTGCGGAAATCTACTGTATGACCGTAAGATTCTGGCTAGAACTGGCGGAGCACCCTCATATTACAGGTGTTTGTAGGTTTTAGAATTGAGAAAACAGCTATCCTATCAAAACCTAGGACTGTTCCCATCTAATTCAGTCGTTACACATTTGAAAGTTTCAAATTTTTTTCAAACGTTTCGTTTCTCAACTTTGAGCAAGACTTCAGGTCATTTTGAAAAAGGAGCTTCAAAAAATAACTCAAAAACAATCTGACCCGAAATTAATCACTCAAATTTCGGTTTCAATTTATCTTATTATTCTAATTTAGCTTTTCCGTGTGTCTGTCAGTATGTCTGTGTGTATCCCACCCTCCAGCCTTTCCTAAAAATCCGATTTTTCCGGGAAAAAGACAGAACGATACAGAATTTTCCCGCGTCGATGCCCATCTACTTTTTGTTTCGATTGGAGCTCTGGGAAGCCCTGTGCTGTCTGAGCACATAGCCAAAAACAGCTCCCTCGCTGTCGACGCGTGGTGGCCATCGCCGACCTGCATCGGTGTCGGCTGCGCGCATTAGTTAGGTTGCCGCGCGGCACCCGCTGCCCGGTTTAATTACCCTATGTTTGAGGTAAAGTTTTCAACTGACCCAAATGTTTTTTGAGTTTGATAGCTCAAAATGTTCGTCTCGGCTTTCTGAAACGAAAAAGTTTGAAAAAATGAAAATCGGCAATGCAGTTTTTGAGAAAAACGCATTTGAAATTCGAGTTTTGTAACACTGTGGTATAGTGGTGAAGATGATTGTTTGGTAAACAGTAGTCCAGGGTTCGATTCCGGGGTGTGGCAGATCTTTTTTACTTTTGCTTTTGTGAATTGAAAACTTGATTTCTCAAGATGATAGAATTGAAAACAGATGTTTTGTGAAAAAATCGGTTTCGAAATTTCTTATCATATTGGCAAAGCTGGAAAAAACGTTTTTTTTGTTACTAATTTGACGAAGAATGTGATTCTCTCTACCAGTCTTGGTCGGAAAAAAACTTTTCGGGAAGTTGGAAAATAAAATATTTTTCGAAAAATAATATCTGAAAATCGGATGAGCGAATTATTTTCCGAAAAAAAAAAACTAGAAAACACTTGAAAATCTTTCAAAACTAGCTTTTCGCTAAATTTTTGACTTGAACAAATTGATGATTTTCTATTATAAATTGACAAATTTGTAAAAAATCGTTTGATGAAAGCAGTAGGTAAAATGAAAACCGTCCATTTTTTTTCCGATTTTCCGGAAAATAAGTTCGGAAAATTCTCCGACGGAAAAGAAAATCGCGAAATTCGGAATTTCCGTTTTCCGACTCCGCCCAACCCTGATCTCTAGCTTATGTCTTTGCACAAAACATTTTCCAATTCACAAAATGAATAATGAAACATGAAAATGTTCTCATCACGCTGATTTAACGAAATGTTTGTATTGTTTTTTGAACATTTTCTTTGTCAAAATATTTACAGAAATTTAAACAAAACTTTTCATGTTCGAATAAAACTTTTGAAAATCAAGAAAAATTGAAAGTTACAGGGGCCATAATAATTTTTGGCCCTTTATGGTTTAACGGGTCCCAAAGTAAATAACGTGCTCTTTGTCATAATTAGTTGTCGACCGATGTTAGCCCCTCTCATTATTACACTTTTTCTCAGGCTTAGGTCTCTGAAAACCTACCAATAGCCGCCCGGAGGGCGGCGTGAGCGAATTTGAGCGAAGAATGCCTACATTGGATGGAAAAAGTTGAGAACTCTGGAGGGAGAGGTGAGGCTATATTTGTTCTCAAAATTTCTCAAAGTTCTATAAAAAATTCGAGAAATTAATAATAGGTTGCCTAATTTCGATGAGCATTAGAAACCAAAGCTTATTCAAAGACTTTGAGTTCTGAGAAACAGCATAATTTATATACTTCAACGTGACTTACCAACCCCGCGTGAAGCCAGGAGGTTGGAGCCACAAATGCGGCGTAAACCTTCTGGTTGACATTCTGAAAAAGAATTGTGAGGTAATAGTCGAGCTATGATATGAACCATTAACCTTTTGCTGGATGTCTTTCTATAAATAAAAGTTTGTCGTTTTAGTTTGAAGCTTCCAGAAGATCATTTGGGAAAACGTCGAACTAGAAATTAAGAGCATTCTAAAATTTGAGATTTAGAAAATAAAAAAAAGATTGAGGGCTCTTTAAAGTATCCATTAGCCCAATTTTCAGTAGGTTTCGAAGCGAGTGAGGGCCAAAAACCAACCCTTCTGTTTCCGGTTTTTGTGTATATTATTGGTTTCAAATGAATTGTCACCTCGTGACGTCACACTGCCCGGGACCCAAGTTGGAAAACTTTCATGGTAGTTTTATTTTGATTTTTTTCAGGCCGAAAATTGAAAAACTCAAAAAAAGTTTGAAATGGATATGAAACAGAGCTTACTGCCGTGTTTTTGAGCTTTGAAAAATTGCAAAAACGGGCTGTATAAAAGCGGAGAACCGTTTCAATAAAATACCTACGAAAGTTCCAGAATTGCATCACAAAAATTCTGAAAAATAATAGGACCTCATTGAAACACGAAACATTTTGGTTTCAGATAGATTTATTGTTACTAAATTGATATAATTTTTAATGATGCCCAGTGCTACTGAAATCACAGCAACGTTCGGTCTAGAATTGATATAGTGCACCTCTATTACAGCCTCCTCGTAGATTTTAGGATTGGAAGAAAACAAACAAAACTGTGTTCATGTTACCCATTCATTCTATAACAATGTCTATCTGGTTCAGGCATTCTAGAAACAGAAAACTTTCAAACTGGGTATAAAAACTCAACAACGCTCTAGTAAAATAGTTCATTTTCAGTTACAACTTCCGGACTTTTGGAGAAAGAAATCCTGAAGATCAATTTTTCTGTAGTTTTTGAGTTTATTTTTGAATTCTAGCTAAATTTGGGAAAAAAAGAACGATAAGTAAAAAAGAACGATAAAAAAAAAGAACGATAAAAAAAAGAACGATAAGTTCTTTTACATAGTGAAGGATTCTTGGCTGATTTCAGCAGCAAAAAATAGGAATGTCATCTTTCTGCGAAACATCATTCAACAAAATCTCGGTAACAATATTTTTATAATTTGAAACAGAAATAGACAAAAAACATTGCTTGTCTTAATTAAAAATTAAAGTTTCTTGAATGTATGCCACAATAAATCGACTTATTGAGAAAGGAATCCAAACCCCATTCGAATTCTAAGTGAAAATCGAAGAAGCAATCATTCTTATTTTTTGGCTCCAACATGTTGGCATTTTGAAACAGGATTGTGAAATAATAATGTAATCTAAACTCAGGGTTGAAATTTTTATTTTATTAACAAAAAAATTATCGTAAGATATTGAGTCCACTATAAAAGACTTGTGGATTGAAACGTTATGAAAAAAGTGAAAGTTGTTATACGAAGTCAAGAAAAAAGTCAGCTTCAGTGAGATCCATCCTTGTAATCAATTTCTACAGTGTTGCAATTAATAATCGCAATCTAATTTGATAAAAAAATCTCAATATATTTTATGAACGTTTCATCAAAACTATATTCTTTCTTGAATGACGTTGTGTCATTCGTTGCACTCGAATCACTATATCAATGTCAAAATTCACAAAATCCACTATTTAGGTAATAACGACTTTTTACAACATCAGTAAAACAGAAAAAGTTACATACATAAAAATGACACTTTGGAACAAAACATTTGTGTCCGTTTCAGATCTATGAAAAGTATGGAGTAAGAGAAAAGATTTCAATAATTCAAAATCTTCCTGAACCCTAATTCAATGTCAAAAATTGTTGCCCGACAAATGAAAGTTGGAAGAAAGTCAAATGCAAAAAAAAATCGATCATTTTTCATCTGATTTACTTTTTGTTGCAAAAAAAAAACAAAGGAAACTTAAAATCCTGGGATATTGGTATTTTACAACTTTTGAAATTATCGATTTTCAGACAAAACTATGTACATGGAACTAAACAAGCCTAATTTCCGATTATTTCTCACCAATTCCCATACTTGATTAGCTAGTATTTTACTGGCCAATTCAATGTCGCCGTGCGTTCCGAACCAATTCGACACTAAGATCAAGCCCATTTTTTGGAGTTTACGACGTGAAAGAATTATCCAAACAAAATCAAGAAAGCCAATTTACTCGCAACTTCACATAGTAATGTAACAGAGAAAAACTAAATTAGACTTGATAACTTTTTTCAGAAAGAAATCTGAATATAAAATCAAATCAAAAAGCAGCTGTGTATAAGAGGTTTCTGATCAGAAATAGGTTATTCAAACATGGAAATTTAATGTAAAACTGGGTACGATGGCGGCGAAAGGAACCGATAACTATTGGAAGCGATTTGAAAGTCAGTACTTTCATGTTCAGGGTGGAGTATGATTAGGAATAGTTGAAACTGAGATTGTTCATCAATTTCTGAATGAAATTGCTTTCCCATTCTTGAAAATAAAACTCAGTTTCACTTATTCAATTTTTGATAACACAATAACTGATGAGCATTCTTTCCATAACTTAACAACACGGACCAAATAAGAAACAGGTGAATTAGAACTGGACGGATCAGAACTCCCCCAAGTTTCAAGTAATACTGTTCTAAATGTGAGAAACTAAGAACTATGAAAATTTGATGAGATCATATTCGAGCAATTCTTAAAATAGCGACTTATATGAGGACCAGTTCTCGCTATGAAAGCTTTACGTTCTTTACTCTGACCCAGGATTGGCTAATCAAATTTACGGAAACTTGTTAAAATAATGTTGTAACCGGAAAATCTTATTGCTTCGAATTTACCGTAAATCCTGTAATTGAAGCCCACCTGTAATAGAAGCCCACCCTCAAAGAACTTTTGAAAAATAGACGCCCAAATCCTGTAATTGAAGCCCATGGGCGTCTATTTTTCAAAAGTCCTCTGAGGGTGGGCTTCTATTACAGGTGGGCTTCAATTACAGGATTTACGGTATTCATGTCTGTTCTTGAAATGTTTTTTTTTGGCTTTTAAGCTACAATAAAAAGCAAAATTGGAAGGTCGTCCAGATTACGACGATTATGGAAGCGATGAAACGGGAAAACAGATGTCTTAAAATTTCAAACGAATATAAAGATTACCGTCAGTGGAGCAGTATTATGTCAAATATGGCAAAATAAGTGATCTGGACTAGTTGAAACTGAACTTTTTAGCTTGAATAATCACAATAATCACAGAGTAAGTTTTGCATCCTGTAAGCTATAATGAGTAACAACTACTATACTTGATTTCGCCCGTTTGAATGTTTTCGCGGCAAAACCACTATATTTCTCATAAGTTTCAAAAAAATTATGTTCCGATAAAGCTCAGAAATTACCTTTAACAGTTCACATTTAAACAAAATAATTATTTCAGCTCCATCAATATAACATTTCGGTACAGAAACCCGATTACTTAATTCATGTAGAGAAAAGCAGAAATTTTAGAAATTCCGTAAGCTGAAAAAACTGTCACAGCCACTTTTTTTTGAATTCAAAAAATTCAAAACCATTTTGACCTCGGCAAAGTTTTGACAGACCACTCACCTGAAGAAAAGAATTCAGTTGAAAATGTATTCAAAAAATTTTTTCAAAATAAAACAGCAAAATATAGTATCTACGTATTAAATCGTTAAAATCCAACATAGGATATGAAAAAATTGAAATCGAAAAAAATTGTAAAATGTTTCAGGAGGGAAAAATGCTACAATTTAAGAATTCCGAGAATTTCCGACCACTCCGTGATCACATCGGAAATTACTGAAACGAGCCCAAAAGGAGTTTCCAAAGTGGAAGTAAACCAATTTACTCGCAACTTCACATAGTAATGCAACAGGAAAAACTAAATTAAACTTGATAACTTTTTTACAGAAAGAAATATGAATATATAATCAAGTCAAAAAGCAGCTGTCTATAGAGGTTTCTGATCAGAAAAAGGATACTAAAACAGGAAAACTCGGTGTGAAACTGTGTAAGGGAAGGTGGTAAATGGAACCGGAAATTGTCGTGAGTGGATAGAATGTCAGTACTTTCATTTTCAGTGCGAAGTATGATTAGAACTAGTTGAAAGTGGAATATACATTAATTTCTAAATGAGACGAACATCATCCTACTACTACCGATAATCAAACTCGGTTTCACTAACTAAACTTCTGGTAACAGAAACCTACTAATTGATACACAGATGTTGCATTGGGGAAAAGTGGTGGTACTCTTTATTTGAGCCGACCAAATAAGAACTGGACCAATTAGAACAGAGACAAAATTAAAAAGGAAATGTCAGATGAGTTTCCAAATGCTCGAAAAGGAACGGCTGGATAAGACTTCGTTTGCGGAAGTTTCCAAAATTTAAATGCTTTTAAGGGTAATTTCTGATTGAGACACCTCTCATTTGATCAGACTTATATCAGTGGTTCTTCAGCGCCTGGAATTTATAGAAATTGGTTAAAATATCGTTGTAACTGAAACGTTTTATTTTTTCAGTACATTTTTTTCAGTAGCTGAAGTTTAACATTCAGAAAGGATATCTGGAGAAAACTTTTTTAGATTTAGAAGTTACAAGGATACGCCCAAAACAGAAAGGCTTTTCACCTGGTATATGAAAAATACATTTCTGCATGCCGGCATTAACGAAAATATTGATTTCAGTTCCATGAACATAACTTTATGGAACAGAAACCAGATTATTTGATGGAATGTTTATGAAGACAAGGGAACTGTTAGAACTTCTGTACATGTAAAATGTCTCGCCTGCCTGACAATAATTTTGTAATGAAAGTTTCTCGAATCTCATAAAAAGGCTGAAGCGGAAAAGTTTGTTACTACCAATTTTATATGTTCAAAATATTCAAAATTTGTTTCGGCCTAGGCAAAGTGCTGGCAAACTACTAGTTTACAGATCTGAATTAGGTTCAGAGTTCAGGGGTGTCTGAACTTCAGACAAAAAAAACAAACACAGAAGTCATATCAAAAACTTTAGTGAACATAAAAAACACAATCTATGGTTTCAAAATTGTAAAATTAGAATTCGAAATGTGTTCTAAACTAAATGAAACCGAAATAAGTTCACCAAATTTTTCAAGTTTTCACAACAAGCTCGTAAATCAACAAATTAGTGCTGATTCGGCTTAATCTTATGAAGTTACAGAAGTTTTCTCCACGTTATGTTTATTTCAATCACATTAGGACTACCGTAAAGCCTTTAATTGGCCGGACCCTGTATTAGAACGGCCTCTTTTAATAAAACAGCCCAAATAGAGAACCTAGCTGAACAAAAAAAAAGTTCGGTATTTTCAACAAGACTTCTTTAAACGGAATTCTGATAAATTTATGTTTCATAAGTTTTATGTATTCCGAAAAAAATCCAAGGATGGGTAAACGAAATCAACGAAGGCATAAAAAACCACAGCTAAAAAAATTGAATACTTTTTGTCTATATATGTATGCACTTTCGAGCAAAGTTCAATTTGTAATAAGATGGAATTTCGAAACAGATTAATGAATCAGATGAATTATTTTTGATCTAGAAAATGATAGGCCTAGAGGACACATCAAAAACAGCTAGTAAATGTCTAGAAAACTTTTTTTTCTTACTGCTGTACACGGAAAAAAAAGAAAAAGAAAAAAAAATGCCGTTTCAGTAGGAAAGTAAGAACGATATCGGTGAGAACGTGTCACTCGATGAAGTCCATGTCTTTTCTACTTCACAAAAATTGCGTCACCAGTGTCAGCTTGCGCACTTTCCGTGAAACGTTGTACGGGTGAGAGTGCACTGAAGTCGAGATACTTTTGAGGTTTCAAAACCGAAAACGTTTTTCTTTCATATTTTTCCAAAAAGCACTTTCTAGAACTGAAAAGTTTTTTGGCTACGGTAGCTTTGCGTGCTTGCGGATCTTGCAACTCAAATGCGTCAATCACTTCTTCGTCGCATTTGTGGATCAGCTTGCCGTAAAGTAGTTTGATTCAGTCAAAAAGTTCAAGTTATCACTGATAAAATTTGTTACGTAGAACCTAGTTATGTAAATATGTACTCCAGATCAATATCGAACTAGTTTTGATTCTTATATGGCTTTGGGGCAGACTTTTGAGCCTTACGGCTCAGCCAGGCTTAGTCGGGCTTATCAACCAGGATCTTGAAAAAATTGAAATAGGATTTTCTGAAGATCGTGCAACGAACATATTGTCTAAAAACAACTCCCAATTTTTTTTTATACTATGGAAACAGGAAAAAACTAACGAATTTGTTGTGTTTTTCTATAGATCTATGACAGAAAACAAAAAAGAAAGGTTAAAAATGAGGTCTCGTCCCCTTCAAAAATCACATAAAGAAGAAGGATTTTACATCATTTTAACAACCTTTACACTATGAACATGCCCCTCGATTCTGCAGATTTGTTTGTTTTGTTTGTTTTATATGATTTTTTGCACCAATGAACTGAACAGAAAGACTTTGCGCATCAAAAATTACGATTTTCCGATTTTCGGATAAATAGTGATTGAAACCGGTGGAATTTAGTCTTTTTGGCTAACTTCTTGTTTCAGAAATGTTTGATTGTGAAGGATTTTTTATGATTTCAATTATCTTAGGCTTTCTTAGAATAAAATTATTTTCAAAATTTATTTCCGAACCTCTATCAATCACGAAAAACTGTATTTCAGTCTTTCTAAACAAGCCTAATTGGATAACATTAATTTGTTGATATTCTAATAAGACTATCAAAAAATTGGGAAAATTTGTCTGTGTTTGATTCCCTATAAAATTAATGAAGGCAGGAAGTGCTAATAGAACGTGATTAGATGCCGGGTTCAATCGAAATTTTCCGCATTTTAAAGGAGGACAGAACTCGGGCTTTTTTTTAAATATTTTAATTTCCGACGTATATTTTTTTTCTGATTATTTTCTTTCACTACGACTGCACTCAAAAATCACTCTAAACGGGTGAAAAAGGCGTTTGAAGGCATGGTCGCGTACAGATTGATAGTCTAGAATCCGACATGTGGGCAGCTTGCGCGCGCTTTTTTTTTAAATTACTAGGCTATCAATATGTATGCGGACATGCTTTCAAACGCTTTTTTGAACCGTTTAGAGTGATTTTTGAGTGAAGTCATATGGAAAAATAATATTAAGAATTGAAAAAATATGTTGAAGATTAAAATTTTAAAAACCCGAGTTCAGTCTTTATTTAATTGAGAGTTTTGTGATTAATGTTTTTTGGTATTCCAATTATACCTAAACAGCCTGTGAGAACCGGGGAAAAATAGTTGTACAAAACGTTTTGATACCTTGGTCAAAACGGAAATGTCTAACTATTTTGCTGTATAATGATAAGGCTCGGGAGAGAGAATTCGAAGCGGCACTCACAGGAAAAGTGAAAAAAATTTCCCGGATTCATATATATTTTGAATAAGAAACGGAAATGATTTTTGTGATAGTTGAAAGGGTGGTTCAGACAAACAAATTTGGGCAAAAATTAAATGAATTAATGCAAATTATAAGAAGAGTATGCAAACCAAAAAGATTTCCCCAACCTTTCAATTTCATATTCTCTCCATTTTTTTTTCAATATTTCTTCACCTGTTTCCTCTCCAAAATTTACATAAAGAAAGAAGGGTTTACACGATTTTAACAACTCTTACACTATGAACATGCTTTGTCGACTAGATTTTTTTTATTTTGTTTGTTCTGGGTGATATTTAATAAATTCAAAAGAAAAAGAAGCTCCAGACATCAAAAACTAGAGCTTTTTGTTTTCTGATATTTTGTACATAAATGAAACAGTTGAAAGTTAGGCAGTTGGTCTACTAAAATCTACCTGGCATCATTCTCTGTTTGGCGGATGCTTTTCCCGTGAACGAGGTTATCTCTAATTTTCAGACTTGTCAAAATCCGGGCCGGCCCGCAAAAGCCCGGCGGGCCGGGCCGATGAAAAATTCTCCGGCCCGGTCGGCCCGGGTATGAAAATTTTTTAATTTTGAAGCACGTTTTTCGCGATTTTCAGCACTATTTCGAAACTTTTCCTGGGTCTTTTTACTCAAAAATAGATCAAAATTTCCTCCCTGAAAACATAGGCCGAAAAATTAGAAAAAAAACCGCGAAAAAAAATTTTTCAAAAAAAAAACTTGAAAAAACATTGAACCATAATATATTTCTATGATTTCCATCAGCATTGAATTGAACATTAGAAACTGAGTATCAGAATATCATATAGTGAAAACGGTAGTAATTTTTTGTATTGATATTGAAAAAAAAAGCAAATCGATGTTTTTCTAGATCAGCTTCTAACACCGAGAGTAATTGTTATATTTGTCAGGTTTCAGATAAGATTTAACTGATTCGGTCGGTTTTTGATATATTACGAGTGTTTGTCGAGTGTTTTTTCAAATTTTCAGTTTTTTAAAGATGTCCTTACTGTTTGAACAGCCTAGTAGGTTGGCCTAAATAAATGTTTGGAAATGCAACTCTAGAAACCGCGAATTTTGAAATTATTTCGGTTTTTTTAAGGTTTTATTCCATAACTTGTTCTGACTAACTTTAATTAATCTTCTTAAATTATTGAAATTCATAGATTTTAAATGTAGTGAATAACAGAAAAAAAGCTACTTTGAAAATAGACTTCCTATTTCAACGCTATCCATTTTTCATACTATTTTACTGCAGGGGCAGAGAAAGAAAGTCAGAAAACCATAAAAGGAAACAATGGAAATTTCCTCATACATCACATATTGAGACCCCGTTTACGGTTCTCAATATGTGATATATGAGGAACGGGAATAGATTTTGTAGTAAGATTTTTTCTTCGTTTTCCCTCGAAAACCCAGGTTTTAATGAAACAGGACTACATGAACCTCGTTAAAGATCACAAAGAGGGTCTTTTCTGTCTGAACTCTCGCAATTACTCACACTATTTCTTCAGTTTCTTTTCCTTGACAGATAATTCGAGTAAAATGAAGTGTTAGGCACAGTCGCAATGACCTAGTTTGGAAAACACTCAATATACTTCGAATCAGAAACGTACATAAAGTTTGTTGATATTCGGTGAAGAGGCGTGAGGAATATGTCCGGAAAACCTGAAAATAGAAATTGTTAATTGGTGAAATTGTGCGAATGACGAAGAGAGATCAGAGAAAAGATGAAATAAAGGTAACATAAGCCCGAAGACAATAAGAAACATTTTACTGATTCCTAGAAGTTTTGAATATGAAACATGGATGAATTTTGTCAATGGGAAGACGGGTATAACTTTTCCAATTTCATGAAAGAAGCGGAACTTCGAAAGATGAAAAAGAAATTGAGAAAAGAAGAAGGCAAAGATAAACTCTTAGTAGTGCTCTTCTATTAGAGGTGTCTTAAATTCTAAGCGTTTCAGACTATGATTTGGTCAGGGATTGGACAATTAGAAAGATTTTACTGATTCCAATAAATTTCGAGTATGAAACATGAATGAAATTCGTTAATGCGAAGACAATTTTTTCCAAACTTATGAAATAGCCGAAACCTAAAAATATGAACAAGAAATTGAGGAAAGAAGGGGGTCAAGATCAATTTCCAGTAATTCTCTTCTATTAGAAGTGTTCTAATTTGTCAATAGAAAGCCTTATTCTAGTCATAGCCCAGTTCCTAAGGATTCTAAAAAAACAACGGAAGTACTGAACAATTAGAAAAATTTTACTGATTCCTAAAAGTTTTGAATATGAAACACAAATAAATTCTGTTAATATGCGTTTGTTTTTCGAACCCTAATTTCAAAAAATGAACAAAAAAACTGAAAAAAAAGACCAATATAAACTTCCAGTAATGATCTTCTATTAGAGGTATCTAATTTTAACAACAGCAATTCCATTCTGAGCCCAATTTATATGAATTCTTATCTATAACATCAGTCAGAAACATTCATAAAATTTATATCCGCCATCATCATCCAAAAGAATTGCGTGGGAAAGCATCGTAAATATGTATCTAAATGTAAATTTTTACGAAACAAAACTAACAGATTAGCAATTCACGGGGAGATTAGAAGTAAGTGCTCCATCTATCATCTACGTCTTCTTCTCCCTTCCCCGAAACGCCTTAAATCAACTTTTATATTCAGAGAAAAAAAGCGATGAAGAAGATGCATATAAATTCCAAATTTCCGCTTCTTTCACTCCTTAATCTTCTCCCCTTTTTCTATGATCTATGTGCATAAATTAGTCACGTAACATACACACACACCCAAAGGTGTTTCTAAAAATAATAAAAAGGTCAAAAACCTTTGGATTGAAAAGGGTCAAAAGGCGGAAAAATGATGAAAGGGAAGTTTGAGAACAAGAAGGGGAAACCCTAGACTGATCTCAAATTTCAAAACGAGACTAAAAATTTTGAGAAAAAAAGAGGAACAAAATGCGTGTTTTGGGGGGAAGGAAGGGGAAGTTGGAAGGAGGGAATCGCGAAGAACTGGAATTAATTTCTCAGTGCCCTTATAATAGAACTTTTGAAACAAACATTTTATTCTCTAAGTCATCAATATACATAAGTCAATGATTTAGAAAAATTAATGTTTTATGAAAACTGTAAGTTTTTGAAATTGATCTGAGTTTTATTGAACTCTCTGACCCGTATGAGACTTCTAAACATTTTTATTGAAAATGTTTTGAAATTGAGTCCGTAAATCCACAATAATACAGTATTCTACCGTAATATAAACAGGATTTGATTTACGCTTTCGTATTTTTGTGTTACATAAATTCCGGATCGTGTAACATGCTTTTAGCCGACACTATAAGAAATGAAGTATGGGAAACCGAAAATTTTCACAAAAATAGGTCCCTGGATTACTGTTCAATTGAAATACCTATGAAGAGGAGAACCATTCGCCATTTTTCTATACAAGGTGACAATTAATTATGGGAACAAACATTTATGATTACTAAATGATTACTAAAAAATTCGTATGATTACTAAACCTAGAAAATTATTTACAAGATTTATGTTTTATTAAAACGGTAAGTTTTTGAAATCAATTATAGTTTTATTAAATGACATCTTCATGAAACTTCTAGACTATTCTGTTAAGCCACCAAAAAATTTTTGGAATGTGAGCCCGTAAATCCACAATATTGCAGTAATCTACGGTAAGAAAATTGGTACTTGAATCACGCTTGCGTTTTATAGCTCAAGCCGGACCACATAGCAATCTTCTAACCGAACCCGAGAACAAATAAAGTGTGAGAAACCGAAAATTTTCACAAAAATAAGTTAATAAAGTCCCTGAATTACTGTCCAATAAAAATAACTATGAAGAGAAGAATCACTTGCCATTTTCTATACCGAGTGAAAATTAATTATGGGAACAAACAGTACTCGTTGTGCTCTTCTAATAGGGGTTTTGGTCTGAAATAAGAACATTTTGTGTCGTTACTAAACCTAGAAAATTGATTTCGAAATTAATGTTTCATGGAAACTGTAAATTTTTGAAATTAATTTGACTTTTGTTAACTATATGACATATAAAGAAAATTTCTAGGCTATTTTGTTAAGAAACGAAAAAAAAACTTCAAACTTGAGCCCGTAAATCCACAAAGATACAGTAATCTACCGTAAGATGTATGAACAGGATTTGAATCGCGCTTGCATATTTTTGTGTTACACAAATGCTCGATCATATAACATTCTTCTAACCGAATCCGAAAACAAATAAAGTGTTGGAAACCGAAAATTTTCAAAAAAAAGTGAATAAAGCCTCCGGATTACTGTTCAATACTAATAGCTATGATGAGGAGAATTACTTGCCATTTTCTATACAGAGTGACAATTAATTATGGTAACAAACATAACTCGTTGTGCCCTTATAATAGGGGTTCTGATCTGAGATTAGAAAATTTCGCGTAATTACTAAATCCGAGCAAATTATTCACGGAATTAATGTTTCATGAAAACAGTAAGGTTTTGAAATTGAATTGAGTTTTATTGGATGCTCTGTATGTACCTTCTAAACAATTTCATTAAGCATCGAAAATGGCTTGAAAAGTGAGTCTGTAAATCCGAAATGGTACAGTAACCTATGGAAGATTTGAATCACGTCCCCACATTTTGTTGATCCAGAATCGCATCAATGTTTCTTCTAACCAAAACCAAAGGGAATGAGTTGTATGAAACTGAATTTTTCTAAAAAAAAAAATTTCTTCTATATTATTGAATCTTGAGTTCATAAAAATAGCTATAAGAGTGTCAAACTTATTCCAACATTTTCCCATGAAATATCTTCGACAAACGGTCCATCAATAAAAAAAAAACTTCTGCCAGAAACAGGTGCAATTTCATTTTTCAGGTGAAAAGTTAGCTGGAATAATGAGTTCTCTAAAAAAACAATGTTAAGCTTCTCGAGAACTTGAAATACTCATGAAAAATACTGAATTTTTTCTACAAATATCAATTGAATATCTAATGTTAGAATTCACATAGTATTCGCAGTATTTAAAAATTACCAAAATAATAGTCTTTTAAAAATGATGTTACAGGAAAACGGTAAATCTTGGAATTAATTTGAGTTTTGTTCTTTTCTTCTCTTTGTTTGAGATTTCCGAACTACATACTTTGTTGAACCAACAGCTCGTGAATCTACCATGGTACAGTAACCTACCGTAGGAAAGATAGGGTTTAAGTCACGCCTGTTTTAAGATATCCTGTGATTAGTAATCGTGTAGCATTCTTTCAGTTAACACCAAAAAAAAAAAAAAGTGTGCAAAACTGAAAAGTTTTCCACAAAAATAAGTTAATGAAATCCTTAAACTACTGAATTCTGACTGATTTCAAGAAAAATATGAACAAAGATAATCAGCTGATTTCACGTATCGTTTTCTCTAACATCAGTCGATGAACCGTTGACAATATTTCTCTAAATCTTTTGGTAACTGCTTGAAACAGATGAAGTTTTCGTTTTCAGAATGAATTTATCCCAAAATAGCTCAATCAGCTAAATAACTTCGAAGCAGGACAATATTATTCCCAAATGACTGTTTTAGAGTGAGGACAAGAACTTAGACTGCCAATACTTCCGGAAGCTCGGAACAAGATCTAAATTAGATAAAATAAAATATGAGAAACGGAAAACTTTTTTTCGAAAAAAGCTAAAATCTTTGATCAATCTGATCCTGATTTGAATAGACTGTAAAACAAAGATAGCTGGCTTATTGATCTTATCATTTTTCTGTTCAAAACCTGTCCATGATTAGAGGCGGAATAGGTTGGTAACTACAAGAAGCATTTGAGCTTTTTTCTAATACTATTTATAGTGGAATGTCCACGAGACCTCAATTCTTAACGATGTTTCAGAACGGTAAATTTCTGGAACCAATGAAATTATTTTTCCTGGAATAGTCATGATCAGCATGACTTACAATTATCAATTGAAAGTGTTTGTGTCAATAAGCGGCCCATGTCAAATTAATTTTTTAATGTCCACTGGCAACAGGTGAAAATTAAATTCAATTCCGTTTCTAACTAATCATGAATTCACTATCATTTGAGCAAATCATTGATACATTTCCAGAATCCTTCAAAAGAAAACTTTCAACACCCATTTTTTTTGTCTAGAAAAATAGCTAGCATGCTGCAAATCATCAAGTAGCAAAAATATGAAAAAAAAATAAAGCTCAAAGCTTGCTGATTTAGGTGTGCTTGGAAATTTTTACTAATTGTTCTAAAAAACATCCATTTTAGATATATATTTTCTGTGATTGGTATTTCCACAAGTGTATTCACTCGAAACCGATATGGCGAGGGGTATACACAAAATGCTGGAAAGCTAAAATTCAGCTATAGGCTGTCTTGTAGGGCTTTAAAAAAAACTCTAATGTTGTTCATCCTATGAATCGTACACTGTCATCGTAAAATTTCGAAAAAGTTTTCTGTAAAATCCGAAACTGAAAATTGGAAAAAAAAATTTCCGTGTCAATGACTAGCTAACACAGGAGCTAGACCAGTTTGGTTATTACCATGGTGAAAATATCAATCATAAATATACGAAGAAAATTACATCACAATTTTTTGGGTTCGAAATAGAAGAAATAAATGTTGTGGAATTATTGTATCACAAAACATTTTTGAATATTTTTTACATTTAACCTACGTTCAATAAACGCTCGTTTAAACCAAAATAGATAAAAAATAGCTGACACAGAAATTCACCAACGTAACTTCTGTTCTGAATGTTTCAGAAAAAAAGAAGAGAACTACTACAGTAAATTTTGGCATCTCATGCTACGCTACGCTGTATTAAGAAAACTTCCTTGGCCCTCCTCGATTTTCAGCCTACAGCCATAACTTCGTCAGAAATTATGACACTGTTCGCAAATCGTGGACCCAAAAAAATAGACCAAGAAAAAAATCGTGGACCGATTGAAATTTGTGTTTTTAAAAAAATCGTGGACCAAAACAATCGTGGACCGAAAAAAAAAATAGCGGACCGATTGAAAAATGTGTTCTGAAACAAAATCGTGGACCGAAGTTGAGGCTTAGTTTCCGTCAAACTGTTTTAAAGAATCAGAACTAGTCAGAACTGGTCGGATAAGAACTGGACAAATCAGAACCGACCAGTTGTGCGTTGTTCTGGCTAGTTCTGACACTTTTGAACAAATAGACAAAAACTAAGCCTCAACTTCGGTCCACGATTTTGATTCAGAACTCATTTTTCAATCGGTCCGCTATCTTTTTTTTCGGTCCACGATTTTTTTTGTTGGGTCCACGATTTGCGAACAGTGCCGAAATTATCAGATTCAGAAATATCACAAAACACCCTAGCAAATAAAAATAAAAATATTTTCTATTTTAAAAAATCCATAAAATTCCGGGGAATTCAAATTGAGCACTTTGATGTCTATAAAAACCGTTCAACTGCGAATGAGAATGTATACTCGCATAAGGCTTGCTAAAATAAGTTGCAAAAGAAACAGTCATATTTCATAATTCAAACCGGATAATGTTATACATTCGTATCCAAAAATGACCGACTAATGAAATTGATATTGATGGGCAAAACAGACGGAACTTCGAAAAAAATTCTTTCAGAAATTTGTTGAAAATTTTGACCATTCCACGCACTGAACTAACTTTGTGTTATAAAAATTAAAAGATCCATGGAACTGAAATAGTTTTGAAAACAAATTTTGGACTTGAGAATCATCACTCTTTTCAGCTAATCTTTTCAGCTAAGCATAGCTCAAGGTGATTCGAAACGTATACCACAAAAATTGCATTCTTACTACTTTTTTACTAATTTAGTAGTGCCTCTCTACAGTGCTCCACATAATGATAGGTTCACCCCCAAATCTTCTCAAAAATCATAAATTTTAAACTTTTCGGAAATGTCTTCAATATCAATAATTAGCACACGGGGAGTCTATAAATATAATCAGGAGTCATTTTCCAAAATTTTAGAACCCTGGAAAATAACTCGGATTTAGGTGAAAATGGGTGTTCGCCAATCCACAAAAAGATAGGTTCACCCTCAGAAAACTGGAAATTCCAAACTTCAGAAACTTCAAAACTAAACTAAAACTAACAAAAACGTATTTTCAAACCATTTCCATAAATTTTCAATAAATGTGGTCTTGATTGTATCGGTTTCAAAACCAATGAATGTGGATTTTGATGAGTAATGATTCGAATCACTTTAACTCGGTTTTTTGTGACCTGTTATCTTTGAAAATGATTTCAAACTGTTTCGAACTGATGTTCTGAAAGTTTTTGATAACTTTGGATTGCATCAGAGCCGATTGAGCTCCCTCAGGTATTCAGTTTGCGTTAATTTTCCATTCCGACATCATAAAGTTCGGGTCCGTGGCTACATTTTTGGTCGAATCTTTAGGCAACGTCGAAAATTTCAACTTGTTTAAGTTTGAGCGTTTGTCGGTCGTGCAAAAAAAAAAATAATCACGAAGAAAATCTCATTGAGGTTCCTAATTGACCCATCAAGAACAGATGCAATGACTGAATTGACTCTGTTCTGGAAGGGGTGGGTAGAGCTCACCAGATCCCTCAGAAAATGCTTTCAGTGACTGAATTACGTTGAAAACAACGTTTTCACATCAATGAAAGCAAGTTAAGAATGGTGAAAGCAAAATCGAATCATTGCGTGATCGAGGCTCAATAACGAATGTTTAGGCTGACCCACAGAAACATGATGCTGCCTTTTCTCACGTTTTTTTTGTCAAGCAGACCGTTAAATGGAACTTTTTCCAGACACTAATGATTCCAAGAACTTTATAAGAAATAAATTTGATTAGAAAAAAAGGTTGGTTCAAAATTCGACCAAAAATGTAGCCACGGACCCGAACTTTATGATGTCGGAATGGAAAATTAACGCAAACTGAATATCTGAGGGAGCTCAATCGGCTCTGATGCAATCCAAGGTTATCAAAAACTTTCAGAACATCAGTTCGAAACAGTTTGAAATCATTTTCAAAGATAACAGGTCACAAAAAACCGAGTTAAAGTGATTCGAATCATTACTCATCAAAATCCACATTCATTGGTTTTGAAACCGATACAATCAAGACCACATTTATTGAAAATTTATGGAAATGGTTTGAAATAACGTTTTTGTTAATTTTAGCTTAGTTTTGAAGTTTCTGAAGTTTGGAATTTCCAGTTTTCTGAGGGTGAACCTATCTTTTTGTGGATTGGCAAACACCCATTTTCACCTAAATCCGAGTTATTTTCCAGGGTTCTAAAATTTTGGAAAATGACTCCTGATTATATTTATAGACTCCCCGTGTGCTAATTATTGATATTGAAGACATTTCCGAAAAGTTTAAAATTTATGATTTTTGAGAAGATTTGGGGGTGAACCTATCATTATGTTGAGCACTGTAGTAGTGGTGCCTCTGTAATAGTGGTGCCCCCAAATGAAGAGGTTGTGAAATAGTGGTGCACGCACTCATAATACAGTCCCTAGGTTTTTTTTTTACTTAATACAGACTAATTCAAGCAGAATACCAAAAAAACATTCAAACAGAACTTGTTAATTAACCTTGTTAATGAACTACTCACATCTTACCTCAGGATATGAACTACCAGAAACAGGTGAAATTTGAGTTTCTAGTTAGAGATCAACTGCAAAATTGATTCTTGTTGTTTCTTTCCCACCACAAGTAACCTAGTGGTTTACCAAGGTTTTTGCAATTTGCACTAAAAAGTTATTGGTGTAAAATTAACGTCCGGATCAATGCTAATGAAAAACCTGTTCATCCTATAGAGAGCAATGAAAACAGATGAAAAATGTTTGATACCAAAAATCAGATAGGAAGAGGAAACTGATATTTCCCCAACAAAATTTCAAGTAGAATTAGTTTTTGGGAGTATATTTTCGGTTAATCAAATAAAACATAAACTTTACGAAAATAAAATGAATTTTACTGGTTGAAATGACCGGAATAAGAATAGATAAGGAGGGTCATATTATGTAGCCATCAGAATAAGTTAATGTGCATGTTTTTTTTCTCCGATTTTTATGAAATAAAAGAAACAGGAGACTTTTCATAGATAACAACAATAGATGAATTCCGAACTCTGTATGTCAGTAACCTCGAAATTTATGAAGACCACGAAAGAGTAATTTCCAGACTGATTGCGTTTTTGGATTGGATAGTGACCGGAAGAGCAAAAATATTTTCAGTTTTAGGAAGCTGACAAATATCACCTTCCTTTTTTTCTATTGATGACAGCTCAGGTCAGTATGGATAAAAAAGAGAGATAGGTTCAGGGAACCCGAGATAAATTATTCAGGCTGACAAAAAATATGACTGCTTTATCAATTCCATGACTGCTTTATCGGTTTTTTTATTACTTTATCAGTCTAATTGAGCTGATAGAAACAGATAAGTTTTCATGTTTTTTTCCCGATAATCCGTCAGTCAATTCGTCAAATATTTGATGAAATGAATCAAAAACTAGCTAATGTTATAATCAAGCTCCTCACAATCAGGAAAATGAGCACTGATATCCATTGAGCAGTTACCAAAACTGTAAAACAGGAATAAATCTACTGAACGCTCTTAAAAATAATGTTTCAGCAACAAAATAAACATGAGCACTTTTTCCGAAGATCAATAGATGGATGAGAGTCACATGTTACGAGTTGAAACGCGTCTTGAACAGTGGACCGCTAGACTATTTTTCTGGGAAACTGACAGATAGCCTAGTGATACAAAAAAGGTTTCGGTTCAGAGAAAAAACTTATTTAGTGCACTAAGTTTATGGGTTGATAACTGCGAGTGTAGAGTTGGTATGATACAAAACTAATTTCAGTTTCTGAATGCATAGAAATCTATACCGACGCCCACCGTAAGGAATTTTAGTATGTCTTTAAACTTTCCCAAACTCAAATGTCCTTTTTCAATTGAGTTTTGAAACGCATTCTTAATTTTTACGTTTGATAGTCAGGAAAGGTATGCAAAAATATCAATTCACAAAAATTTCGCTAGTAAAATCCAGAAAGACCTCCTCCGTACTTTTCTGGCAGCATCGATTGTTCAATTACTTTATCAGTCTAATTAAGCTGATGGAAACAGATTATGTTTTTCTCTGATGAAATCAATCAGAAACGAGCAAATGTCATAATCATAACTCAACAAAAAGGAAAATCAGCATTAAATCGATATCGGTCAAACAGTTACCACAACTGTAAAACAGGAATTGAACTACTGAACGCTCGTATAAACAATGTTTCAGCAACAAAATGAATATGAGCACTTTTCCCGAAGATCAATGGATGAACGACAATTGATTTTATTTTACAGGGTCAAAACGAATTCATAGATTTCGGCTATTTGGAAACTTCGACCAATGGACTGCTCGACTACACTTCTAGAGAACCAACAGAAAGCATAGAAGTTCGGAACTGAAAAACAATTCGAAATTAGGAGTTAGCTCCAGAGTTGATAATCACGAATTAATGAAACAGGTTAGAAAACTGCTTTTCAGTTTCAGAATGTATAGAATTTCGAACCTATGTTCGTCATGTAATGAGCCTGCTGTTATTTTATCTACCCAAAATCGAATCTTTCTCAGATCTTTACTATTAACAATCACCAAATTCTGTGTGTATGTAGCGGACCGTAGCGTTATTCCCAGTAAACCAATTTTTATGGAGTTTTGACAGGTCGATGCAGAATTTGGCGAGGATGATGCCCATCAACTTTCTTTTTCGATTGGAGTTCTGTGAAGCTCTGTGCACTCTAAGCACAAAGCCTAAGCCCCGCCCACCTGCACGCAAAGTATAGTGGCCATCGCGAGCCTGGATTGGTGTCGGCTGCGCGCATTGGTTACATAGCCGCGCGGCGCCCGCCGCCCGGTTCAATTACCCCAGTTTGAGGTAAGGGGGTCGATTTCCCCAAGCGATGTTTGTGTTTGATAGCTCATTTTGTTCGTCTCGGTCTCGAGAGACAAAAAAGCTCTTCAGGATGAAAATCGGTCTTGCAGTTTTTTAGAAAAACTCCTTCGAAAATTGACTATTGAAGCAGCATAGTGTAGTGGTTGTGGCGATTGCCCGATAAATTGAAGTCCAAAGTTCGATTCCAAGACTTGCCAGATCTTTTTTACATTTTTTTCAGTCACAAAAAACGTGAGAAAATGGCGTCTTTGTGAACTTTTCGATTTTTTTCAAAATTCCCAACAGAGCTTCATTGGGAATGTTTTGATAAAGAATAATGTAATTTCTGTAAGGTTGTCAGTTCGCAAGCAGTTTCGTGAAGCAAATAAGAAATTTTGAAAAGAAAAGCTCGGCTGAAACATTACAAATGATTTCACTTTAAAAACTTCAGAAAATAGAGACTTTCTCGAGGAGTTGGTTTTTTTCCCTACCTTAACAGAGACTTAACAGAGCGATGATGCTTCACATTTGGCCTGTAGCAGATGTGATAAAATGTTGAGACACTTATATCTGAATTGTTTCCTTCAATGTGAACTAAAAATCGTGTCGATTTTTAAATAAGTGGGAATGTCTCAAATCTCTAAAAATTACTGAAACAACCAATTTTTTTTAGTAAGTTTTGAAGTTTTGAAAACAGTTCTGAAACGTTATTTTAGGTTTTCAAATAATTTTCAAAATTCAATTTTTGAAAAAATCAGGCTCAATTTGAATGCTACAGTGCCTATTTTTATTCATTGCTCCGCGAAAATAGGGATTTCTTTATGCCAGGAATTGTTAAAGAAGAGGCCGGTTCTTTTCGGTAAACCTCTACAACTTCTGCCTCCCTCATAACTGGCAAAAAACCACATTGTCGGCAGTTGTGAAAAAGTTGTGCGAAAATTGGGAGAAATGCTGCAACCACAACTTTAAAAAAAAAGATTGTAGCACTTCGCAACTTTCTCCACACTTCTCGCAACTTTTGCACGACACTTTCACAACTGCCGACGATGTGGTTTTTTGTCAGTTGTGAGGGCCGCAGAAGTGGTAGAGGTTTACCGAGTTACCAATAAAAGATTTATAAGTGGAAAAAAAAAGAAAAAAACAGCCTCTAAAAAACGAAAACAGAAACCTAAACCTAAACACCATGCCGCCAGATACCAAGCAAAACAAGTCCTTTGAAACTCCTCAAAAAATCATAATGATTTTTTCAACTGTGTAATTTTATAAAAATCAGGGAGACACACCAACCCAGGCTCCCCAGAAAATGGAGTCGCCGGAGGCGACGCAATTTTCTGGTTGAAAAGAATTCTCAAATATGCGTTTGACGTTCAGCGGAGAGATGAGAAAAATTTCAGTTTACGAAAAAGTTGCTAGTAAAATCCAGAAGGTTTTTTTGAGTGAATATTGTTCGATCGTGAAATCACTAAATGGATCAAAAACACTATTCATCAGACAAGAGAAACAGTCTAAAATTTCATATTTAGAAAAACGCAAATAGTTTTATCTGAAAATGACATTGCCTTACCAGTTGCACCTCTGTATTTCTTTATCATAAGAACTAACTGGGGTAAGAAATGAGCAAATCAAGCTACTCACAAAAATTTTCTGTTCTCAATGCTTTGTATATCAAAGTTCAGAATAAATACGTTTAATAGATATGTCAAGTCCATGTAAAAATAATTTTAACTGCTGAATTCATCGACTACCAATGCTTTTTGAAGAAGAAACCCGTTTAACTGTTCTGTATAGAACAAGAATTCATTGTTCAATCAGCTACCTTCCTAACAACAATTATTGAAACCCAGCTGAAACAGTTGTTGAAAATGAAAAATCAAATCAATTACATAAAGAATTATGTTCCTTGGCCTTTAAATATCATAATAAAACAATGTTTTAGCAATAGGTGTCGCGGTCACGTTGGAACATCCATAAAATTACATAGAATCCCACATTGAACATTCAGCATGATGTCAATAAATAAATTCAAACTGTGAATGGCAAAATTTAAACAGATATCCTGTTTTCATTTCAATTTTACATTTGTATAGAACAAAGTATATTTGTATGAACACTGAATTCAATAGTTGTTCGGAAAAAATAACAAAAATAAAATATTGGCAAATGTAAACTCGGACAAAAATACTGACACTAGGACTGGGATTCTAATTTATCGTTAGTGTTTGCAACGCACACTGATTCCCGTAAAATTGTGCTTGGAAAAAATGAAAGGAGTAAGAACTTTCCTTCAATTTTAATGAGCTCATGAAAAACGCACCAGAACAATGCCATCCTTTTCTAATACACTTTTCACAGTATATCGAAACAGTGGAAAGTTCAAAAAAGAAGTTCAAAATTAACTGTTCAATGAAAACTATAATAGTGTACAGGTTTTTGAATGAGCAATGTTGATCCAGATGTGATATTTTGTAAAATAACTGTTCCATTAATACCAGTCAGTTCTTCTGGAAACGCTAAAAGTGGAAGGTTATAAATCTCAAACGATTCGATGACTCTAACCTGTACGACACTCTACACCTCTCAACGAACGGGATTCATCTTGTTTTAAGTTTGATAAAGTGATCATGAAACTTTTTTTGTGAATTAGTGTTAGGTTTTTGTGAAAGCGGGTCAAGCCAAAAACTGGATAAATTTGTTTGGTTTCTACAAAAATTGAGACTTATAATGATTAGAAAAAATAGACACACCACAAGTTAGCGAAACAGGCAATAAAATTGAAAAATGAATGAACATCAGGTTATGCACTGGTTTTTCAACATAACAAGAGTATGAGAAAAGGAAGTGAAACAGGTAATTTTTTGAAATAAACCTCATTCAAAAACAGTAGACAGAGGATGACCGATGGCTTCTTATGAAACAGGAGGCAAAGAAAACAAAAACGGAAAACTACGGCAAAAAAACTTGGACCAAAGTGATGAACTAGCATAGGTATTGTCCAATCAATTGCTTTTTATACTATTCAGAAACGAAAAACTTTTTTCAAAAGTACTTACAAAAAGCAGCTAAAAATGAATAATAAGTAGCAAGGAACAAAATAACTTCTGATATCCAACAAAAATAACTGTTCACAGTTTCATAATCACCTTAGTAATCCAAAATTCAATCTGAAAGGGATTTTATTCCTTCTTTTTTGTCTCTTGATGTTTACTTGTAACCACTGTTATTGGAGATGACGTGTAACGCTTTTTTCGGACTCCGCCCACTTTGAGTTCCGCTCACATTGAGTTCCGCCCATTTTAACTACTGTCCACTTTACGCTTCGCCTACCCCAATCTTTACAAGAAAAAAATTACAGTTTGAGAATCAGGTAAAATCAAGCAGATAAAATGTTTTGTTGATCAGTCAAGATGACTTGAAATACAAAAACTGCATTATGAAAAAAAGTGATAGCCAAGGCCAGTTTGCATTGTTTCCGCCTTTTCTGATTATCTTGAAAATTTCGGTTTTATTAGGAAAGTAAAAGTCTAGTGAATAAAACATTTTGTTGTTTCATTGATCCAATTCTGTATGATGCAAAAACATATTTATGGAAATAAACAAGCGCTAAGGTCAGTTTAGTTGCCGCTTTTTCTAATCCGCTTTACGAATATTGGCTAGCTGAAAGTTCCGCTTAGGTTCAGCTAAAAGGATACTAATGTTTGTGACATAGATCACATAAACAAAAATCACATCAAACATTACCAACGTGTAGCAATACAACAAATGTGCAAAAACATAAATCAGTTTCACGTAACTGTAATCTGGAACGCTATTTGTTCAACAATAATTCAACAACAGCTCGAATGAGACAAATGAATGCATGGAAAAAACGAGTTCCGTCCATTTTAAACTCCTCCCAGCTTAAGCTACGCCCACTTTGAGTCACATTTTTTAGAAGCAAAAAAAAACGGGTTCACAATCAAGTTAAATTTGGGGAAGTGAGTGAAGTTTCTAATTGAAAACTTATTGTACTATCGATATGTGAAAAAAGCTTTGGAACAATCAATCAGATTGTAACTTTATTCGGAACAAAATGTGAAGCTCCGCCCATTATATGCTCCGACTTTTCATGTGGTGAGTCTCGTGAAGTTGAGTTTCAATTATCTGGAAGATTCACGTAAAAGGAATTAATCAGCAAAATTAGAAGTCGCATAATTGATTTCGCCATCATGAAACAGAAACATTTTAAAATGAATCTGGCCCATTTAGCAAATTTTGATGAGCCTGTTTTCAAAAAATTTGAGGATGATGAAGATTTGCTTAATAATGTTTTCATCACAAAATGATGGTTGACGGGATAAGCATAGTTATTTTTAAAGTTGCAAATATGTAAACATATTGAAACACCAATTTCTCAGGGAAAAAAGAAATGAAAAAGTTCAAACTTTCAAATCTATGTAAGTAGTCGAAAACTTCGAAAGAACGGAAGCTAGAAAAGACTCGGCTCATGGTCATAAAAGTACAAATGAGTAGAAAAAGAAGGAAAGAAGCAGAGAATAGGAAAATTTGAAAAAGTAAAGCATTTTTAGATTAAAATTCGGATTGAACTTAATTACGATCTCAATCGCTTGACTATATTTGTCGAATCAGCCCAAAGAAAACTCAGCTCTTATCCATGGTGATAGAAACAGATTTAAAAAAAACTTTATATGTTTTGAACAACATCTAGTGTGCTGAAAACCATCAAGTTTTCAAAAAAATAATGCTCATGATTTTTGAGTGGGTTCCTCAAATTATTTTTATACTGTTAGACTTCATCAAAGTTTAAGGAATTGCTTTCCTAATGATCCTTAAAAAATACGTTTTTTGAGATTGTAGAGACAGTGGTATGAATAACATGCCATAATGCCTAATTTCATCTACAAGATGTCTGTAATCTTCAATATGACACAAGTCGTACCACTAAAATCACAAAATTTCCAAAATTTTTTATGTAAAACCCGAAACTGTAAGTTTGAAACAAAAGTCTCCGTGTCAATGACTCGCCAAAATAGACTCGGAAATTTTTCGGGTATTCTTCTGACTCTAATTGCTACCATGTTTTATTTTGTCAACAAAAATGTCGAGGCAACAAAATTTCAAAACTATGAAGTTACTGAAACGGAGGATGCTAGAAAATAATAATAATAGGTTTCAGAAATTATAAACCTGTCCTGAAAATTTCAGTTTATTAATACGAAGAAGCGAAAAATTGCCATTTCAAAAAATCATTTTCAGTAGCGCGAAAAACACGAAGCAGCTTTAAAAAAAGTAAAAATAAAGATCGACTTAACAAATCAACTTTTTCCACTTTCCCATTTTGAAAAGTTCATGTACCGGAAGTAATCGAAATTATATTATGAACATTCTCAGTGGTAATTTATAAAAAATTATGGAATAAGGTCCCGAAACTACTTAACCTTGGGCTCAACAGAAATACATAAATGCCGAACAAAAAAAACTTAGCTTATTCCTTTTTCCATGTTTTTTTGTGATTCATTGTTAACCCTCTGTATAAAATTTATTTGATAACTATTTGAAACAGCTAAAATTTCCGTTTTCAAAGTATCTGGAAAAAACTTTTTCGAGTAAAGGCACGAATTTCGAATTATAATTTTCGTTCGTCGTTTCGAAAATAAGTTTGAACCCGAGAAAATAAGTTATGGGAACTATGGAAAAAATTTTCGAAGATAGCAATGAAACCCCTAAATAGTTTGATTCTGAGTTGAGTAAAAAGTAATAATAACAATGCTGGATTATCGATTTTATCATTTTTCTATTAGACTGTCCGTGATTAGAATCGATCCAAAATTATGACGAAAGAAGTATGTGAGATTTATTTCTCGATTTTTGAAGAATTGCCAAAATGGAAATTTTAAAAAATAATTTTTAATATTCACCTGTGAAAATTTATTACTGATAATTATACCAGAGTCTGTCTTTTGCTGATTAGGCAACTCGATATGAACCACTATAAAAGGACTACTTGAAACAGGTGAAAGTTAGATTTCTCACCGATACACTACCTGGATAATTGGTTTTTCATTCCACTTCTATCAGTTATTGTCCACTACATTTTTCTGAAAATACGATCGTCGTTATTATCAGATAAAATCCTAGCAATCTTGACAAGATTAGTCAGAAGAAAATCTCTCAATCTTATCCATGGTGGTAGAAACAGGTGGAAATTATTCATCTTGAAAACAATTAGCATGCTGAAAATCATCAAGATTCAAACAACTGTATAACTAAAACTCAAAGTAAGTGGGTGGGCTAGTAAAAATGAGACGAAGAACAGTCGGCTCCTCAACTGTTATTCGAGGTTATCAACCAAAAAACTTCCTCACTAATGGCACTAAAAAATCTTTTCAGAAATAATTTTTATGTAATAGCTATTTTCACAAGCTAATTCGTCCTAAAAAGAAGGAAACGGTAAACACAGTATGCCGAAATGCTAAACAGATTTAATTACTGGCATCGTAAACTTTCACAACATTATTCTGCAGATCCGGAACTGTAAATTGATAAAAAGAGTTTCCATGTGGCCTAGCCAAAACAAGAACGGGGAATTTTTCGATTACTATTTCTATTTTCAGTGATATTAAGGGAATATTGCAAATTCAAATGTTGAGAAAACAAAATTCCAAAAATAGGAAGTTACAGAAACAGATGATGCTAGAAAGTAACTATCACAATCGATTGGTTTTGAATTCTTCCTTGAATGCTTTAGTACTTGATAAAGCAGAAAAATATTGAAAAAAATGACACTTTAAAATCCTCTTGCGAAAAGCCCGAACCAGATTGATAGAAGAATATAGAAGAATTTATCTAACGACTTTTCCATGAACGATAACGAATTCCTTCTTGACACCTCAAAAAGTTCATGTAACGGGAGTATTTGAAACTAGTTTCCAAACCATAACAGTGGTGAAACACATCAATCCAAGATGTAATGCAGTTATTTTTGATCAAATAATATAGGAACTACTTGGAACAGGGAGTAACTGAGTAATCTAACAAGTTTCTAAATAATTTTTTGCTCTCGATGTTTGAGGTTATCCAAAGTCAACTACAAAGTTACTTACAAAAAAAAAAGAGAATGAGTCTAAAATAAGATTCAATGCTCAAGTTCTAGAAAGTAGTCTTCTGGAACCGTTCTTAAAGTTCGAGCAGTAAAATTTACAGAAAGGAATTCCACATTCCCAATAATCACTCATTCTTGCCACAATAGAAGCAAACTAGCTGAAACAGAAATTCACAAAAACATTTCTGTTTTCAATGTTACATATGAAGGAATTAAGAAAAACTATTGTCAATGTTCCATTCAAAGTCTAGTACATTTGTTGCAATATCCATAAAACCTTTTAAAATTCACATGGAACACCCACAATGATGTCAATAAATAACTTCCAACTGTGAAAATGAATGACTGAATTGAAATAGATATCCTGTTTTCATTTCAATTTTACATGTTGTTATTTGTTCAGATGAACACGGAACTCACTTGTTGTTCGGAAAAAATAACGAAACGAAGGAAAATTTGAAGCAAGGTCAAGTTTCAAAACAGAGACTTATTTATCATTTTCAAAAATAGACATGCCGAAACTGAGAAAATAATGAAGTCAAACTAATAGAAATCAGTTTTAAAAGAACTCGTAGCGTCTTTGCCCGCTTTTTTTTTGAAAAAAAATCTTCATGTTCTCCGAAATTGGGATCAAAGACAGCAAAAATGGACGACGTACCATCTTTGGAAAAGTTTTAAAAATAATACTGGAAAGTTGAAACAGAAATTAAATTTAACAAAACTATGTTTCAAAAAAATCCGTTTTTTATCCCTTCACTTTGTTATTAAGATTGGAAGAAATGTGTGAAATTTAAACAAAATCGATGCCTCACTGAGACTAGAATTTTGGTAGATCATTCTTTGAAGAAGACACATTGAAACGGTAACAATGCTGGAATAAAACTGCCACTGATAATCAGTTTCAATCAACTGTTGATTGAAAACTCACTGACAAAAAATAGTGAGAAATTAAACAACATGAGGATTGAAACTCTGGAAACTGGGGAGTTGATTTTAGACAATATATCGAAACAGTGAAAAATTCAACGAAGAATGAAAATCAATAATAACCGTTATAGATTTCTGAATGGGGGCTGACCAGGCTTTGAACTTATCGAGTTTGCTGAATTATCATTCTATGAATACCAGTCACTCCTTCTGGAAATGTTGAGACCGGCAGAATGTAAGACCTAAGCTATTCGATGATGCTAACTTGACCGATGGTTTATTATAAACTGAATATACTTCATTTTATGTTAGTTTAGGTCTGATATGGTGATCGTGAAACTTTTTTTCGTGGAAACTGTAAAAACACTATGTAGAATAAAACGAACTTTGATAACCAGTTTCAATGAGGTTATAGCAATCATAGAAAATTTGCAATATTAGTTGAGAAATAGTCTTTTTGACACCACATATTGTTCTTTAATTAAAGCTTAGAAATGTATGTTTTTTTGATGAATAGAGAATAACGAATTCGTAGAATTTTTTAAATCTGCTTTCCATAAGCTCTAAATGCACATTATTTATGGAAACGTTGAAACCAAAATCAGTCTCTTTCGAACATTATGTTTTAAATAACAGTTACTAAAATACTTCCCAACAAAAAAAACAACTCGTATGGTCGTTGCCCATCATTTTTGCGTTAAAAAAACAATTCTGATGTTCTCGGAAATTGGGATCAAAAACAACGTTCATTGTTAATTTTTTTTTAGAAAATTATGGTTTAAGAGGCTAAAAGAAACCATTTTCGGAAAAGTTTTCCACACAAAATCTAGGGTTTGAAACAGAAATTAAAATTAAAAAACTTTCAAAAACGAAATTAGTTGCTTCATTTTAGCCACCACGTTATTATAATTGAAAGAGGTCTCACATGATAATAACTGTTTGAATCAGAGAAAAAATGTCACACGAGCAGAATTCTACAAGACATGGTCATTGAACACAAAACAAAAATAGATCGAGTTATTGATATCAGGCGTAGTACATTTTGATTTGAACAGTTGCGCAAAAGTACACGGATCGGAAAAAAAACTATGGAAATACCTATTGCAAAGCAGTAGAAAAAACTCCGAATTGCTTAGTTCCATTGACTTTAAAAGAAAAACGATTTTTAATTGCCCGATACTACCACTATACCGCAAAGAAACTGTATAGACTTCACTTAATTTCAGATGTATTGATTTTTCTTGAATATCATCAACTATCATGAAGATGGTGAAAACGAAAATAACTTCCTCCTATTCATCAACCTATCTCACTATGAGTCTCAAATTATCGACAGCGCAATTTTAATCGGGAGAGCACCACATCACAAAATGAAAACGGACAAGAAAATGAGACTCTCGTAAGACCATGAAAGGGAAAACAGAAACAATGCAATTCGCAAAATGTTTAACAGAATAACTATGAAAAACCTCTAAAAGGAAGAGGTGGAAGTCCTTGGTCTATCCCGTCAGCCCTGCATTAAAGGTGCACTAAGTTTGTTAATATTGTAATATAGCGGAGGCTTATAAATCCCCAAGTTTTATTATATTCTGCCGCACTAGAGTATGTAACTACGGCGATTGTCGCTTCAAATGATATAGGCTTTTGAAACTGATTTTCCTTGAAACTCAATTAATCGAAGTAATTGTACAAACTAGTAAAAAGAAATATATTTTTTTACTGATCCAATGATAGGATACATTAATATCTTATCTGGGACCATCATTACGAGAGCGATAGCGTCTTTGATGCTCACAAATCGAATAAACTGAAAATCTTGGAAAAAATATAATCGCTCAACAATTTGTGCGGGTCATTGATAATTATTTGAGGAAATGTTGAAAACGGAAACAGCTTTCATTAATCAGTTGTTTCAACACTCACCTATTTTTGTTATCATTGAAAAACGGAGAAAAATTTTCAAAACGTTCACAAAAAAATGCTAAAACTTTATCATTCTCAGACGTGCTCTAATCAAAAAAAGTTATAACACAAGAGAAAGTTTTTCACAGTTTCACTGTATTGTTAGAATTGAAGAATTCAATTTCACTTTGCTAAGAAGTACATATCTATTTTGATCTGTTTGAAATGGAGTATGTCGCCAGCCTGTTTTCGGCTCCACCCCTTCAATCTCCACCCACTATAGACTCCGCCCATTTTTGACGTTGTGCTCTCAAGGCCTCGCCCACTACAAAAATTTCTGAACGAAATAACAAAAACGCGGTTTCGCTGAAGTAAGAATAATAGAGTTGATAGATCCTTGATGTTGGAGAAATGAAAGTGTATGCTTCGTAATTGAAATTTTGAGCTTAACTAGGCAAACTAGAAGTCTATCCGAGTCAGTTTGATGAAAGATAGAAACAATTTGTTCTACTGATTCAATGATAGGATGCATTAATGCATGCATCTGAGCTAAGACGCGGTTTCCAACTACTGAACGATTGTCTCAAAAAATTATTTTTTGTTTGCATTAAGAAACATAAAATATTTTTCCAAATTCTCACAAAAAAGTAGGAAAGTTCTCAAAGGGCCTCTTTTCACAGTTTCACTGTTGTATTAGAATTAAAAACTGGATTTTACGTTGGTAAGATGAACGCTTGACGAACTTGCTGAGCTTTATTAAAAGTCCCTCCCGGTTTTGGCTCCGCCTACTTTGGACTTCGCTCATTTATCTTTCAACGCATTCTAACCCTGCAAGCTTTTAGTCACAAAAAGAAGAAGTGAAAAAAAAACTATTTCACGACCAAAGTGAATTTGTGAAAAGCATTAATGACAAGTTTGTTCATGTGTGATTTGTTCTTCCTAACATTCAACCGAAAACCAAACGTTAAGCTCCACTCAATTGAACCCATGCCTTTGCTAAGTCCCTCTCATCAACAAAAGCGATATAAGTTTTGCCAGTTTCGCTAATGGGATAAGTATGGCAAAGTTGGTTTGATTCAATTTCGATCCACAATTTTCACAAAATTGTTAACCATGGATTTGAAACAATGAGAATTTCGAGATAAGCGCTGACCATTCTGAGCTGCCTCTATTAATCAGAATAATCCTACCTGACCGCCCACTTCACTTTCCACTCCTTCGAGCTCCACAATTTTTTAAAAATCAGAGAAAAAAAAACAGTTCCACGACCAAAGTGAATTTGTGAGAATCATTAATGACATGTTGGTTATTATGTAAATCGGCCAACTTCAGTTTTCAGTTATTTCTTTCGGAATAAAACGTGAAGCTCCGCCCATTTTGAGCCACGCCCTTTTTAAGTTCGGCTCATCAGCACTAAGCCTATGAAATTTGTCAGTTTCGCTAATGAGGTTAGTACGATCGAACTTGATTTAATTTTGATACAACACGGTCAAAAAATTCAAACCCTAAGTAAAAAAACGGGAATTTTGAGATTAGCTGAGTTCCATCTAGCCTAGCTCCTAAATATGTGACAGTTACTGATCATATAATTAGAAAAATTGGCTTTTACTTTTGAAAATTAAATATAACGGGAAAGTTTTTTCTATCAGTTTTCGATTTTTGAATTTTTTAGAAGTTTTTCCATGTAATGGCAAATTGCTCAGATAATTTGTGTTGAAAATGGAATGAAATATTTTTAGAGTAAAAAAATAAACTTTTCAAAACCGAAAAGTTTCAAAAAAACAAGGCAAAAAAGTTCAAACCTTCAAAGTTAAGTAGTCGAAAACTTTGGAAAGAACGGAAGCTGAAAGAAGGGACTCGGCTCCTGGTCATAAAAGTAGAAATGAGTAGAAAAGAAGAAGGGAAAGAGAAGAGGTCAACCCTTCAAACAAACTTGACAGCTGCTCCCGGAGCACACCCCTTCTCTTTTTCGATGATGTTGACGTCATCAGAGAAGATACGGGGCAGGAGAAGACGTTTTGGAGATTCTGAAAATTTGTGAAATTGAATGTGAATGACACCAAAATATCGATAAAAGTAAAGATTTTGGAAAAATTGAAAAGCATGAAAAAAAGGGAAAATTTATGAGACAAAAAATGAATAAGAAGAGAAGAGAAAATAAAGATTGAGCAAAGGAACAGACAAAAAGAGAAAAAACAATGGTCCGGGAAACGATTATAAAGTGTAATCTGGAAGGAAATGTGCTCTATTAGCAAAATGTGGATTTTTTTTCCGATAGAGATCGCGAGGTAGAACAGTATCATATAATCGGTATCTTGAAGAACCTAAGAAAACTTCATGAATCAGTAGATTTTTGAATTTTTTAGAGGATTCAAAGAAAAGGAACATTTTAGAGATCAAGTGAATCACTTTCTATTTTTTCACTATGTAGCTCGGTTGCGGAACGCTCATACAGAAACAGAAACCTTGAAACATTCAAAAGTTTTAGAAATGGACTAAATCTCAACGCCAGTCTATTAAATTAACTTGACCTGCCAAAAAATAGAAATTTGAGAGAAAAAGTGTGGATAAGCAGGAAAGAAGTGGAAATGCAGATTGAGCAGTGAAACAGAAAAAGGTCAGAAAAAAGAAAATGAGAAAGGGAAACAACAACAAAGAGTAATTTGGAAGGAAATGCAATAGATGGAAGTATTTTTTATTTGAAAGGAATATCGAATTCCGTGGTGTAATATCAGATTATTTGGAACCTTCATGTTTAAGCATTGAGAAACCGAAAACTTTAAAAATAATTATCAGCAATTGCGCTCTATCGAAATAAGCCTGAAAGCTTTTGCATTTTTTTAATAAGACGTGCAAATACTTTCAATTTTAAATTAGAAATCACAACATTATAAAACAATTTCCCACATACAATAGTAGATAACATACAAGCTCTAATGATAAAAATTATCTATGCAATCAGAGAAACAAATATAAGCGATACAGTGGATTATCACGAATCAGTGAAAAAATTGTTGTACATCAAAATACAAAAACTCTGTGAAAATGTGAAAAAAATATTTTGACCAGTTCTGAATCAGCTAAATAAAACTGTTTAGGTGTTTACGGTCTTGGGTGACACTTATTAATCGGGTTAGAATATTCACAAAAACTCGGAAAATATTACGAAAAAGCTCAAAATATGAAGAAAATACACATGAAACTTGTTTTCACCGCAATTTTATGATGTGAGTTCATGAACAAGAAATCATTCAGAAGTAAAAACATGCACAAAATAAAATCGAAGAGATTGGAAATGATTGTAGAACAAAAAAGTGGATAAGAAATGACGGGAGTGAAAATAAAGAGTGAGCAACAAAAAAGAGTTGCCTGAATACTTCGGCATGTGGATATTCCGGCGAACGAATACAACTGAATACCAAAAAAAACTTTGAATGAACACTATGAAGCTATTTTTTGAATCAGTTAAAAACAGAGCGCTATATTGATTATAATTCATGAAGAATTTTTAGAAAACTTAGGAAAAATAGTCTACTGAAACGTTCGAATCTAACAAACCTAATCGACCCATGGAGCAGAAAAAACAATTCTTAAACCAAAATATAAAAACTACAAGAAACTGTGGAAAACGAAACATATCTTAGCTCGGTGTTTGCAACTGACAAAGAACCCCGTTTTAGTCGGTCCATGTATTTCCGGTATCACTTGAAGTTTCAGTAGTTTGAGCCCATTCTACAAAAAAAAAACTGGAAAAATTACGTGAACATTGTTTTTATGCATTTTTTTAATGTGAAATTTATCTCAAAAGAAGCGATAGGTACCAATGCAATAAAAAGCGGCGTTTAGAGTGAAGCAATGGAATATAGAAAATTGGAAACATTAAATAAAAATTATATTTTAGTAACTTTTGCAAGTTTATGGTACTGGAATCCCTTCTTGAATTACGTTGTTTAGACAGATCATGGAATGACAGCTCACTGAAACTGCAGAATATTGCGAAATGATAATTAATAGAATTTTGCACTGTTCCGTTAGCAAATCAAAAATCGAAAATCATCAATTTTATCATTATTTTAGTTTCTGATGATAATTGAGTGAAACGGAAAAGAAAATGCGCTCTATTACCAATAGGTTTTTTTTTGTAAACGTACAATGAGGAAGACCTAGCAATACTTGAGAGCTGGCATCCTTTTAAATCAACAAGTGAAAGCCGAAAAGTTTTTTAACAAGTTGAAGGCAACTGTGCTCTATCGAAAAAAATCAGAATTTTTCCGAATGTGCCTAGTTGACATTTCAATATTGATTCTACAAAAATAACCAAATTAACCTTATGAAACAGTAAATTTTTGAACCGATTGAAAACATACGCTCTCTTTTGATAATAATGATCTTTGTGTAAAAAAAACAAATTCAACCGATATATTTCGACGTCAGAAATAGTGCAACATCTTTCGATAAATAAATAAAAACTACAAGAAACTGTAAAAACTTGATTAACGTTCATTCCAAGATTTGGAACTGGGAAACATCGCTGTTTCAGTCGATCCAGGTGATTGTGATCTTGCTTGAAATGTCACTGCATTGATGACGAGTCAATAATTTTACATATGATGCACGTGACTGATGCACGTAAAGACATTTGGGAACTGGAAAGAATAACTGAAAAGCTACTTTTTTTCTAACTTTTATCTGCTTTTGAAATACTTTTCAGTTCCAATTCTAATGACAAATAGAAAGGGATCTCAGTGTTTTGAATTTCACAATCTTCAAGATGAATGGAAACATTGAATATTGTTGTATTTCACAATATTTTGAAGTTCCCTCAAAAACCAGAATTATTGAAATAATCCCAGAATATGAAACGTTTCTGAAACTGGAAAAGTTTCATAAAAATTAGTCCCTGATATTTTTGAAAATATGTCGAACGCTACAGTTCGTCTAGTGGTATTTAGGTGACTCTGAGAAGATTATTGGAAGAATTAAAATTTTTTATCACCGGTTTCTTCGATATCTTAACAACCAAAAATCATTAGCAAAAGAGATTGGATATGATTGAACACATGAAAAAATATTTGACAAAAAAAGCAAGATGAATTTAGAAAGTGGTGTGAAAATTGTGTTGAACCATTAACAGACAGGAAATAACTCATAAACCTTCAAAACTAAACTAGACTTTCTGGAAAAGGATAGGAAGGAATTTTGCATTTACCATCATATTGACCGATCCGTACTACAATCATTGTTTCGAAAGTTTTACATAATTCAACAAGTTCTAGGAACAAGAAAATGATCATAAGTGATCTCGGAATACCCATCAAATTATTATTGCTATTTTGTTCGGTTTTATGATTAGCAATGATCCCTAAATTTTATCTTGACCGATGAAAAAGAAATCAGATTGTTTTGAATGTTAAAATTTTCGGAATAATTGGATACATCTAATTTTGTTGAGTGGTTATTTTCTACAAGGTTTTAGAAGGAAACGCCTACTTTTTACTCTTTATCCAATGGTATAATTCAACGAACTTGAGCAATAGGAAACTTTTGAAAATGACAAAAGTTCCATGAAAATCAGTTACTGGCAGTTTTGAGAATGGGCCAAAAGCTAATTGGGAAATGAAGAACGGTCTGATCTTGATTCGCAAAAGAGATAAAACAATTAGGAAAAGCAAACTATCATTAATACGAGAAAAAACAAATCCGGAAACCGGTGTGAAACTTATTATTTTAACTACCCATACCATAATTAAAAGATACAAACTTCAAAACATAAATCGACTTTCTGAAAAAGAATAATATTTTCTGTATTTATCAGCATGATAAGCAAACCGGACTAAAAACATGGTAAGCAAAATGGTTTCAAAAGTTTTACATAATTTAACAAATTTTGGAAACAGGAATCACCACTTATTCCAACATTCAAAAACGTATCTACCTTTTTAGGAACCGTCTCATGTTTTCATCGGTTGAGATTTTACATGTCCAGCTATCTGTTGTGAATGCTTCTCATTCACAATTCGACTCTGGGTTTTACAAACAAACTGAGCAGGTTCTCAAAGCACCGCCAGTCAGACTGAGCAATACGTGAACAAAAGGTGACGAGCAGAACCGTTTCCCCTTTTTCCCGGGGCCGGGTGTGTTGTGAACGTTTCACATTCACAATTCGTTTATAGCCTTATCACTAGTATTAGCTCAATTATACATAATATTAATCAGTTACAGTAACCAGGTAAGTTATCGGTTGAAGGCGCATGGACTCGCAAGGATTGGTCTCGCAGCGAAGGTGTTCGCGGCTATCGGATGGGCGACGAGGATGGAGGAGGACGCGTGCGTTTCAGTCGTTGTTTGGTGACGCCAGGGCATGCCGTCACCAACATCTTCCTGTCATAACTAACCTTTTATTATTTTGTTCATGTTCACTCACATACTTTATTTCTCTTTTGTCAGAGGTTTTTAACGCCCTTCTTCGGAAGAAGCTTTTCCTCTCTAATAAATTAAATATTCACTTCGCATTTAGTCCTAATACATCGCTTATCTCACACACTTTAGTATTCTCAAGCTGTATTCCTTATACGCTTGTGAAATTGGTGCATCTCCCTCCTTTTACGAACCAACGAGCCGCCAGCAGAGCCGTTTAAGTCAAAAGTCAGCGGAAGAGCATTCTCACTCGTAGCCAGTTTAGCCCCATTTTTTTCTTCTTTTTTAGGCCAATTTATTGTTTGTTCACCTTCCTTTCTTCACTCTTTTTATGTATTTCATCAATTTTATCACTTTTATCACACTCCGCCGTGAAAAAACACGCGGAAACCCAAGAAATCCGGAGAAAATCCGCCCAAATTCGCGCATCCCGTAAATCGACACCACGATCGGGGCGAGACCCAACAACTCGGCACAGCGCCCACCCTTTGAAAAATTTTCGAAATTAATTCTTTTTTCGACTATTTCGCGTCGATTTCAATACCTTTTCAACGTTTCTCTTTCGTTTTAACGTCAAAAATCGTTTCTCCGGTAGACATTCATGCGCGTTTAACACAAAACACCACCGAAAACCCTTCTTTATAGCCAATTGAATGGGTAAAAAGCGTTTTGGCCTAAAAAATTGCATCATGAATAGCGAAAGAACGTTTGAAGCGCAAAATGTCTCCTGTTATCACCCCTTAAATATTTCAATAACCACTGAACCCACCGTATCGCATAACTTCCTCGTCAGATATCGTTTTTTTTACACGTCAAGTCACTTCGTAAAGACAAACATGTTTCGTGTTACAGATCTTCGAAGGTCAGACAGCAAAAACGACGTGCACCGATCAAAAGGAACAAACCGAACCGTAAGTATTTCCTTGTAAAAGAGAAAATATGAGCGAAGTAAATCCTTTGACGCCGCCGAAGGCATGGCCAAATTTTTTCGGGATTTAGACCGACCAATATTACCCATGCATCAAAATAGTTCTTTGTAGGCCACGTGTAGAGCCAAGTGGAAGGCTATCGATAGCCAGCCGCCTCAGACGACCCCGAGCCACGAAGTTTCCTCGCCCGACAAGTAACGTCATCGACGAAGCCGTCACCTCAGAAGATGGACACGTCAAGGACAATTGGAGGAGAGAAGCCGCCTCTTCTAGAGCGGTAAGCTTTTCCCTTTGAAATAATTTCATAAGATAACGCAAGTAGTTAACTGAAAAAAGTCCTAGTGACACACCGCAGAGATGCTACGGTCCGCCGAAGGCTCTCTTCAAATTTCGAAATAGCATTTGGCTAATGACTATTCGAATTGAAAAATAGTAAGAAATCATGACTATATTAGACCAAGACACAAACATCAGTAAAGACCATCGATCTACTGATAACAATAATTCCTCAGGAGCGACCAAAAGTCCACTGATAACCAAGACCCTTCCTAGTAACATCCATCTCGCATCTAACGCCACCAGAATGGCCGTTGTTAGCGTGACATGTTACGAAAGCTTAATGTAAACAAACGTAACATAGCATTGCCAAGGCAAGCATGTTAACTTATGCTAATAAACATGCGTAAACATATATCCTTATTAAGATTCAAGTAACTATGAGAAGGTTAGCAAACCCGCGCCTCCAGAAATACAACAAGCTTTCTCAAATAGAAATCAAGGAAAGGCAATGATCCCTTATACAGTTAATAATTCCAGAACACTGGTCAACCAGTCGTCAACGATGGAAAATCCGCCGTCGAAGACGCAACAACGTCAGGCATTCGTCGTGACGGTCAACAGCCGCAAGAAGTGAGAAGTACCAGCCCGACTACAACACTAAAAGTGTCGATGAGCACTTATAAATATTCCCAATGTATAATTACCCGTTGTATTTATTGTTGTTTAGTTAAAGTCCCCTTGTTGTTTCCCCCACCACCCAAGACAATACCCATGTCAACACTATCACTTGTTCAAGACCCTTTATTATTTTGAATAATAAAGAAAAACAAAGTTGAATATTCAGTCAACATGTCTTATTCGCATACAATCACAGAATCAAATAACATCTTATTCTGCAAGAGAAGAAAAGTGACGAACAGAAGGAACGAACCGCCTACAATTTGGACTATTCATTAGGCCAAAGATTCGTCTCTCACTACTCACCTTTTCCTTTCCTTCTTTTAAACCTCGTTCCTCATTGGAGTCCCTAAAATAAAGAGCCGTAAGGCAAAACAGAAAGATCACTACGTCGGTCAATAGACAACCAACATCTAGTCTAGACTTATTGAATCATAGAGACAGCAGCCGAAGGGGAGTAGCTAACCCTGAAAGCAGTTTACAGCTCTATTAGTAAATGACTCTCTGCACATCAAGAGAGAGACGTACAAGCCTACACATTGTTGTGAATGTGACGGTAACTCATTTTAAAAGATTCCACCTATTCGAAGCCGCTCTGCCGGTGAACCCTATTCGAAGCCGCTCTGCCGGTGAACCCTATTCGAAGCCGCTCTGCCGGTGAAACCCCATTCGAAGCCGCTCTGCCGGTGAAACCCAATTCGAAGCCGCTCTGCCGGTGACCCTTATTCGAAGCCGCTATGCCGGTGAACCCCAATTCGAAGCCGCTCTGCCGGTGACCCCAATTCGAAGCCGCTTGCCGGTGTCTTTTGCCCCAGAACGTTATGAGTGCGCACCTCATAGCGGGCAGTAGTGTACCCTTAAGGTCTTATATTCTTCTACCTATCTTAGGCTTCTTGTTAAGGCCCTTAAGGTCTCTTTGTCTCTCTATCTATCGTAATTTTTGTAGAGCTCCAAAGGAAGCCACGTCTACAAGATACGGTGAACTCAACATCACGACGTACCGCTCCCAAGGCACGCCCGACACCGGATCCGTAGCCTCCAACAGCGTCGACCAGCATCAATCTGGACAGGTCAACGCGGACTTGATTGGCAGCACCGCCGCCGAATTACAGTCCATCCTCTCAGTATCTTCTTTTGCTAGTTCCCCTTCTGTTTATGTTTCCTCCCCAGTCCCAGTGTCTTCTTATCAGCCAGTCAGCCACACCGGCAACCAGATCGGTCAAAGGCAAATGACAGCTAGTAGTATTCCCCCTGTTTCGTCTTTCACTAAACCTCTACATGTTTCTTCTGTTATTCACCCTCAGGACCAACCAGTCCATAATACCAATCAGTACAACTACAGCAGTCAAGCCTATAAGGTTCCGACGGCGTCTTTGTTCACCACACAAGCCACAAGTGGCTCAAACTATACAGGCAACGGTATCAATATGAACCGTGAGAACCTCCTCCAATACCCAATAAACCAAAACAGAATGCCCACGAAGCTAGTAAATCCACCCAGCTCAGCGGCTCAATGTCGAGCAGACTGGGAACAATCTCAACAGACCCGACAAACTCGGAAAGAACAATTTGACACTCAGCAGTTCTTGAACAAGCAGAGTAAACGCCAGAAAGAAACACTCCGCAGTATTCAGGAGTGCGGATACCTTGAACACAACCAAAACCAAATCCGCCGGCAATACCTTCCGCACGTTCCGAAGGAAGAATATTGTGAATTCTGCCACGGAGAACACCACCTGTATGAATGTCCCAAACCGGAAGAGGATGTCAGACGACATTGTATCAGACAAAACAGATGCTATCTGTGCAGATCTGACAAACACACAGTGCAAGAATGTCAACTACCTCGACTGGAGCAAACAGAAATGCTTCACACAGGACAGCCTCATACATTAGAACCGAGACACTCCGCTCCATTGCCATGTATGACAAGGAACGGACCGCGTCAAGAGTACCGAGATCACTCGTATATCGAACAGCCACGAGCCACACAGTCCAATAGCTCGGATATCTCGGCCATACAAGCCATACATAATGACTTCCGAGAGATTCTGAGAGAGAATATGGGCAACATGAAAACCACATTCGAACTCATGGAGTCATTCAGTGGCAAGCGAGAAGACTACATACGGTTCACTGCGTCTTTTAAAGAGCTTGTTCTTGACTCAGACAAGATACCCTGGACCACCAAAAGACAAATGCTCAACAGGAAGCTGGACGGAAAAGTCTCCTTTGCAGTATCCAGCAGCAAAGATCCAGAGAAAGCAGTAAGACAAACTCTGAAAAATCTGGACTACTACTTCAGAGGAGGATCGTCAGAAGAAACTCTCGTCCGTGAGAAGCTGGACGGCCTATCCTTCCTGGGTAAAACCCCTGAAGAAATGTCAAAAGCTCTGATAGAAGCATCAGTACTGTTGGCACAGCTCCGAGAACTCGGATCAATCGTAGATGAACATGCTGTCTACAAGTTCATTGGAAAGTTCCCTCTTACTATCCAAAGAAAAGCACTAGTCCTGTACAAAAGACCAGGCTCCTGCAAACATGAAGACGTCATAGCGGTGGCTAAAACAGTCAACGAAATTGATCAGAGCATGAAATCGGCGACACAATTAGCCCAAGGAACTGTAAAAGCATTCAGGTTCCGACAAAATGGCATATATGACCCGGAAGAGGAATAAACCCTCTCAGGCCAGACAATCATATAAGCTTTTCCACAAAATAGTAAATGTCCCTGTAGTACAATTTAAGTTTTATAGTATTCTAGTTTCACTATCTTTAAGACTTCTCTTTCAGAAGAATCTTATGTTTTCTCTCCAGTTTAGTACCCCTCCCTAGCCTAGTCTATTACCGCCTTCTCTCCCTACAATACTCCACATTGATCTCCGGCAAACTACAAGTCCCGGTTGAATCACTATGCTAAGAATCCATACAAAACTCAAGACCTTCAATTACCAGACACACGAATGTCATCAACACCAGAAGGCAGTCTGTTAACTCTTTGAACCCCTTCACAGAAGGCGCAAAGAACCAGACTCCCCCTGCCCCCGGGAGTGTTGTGAATGCTTCTCATTCACAATTCGACTCTGGGTTTTACAAACAAACTGAGCAGGTTCTCAAAGCACCGCCAGTCAGACTGAGCAATACGTGAACAAAAGGTGACGAGCAGAACCGTTTCCCCTTTTTCCCGGGGCCGGGTGTGTTGTGAACGTTTCACATTCACAATTCGTTTATAGCCTTATCACTAGTATTAGCTCAATTATACATAATATTAATCAGTTACAGTAACCAGGTAAGTTATCGGTTGAAGGCGCATGGACTCGCAAGGATTGGTCTCGCAGCGAAGGTGTTCGCGGCTATCGGATGGGCGACGAGGATGGAGGAGGACGCGTGCGTTTCAGTCGTTGTTTGGTGACGCCAGGGCATGCCGTCACCAACATCTTCCTGTCATAACTAACCTTTTATTATTTTGTTCATGTTCACTCACATACTTTATTTCTCTTTTGTCAGAGGTTTTTAACGCCCTTCTTCGGAAGAAGCTTTTCCTCTCTAATAAATTAAATATTCACTTCGCATTTAGTCCTAATACATCGCTTATCTCACACACTTTAGTATTCTCAAGCTGTATTCCTTATACGCTTGTGAAACTATCCTTATTCTACCGTTCTAGTCATTAATAAAAAAGAAGAACTATGGAAAGCAGGTGAAACTGGAAAAAAATTACATGAAGTTCAAACTTTTTTCAGTTTCGAAAACATAGGAAGCATTCATCGAAAAATGAAAACTCATTCATTCGTTAAGAGTTAAACTAAAAAAAACTGTTCGATTCACATTTCTAGGATACTTCCGGATATGTCTAACATCGCCGATTTGTGTTTCAAAGCTGGTGTAAGTAGTGAGAATTTGTTTTTCAACAGTGTTGATTGATTATTCGTGGCATGAAAAAAAAATCAGAAGAGAAGAAAGAGTATTCGAGGAATCAGAAAAAAAACGAGGCGTACTCTTCCAATACGGTGCTAATCAAAACATTTTATAACAGTTTTTGAGATACTTTCTAATATTCAAAAATAAGCTAGAGCAAAACTTGAATGATTGTGCACATCAGAGTTGTACGGAATTTCGGATTCCGGATTCCGAATTCCGTATTCCGGGGTTTTTTCCATTCCGTATTCCGTTTTCCGAATTCCGAAAAATGAAACTTCATTCCGTTACAACTCAAACTATTCAAGTCAAGAAAAATAGCAGAATTATAGAGAATATTCGAGCGATATTCCGGTATTCAATGCTTTTAGCATGAAATGGCTCCGAAAATGCACTGAAAAACAGAGCCAAACTACTTTTCGAGCTCAATCGCTGTTTTGAGCTTTGAATCTGGCAAAGCCAATCATTCCGAATTCCGAATTCCGTATTCCGGGGAAAAAGAGTTTATTCCGAATTCCGGATTCCGGATTCCGTAGTTTCGAAGCTTATTCCGGATTCCGGATTCCGAATTCCGGAATCGAGAATATCCATTCCGTACAACTCTGGTGCACATCTATTTTTCAAATATCTTCTGAAGTCCCAGAAACGGTAAACATTTGATTATGTTACTCGCATAACGAGATTACGTTTCTCCCATTATGAAGACCGACTTACAATACAGTAACCAATACCATGAAATTTTTTTCTAGAAACGGACAGGATCTCAACGCCAGTCTTTTACAAAGCTGAACAATAGGACATCTACTTGCAAAAAAACTGTAGATAAAATGCAAATTTCGACCAGAATAAGAAATGGGTAATAGTTGAACAATTTGAGCAACTAACAAAATAAAGTTTTTGAAACTCGAATTTTTTTTCAGTTTTTGAAAATGTACACCAAAACTGTTTTGAGAAAAGTTTTGACAAGTCGAGCTACGAATACGATAATGAAACTGGTATTGAAGGCACGCAAATGAATCACTCTCTTCTAGACAATCGAAAAAATTGAATATTTTCCAACACGTTTTGTAGATCAACTATTGAGAAAGCTTGCTTTTTGGAAACGTTTCGAACAAGTCAGAATAGTATCAGTCGATTTCTGTTCAAAAAAATTAATTTTGTTTACAAGACAGCTGTAATGACTATTGATCGAATTGGCAATAAAGCGGTTTCACCTAGATATCGAAAAATTATGATAGAAATGAGGAGCAATGAGCAATGACACATTAGATAATAAAAACTCTGTCACACCGGCATGCCGCTTTATTGTTAGAAGTATTTATCGGTGCTATTTTATTAGAGGTGCTGTTCTATTAGGGGTACCGGTTTAATTTGGTTCCCAATTTTAAATTTTGGAGGATTGTTCACACCGAATACAGCTCTTAAAAATGTAGTTCATTGAAACTGCGTAGATCAATAATTTTCGCAATATCAACTCAGAAAATTACTGAAGGAAACCGTTATAATTTTCGAATTTGAAATTCCTCAACAACTAGACAAGGCTTATGTAATGTTCAAAACTCGATCCGTATGAGAAGCTGAAATGGGAGAAGGTACCTTTCCGAAACTTGTGGAATTACAGAAACAGAGAAATGAGAAAAACATCAAAACTCAAAAACTTTTTGTTTCAAGAAATTTGTAAGATTTTTGTTTTCGACTGTACTTGTCAGTAATTGAGCTAACCCCGGTAACTCGAAACTTATAAATCATAATAAACAGGCATAAATTTTACTTCAGCTTGTTATAAGGATGTAGGATTTTGCTAAGTTTTGATAAATTAGTGCGACTGTTCAGCAAATTCTAGGGACGAATGAATTACCGAATGACATGTACAACTGATAAAATAAACATTTTGAAATAGTTTTCTTTTTCTAGATCGATGAAATTTTTCAAATTTCGATGGAATTTCAAAAAATTTAGGAGCACTTAAATATGACAAAATTTCTTTTAGATAGTTTTTACATATTTTCGCCTCGCTGAAGAAAATTGAACATTTTTTGATACTTATGTAAACGGTAAAACTGGAACTAAAAATAGAAATTGTTTTTGTAAATTACTAACTAATTATAGATCTCATAGAATAGTCAGTGTCCTCAATTTCAAACTGCTATTTGAAATTAATAATAAAGTAACTGTTCCGAGAAGGTGTCAGGAATAGAGTTAGTTCACCGTAAGTTTGATAGCAAACAAATGAAACATTTATGTTTGGGTCGCATTTTCTCATTGATATCAATCAAATCACTAGGAATAATTCAGAGTACTCAGAATCCAACAATCTTCAAGAAATCCTTCAATGACAGCTACACATTTTTTTGATTCTTTTTTTCTGATCAGATATCCACTGAATGAGCAAGATGATATTTCTTACAGATTTATGTGAAGTTTCAGAAACATCACAGTAACCTAACTATTTTCAGAGAACTGATCAATTGTCTTTGGCATATCAGTTATGATGATTACTAATTGTAACTGTAATGTTTGAATAGCGGTTTCACACATGTAGCAAATTATTAGCTTTTTTCAATAAGATGCTGTGTGAATCGAATCGAGTTGTAGCATGTTTTTCTGAACAGTGTTCAGTAATGCAAGAAACAATCAAATAGCTAAATCGTTCTAACCCCCACAAAGTGTATTTGGTAAAAATTCATGAAGCACAAAAATACCACAAATTGGAGCGTTTACCGATGACATTTGATTCAATCGAAAACTTCAAACATTTGGAAGCAGAAGAAAAAAAGAATATAATCTGAAGAGCAGTATGAAACTCGGCTTGAGTGATTAGCGACTGAAAATGATCATACACACACACACTGGACCAAGTTGATTTTGGAAACTTGTCTGGTCTGTTTGAAACAGAGTGATAGTTTCGAATTTATCATAGGCAGAAAAGGCTGTCAAAGTTAACCGCGGTCGATTTTTTATTGGGACCCCTTGCCATGGAATGTTGCGGCGGCTTTTCGGCTCTGGTAGACAATCTAAGAAGAAGGGTTCCTAATAAAAAAAATCAGAGCTTTAGCTTTTTTCCGCAGCTGACTTATAGCCAGGCAGCCAAGGCCGCGGCCGGCCGTGCGACAGCCTTGCCGGCAGATGACAATTTGCGAATAGAAGAGAACAAATTGATTAGAGCATCCAAGATAGTTTAGTCAGCAAAAACCCCGTTTTTGAAAGCGATTTTTTTATTATAGATGTTTTTCAAAGCAATACTATCTGAAAAGCCATCGTATCGTGAGGGGCGAATCGAAACGATTCAGTTATTTTCATCAATTCTGGATACTTCCAGAAATCATGCTTTTCCAAAGAAGCTATAGAATAGTTTAATTTTGTGCAAGTACTGGATAAATAATCCAACGAAGTCAAACAAGACCGAAGTTTTTCAAAGTTTCTAAACATTTGCTGCGTATATCAGGTACCGTATATCAGGTATATCAGGTACTGCGTATATCAGGTATCGTATATCAGGTACGATATATCAGGTATATCAGGTAGGACCTTTCAAAAGTTTGTTAATTTTCCGAAACAGGACATCGATGTAAAATAATTCTCTGAGATTTTGAAAACTTTCTACATACCATTCTTGACCCAACAACGCTCTCAAACTCATCCGAAATTATAAATCAGTCGTTTTCAACTTATCAATAATATTTACTAATTGGTACTGTAATATTTGAATGACAGTTTCAAAAAGTTCTGAAGTAACTATTGTTTTTTTTTTTGCGATATTCACAGTTTTGTGTACAGTTTTGTGTATGTGTTGTTTCGCAAGAAAAAAGTATACTTTCTTCAAATATCTAAAATTTTCAGAAGTGTGTAAACGCCAGTAATTATTTTTCAAAACAAACTGTTTCAAGTAACTCTTGACTTTCTCAACACAACAGTGAAAATTGATCGTACGAATTTCTACGATAAATCATTGGACCGACCAGGATCATATCAGATTCCTAATTACATAGTTTGAAAAAGGTTTCAGAGCTTCCAATTCAAATTGTAAAACTAGTGTAAGTAGAAAAGACCAGGTAATGTTGAGAATATTATTCGATTCAGTGAATCATGAACCTTTCCAACCAGAAACCGTTAAAATTGGATTTATTATCAATTGTTACTTTTTTCTAATAGCAGCGATATTTAAAGTGGAATAACTGTTGAAGTTTAGTCTCAAAACATTAAATAAATACTCGCAAACAGTAAAAAAAATCGATAGAAATTTGTAGAGCAGTTGTAAACTCAGTTTACAACTGCTCTACAAATCTTTACTAAACTGGGATTGAATGATTATCGACAAAAAATAATCAAACACTCATATTGGACTAAAATGAATTGGGAAACTTGTCAAGTACAATAACAAGTCTGATCGATTTTTCATAATGTTCCATGATTTATCAGTTCAAAGAAACAAAGAAAATTATCAGGACTGATTTCCAATTTTCGGTAAAGAAATTATCGATGTTTCGGTGGATTGAAGGTGCCTAGTGGAATTGGCGCTCTTATGAATTTCTAGGGCCCGTTTTTTCAAATTTTCAGAACCACTTGGATATTGAATTGAATAGTTTGTTAACTTCTAAACTTTCTGAGGTACTTGAAACATACTTGAAAACCATCATTTTCTCAAAGCTTCTGTTAATACAAAATCAAAAAAAGTGCTCTTCATAAAGCTTCAATAATCTGTAAAAACTCCTTCCGCTTTTAAATTTTCCCTGTTTTTTCAACAATGAAAATTGTCGCAAAAAATTCCATTCGATGATAAAAACGATGTTTTATTACGAAGATTTTTAATTCCATCGAACATTTGAAAATTTCCATAAGCAGTAAAGATGTGATGAAATCATAAAGAAATGTGAAATTTCAAAAACGCTCGAAACAGTTTAGTACTTTTTAATGATACATAACAATTGTGCAATATTATTCATGATTTTTTACGGGTTCCCAATCTGTTTTGTAATCTAACGATTAATTAAAAGGCTGGACAAGGCCGAATAATTTCAAAGTTTCTGAACATTTACTGTGTATACATATCGTGGACCGATCTAAAAGCTAGACTTTTCAGAACATTGTAAAGTTTCAGAAACAGGATAATAATATGACAAATTCATCCCAAATTATGAATTAGTCGTTTTCAGCTTATCAATTCGGTTGATAATTTGTACCGTGACACTTGAATGACGGTTTCACGAAATTCTGAAGTAACTATTGGTTTTTTTGTGTTATTCATTCGGAAATTTTTAGAGAAGTAAAAGTGTTGTTCATCGATCTATGAAGCGAACTGTTTCAAGGTGTTCTCAACTTTCTTAATATATCGAAAAAAAAACAATTACTATTCAGTTTCGAAAAGTAGTAAAAGTTAATCAGAAAAATGAAGCTATGTTTTCCATTTGGGTCGACCGGAACTAGCTGATTCGTTAGCTTCAATGAAAAACTTGAGAATATTCGGAAACAGAAAAAAAACGATAGTTTTCTGAATTGCAGTGTAAAACTTGGCTTGAAGGATAGAAACTAACAAAAAGAGAAGACTGGACAATAATTTTTTTTTTGAAGATAATTTGGGAAGGTTATCTAAACTATTTGAAACGGAACACGAGTTTTGAATTTGCTGTTCCCAGTACAATGCTTTGATCAATTTTTGATTGTTTTCTTTTATTTATCAGTTCCAGGAAACAGAGAAAATATTAGAACTGATATCCAGTTTTGGATCAAAATGTAGATTTCAGATATTTTACTGAATTGAAGCTGCCTAGTTGAATTGAAGTTGATTTTGAAATTCGAGACGTTTTTCTCAAAATTCTGTTTGAAATAATGGGTATATCTTATTAAATGTTCAGTTGAAAGTTTCTAGACTTCTGACAATGTGAGCATCCAGAAACTGTCTTTAAAATTTTTTAAATCATTCAAAAGTTTTACATATCTCTCAAAACATCTGTTTAACCTTTTTATTCATTAATGGGCTTTGGCTGAAAACAGTTGCCTGAATTCCAGGTCATTCGACTCAAAACCAAATAATTATGCGCAAGGAGAAGGACAGAACCAGTACTGCAATTTGTTACAAATTCAGTTTCAGAAACATAGTAAAAGCTCATCAGAAAATACATGAAAGATTGTTTTCCTATTGTTCTTAGTCTTCCTTATACTATCTGATTTATAATTTCAGATACCCTGAAAAAAAAATTTTGAAATCTTCCGATTGAATTTGTAAATCTAAAAGTAATGATGGAAAAACTGCTTGATTTAGTGAGGCTATTTAAAAATTAGCTGACTGGGTCTATTCTTTCTCTTTCCAAACCATAGTTCAAAAAGGGATGAACTGGATTTGGCATTAAATTTAGCACCAAATTGTTCTCAGTGGCAGGAGTAATGGACGAAGAACCACCGAAAATGCTAGTTTCAATGGAAAACTTTAAATTATAGGGAAACAGGAGAAAAAGGCACTGACGGACCATCAAACTGGACTAAATTATTTGGAATCATCTAACCTGTTTGAAAAAAGAACAAGAGTTTTCAATCTCATTGAAATGTAAAGGGCAGTTGACTTGAATTTTAATTGAATAGCAAAACCACCAAAAAAGTAGATTACTCAAAACTTTTGGAAACAGATAAAAAGCGATCGGAATAAAAACGGCAGTATCAAACTCGGGATGAAAGATTATCAACTGAAGATGTGCAGTTAATACTAGGCAAAGATGTAAAGAATGTTATTCAAACTGTTTGAAACGGAATGATAGCTTTTAACTTACCTTTGGCAAAAATTTCAGATAACAATGTTTAGCAAATTTTTATAGTCTTCCATGATTTATCAAGTCCAGGAAACAGAAAAACCATCAGTACTGATAACCGATTTTCAATTGAAAACTGGAATTTTTTGGGGTAACTAGTTTTTGGGGTAACTATGTATGTTGAAATTCTGGATTTTTTTCAAAATTTTTTTCCAAAGGGATTTGTTCACCCATTGAATATTCAATCGTAAAGCCCAAAAGTTCTGAATAACCCAAAACCGGTTTCAAATTCTTCAAATTTTTCAAAGTTTCTACTCAGTTTCAAAAACATGGTAAAACTTAATCAAAAAATGAAATTTAGTGATGTTTTTTTCATTTTTGTTAATGCCGAATCGAAGCATTGAGCGACTGATCAATTTTTTAACTTCTAGACCTTCTCAAGTTCCAGAAACCGTTTCAGAATTTTTCAAATATTTCAAAATTTCTATAACAAAACAAAATCTCGTTTCTTTATAAGGCTTCAAAAATCTGTTGAAACTCCTTCCGCTTCCAAAATTTCCCCCAATTTTTTTTGTTTTTGAAGGCTCAAAATTATCTATTCAAGCGAAAAAAAAATTTCCCCAAAAAATGCATTCCTTTCCTTCTCAAAAAGCTCATTTTAAAAGATCAGAACTAAAAAAAACAAGAAAAAAGGACCGAAAAACAAGTTGAAAGTACAAAGTTAATGAGCCGTAAAAATAAGAAAGGGGAACTTTTTTTCAAAAAAAAAAAAATAAGACAATTTTTTTTTTTCAAAAATGGGAAAAACTTGAAAAAAAAACTAAAAATGAAAAAAAAACTACTAGTAAGAGAGGAAAAAAGAAGTTTCGGAGTGTATAAATAATTTAAACATTGCTCAGAAAAAGCGGAAAAGATGGATGAGAAGAAAAAAAAAGGAAAAGGAGCATGATGATGAGGCTAGTTTTTACTCGATTAAGTCCTTCTTATATCTTTTCAAAGAGGGGGGAGGGGAGACTTAATTTTTGAATTGAGGAAATAAAAATGATGTGACGAACTAGGAAGAATTTTGACTGAAGAATCTGAAGAATTTTTTTTTGTTTCAGGTGGTTCAGATGAGTTCGTGCCCGCGAAATCGATGTTCCTTTGAAGTTTTTTTAGAAACCCTAAGAATTTATTTTATTGAACGTTGAATCATTTTTGTGAAAATAATTAAGAAATTTTAGTTTTACATTCCTAGTGGAATTATATCGAAAAGTTCTGAAATTTCGGTTCAAATTTTTATTTGTTTCCCCGGTGCCAAGTACTTTCCATAGATTTTACGTTAAAATAACGCTGATATATTTGAAAATTACCGTGAAACCCAAATTTCTGGAAGTATAACTAAAAAGGAGGCACTACTGAATGAGCAGTCGATCATTACTTCACAATAATCGAAAACCGTAAATTGATTTCGTAAATTGGAAAAATATTGAGAGTCTCCTGCACTTTCCACTCGGTTTTATCCCTTTTTAAGAGATTTTCTTGAGGGACTTAATTTTCGAATTGAGGAAGTAAAAGAGATGTAACAAGTAAGAAGAATTTACATAGACTGAAAAATCAGGTTTTTTTCCGAATTTTTTTGCTGTTTCAGATGGTTAAGATAAGCTTCTGCCCCCAAAATCGATGTTTAACTGAATTTGTTCATAATTCTAAAATCTATTCACTTTTACGTTGAACCATTTTTGATAAAACAGCAAAGAAAATTTAATTTTTGAGTTCCAGTGTATTTATTTCGGAAAGTTCTGAATTTTTTTGCAAAATGTGAGAAATTCCCATTATATGTAATTTTTGAGCTGGAAAACTAAAAATAGCAGAGTTTTGTGTAACAAATAGGAATACTGAAAAACTGAATTTTTCAAAACTTTTTTGTGGTTTCAGGTAATTCAGATAACTTCATGCCCTGAAGTTTAGTATTCAAATGGTAAAACGGTCAGAGCACTATTAATCAGTCTATCAGTACTAATCAACTTTTATGTCTTTTTAAGCGTTTTTTACGGAGGGACGTAATTTTCGAATTGAAAAGTAAAAGTGATTTAACAAACTCGGAAGCATTGAAAATGGAAAAATGGATTTCTTTCAGATTTTTTTTGTGGTTTCAGGGGAATTAGATATGTTTATGTCCACATAATCGAAGTTTCTCTGGATTTTCTCATTCTAATGCATCATTCACTGAACTATTATTGTGAAATCCAATGAAATTATATCAAAAAGATCTCAATTTTTTAAACAAAAAGTGAGACATTTACAGTTTTTGGTAATTTTCGAATTGAAAAACGAAAAATAGCAGAATGTTGTGTAACAAATAGGAAGACTGAAAAACTGGATTTTGCAAGTTTTTTTTTGGTTTCAATTGATCCAGGTAAGCTTGTATTGTAGTATGATGACAATGCGTTTTCCACAGAATTGTGATACATATATAACAATTGATATAACAATTAGGAAAGGTTTGGATACAAGAACTTGGGTTTATGAAAAATTGTTTGGTTTCAGGTGATTCAGGAAAATTTGTGCCCCTAATGATCGGTGTTCCAGATGATGTAGCATATGGATTTCACATTTCTACTTATCAATAATCCAAAACCGTAAATTGATTATGTGAATCAGACAAAAAAATCAGTCTCGAATTAAATTTGGGGTATTGTAGATTTACTTCCGGTTTTATGTTTTCCGGGAGCCTAATTCACGAATTGAGGAATTGACAGGAACGTAACGAATAGGAAGAAATTAGACGGAAAAATTTGGATTTTTGAAAATTTTCTTTCGGTTTCAGGTGGTTTGGATAATTTTGTGCCCTAATGGTTAGTATTCCGAGCAATCTTTTCTTTTGTATTGATAATCAATAATCAAATTCTATCACTAATACCAAAAGATAATACCAAGAGAAAATATGTTCCGAATGAAAAAATTTTGGAAGAAAGAAACTAAAAAAACGTCAAAGTTCAACATTTTGGTTTTTTTTTGTTTTGAATGAATTTTCAGTTCAAATAATTTTGATATCAGATAAAAGCTTTCAATTTCTTCTTGAGAATTCTACTCCAGCACTAATAATTTATCACTACATTTAGACGGAAACATTTAGACTGAAATATCTGGATTTTCCGAAATTTTTTCATGTTTTCAGATGGTTCAGAAAAGCTTGTGCTCACAAAATCGATATTTTCGATTTTTTTTCAAAATATGAAAAAAATTACTTTGAACGTTGAACCAAGAATCTATCAATATTTGTTAAGAAATCCAAAACCGTAAATTGATTATGTGAATCGGGCAAAACATTTTAGGGTCCCATATATTTTCCTCTCGGTTTTATCACTTTTTGAGAGATTTTCATTGAGGAACGTAATTTTCAAACGGAGGAAGTGACAGGGCTACAAAAAGGGGAATTCGCAGGCTGAAAATCCGGATTTTCGAAAAATTTTTCATGGTTTCAGGTAATTCAGAAAAGTTTGTGCTCACATAATCGATGTTTCACTCATTTTTTGCAACAGTCTAATCAACCATTTTTGTGAAAATAGCGAAGGAACTTAGCTTTGAGCTACAGTCGACTTATATCAAAATTTTTTATAATTTCGTCCATGACGTGCAAATCGTTTAATATTTTTCTGTCTCAAAGTGTTTTTATAGCTTCTTCGCTTCAAATGAACACTGGTGCGCTGTAGGCGGTTCGAAAAATCAAGGATTTCTGGAGCTGAAATTTTAAAGAAGCACACAGATCTCTTTTTTTTTTTTATATTTTTTCATTTTCAGGCTGTTTTCATAGGTTGGAATGCAAAAATACAGTGTTTCTGCGGAATTCCCATTATAAATGCATGACAAAATGAATTAATATTTCACAAAGTTTCATCAGAAAAGTGCTCAATTCGGGAGATTTTTGTGTATTTTTTACAGACAGTTTTCATTAACTTCTATGTATATTATTCGATCAATTCGTTAGGAAAACTCAAGTTTTGCTTTTTTTTAATTCTGAAATTTCAGCAGAACATGGAAAAATTCTCGCAACTTTCAATGTTTCAAGAGCATTTCAATGAGACGAGACTCCTGAAAACAGAGATCCAGTTGTGAATTTGCCGGAAAATTAGAAAAAAAAACATTTTTCAAAACTTTCTGAGAAAATTGATTTTCAGAACTTCTTAGAAACAAAAAAATCATTTTCGGTTTCATTCACTTTTCATATAACTTGCATTCACTAGAAATCTATTTTTCAACCGAATTTTTCATCCAAAATACGAAAGTTTGGGAATTACCCCGAGAAATGGGGTTTTGTGAATTTTTTTGCTGTTTTATATCATTTTCATAAAATCACACTTTATTTGAAAACTAATTTCTTCCTTTTTTCTTCATCTACAAAAATCTTTCCTCCAAAAAAAAACCCGCTAGAAAAAGTGTCAAAATGTCTATAATTGCTCTGTGCGGCGGCGCTGGGGTTGTGTCTTGAAGGAGCAAAGAACCGGAAGCTTAACCCCATGAGAATGATCAGAAATCTTTGAAAGGAAGCATACTGCAAGAACAAAGGATTATGAGGAGAAAAGAGGGAGAAAAGAGCAAGGGTCTTAGGTTGGGAACTAATTAGTTGAAGGGAAAATCCCAATTAAAATGGAAGAAAATTAATTGGAATGAGGCTCTTGGAAAGATTTAGAAAAGCTCCTACACTTTACTTTTTGCGATTTTTGGTTGAGCAAAAAAAGAAAAAAGAATTTGCAAGGGTTGGGGTTCGAACCAGGGACCAATTTGGCAATAAAGTACCGCGTTAGCCACTAGGCCACGCGGGGGAGCAGAACAAATAGGGGCAGAGGGCTGTGATAACGCCGCCGGAAACAAAAAGAAAGGGGGAGGGGGGTCAAACGAAATATCGGGAAAATTTTGGAAGAAAAAAATTATGAACAAAAAAAATTCCAAAAAAAAGAACCAGAAAAATCAAAAATCACACAATTCCTTCGCCACCTCATAAATAATCTTTTCTCCTAATCCCTTCCCTCAGGCCTCCCCCCACCCCAATCCTCCCATCTTATTGATCTCGAATCCATCTTCATCATCACAGAAAAAAAAATGATGGAATTTTTCTTTTTTTTCCTCCAAAAAAAAAAGAAGAATTATATATTTATGGAGAACAAGTTCGAGCACACTTCCTCTCTAGTTGAACTCTCCGCCTTTTTTTCTCTTTTTTTACTCCTAAAGCCCATCGTTTATGGAAGATTTGGAATCAGAAGACGTGAGGAAATTCTCTGGAGGCTACAACAAAAAAGAACGAAAATAAAAGCGTCGGTTGGTTTCGTTTCTTCTGATATAATTACTGGTGTGTTGTCTGATATCTTTTTCATGGGTGGATACTCGTGTGTGTGTGACTACTGATGTAGAATAAACAGGAAGTCTAGTATTCTTGATCTTTTACTTCTTTTACTTGTGGGAGTATTATTTCCGCATGTTCTTTAATTTTTTTTGTTGGAGAAGAATGTAGGCGGGTTTTTTGAAATTTTCTTAGTTTTGAACTGAAAATATGAGATTGGTAACAGAGTTGTACGAAATGAATTTTTTCGAACCCGGAAATGGGAATCCGGAATTGAAAGCTGAAAAAAGCGATTGAGTTCGAAAAGTAGTTTGGCTCCATTTTTCAGTACATTTCAGGAACAATTTCATGCTAGGCGCATTGAAAACCGGAGTATCGCTCAATAATTCTCCATAATTCTTCTATTTTTTTTTTGACTTGAAAATTTTGAGTTGTAACGGAATGAAACTTTGCGGAATCCGGAATCCGGAATGAAATCCAATTTTTCGGAATCCGGAATTCGGAACACGGAATTCGGATTTCCGTAAAACTCTGATTGGTAACCTTGACACAAATCTTCAATTTTATACATCCTTTTAGACATCCTAATGTAAACCGCGAACTGCTACAAGAAATTCAGAGAAATAAATATAAACCGATGGAAACAGTCAGTTTTAAACCTTCATGTTTGAAGTCAAATAGAAGCTTTAGCAACCCGTAGCTAAACAATCCACTGACGGAATTTCGGAGTCTCGTTGCAAAAAAGTTATCATAACACCACGGACAAGACAATTCCAATGATAAGACTTCAATGATAAGGGAATATTGCTTGGGCTTAAAATTTTATGAAAAAACTGTAAAATGTCAAATGGGGCCGTTCTTATTTTTTCGAATTCTGTTTTTAAAGAATCCAGTTTCAAATTCTCACTATCATAAAAAATTAATGAAGGTTTCCTAATCATCATGGCGGATTTTTGATAATTTTGAAAAGAAAGATGAGAAGAACTTGATTTCGCTGGCAAAAAAGAAAATCTGTTACATGAAGTTCAGAAAAAAAATTAAAAACTGAAGTGATTGATGAACTTGGCCCACGGTTTTCGAAAAACTCGGGTCACAAGCGGCTAAATCATGTACCCGCGGAATTTCGGAGTGTCGTTGTAACGATGCAAATGTTACTCCAACTCTCATAACTAATGACAATGACGATCAGTTTTCACTGTAGACTTTCGAATTGGGCTGCTTCGAACTGAGCAACAAAAGCAATTGAAAATTTGTAGGAGAAAAAAAGCTTCAGTTTCAAATATCTGCCAAAATAAAATAGAGCGTTTGGAATTTGTTCGCAAGTAACGAAAATGTTTTCTGCGCTACCCATAATCATAACTTTGAACGAATCAGAACAGATCCTTACATATATTGCCGAAAATGTAATACTTTTTCTATGTGAACATTTGGAAACGGCATCTTCGAATGAAGAAAATATCCGTTTCAGATACCTGCTAAAATTATAAAATTTGGTCATTTGTCATTATAGCGTTATTACATTGATTTCAGATGTAAAAATTTTTTTCACAAAGTATTTTCTCAGTCCTAGAGCGTTCTAGAAATTCGAATTTCCGGCCGTAACCAGAGGTGCTGAGGTCTGGGCATTTTCTATGTTTCAACGGTAAGATCTTCCCGACAGTATTTCGCCTTCACCACTCATCTTAGAATTGTAACGAGATTATCTTCTAAAATGAAAACTACAAAAAAATGGTCCGTTTCAAGATCTCGTAAAAACCGATGGCTTGATTTTTGGGCATTCTGCCCATGCCCAAAAGGAAGTGCTCCACTAATAATTTGCTTTTAGAATAAAAAGTGTTCTACAAGAGACTAACGAGAATTAAAATCAGGGTGATTCAATTAATAGAAAATAAAGGCTGCGGATGTTTTGATTGGCTGCCGAAACTGGAATATTTTTTTAAATGTGGACAGTTGGAAATAGCATTATTAAATGAAAAAAATTTCTGTTTCAGATTTTTGTGAAAATAAGAAAGTCTAAGTATTTGTCAGTCTCTCCTGGCATTTGCGTTGAAAAAATAAATTTGAAAAGACTAATTTTTTCAGGTCCCACATATCGCTCTGAAAATTCGAATTCCCTCCGGACCGGAGGGGCTGAGCTCTGAAGAATCTAGACATAATAAAATATGTTTCATTTCCTATCTTTCAACGGTGAGGTGTACCTGAAAATGGTTTTTTTTTGTACCACTATTTTCGAAACTGTATTAGAACTGTCTGCTGGAATGAAAATCATGTCGGAATGCTCCGATTCAAGGTCTCATGGAATTCGATGACTTGAGTTTTGGATATTCTCATAGTTGAAGGTTCTCCACTAGTAATTTGCTTTTAGAATGAAAAACGTTCTAAAAAATAAACGAACTGGCGCTATTTAAAACCAAACTATCAGGAATTTAACTAATAGAAAAGAAAGGTTGCAGATGTTTCAATTCAAAGCCAAAACCGTGATATTTTTCAATGTGGGCAGTTGGAAATTACATTTTTGAACAAATAAAACTTTCCGTGTCAGATTTTTGAGATAATGAAAAAAGTCTGAAAGTTCGTTAGTTTTTTTTTCGCTTTTAAGCTAAAAAAAATAAACTTGACTAAACTAATTTTTCCAGACTCCCATATACCGTTCTAGAAATTTGAATTCCCGCGTGACCAGAGTTATTCAGCTCAAAAGAGCCTAGACATAACAAAACATGTTTCATTTCCTATTTTTCAACGGTAATGTGATTCCGAAAATGTTTTTCTTTCTGTAAACATAAAAGTCAAAATTAATTTTGGACAGTTGTTCTGAAATGGAAATAATGTTGATCCGTTTCTAGATCTTGTGAAAACTTATGACTTAAGTATTGGGTATTTACAAGGTATATTAATCGTTAATAATTTAAAGTTCTGCTATAAAACTTTTTGCAAAAAATACAGAGTTGGTGGGATTTACACTTCGTTTTTTTGGGGAATTCAAATGCCAGCCCAGTTCAAGATAATTAATTTACCAACTTTTCGGATTCCGAAGAATTCGGTGTGTCATTGCAACAATTCAAATGCGAGTCCAAATAAATATGTCGAGGGTTAGTTAAAATAAAATCAAAAGACGCCTATTAACGGCGAGGAAAGATTCTACAGCTTAATCTATTGCTTAAGCTGTAGAATTTTTTTCGGTTTAGGCAGTCCAGCAGTTGAAAATTCAAAATATAAAAGTACAGGTTTCAGTGTTTCGTCAAATTGATATTGAGTTAGTCTCTTCTGTTTCTGGGTTGACTTTCGGATTTGACTTCAAATAAAAAAGCTTCATTAAAAAAAAATATTTTGAATCCCCTTCGAAAATTGAGGGCCTGGTCTCTATACGAACCTCTAGAGGGTAGACACTCAAAAAAAAGGAAATCTGATTCACTCTAAAGGTTTGAACGGCCAGGTTTTTCCAAAAATGCTTGTTCAAATGACGGCTGCAAAACTAAAATTTAACGGAGATCATGTCAAGATCTTGTCGAAACCAATGCCTCGAAGAATAATACATGAAGAGTATTCAGTGATTATGCAATTAACTAAACTGTAATATTTTTTCAAAGTGGAAGTAACTTTCTTGAATATTTAAATTTACTTTCCGTTGCAGATTTCCGTGAAAATAAAAAAATTTTATTGATTGTCAATTCTGTTTGAACTGTAGTCTGATAGTGATACAATGAAATTCAAACCTTTTTTGGTTCCCTCTCTATAATGCTTTGAGTTCCTAACGGAATACAAACACGGACCTGAACTCTATCCCAAACTGACTCTAGAGATACATAGAAATAAAGAGTAAATCGGTTTCATTTTCAAAGTTTGAACGGTTGAGACTTTTAAAAAATTGTTTTTTTCAAATGTGCCCATTCTTTTAAGTCAAAAATTATGGAACAGATCCATTGTTCGGCTATCAGGTAATGTTCATGATAAAATGATGTGAACGTAATACTTCAGAATTTACATTTTTCGAGAACTCGATCGCGGATTTCCTAACCGAATTCTAAATGTTCGAATTCCCCGTCGGATTAAAGATGTCTTACCGTTTGTGAAGATTTCTCAGCTTTGGTAAAATAAAGATATCTTTTTCAATGTACAGACAGAAAAACGAGGACTTTCCGGATAGAATTATTTCTGCACCTTGTTGTGGATATAAACGAAAAGTTGGTGGCTTTAGCAATTCATATTTAGGACTCAGAGTAATTGCATGGGAAAATTGCGGGAAATTTTAATTCAACATTGAAACTGTAGCATTTTTTTAATGTGAATAGTTGCAAATGTTTGAATTTATAATTTGATAGCTTGTCAGTTGCTGGTTTTCTGGGGCTTGAAAAAATGAAGTCTGCAAAATCAATCGTTTCATGTTCCTCTCGTCTAGCGTTCCAAATGTTTTGAATTTCAGAATCCAAACTTGGGCCTGAACTCTATACCAATTTTTATAGTCTAGAGTCTTTGAAAATTTCGGTTCCATTACCAAAGTTTGAACGGTTGGAACTCTTTAGAAATGCTCTTTTCAACATGGATTTAAAATTTTTGTTCAAAAGTTCAAGTCTCATCCGCTTTCGATTGTTCATGTATCGGATAATACTGATAAGACATAGTGATGTAACAGTAACATTTCAGAAACAAGATATTTTAAATAGCAGATTGCTTATTTTCCACCAGTTTGAATTATTTGAATTAATGCCGGATTATAGAGATATTATCGCGTCTGATAAATATCGAATCGTTCCGCTTTGTTGGAGTAAGGACATCTGTTTCAATGTCGAGACAGAAAAGCTAAAATTCTTTTATTGAAATTACTTGAGCCTTGTATGGATATAAACGAAAAAATTGAAACCGAAATTGACCCTAGTAACCACAAAATGTTAAATTCCTTCTGAATGCTCGAAAAAGCAGTAAAAACGTGATTTTTTGCACAAGTGTACTGACTTGATGGCCAAAATAATAGGCTTCCTTATTATTTTGGCCTGATATCGACACTGAAAAGTTTTGCCACAGTCATCGCATTCATATTATCTTTCCTAAAAATTCAGAAAACTCAAAAAAATTGAGAAACATAAATTTTTTTACTGAAAATTCAAATTACCGCCGGAACACAGTAATCAAAGAACCCCCCCCCCCCCCCCCCAGGTGATCCTCAAGTTTTTATGGTCCGGTGGCGCAGTGTGCGAGCGCGCGGCTGTCGTTCGCAACGCGAAGGTTCGAATTTGGCTGTGGCGAATCTCTTTCTTCTTGCCCAAAATGTGCGAACATCCTGACAAACCAACGGACATACGCCTCTGGCTTTTTATATATAAGAATGATGATGTAAAAAAAATTGTTCGAGACACGGGTATAGTTCATAAGACGCAGTGATGTAACAGTAAAAGTTCAGAACGAAATGTTTTTGAAAATACATTCAAAAATTCAAAATCACCGCCAGGTTTGTGAGGTTTTGCAAAATTTGATGATGGGCTAAACCATAACTTGACCATGAGAGTTATGGAGTCACATTGGTAGTTTAGTTGTAGATAGTAGTGTACCGTCTCGCGAGCATTGATGCTCGTCGAGCGCGAGAAATTTTGCGAGTCTTGCTTTCGTGTTCACGAGTCTCGTCTCGACTTGTCTCGCAAAAGATCGTTTTTGTCTTGTCTCGCAATTTCTCGTTCTCGCAATTTTCATCTCTCGGAATGCTCGCCGAGTACGTGAACTACAGTGTCTTACAGGCGAAAAAGGTTGAAAAAAATGGTCACGGAGTTATTTTATCAAAAGATATCCACGAAGAAATCCGATTTTTTTAAATGAGTAAATTTCGGCCAGAAAATAGTTCACGCGATCGACGAGCATTCCGAGAAATTGCGATCCTTTTGCGAGAAATGAAAATTGCGAGAAATTGCGAGAACGAGAAATTGCGAGACAAGACAAAAACGATCTTTTGCGAGAACGAGACAAGACGACCCCGAGGCGGGACGATTGTGAGACAAAACGAGTATTGCGAGAAAAGGCTCGCGAGACGGCACACTACTAGATAGCGCCAGTTCGTTTTTTTATTCTTCCAAATAAAAAAATCGCTCTCCAATAATGGAACTTCAAAATTTTGCAGAAAATAATCGTTTTTCCCTCGAACCGACGCGTGAAGAACGGAGCATGAACAAAGTTCTGAATACTTGCGAGACCCTCAAAGCTTAAAATATTCGGAAAAATTTTGATGTTTCAAATTCTAGTCAAGTTTTATTGATTGGAATTTCCTAATATTGGCTTGTAAATTCAAAACCGACACTGAAAAAATTTGAGACTGTCTTTCAAATCTACATTGGTTCAACTGAGTAATTGAGAAAATTCAATAATTTCGTGAAACATACACTTTTTATATTAAAAATTCGAATTACCGCCGGAACACACATCGCAAAAAAAAATGAGGAAACGCCCCAAAAAAAGTATGAAGCAAGAAAGTTTTTCAAATTTAACGGTACAGTTGTTGAAATTTAAAGTTCAAAAAAAGATGAATACACTTTCAGTGTCTCATCATTATTATACTTTTGGTGACTTGTCAATGTGTACAAGATTTGGGTTAGCGTTCAAAAATTTGCCACTAAAAATTGCTTTTCAAACCTGAATTAATCAATTAGTTCAAAAATTTCTATAACTTTGTAAAATATAAAATAAATTAACTGAAAACGGATATCTGTGAACAATTGATTGAATCACAAAGTTCAGAATATTCAAAAACATTATGAAACATAAAACATTTTTCACTGAAAATTCCAATTACCGCCAGAACACACATAGCCCCCAAAAATAAAGAAACCTCCCAAAACATCAGGTGCCAGACATCATCAAAATGATCACCTTCTTCTTCCTCACCCTCTCTAAATAAATTGAAAAACAAAAAGTGAAAAATAAAATGAAATACACCGCCATTTACTCTCTGGAGACGTTGAAGGCTTCTAAAAATAGAAGACGTGAGGAAAAAGAGAGAGAAAAAAGAAAAAAAGAAAAAAAGTGTTGAATCATAGAACAAGGCAATTAGATTATGGCTGCCGGAGGGAGGGACTTTGTCATAAGTAACCACAATTTTATTATAAAAATACATTTTGTTCAAGTTTCTGGAGCTCTTGATTGTGAAGGCTCTTCGTGAGCTTTTTCTGGAAGTTTCTTGGAGAAAAGGGGGCGGAGCTTAAGAAGTTATTTTTGGACGTTTTGTTCAAAAGATAAAGCCTTATTGTAAATCTCGGTAGGCAGAATTTGACGAAAATTCTTAGATTTGCGATTCTGATTTTTTAAGTTCTCACACGTCAACATGAAGAAAGTATCGGAGGAGAATATTGTGATAAAATTTGATAAATATCTGAAACATAAAAATTTTTTCACAAACTCCGCCCACTTTTACAAGATGGAGTTAATTGTGAAAACTCTTTGTGGAGTTTTTTCTGGAAGTTTCTTGGAGAAAAGTAGACCGAGCTTTGGGGAAAAGTTATTTTTGGGTGTTTTGTTCAAAAGATGAAGTCTTCTTGAAAATCTTGGTTGGCAGAATTCGGGGAAGATTCTTAGAGTTGTGATTCTGATTTTTGAAGTTCTGACAATTTCAAAATTTTCCAGAATGAAAAAACTAGAAACGTCGGAATACGATCCTTTTTGGTAATTGATTGAAACATGTAATGTGCCACAGGCTCCGCCCACTTTTGCAATTTTTGGCATGTAGTGCTCTGCACGATTATTCGAATATTCGAAAAAGGTCAACCTAGTCACATTAAAAAAAGGACTGAAATTTTCCGAACACGTTGAAACATGGATTTCTTTTTCAAAAATGAAGATTCAAATACTTTTTTCTGGAATAAACCAAGCTTCTTCCGTTCTCTATTAAAGTTTGAGCACATCAAAATAACATGTTTCGTATTATCCTTTTCATTTTTAGTTAAAACACGAACGTAAGTGAATTACTTGCAAATATAGCGGCACTTGTGAATTGAATGAAACTGTAAAGGAGCACTGGGTTCGGGTTTCTTAATTTCAAATTCTGACGTATTTGTTTATTCTGATTCTTTTCTTTCACTATGACTACACTCAAAAATCACGCGAAACGGTAGAAAACGTCGTTTAGAAAAAATGGCCTAAAATCCGACAAGTGTGCGCGCTTTTCTTCAAATTCCTAGGTCATAAACCTGTATGCGGCCATGCTTTCAAACGCCGTTTTTTTTCAACCGTTTAGAGTTATTTTTGAGTGTAGTTATGGTGAAAGAAAATAACCAGAAAAAAAAATAAATCGGAATTCGAAGAAAAAAAAACGAGAGAGTTCAGTCCTCCTTCAATTTTATTTTCAAGAAACAGTCATGCTCCGATTACTATTACAATTTTGGGAAGCCATAGTGCGATTTTCTTGTGAAATTAACTTCCTGTTTTTAACAGATAGAACTCCTGTCACATCGAAATAATACAATCGGAGTTATCAAATATGAAAACATTGAAACGTTCATTTAAATTTGAAAAAAAAAACCACAATTTCCGCTTGCTTTTGGGAACTCAAGAATGCCCATGTTACCAAGTTTTGCGTTTTATTCATTCAATTCACTTTTTTGAACCCAGAAAAGTGTAAAAACCAATGATGATTGACAATGTGAAACAAAATCAACAAACCACAAGAAGTTTTGTAGAAGAAAACGAAAGCAATAACGAAAGTATATTTTTCTCATTTTATTCATCGAATTCATGAATCCATATGATATATTGGCTGTTTTGATCGGCTCTGATGTTTGAAGGTGATTACAGGATTTCAGTACATCACCACTTTTTTCTCAACAAAAATGTAAATTGAAAACCAGCAAACCGAAAACAGAAATATAAATAAAAGAAAAGTACTTTCCGGATTAAAATCTACTTGTTCCTCATCGATATTCTGAACTCAAATTTTCTGTTTCGATCTGTTTTGATTTATTCAAGTTCTCTATGTTTTGCTATTAGGTTCCGCCTAACTAAAAGTTCTCATTTTAGTTCACCGGGCTGAACGATAAACTGATACATTTTGAGCTTTGAAGAATCAAATAAAGTTTCACGGAAAAAAGTGTTTCGTTCTATCATTATCAATTCTAAAAACACTGATCTCCTGTTTTCATTTTGTCTGATATTATAAGCCAGTCCTAGATGCCAATTAGAACACTGCGCAATCTGAAAATTATCCATAGTTTCGGGATATTTTTTTTTAAATGGAATTAACCGCAATTTCTTTTGATTTTCAATACGGAACTGTTGAAACACGATAAATCGGCTTTTTACTTTTAGAGCCGCTCTATAAATTGGATATTGTTCAAATAATATTTTTACGTCAATTCGTCGCAGTCCTGAAAGTGGCAACGAGTTCGGTTCATGAAGGTTTTGAAACAGAAGAAGGAACATTTGACAAAGATTCTTAGCGTTGTGAGTCTGATTCTTCCTTACCGAAAATTAAGAATGAAAAACGGAATCAAATTGTTGAACCGTTTGAAACTTGGATTTGATATTAAGACAAACAACCATGGACAGTAGGATCAAAGTTAGGAACATTGTGAAACATATATATTTTTTTCTCTCATTTTTGAAAATTGTGATGAGTATTTTGAATAAATTAAATCACTATTTTGGGTTTCCTGTAACATTTCAAAACCAAGACATTAAAAACGAGAAAAAAGACAGAGTAGAAAAGCTATTTGAAACAAAACTGACCGATAAGAGGAACATATTAGAGAATGAAAAAATATGTAAATAGTTGAAAACTATTTGAAACACAAAATATTATGGAGGCTCCATCTTCAATTTGAAGCACGTCGTGATCACAAGTTCCATGTCATTTCAAAGTGGAGACAGGAAGAAAATCAAAGTGCACATGAAAAGGAGAATGAAACTTATCAAACTATTGAAACATGAACATAATTTTGAAAAAGAACAGCTTCCGCTCATGTTGGGCATATCGTTTGATATGGCCGTGTTGATTTAGAAAAATTATTTTTTTATTATATAATTGGAGTATGGAATAAGGAGTTAAGATTAGGGATGTTGTGAAACTGGAATGTTCTTTTCACTCAAAGAAATCAGACTTCTCCCTATTGATGAATGTAGGGCGCCAGGGAAATGCTTTTCAAAACTACGTTGGCTGTAATCGAACCGAATCCTCATAAACGTAGCGATCAATTATGGAAACTTTGAAACTTTCATTTTAACTCGATATAGTGCAGTATAATTCTCTTGTTCACGGAACTTTGAGAATCCTATATTACCAATTTCTTCATTCATTACTGTACGCAAGGATGAGGGGATAATTTCGACTGAGTTTCTAGGGATAGTGGAGCATGAAAATAATTGTTTTTTTTTTGACATTGAGCCTACATTATTTGTTTTGATGATTTCCCTGTATGACAATTCTACGAGAAACAAAAACGACCTCTATTGTTTCATTTGTCAAGTTTATAAATCCGTAAAAATCGGTTTTTTTTCTGTTTTTATCACTTCTTTTGTTCCTATCTAGTTACGGGAAATCATTGTCTCCTGATGCTGCTGTCAATAAATTAGTTTTCGATTTTTTCTGTTTCTGAACATCTGTTTCTATACATCTGTTTTTGTCTGTTTCAATACGTTGTGATTCTCTACTGCGGCAAAGATACTGGATAATCAGTAAGCAAACGGAATACACCAAAAGAACAAGGTTTTTTCGATCTATGGTCTTTAGTCCTTAGTTTGCTTATGGAAGAATCTCAAGGTTGTACCGAAAGAACTGTTTTAGAACAGTCCTTCTAATATAAGAGTCCCAAGAGCGTTCGGGATTTTCCTAAAGTTCTTAAACATTTGAAAGCGATGACCGATATCATTTGGTGTGCGTTAATTGGATGCTCAATTAATTCCACCTACCTACTACATAGAGTGGCAAGTAACTAACGTTATTGCTATGTTGAATCAGTGAAAAGAGATAAACTTGCCTTTGTTTCCGCAATATCAACATTGATTGCTCATGAAAGTACATGAACACATTGAAACAGTAATTTTGTCTTGAAACTAATGACATGGACAATTATCAATGAAGATACAACTTCCAGAATAACTTATGTAAATTTCCCAAAATTTGTTTAGACAGGTTTTGCTGTTTACCACTTTCAATTAAAAAACTACAATTATAGCCGAAAATGTTTGTTAAATGAAGTCACAGAAAGTACAGTAATCTAGGAAGTTTTTCAATCTCAAAACCAAGATTACAACTAAATCAGCGGTGACTGATCATTCAGTTAATAAGTAAACAATTTGAAATAGAAACTTTATCCACAGTTTTACGAAAGCATCGATTTACAGGTTCCAACAGAGGTACCGTTAAACCTAAGTTAATAAAAGACGTTCAATGGAAGCACACCTGTAATAGAGTGACACGAAATATAGAAGGACTGGAAAACCAGGAAAACGGATCTCAAAAACTTTTTTTTCTTTATTTCTAACAACATTTAATCAGCTCATAAAAAAGTTGTAAAACTGCGAAACTTCGTTAACTGTTTCCGACACTTTTCATATCATTGAGCTTTGTTTTCGACTTTGATCAGTAAGTAACGTTCGATGATAAAGAAGAAAAAAACGGATGAAAGCTCTCAAAATAAAGTTTGGGAGTTTTGATGAAACACAAGTAATTGGGAACAAAAAAGCCCAGAGATAAAAGCTTATCAAAAAACAATTCCTACTTCCCACTAAATCCAAACGAATGATTTCTATCATATCAAAAATGTGAATCAGAAATACTTAACAGAAAACTCTCTTGACATGTGGATTCCCTTATTCGCTGTCCAGCAAGTATTTCCTGGATTCGAGGCAGCTAATCTCAAAAACTGATGAAATTCCGACTGTTTCACTATAATTGTTTCAGAACAGCAGAATTCCAAAAGACAGTCTTCGAGGCATTCCTGTTTCTTACAACTTTGTCAGCTACTAAAGTTTTATTCATATACGTCTCGAACAATGAAGAGTTAAAAATTGATACAATTTAGTTGGAATGTTGAAACCGAAAATCTAGAAAAAAACATCAGTTAGCTTCTTCGGTGCTCTATGAAATTACATTTTCCGAATGTGAGAGCCAAAAATTCTTTTTGGAATGAACCCCCTTGAAGATTAAGCAATTTTGTGGCAAAAACTTTGGGATATTATTGTTTCATATTAATATGGGTGTGTAAAAGTCAAAGTTTCAATGAGCAACTGAAATAGTCGAACTTTTTTTTTTGAGAATTTCTCTAATTTTCAAAGTTTCTGGTTGAATTATAGTGTCAGGAATATCAAACACTCGAAAACGGAAGACGGAAAAATAGTTTTTTTTCCGGAACGGGAATTGGGATTCAGAAATATCAAAAATTTTCGGAAAACGGAAATCGGAATACAAAAATTAGGCTTAGCGAGTTTTTAATTTAATTATTTTGTATAAATAAGGCTTAGCAATTTTTAATTCATTTTTTTTTATAAATTAGGCTTAGCAAATTTTTTTCTTTGTTTTTATTATTAAATAAGGCTTACTATTAGGTAAGCTTAATTTAACTTTTCCTCAACATAGGGTTTCATTTTTTTCACACGTTTCTATCCATTCGCGTCTCGCCTGCCGCCGCACGCCTGGATGGGTACGAGGCAGGCGTACAGTGCAGAACGGGCGGAGGGGAAACGCTAGGGGTGAAATAGCTGGAGTGCTGTTCAGAGCGCGCGGAGGGAAAACGCGAGGGGTGGGGTGGTCTGTCGTTTCTATGAGGCACGCGCGGTATGGGGAGAGTATAGTATGTCAGGGGGTGCAGTCGTTGCGAGACGTCTAGTCTTGGTTGCTGTGTGTACGTTGTGCACTGTCTGCTTAGACGGGTTGTGTATGTTGTGTACAATGGCGGGCTGCGTTTAAACCCAAATGATCAGCGGTGTTGGCGTGCTTGCGGTAGCGAGTTCTGTTCATCACTGCGGCGAGACTTGAAATGAGGTTTGATCAAGCGTCGAGGCGTGTAGATCACTTCAATGACGGTTTCGTTGTTGCATCTCTACTGTGTAGAATGAATTTTGTTGCATAATATCCTCATATGGATAACTGCTGAAATACTGGAGCTAATACATGCAGCTAAACCCACGTAAGGCGGGGTGCAATTATTACAACAGACCAAACGTTTTCGCACGTTGTTTGTTAACTCTGAATAAAGCAGTTTACTGTCAGTTTCGACTGACTCTATCCGAAAAGGGTGTCTGCTCTTTAGTCTAGACGGTAGTTCAATGGACTACCATGGTTGTTACGGGTAACGGAGAATAAGGGTTCGACTCCGGAGAGGGAGCCTTAGAAACGGCTACCACGTCCAAGGAAGGCAGCAGGCGCGAAACTTATCCACTGTTGAGTATGAGATAGTGACTAAACATATAAGTTATTTGGATAAGTTATTTCAATGTGTTGAATACAAATGATTCTTCGAGTAGCAAGGAGAGTGCAAGTCTGGTGCCAGCAGCCGCGGTAACTCCAGCTCTCCTAGGTTCAAAGGCGATTAGATACTGCCCTAGTTCTGACCGTAAACGATGCCATCTCGCGATTCGGAGGGTTTTTGCCCTGCCGAGAAGCTATCTTTCGGTTCCGAGGGTAGTATGGTTGCAAAGCTGAAACTTAAAGAAATTGACGGAAGGGCACCACAAGGCGTGGAGCTTGCGGCTTAATTTGACTCAACACGGGATTAGGACTGACAGATTGAAAGCTCATTCTCGATTTGGTGGTTGGTGGTGCATGGCCGTTCTTAGTTGGTGGAGTGATTTGTCTGGTTTATTCCGATAACGAGCGAGACTCTAGCCTGCTAAATAATTGGCGAATCTTCGGGTTTCGTATAACTTCTTAGAGGGATAAGCGGTGTTTAGCCGCACGAGAGCGATAACAGGTCTGTATAATAATCGCTCATCTAAACAACCGTAATGGAACCGGTACGGACTCAGAGAATCCGATTGTCTAATTAAAACAGAGGTGCCAGATGGTCCTTGCGGACGTTGACGGTCACTGATTTCTGTCCAGTGCTCTGAATGTTAAATCGTAGTAATTCGAGTAAGCGCGGGTAAATGGCGGGAGTAACTATGACTCTCTGAAGGTAGCCAAATGCCTCGTCATTCAATTGTTGACGCGCATGAATGGATTAACGAGATTCCTACTGTCCCTAACTAATAATACTATCTAGCGAAACCACAGGCAAGGGAACGGGCTTTGCAAAAATAGGGAAAGAAGACCCTGTTGAGCTTGACTCTAGTTTGACATTGTGAAGAGTCATGAGAGGTGTAGCATAGGTGGGAGACTTCGGTCGCCAGTGAAATACCACCACTTTCATCGACTCTTTACTTATTCGGTTAAAAGAGAATTGGCTTCACGGCATTTTTTCGAAGCATTAAACGGAGCCATTTTATGGCACCGTGACTCGAAGACAGTGTCAAGCGGGGAGTTTGACTGGGGCGGTACACCTATTCTCCTGTACAGCGAAAAGCTTGCTTGATCTTGACCTTCAGTACGAGTACAGACCACGAAAGCGTGGCCAATCGATTTTTTCAATCCTGATTGTTTCAGGATAGCTGGCTTGTGGCAGCCAAGCGTCTATAGCGACGTTGCTTTTTGACCCCTTCGATGTCGGCTCTTCCTATCATTGCGAAGCAGAATTCGCCAAGCGTTGGATTGTTCACCCACTAATAGGGAACGTGAGCTGGGTTTAGACCGTCGTGAAATAGGTTAGTTTTACCCTACTGTTGACTTGTTATTGCGAGAGTAATCCTGCTTAGTACGAGAGGAACAGCGGGTTCAAACATTTGGTTCATAGACTTGATCGACAGATCAATGGTCTGAAGCTACCATTTGAGTGATTATAACTGAACGCCTCTAAGTTAGAATCTCATCTTGTCTAGGCGAAAATTTCTTGCTTCCCGGTGTCGGGAGACATTTCTCTATCTCGTGGCAACACGAGAGCTTATGCCCTATGTATGGCCTTGGCGTCGTAGTGAACTCTGCGATGCCCTGCCAACGCTAGATCACTCTGATTCAATGTCGGGGCGCTAAATCACTTGCATACGACTTGGTCTCTTGGTCAAGGTGTTGTATTCAGTGGAGCAGTCTTTTTGTACTGCGATCTGTTGAGACTATCCTTTGATTGAGTGTTTTGTTTACCCCTCCTGCCGAACTTAATTATGTCAAAATTGGATGCCTGCCCGGGCCCAGATCTGCTGAGATTATCCCTGGAGTGGTCGTCTTTTTTGCACTTCAAAAATATTTGGTTTTTTATTTTTTTATTTTTTAATTATTCTTAGCTAATTTTAAATTCAATTTTTCTATAAATTAGGCTTAGCGGTTTTTTAATTTATTTTTTTTTCCATAAATTAGTCTTAGCAATTTTTTTATTTAATTATTTTTTATAAATTAGACTTAGCAATTTTTCAATTTAATTATTTTTTATAAATAAGGCCTAGCGATTTTTTAGTTTAATTTTTTTTGTAAATTAGGCTTAGCAATTTTTCAATTTGATTTTTTTTTATAAATAAGGCTTAGCAATTTTTTAGTTTAATTTTTTTTATAAATTAGTTGAATTCTTTGAAACAAATTGGCGATTTTCAGGCACTTCGTCCTTTTTTTTCGAGTTCTCAGCTATTATTGATTTTTTTTTTCCTAAAAATATATGAAAATATCAGATTGCGGAAAACGGATTGTTTTTTCAATTCCGGAAAACGGAAACAGAAATAGCAAACCCTTGAAGTTGGAATTCCTTAATGCTCTGCACTAATGAACTTATCAAGGTTGAATAACTGAAATTATTTTCCTATCTTCCTATTTTGGGTCAATGCCGACATACCGTTAAAACCCGTTTAAACTGGCCCCTCTAATAGTGGTGCCCTCCGGATGACAAGATTAAAAAAATAGTGGTGCATGCACTACTAATTCAGTTTTTACGGCAGTTTGAACTGAATTGAACTGAACTGAATGAACTGAATGAACTGAAGAATTGAACTGAAACTTTCGGTGCTTCAATAAAAACTTTATAAACAAAAACAGTAAACTCCTAGAGATAATGGTAAAAGCGAGAGTGATTGAAATCGAAAACGTTTCGAAGACTAGATGAAACTGTGGAAAGTTTTTGCTTTACCCAAACTTCGTTTTTTGGGAACTTTCTCATTCCGATCTTCATTCCTTATCTTTGTGTTTTAGTAGCCTAGAGACTATTGTCACAGACTATTTTTGAGGACGTTATGCTAATAATAAAAGAGGAAAAAGAAAGTGTGGATCTGACATGATCAAACAACAGGAATAGGAGTATTTTGGAAATCGCAAAAAAAAATAAAATAAAAATGGAACATTGGCTTAAAAAGAAAAGAAGCTTAATTGAAGCAATGAAAAAGTAAAAAATTGATCGGAAAATTACGAAAAATTAAACCGTGAAAAACACAAAGAAGCGAAAGTTTCCAGATGATCAGAAGGTATATGGATAATCTGAAACTGGGAAGATTAGAGAGTAAAGTTTGAAAAAGAGCACAAATTCTGAAAAAAAAATCACAAGCATAAACGGGTAAAAGTTTTGTTGGAAATTGCAAAATTACTGCAGAAGAGAAAAGCGAGCCACTATCTGAGAAAAAATCAGTAAAATTTTACGTAAGCTTTGAAACAGTGAAGAGTGGAAAATGCTGAGATTTTTTAATGAAAAGGAAGCTAGAATCATTAGGAGGAAGGGGTGAAAAATCTCTTGTAAATGGTCTACAGAAGGCTGAAGAGGTTTCTAGTGTTCAATACCTGAAATTTAACAGTTTCCAACTCAGAGTGGTGTGTTCAAGTTTAACTTCAAAAATCTATCCGTAACGCTTTTAATTTCAGCAATGACTGAATTTAAATTGCCCATCTTGAATCAGCATTAACTGAATATTCAAATTTTAGGTAGACATTTTGGAACAGAAATGTTTGATGGACAGTGAATCAACAGAAAGTTTCAGGGAGAACAAAAATTTACAAAAACTGGCAAGAAGTGCAAGATAAATCAACAGTCACTGATTATTTAAGTGATTGAGAGGTAATTGGAAACATTAATTTTCCTATCAGAATTTTCAGCCTAAATTATGGTTTTACTGGAACTGGTCATTTCTAGTTTCATTCCCAAAAAAATGTCTAATTCATACTTTTGACTTTAAACCTGCAAGTGCCACCTAAAAACGACTTACGGGAAAAATTAGTCATTCACAAAAATAAGTAGGCTGAGTTTTGATTTCAGAGAACTTACTGTCTCCATAGCGCAGCCCACAGATCGGCAATGACTGAATGTTCAGATTTTAGATTGTCACTTTGGAGCAGCATTTTTCAATGAGGTGCGAATTAACAGAAAGTTTTAAGAACGCAGGATTTGCAATTTTTTAAAAATCGAAAAGTCTCACAAGAAGAACGTTAACGTTAACGTCTGTATTTCGTAACCTCTAACAAAATTGTGAAACTGTAGATCTTTTTTTTACATTATTGAGTTGCATTCTTCACTGGGACCACCGTCAAGATTATCATTAATAATTTGATTTTAAAAATAATGTAGATATGAAACGGCGATGTTTCGCTTTAATAAATTCCTATTTACTGAACTAAACAGCAAGCTTCATTGGATTCATCGTACGATATAATTCGGTTTTCAATAGAATCATCAGCACGACGTTTGAATGAAGTATCAACCTACTTCGGATAATGCTAATTATATCACTTCAATGAAACAGTCAGGATATATTTATCTGTACTTTTTCTCATCGATCAAATTTATTGAAAAAAGCCTCCATACCATTCAAAAAGTCTGATCATACAAATCAACAAACTGTTTTGCAAAATTGAAGGGAAAGAGTGTTTTGAATAAGAAATTGAAAATGTTAGCATTATCAAAAACAATGGGAAACTGTAAAAATTCTCATAGCGGTCCGAATGATGTTTCAGTGACTCTAAAAAAAGTGTAAAAAACTTGGCTGTTGAGGGTGAACAATAACTGATATAAACAGGAACACTGAAGTCAAGATCAAGATGAAGTCAAGTCAAGATCAAAATTACCGCTTCAAAAAATTGATGAAACTGTTGAAATATTTCATTACACGTTTAAGATTAAGAATCCTGTCCTCATTCTCTCTCAATCTCACTCTGTGCTTTAGTACAGCATAGAAGCTCATAGTCACAGACTATTTTCGAAAAGCAGAAACCCAATGAGGAAAAAATGAAATAACGTGTGAACGTGACATGATCAAACAACAGGAAGGAAGAAGTTTTTTAAAAGAACAAAGAAAAAAAATAGAACCGCCATTAAACGGAAGGAAGGTGAACCAAAAGTAATGAAAACATAGAAGAAAATGATAAAAAAAGTGTATTGGTGATGAAATAGTGAGTTCTTTTTAATTAAAAACTGACAGAAAAAAACTAGAGAATCGTAGAATATGCAGAAAAAATCTAAAATTATAACCAAATGGTTTCGTAAAACTGTCAATACGAGAAGGATAACATGAGTACCTTACGGAAACGGACTCGAAGTTATTTTTTCTCATGAAAAAGAAATGCTGCAGCATAAAATCCACCATTGAATAAATTGACGATCAGAAGTAATATGAAGAAACTGAAATAGTGAATATTAGAGAAAAGAAGATTCATGAAAAGAAACGAAAATTAAAAAAAAACAGAGTAACGAGAGTAAACGGACATAAGTTCCGTTGGGAGTTTTCTACGGTGAAGAAATACAATTTCATAGACAATCGATTTTTGTAGCCAAGTTTCGCGACCCAGAACTATTAACCGAGCGAGGTTCAAAGAACTGAAACGTAAACTTCGAAAGAGAAGATTCGAAAAAAAAGATTCGAAAAAAAGTGAGTTATTACGAAAAAAAAAGGATCAAAGTGGATACAATGAAACAAATTTTTTTTAATATGGAAGGAAAAAACGACAGATGAACGAACTAAATCTGAAGACAAATTTCATGAGATCACAGCTATAATCGTCAAGAGTACTACCATTTCATTTGTGGTCAAAAACATTTTTAACGTTTTGTACAGAAAAGGAACGCAATCGACGGGAGCATTATCTAAGAAATATGGAGGGAGGAATTGACACATGTACGTATGTACTTAAGTTTTGAGAAAGTAAAGATTGAGAATTGTAGTGCACATATTTCTAAAAAGACAGCAGAAATCACTGGAAAAAAATAAGAAAAAGTTATGTTACAATTGGTCTACAGAAGGTTGAAGGACTTTCTAGTTTTCAGTAATTACGAATCTTATACATGTCAAGATTATGAAAGAGTATGCTCTGAAAGTTGCACGAAGACCAAAAGAGTTGCTGGAAGATCAAAAAAGTTGGTGGAAGATCAAAAAAGTTGGTGGAAGACCAAAAAAGTTGGTGGAAGATCAAAAGAGTTGGTGGAAGACCAAAAGAGTTGCTGGAAGATCAAAAAAATTGGTGGAAGATCAAAAAAGTCGGTGGAAGACCAAAAAACGTTGGTGGAAGACCAAAAAAGTTGCTGGAAGACCAAAAGAGTTGCTGGAAGACCAAAAAAGTTGCTGGAAGATCAAAAAAGTTGGTGGAAGACCAAAAAAGTTGGTGGAAGACCAAAAAAGTTGCTGGAAGATCAGAAAAGTTGCTGGAAGATCAAAAAAGTTGGTGGAAGACCAAAAGAGTTGCTGGAAGATCAGAAAAGTTGGTGGAAGACCAAAAGAGTTGCTGGAAGACCAAAAGAGTTGCTGGAAGACCAAAAGAGTTGCTGGAAGACCAAAAAAGTTGCTGGAAGATCAGAAAAGTTGCTGGAAGATCAAAAAAGATGGTGGAAGACCAAAAGAGTTGCTAGAAGATCAGAAAAGTTGCTGGAAGATCAAAAAAATTGGTGGAAGACCAAAAGAGTTGCTGGAAGATCAGAAAAGTTGGTGGAAGACCAAAAGAGTTGCTGGAAGACCAAAAAAGTTGCTGGAAGATCAAAAAAGTTGGTGGAAAACCAAAAAAGTTGGTGGAAGACCAAAAAAGTTGGTGGAAGATCAAAAAAGTCGGTGGAAGACCAAAAAACGTTGGTGGAAGACTAAAAAAGTTGCTGGAAGACCAAAAGAGTTGCTGGAAGACCAAAAGAGTTGCTGGAAGATCAGAAAAGTTGCTGGAAGACCAAAAGAGTTGCTGGAAGATCAAAAAAGTTGGTGGAAGACCAAAAGAGTTGCTGAAATTAACAGATTTCTATGAAGCTAGAACCGAACGCGCAACTGTATTTGTTGACCTTCGCAAGGTGGTTGCAAAGAACCCAAGTCCTGAACATGTCCCGAAGAACACCCTCAGGTAGGCCCCGCTTATCGGTACAACACAGTAGGAATCTAGAAATGCGATCTATTTAGAAATTGAAAGTATCTTTTTTTGTATATGATCCTAAAGTTGCTGGAAGATCAAAAAAGTCGGTGGAAAACCAAAAAAGTTGGTGGGAGACCAAAAAAGTTGCTGGAAGACTAAAAAAGTCGGTGGAAAACCAAAAAAGTTGGTGGGAGACCAAAAAAGTTGCTGGAAGACCAAAAAAGTTGGTGGAAGACCAAAAGAGTTGCTGGAAGATCAGAAAAGTTGCTGGAAGATCAAAAAAGTTGGTGGAAGACCAAAAAAGTTGGTGGAAGATCAAAAAAAGTGCTGAAATTAACAGATTTCTATGAAGCTAGAACCGAACGCGCAACTGTATTTGTTGACCTTCGCAAGGTGGTTGCAAAGAACCCAAGTCCTGAACATGTCCCGAAGAACACCCTCAGGTAGGCCCCGCTTATCGGTACAACACAGTAGGAATCTAGAAATGCGATCTATTTAGAAATTGAAAGTATCTTTTTTTGTATATAGGAGAGTACAGATTTGAAAATATTTTATTTTCTTCAAGAATTCTGACTAAGTCGCAATAGTTCTGGAGCTACTACATTTTTTCAAGAAAACTAAAAACGATAGAAATTTTGGTATATCAATGTGTTCTCCACAGAAAAAAGAGCGGGAATTTTCTGTAGTTTTGTAAAAGTGAAGTAGACTACGGAAAAGTGACGAAAACTTTTCCGTATTTTTAAAAACTACAGACAAATTTTTGTTTCTTTTCTGTGGTTTTTTTTTCACGTGACTCCAGAAAAGAAACAAAAATTTTTCTGTATATTTCGGAAAGGAAAGGTCAACCACGTGGATTTTATTTCTTGAAAATTTTATTTTTTGGCAATCGATAAAAGTGTGGAAAACTTTTGAGGAAAAATCTAACAGGAGGGTGCTCTAATCAGCTCAAAAAAAAAATCTGGCTTTTAGCTCGATCGGTTACTTGTAAGTTTTGTTAACCCCTTTCTGGACTATTCTTACATTGGCAAAAGACTTTAATTTTTTTCGCAACACTTCGAGCCTAGCAAAGCAAGTTGAAGATTTTAAGATAAGCGAAGTTAAATTTGATCAAACAAAAAAATAACCGCAGTTTGAGTGAGTCTGTGGGCAACCAATTGTTCAAAAAGTCCAGAAAGGGGTTAACAAAACTTACAAGTAACCGATGGAGCTAAAAGCCAGATTTTTTATTTTTTTTTGAGCTGATTAGAGCACCCTCCTGTTAGATTTTTCCTCAAAAGTTTTCCACAATTTTATCGATTGCCAAAAAATAAAATTTTCAAGAAATAAAATCCACGTGGTTGACCTTTCCTTTCCGAAATATACAGAAAAATTTTTGTTTCTTTTCTGGAGTCACGTGAAAAAAAACCACAGAAAAGAAACAAAAATTTTTCTGTAGTTTTTAAAAATACGGAAAAATTTTCGTCACTTTTCCGTAGTCTACTTCACTTTTACGAAACTACAGAAAATTCCTGCTCTTTTTTCTGTGGAGAACATACTTCTCAAAAAACGTATGGGAATCACAATTTTTTCAGCGACTGCATAAGAAGATGAAAAAAGCGTATTTCAACTACAGTTTTTATGAAAAACGGATGTTTCTTGCTAGAAAATAAAATATTTTGAAATATGTACTCTCCTATATGATCCTAAAGTTGCTGGAAGATCAAAAAAGTCGGTGGAAAACCAAAAAAGTTGGTGGGAGACCAAAAAAGTTGCTGGAAGACCAAAAAAGTTGGTGGAAGACCAAAAGAGTTGCTGGAAGATCAGAAAAGTTGCTGGAAGATCAAAAAAGTTGGTGGAAGACCAAAAAAGTTGGTGGAAGATCAAAAAAAGTGCTGAAATTAACAGATTTCTATGAAGCTAGAACCGAACGCGCAACTGTATTTGTTGACCTTCGCAAGGTGGTTGCAAAGAACCCAAGTCCTGAACATGTCCCGAAGAACACCCTCAGGTAGGCCCCGCTTATCGGTACAACACAGTGGGAATCTAAAAATGCGATCTATTTAGAAATTTGAAAAGTACAAGTTGCTAAGTTAACTAAACTAAATCTCAATTTCTAAGAAAAAAAATCGTCCGATTAATGCTGAGAGAGAGAGAGAGAGAGAGTCTTGGTGAAGTCCAGCCTGCCTAAAGTCCTCGCGCGCCGCGTAGGTCTCCAAGAGCGCTTGCCTGATACCTGTAAAGTCCTCGTTGCTCCATAATGTCCTTTCGGTCTATCCAATAAGCGAAAGCTATCACTAGCTCCTTGTTTGTCCAAATCGTCTAGCTTTCAGTTTTTTATCATCAAATGTCATCACTCATGGATCTTGATGGAATAAAATTGATTCTAAATAGTATACACAGAACCACTAAAGTCGTACCGAAAATTAAAGTTTCAAAAAAGTGATGAAACTGTCGAAATTTTTTCATTTTAATGCAGCATAGAGATCATATTCACAGACTATTTTTGAAAGAAAAAGAAGCCAAAAGAGGGAAGAAGGGAAAAGTGTGAATTTGACATGACCAAGCAACATGAACGGGAAATACTTGAAGAAAAAGTAAATTAAAATGACTAAAGAAGCTAAATTGAAGCAATGAAAAAGTAAGAAATTGGTTAAAAAATTATGTTGATAAAGTAGTGATAGAAGATAGAGCTCATCTATACTGGAATAATGATACAGGGAACAAAAAAATAGAGAAATACGCGTAAAACATTCAAAAAAAAAACATTTTTATATATTTCTATAATTATCGAAACAAGAAGGATACTACGAAAATCATCTGGAAACGGTCTCAAAATGATTTCTATCGTTAAAAAAACAAACATGAAGAAATTCGGAGGAGCGAAAAAATCCAGACGACCAGAAGTTAAATGGAGTAACTGAAACAGGGAAGATTAGAGAATAAAGTTTCAAAAAAATATTCAAGTGAAAATTCAGAGAAAAAAAACCACAAAAATGAACGGGTTAAAGTTTTGTTGGGAGTGTTCTACAGAAAAGCAACTAACAAGCCTGGACAAGGAAAACAAGTCCCATTATCTAGGGGACATCGAGGTAATTTATACGTAAACTTTGAAAAAGTGACGATTGAGAAATTTGTGAAATCTTTCATGAAAAGCAGGTATCATTAGAAAAAAAAGGTGAGTTTCTGTTGCAAGTGGTCTACAGATGATTGGAAGACTTACCTCAGGAATTCATATCACATAAATTTACCTATAGAAACAAAACGTGTTAATGTGATGTAAACATGCGAAATTGGGACCCACGAAACAAATTTTTTCAAATATAAAAGGAAGAACCCGACAGGTGAACAAATTAATCAATTTAAATCTGAAGACAAATTTCATAAGGTTGCAGAAGTTATTGCCGGAGTACTACCATTACATTAGGCTTATTTTCATGGGAGTTTGGTAACTACATATTTTTCTGGGTTTTTTCTTGGAGTTCAATTGGGAAAACACTAGTAAAACTCAGTATTGTCTCGTTTTTTTTTGTTTCAGAAAATGCTTCGGACGTTAACACGGCAAATAGCGAAAAAAGTCCAGACGACCAGAAGTTATATGGAGAAACTGAAATAGTGAAAACTTATTCAAAAGAGAGATGAACGAAACGTCGAAAAACATACCAGGAATAAAAATTATGTTTCAAGTTCTCTACAGAAAAGCAACAAAGCGACAATAACTATTATCAAAGTAATATTTAAGGAGCTATAACTATACCAAAACAAATTCGAACGAAAAGGAAAGATAAGCAAAATATCAGTATTGCCTTGTTTCTTTTGTTTCAAAAAATGCTTCGGTCTTGAAAATGGTGAGGTAGCGAAAAGGTCAAAACGACGGTATATGGAGAAACTGAAACAGTGTAAAATGTTGAGCAATGTTAAGAAGGAAAATGAACAAACTTTTCGAAAAAGTCCCAAAAGTTAACAGGTAGAAGTTTTGTTGGGATCTTTTATCGAAAAGAAATCAAAGCATAGGAACCAAGGCTGTCGCACGGCCGGCCGCGGCTGGCCGCGGCTTTCTGTGAAAAAGCCGCGGCCGGCCGGCTTTTTGAAACTTTCCTACATAAAAAGCCGGCCGCGGCTTTTTTGATTAATATAGGAATTCAAAAATTTTAAAATGAAAATGTTCTCAAATGATGCCCTTATTGAAGAAACCAGGTTTTTTGACCAAAAATTATATTTTGATACAGTTTGTGACATAGATACAAAAGTTACCACTCAAAACTCCATCTTCTATGGACATTTTTGTGAACTTCGTGCTTAACTAGATATTTTGAGACTTTGTGAGACACAGATGCTACATAGCTTTCCAGAAATATAAATTCAGAAAATAAAAATTATGTTAAAAAAGCCGTCGCGGCCGGCCGCGGCTTTTTGAAAAGCCGCGAAAAGCCGTGAAAAAGCCGTAGAAAAGCCGCGGCTTTTTCAGGGCCGGCCGCGCCCGGCCGCGGCCGGCTGGCCGCCAGTTTTGGACAGCCTTGATAGGAACCATTACCTAGGGGGTATGAAGGGAAGGTATACGTACTTTGAAAAAGAGAAGATTAGAAATCGAAGTGCACATTTCGTTTAAAGAAAAAGGAATTATTGGAAAATCAGTAAAAAGTCTGTTACAAGTTCTCTACATAAGGGTGGATGACTTTCTATTTTTCAAAACGCATAAATCTTGTATGTACATGACACATTAAAAGTATTCATTCTCAACAGAAAATTGAAAGACTTTCTAGTTTCAATGAATGAAAAATCGTATTACTAAATAAAAAATAAGTGATAAAAGTGAAATAAACGCTTTCAAACAGACAAATTAAATTCAAGTTTGAAGAGAAAGTGAATGAGATGGTTACTGTTGTTATTTCATTGGTTTGACTTTCATGGAAATTTTGAAACTTCAACTTTTTTAGATTTTCATGGAGCTAAATTTTCTACAGAAAAGCAACGAAACTTTAGGACTTATCATCTAGGCGATATGGAGGAAATTTATACGTAACCTTTGAAACAGTGATGAGAAATACAGCGCAAGTTTTTATAAAAGTAAGGAACCATTGGTAAAAAAGGTTAAAAGTTCTGTTATGATTGTTCTACAGAAAATTGAAAGACTTTCTAGTTTCAATGAATAAAAAACCGTTTTATTAAATAAAAAATAAAAGAAAAAAGTGAATCAACGCATTAAAACAGACAAATTCAATTCAAGTTCGAGGACAAGTTAAAGAGATCCATTGAAAACTGGAAAAGTGCTCTTGTTTCATTGAGTTCATTATCATAATGGTTTTAAAACTGCAAATTTTTTGGATCTTCATGGAATGAGATTGGGAAAATAAATTGAAAATCTTCATTTGAGTTAGATTTTTGAAAGTGCTGTTACAATGAAAGGCGTTTTCACCAAAAAGTTGATTGAAAACCAAAAAAATATTACGGTTTGAGATACGTTATTTTAAAAATGTTGTCAAATGTTTCACACGTGTTCGTAGTTGACGGTTACAACAGAAAACTACTCCTAGCCTAAAAAAAAAAGGGAGCTCCATTTTCCAAAAAAGAATTAATGAATATTACGAAAATATAAAAACGTAGAGGTTTAGCTCAAAGGCAAAACAGCAAATGTACATGATATCTCGCAACGCTAAAAGTAATGTTGCACAAAAATATACTGTAATCGTGGTGAGATATCTTGGGCATTTGCCGGTGCGCGAACTTTCAATTTTTTTATCGTAAAAAAGTCGTTAAATTGTCGTTAAATTTTTCAAAAATCGTCTGATGAAAGCAGAAGACAGAATGAATCAATTTTTAAATTTTAAGTCCGAAAATAGGAAAACTTGTTTCATTTCACGATTCCGATCAAGGGACTAACCCAAAATTTCAGCCCAAACAATATATCAGTTTCAGTAAACAGTATTTTTTCATTCTCAAATTTTCAAGAACAAATTTCACAGAAGAAAGAAAAAAGTCATTTTGCCTCACACACGTCATTCAAACAAACATCTTTTTCAACATGTTATGTTCCATCTCCCCTCCCTCCTTCTCTTCAAAATTTGATGGATAGATGAAGGGTCCTTTACCTGCTTCATGTTTCTTTTTTTCCCTCTTTTTATCTTTGTTTTTGTCTTTGGTCTATGAGTCCCTAGAGGGGTCATCTGGCAGAGAGAGGGACCAGTGGAACAAATTTGGATGGAAAAGAGAAAGAGAGGGGAGATAAATTGTTTGTTTTTGGGTCAAAAGAGATGGGAAAGGGCATGGTGATCTTTGGCGTAAGATTAAAAGGTTGGGGAAATTTGAATATATTTATGGATAGATAGCTGAATTTATGTCAATGTTTTATCTAGATTTTCAAGAAGCATTATTGGGAAACTGCGGGAAATGGAATTCTGGAATTTTACAGACAGGTTTGGAAATACAAAAAATCAGTCTATTTTACAAAGATTCAATCATTTTCGAACTGTTTTTCAGGTTCGTTTTGTCAAAATTTTAGAAGATAACTCCAGGTATTTTCTTATCAACAAAATTATGGTTGTCACAACTCGGTATTTGAGAATATGGATTCAGAATCATGAACAAATCTAGGCTCTGTTTGACAATAACGGTCCAAATCCATAATGGCCGGTCCATTCCAAGAATGACCGGTGCAAACCCCAGAATGATTGCTCCAATCCAAAGGATAAGTGGTCCATTTTGAGAATGACTGGTACAATCGCAGAATTCTATGCAGCTCAAATAGTGGTAATTAAACTGCATAAAACTTTGGAACGGTCATTCTCAGATTTCTGCGCCTCATTTTCCTGATTGGACAGGTCATTACGGATTTAGACCAGTCATCTTCGTTGTATGCTTTGGGCCGATCATTCTCTGCTTGGACCGGTCGTTCTCGTTTTGGACCGGAATTATCGAACAGAGCCCAAATTTTCTACTCAGTAAAATCTTCTTATCAGTGAAACTTTTAGAAACAAGGTTTTATGCCCGTCGTAAAACTGAACAAAAAACAAACGAAAAGATTGTTGCCAACAAAACTACTCCAGAAACAATTTTTTCTTCATATGTAGTTTCCCAATGAATACACTTTAACTTCTATTTTCACAGTTCCAAAAAGAATATTTCTATTCAGAGACATCTAGTTTCAACAATAACGATATTCGATTTCTTTTTTTGGAAATTTTTCGAAACCTACTGCTCCTAAAAAAACTTCGATAAGAAGAAAACGCTTCAAACGGTTATTCTGATCGTATCACTAAGATTTCAAGAACAAGCTTTCGAATGAATGAAGAAATAATAAAAACGAGAAAAACGCAGCCAACTAAATTACTTTTAGAAACAGTGTTCTTTTTATAGTTTCTAAATTTCTAAATCAAAAAGTTCAATTTCTTCAGTAAGTTTTATCAAATTAGGGCTCATATTTTTACAATTTCATAAAGCCGGTTTTTAGAGACGAATAGTTTTAACATTTGGTAACAATCATATAATTCAAACTTTCATCAGTAATCTTTCACTGCAGTTGAGAGAGAAAAAGAGAGAGAGAAAGAGAAGTGAGATAAACTGTTTGTTTGAAAAAAGGGATCAAAAGGGCATGGTGATCTTGAGCGTAGAGGAAAAAGTAAGAGAAATTTGGATAAATGAATGAAAAAGATAATTAAATAAATTTACAGCTTCGCCAATATAGAAAAAATTGCGGAAAATTGAGTTCTGGAATATGAAGGTTTCATGTTAACCATACCGAGCGTTTTCTAGATACACTAAATCTGAATACATATTTACCAGAACTGACGTCAAAATTTTTCATATTACTGTCCAGACACGGGATTTGGAATCCAATAGACATAGATTGCCAAAAATTACCAAATATGTATTTTGCGAAAATTTCATATATTGTTCCATATACATATGATGTATTTCAACAGCCGGAATCAGAATTCATTAGATTGGCGAAATTCGTTTTAATATCCGACATCCGATTTCTGTCTGAAGTTTAGTCGCGAAACGAATATCGGAAGTTGGAACTCAGAATCATACAGTTCTGCTATCAAAACATCACTCTAGATTTGAAAAACAAGCGTTTCGTTTCTGTACCGTTGTTAAAGAAAGAATAATAAAGATACTACATCAGCCAACAAGATTGCTTCGAAGAGCAGCATTTCTTTTATAGTTTCCATATTTATAAATCAAAATGTAAAACTTCTTCAGTCCGTTTTACCAAACTAAGGTTCATATTTCTACTGTGTCAACAAGCTGTTCTTTCAAAACGACACATAATTTTAACAGTAGTACTTTCTTATAATCCAAACTGTCATATGTAACCTTTCACTGCGGTTGAATTTGGTTGAATAGCTGAAAGTATGTCAGAATGTTATGTTTTCAGTTTCACCAATATTGGAAAAAATGTGGGAATTTTCATTCTGAATTCTTAGATAAGAGAACGAACCAAAAACTTTCCAATTTACAAATATTTCAGTACATTTTCTCAAATTTTTTAATCATAATTTTACAGTTCCAACAAACTGTTTTTTTTTTCACAGAGACAAATCATTTTAAAATTAAGATAAAAAAATGGGTAATTGTTGAACAGATAGACAATCGTTATCTAAATTTTCAATTTCACCAATATTGGAAAAATGTGGAAAATTGAATTCCGCAATTCTGTAGCTTTCAACTAATAATTCTTCTGCACTTTTGCTTCTATTTACCAGAACTGCTCTTCAAAGTAATTGATGAGAAAAGCCGGAAGTCGTAAAATGGGCATCGGAATCAAAAAAACTAAACATTTTCCCAAAATTTTAAAGTTTCATCTATTTCCTATAAGTTCTGAGCTTTGTTGTGCTAATATCAAATTTTATCAGAACATTGTTCCAGTATCCGACTTCCAATTTTCGTCTGAGGTTTTTTAGTCGCAAAACGGGCATAGAAAATCGAAACTCTCAGGACCAGAAGGTTACACAATCAACTGATCACTGTATATTTGAGAAGAACAAGCCTTTTGCCTCTGTACCTTGCTCGAGATAAAAAAATATCAGTGCCAACAAAGTTACTTTTAGAAACCATGTTTCCATTCTTCTAATCAGTAATCACACAGTTCATGTAATCAAGTTTTCTCAAATTTTCACTCATAATTTTGCAGTTGCAAAAAGTTGTTTTCTCACAGAGATCATTACTTTCAACAATAACGGTATCGCCCGAAGTATGATCCGAATATTCAACGGAAACATTTTATTATCGTCATTCTAAATTGATTGTTTCTCAAATGATGCTTGGTGAAATGAAAACGCTTTGAAACAGTTAGTCGAATTGTACTCGAAACTTTCAATCTCTTACACGCCCACACGCAACATTTTATTTTCAGTATTTTTTTTATCTTAGGACAATCAAAAAAGCCGCGGCCGGCTTTTTATGTTGAAAGTTCTCAAAAAGCCGGCCAGCCGCGGTTGGCCGAACTTTTCCTAATATCCCGATTCCGGTTTTCACGAAACGGGTTTCGGAATGATGGTCAAATTGATCAATTCATTACTTTATTAATCCAGTACCGAGTGAATCAATCTGGCAAAGTTATTTCAAAACTTTAAAAAACAGAAAAATGTTATTGGGTTCAATTGGAATTCGAAAGATTTTGAATTGGAATTTGATCTACATGCCAATATTTCTCAGTTTCAACAATCTGTTTCATATAGGAAAAAATTTGAATGAAAATAATGCATACGCAGTTCGCTTTTCATCATTTTGTTTCACTTGATTCTTAATTTTTTTTTCTAGTTTTTCTAATTATTTGAATTTTTACTTACAGTTCCACCAAGATGATTTGAGCTCAAAAAATAAATTTGAAACAATTCTTAATCCCCCTGCTCCCCTTTTCATGATTTTCAAATAATATAGCCAACACTTGTATTTCCGTTGAGTTTAGTAGAAAAAAACAGGGAAAATAAAGTAGTACAAGCATACTTGTCAAAGATCGGCCCGGGTTTCAAAAATTTTATTTTTCGAGCTCATTTTTCTCTATTTTCAGCTCAATTTTGAAGCTTTTCCGGAGTGTTTATACTTAAAAAGTGTTGAAATTTCCCTTCTAGAAAACCCGGCCCGGCCCGTGACAAGTATGAGTACAAGTTTGTTTCGAAATTTTTATTCTGATTTTTGGTTTGAGAACTGAAAAAAAGTATAATTTTCGAAGGAACAGATGATGTTCAGCCGGAGTGAAGTTTTTTCTGTCAAATCGACTACTTTAACTTTATGAGTTTACCGAACAACCTACACCTTCCGAAAACTGATTGCATCAATCCGGCAATTTTTTACACAACTTTATGAAGCAGTAAAAAAAAATTTTATTCAATAGAAATTCGAAAGATTTTGAATTGGAAATTGATCTAACTGCATAAATTTCTCAGTTTAAACAACTTGATTTATATAGGGAAATTTAGAATAAAAGCTAGTGGTCGCACTGTCATAACCGATTTTCCATCATCTTGTTTATCAGTGATAAAAACATGATTATCAGTTGAAAAAAACTGGACAACGAAAGTTTTTCGCACAATAATTTCCAGTTTCACCAAAATGTTTTGATTTGTGAAAATCTGTCAAAAAACGATGTTCTTTTCGAATTCCAAAATTCCAAAGATATGGCAAAAACTTTTGAAATTTCTGTTGCGACGAGTAGTTAAAAGTGTGGGAAATAAAAAAATTATTAGTCGATTTCCAACTTGCTTCAAAACGTTTTATTCCGTTTTTTCGATTGGAAAATTCGAAAAAAAAGACAAAAATGTATAACCCCTCTATTTTTTCCTAATATGTATCTAGAACCTCATTATTTCATTTTCAAAAAAACAAAAATAATGATTCTAAAAGTACTTCCCCCTAATTCCAATAATAACCTCTACGTAGACAAATCCAATTAAAAGAAATTCAACTTTAAAAATTCAGAAAAACAAATAAAAATAAATGATGATGTGAGGTTCTTTTAATTCCTTTTAATCCGAAAAAAGATCTTTATAAAAAGCTCTAGAGAAAAAGAGTAAAAGAGTAGAAGAGAATCTAATTATGAGGTTTTCTAGTGGACAAAAAAAGAGAGAAAAAAGAGGGATGAGATGAAAAAACAGACATAAAAGGGGAACACAAGAGAAGAAAAAAAAATGCGGATTGAAAAGATATAAAACATGTTTTTGGCATTCAAAATGGGGGAAAAAAGAATTGGAAGAACAGAGATTGAAATGAATAAATTGGGATTTTTGGGGGTTTCTGAGGGGTTGGTTTGTACTGATTTCAGAAGAATTTTCTTGGATTTTTTCAATTTTTTTCTCCATTGATGATTAATTGACGATTGAACTTTACCATCTGGAAATTGAATATCTGAAACATTCAAAAAAATTTTAAAAATGGGAATTTTTTTATTGGAAAAAGCCAGGAGCTTGGTCTCAACAAATCACTCATAATTTTAAGCATCTTCAGACTGTTTTTTTATAGTACGAAAAGTGCAAAATAAATACGATCGGGCATGTATTAGTGGTGTCCTTTTAATAAAAGTGCCTGTCTTTTAGTGCTGCCTGATAAATTTTCTTAGACCCCGTTCATTTTCTCAAGTTTAGATATTGTATGATAAAGTGGTCGTGCATTGACGATTAAAGTTTACTGTCTAGAAATCGAATATTTGAAACTTGCAATTTTTTTTATCCTAAAAGTTTGGCATCAATTATTTTCTCAAAAATTTCTAAATGAATACCGTAAAACTTGTATTAGTGGTGCTCATCTAGTAGTAGAATAGTGGTGGCCTCCGCACCAACGGGTAATTTGAAATATAGTGGTGCATGCACCGAAAATATCGGTTTGGCGGTAGATGTGACATACGAAACATTTTTTGAAATAACCCGCTATTAATTCACTGGGTTATGAATTTGTGTCATTCGGAAGATACATTTTTGAAACATTAACCGTAGAAAAAAACTTTATTAAAAGAGCCACTTTAACAATGGCGCCCTCTAGAGCAATAGAAGAGCCCATATATTAGAAAAGCTTTCTTTAATAGAATTGCCTGCGATCTGTGATATTGATGAAAACAGGTCCACTTTGTTCAATTCATTGTCAGTTGAACTTCACCATCTGGATATGGGATATCCGAAACATCAAGAAATATTTTTGAAATTTAATGATTCCCACATGTGGAAAGGGAGTGTGATAGGGCTCAAAAAACTACAGCCATAGGAGCAAGGTTTCAGAAAAAAAATAGAGAATAAGAATCGTAAAGCCTGTATTGGTGGCGTTTTTTAAATATTAGTGCTTCAATAATAGAGCCCCCAGCCTCAAGAAGAGCAGTCATTTATCAAATCCTGGAAAATAAGCAAATTTGAAGATTATGAAAATTTGAAGCTAAAATACTGTCCTGAGAAAATTTTTCTTCCATAAAGCAACTGAAACACAAGCAACTAAAAGACCAAACTGATCATGAATTTGTGTCATTCGAAAAATAGATTTTTGAAACATACAAAAAAGTGTCGAAAAGTAAAGGAAAACTTCATGATTTTCACAGTTGTGAGATCTGAGTGAAATGGAAAGAGTTAAGATTTCATAGATATTACAAACAAAGCTAGTGAAATTTCTTAAGATTTCCAGGGCATCTGATTTCCACTGACCGCGTCTGATTTCCACTGCTGTCTTTGGAATTTCTGAGGAATTCAAGGGTTTTTATTTTAGCTTAACCGGTCACTGGCAATGGCAAAACAAATATCGTTCTTGGAAAGTTCGTACCTGAAGCATTAAAAAATAATTTAAAATTAGTGAAAAATCTCATGATTCTTGATGTAGGGGTTTTTTTAATGAATTCTATCAGGCTTTTCTTCAACGTTTTCAGTTTTTTGGTCTTTGTCTTCCTTTATTCCTAGCAACAGTCTATGAACATGCCCAGTCAGCACACCATTAAAATGAAATAATTATGTACTCGAAAAAGTTTATTTCCTCCTTCCTTCGCAAGTCATGGGCTATAGATTTGAAGCTATAAACTTGAAACACATTTAAAAAAATTTAAAAGTTCAGGATTCAATCATATTTCAGGAAATGTTGCTTGATTTTTTCAGTGGAGCCAGTATGAAGTAATAAAAACTTGTAGGGAATGTGCACCGGTAATTTTTTCTTTAGAAATTTCAAGAAATGTGATAGATTGTATTCATTTGTAGTCCAACTGGCAACAAAATAATAAGAAGAATATAGCTTTCTATCAGAAACGGATTTTTAATGACCAGTTAATTTCAAGTCCTCTCAATAATGTAGATGAAGCAGATAGAAGTTTTGATTTCATAGATATTACAACAAAGCTATCGAATTTTCTTAAGATTTCAAGGGCTTTAGAGACCACGCCTGATTTCCACTGCTATCTTTGGAAGCTTTGTGGGATTCAGAGGTTTTTATTTCACCTGACGTTTCGATTGTACTAGCAAAATAAGTATTTTCCCACAGAAGGTTTGAACGTGAAACATTGAAACAAATAGTCAAAAATAAAGAAAGCACCTCATGATTTTTGATGTAGGGCCTTATTGAATGAGTCTTATTAGGTTTTTCGCGAAGAGTTTCAGTTTATTCGACCTCTGGGTCCATTTGTTCCTAACAACAATTTATCAGTATGCCTAATCAGCATTCCAGTGGGCTAAAACAATCATAAATTTAAAAAAAACGTTGGCGAGGCAAAGTCTAATTGTCTATAAATTTGTACTGCATGGAAGTTATAAATTTGAGACACACAAAAATTCAAGACTTCAGGATGTCATTACATTTCTGGAAATTTCGTTTTTTTTTTAATTTCAGTGGAATAATTGTTGAAAGAATAATGATTTTCGGGAAGTCTAAAACTTTTAGGGAATGTGGCACCGGTAATTTTTTTTCTAGGAATTTCAGAAAATTTTATTGATAATTCTCATTCACAGACCAATGAAGAAAACATAGCTTTCTCAAACTGTAATGGAGTCTCAATAAACAGTTAGGTCTTCGTAGTTTGAAAGCTGTAAATGAAACAGATAAAATATTTGGGATACTTATGAAAATGGTCTAGGAAATTTCAATTATCAATTTATTTTCCAATAATTTTGGTATATTAACGGACGATTCACAAATTGTATTCATGAAACTCAAAAAGTTGTTGAAAAAATGTTCAGAAGCATGAACGTTTCGAACTTTAAAATTGATTTTTACGAGCTCCCGATCAGATCGCTAGAGATTCTTTTCAAGTTTTTTAAAGGTTTTTTTTCCTAACTTGCCGTCAAATCAATGTGCCCACTGGTGAAAACGCTAAATCCCAACTATACTGCCTGACTAAAACTGATTTTTTTTAACCCAACAAATCATTTGTAATCATTCGGAGATTTCTAAAAAGCTGAAAAATACAGAATAGGTACATACGTTTTTACAAACGTATGTACCTATTCCATTTTTTTTAAACTACATATATTTTTACATTTTTTTTTCAACTTATAACTTACGCAAGAATGAAGATCTTGAAATTTCTTACTCATATATCACATGACTGAAACTGGGATGATTCAAACAGATTGGAAAATTACTTGTGTTATTTTGAGTTTCAATCCACCTAATTTATTGATTACAAATACCATGCTTCCTACTTCAGGCGTTGTTCAAAACATATTTTATATTGTTTTAGCGCATTTTGTTAAGGGAATAAAAAAGCCTATCAATATTCCAACAACAATCAAAAACTTTTCATGACAATTTTGGTACCATTAAAACAGGCGAAGGAATAACTGAAATTCATTCTGAAAAGCTTCAAAAACTGTGTTTTTGGAACAGAAAAAAAGTGATATTGTAAGTTTCTAAAAAGCCGTAAAAAAATTTTAGTACACATCGTTTTTCTTTCTGTCTTTTTATGTATGGATGAACTGAAATCATAGAGCAGGACTCCGACTAAAAGTGTAACAATTCTGGAATGTTTTATAAACAGTTTGAAACAGTTTTTTCAAAAAAAGAATTTCAATAGAATTCACAGAAAAAAAGGCGAGAATCGGGAAATTATTTATGATCAAAGTAATTTTGGTTAATTCACTTACCATATCAAAACAGTATGTAACAGAATATTTCTATTCAAAAAACGTTAGGTCAGCTGATGATGGTGCTCATTGAGCCGCCTTGTCCGGACCACAGAGCGGCAAAAAGGAAACACCGGAAACGTCTGACACCATGAAAAAAAGAGAAAAAATTGGAACAAGTTTTGATAAATTAAGAGGTTTTTCTTGTAGATTGTAGATTAATTACTGACGTTTATGGTAGATGATGGAAGATTCATAACTGAAACATACAAAAAAGTGAGAAAAACAACAAAATCTATGTAACAGATTTTCTTTTGATGAACTTTATTATTGCTTTTTTGTAGAATATTATTTTTTTCCTGTTCTCTGTCTTCATTTATACTCAACAACAGTTCACAAACATGGCTATTCAACACGCGGGCAACATAATTGCAAAATCTCAAAAAAAGAGTATTTCGTTTGAAGACATACTGCATTTGGATTTGAGCAACATGGAAGTTATGGAATTAAAACACGCAAGAATTTTTTCAGATAGTTTCAGGTCACAAATGTAGTTTAGGAAGGGTTGCTTGTTTTGATTTCAATGGAAAAATTACGTATTGATTGAATAATGGATTTCTGGCGGGTCTTAACCTTGTAGGGGACGTGCGCCGGTAACTTTTTTTGATAGTTCTGACTACGTTTTAGAAATTCCAAGAAATGTTATAGCAGTTTATTATTTACAGAAGAGCTACAAAACAACGAGAGAAATATAAATTTCCTAAACACAGACAAACACCTGAGGTACAAATTTGCCTGAAAACTCTGGAAAAGTTAATTATGAATTTTTTCGAATGTCCACCTAAAGCTTGATTTTGAAAGCGGTATGATACTTTCGATATTGAATCGGCATATCCCCAATGAAACAACCAAAAAGTTACTCAAAAATTTCCAGATGCCATAACTCTTCGAACCTCAAAGATGATTCCCATGGACTATTAACACGAAATCAAGGCATTTTCTATATGCATTTCTTGTAGTTCAAGTTTAAAGGTTCAAAGGATCGATGGGTTACCAGTCCCATCAAATAACAAGCATACATAAAACACAAAAAAACCGATTCAAAGACTCTTCATTTTTCCTTTGAATTTTTCAAACTAGTGGTGCGCGTTTATGGTCTGTGAGAAATGATGAAAAAAAAAGAATGATTCGGGCAATCATTGTGCTTCCCGCTTCAGAGTACGATTGAAGTAAGGTTATACCAGAAGGTACAATTTTCGATCTTTCTGTATACAGTGTATGGAAAAGAATGAACTGAAGAATTAAAGTGCATAAATTTTGAAATGTTTCATGAACATTTTGAAACAGGTGTAGAATTAGGAAAGATGCTAACCTGTTCACCTTATTGAACTTATCTAAACAGAAATTAGAGCTATGATTTGGAGAATCAGTTCTTATATTTCATCGAGGTTATGGCTAATTCCGGTAATCATAATAAAAATACAGGAAACATAATAATCTTGGTTCAGCAAATTTTTCGGAACTGTTAGTGAAAGTTTAAATTTACCGATGCAATCAAATAAGCCAACATTTAAGAAGCTAGAAGATTAAAATAAAGTTAACAAGTGGAAAAGCATTTTCCAACTTCTTCGTATCAATTCTATGGTAGTTTAGTGTTGTTGAGAACTTCAAATTCGAGAATAGTTTACGCATACGACCAAACTCATTACTGGTGACAACGCTGAATTCCAAAAATAGTGAATGCCTAAAACTGTGAACAAACTTCAAAAATTTCATTCTTGTTAGACCTTTCTAAAAAGTTTATTATGAAAATTATAGAACAACTGTGTTCTGACATTAAAAAAAAACAGTTCAAGGAACGAATGAAGGTGGTAATTATCATACTGGTAAATACATGACTGAAACTGTGATGACTCAAACAGATGGAAAACTTAGATTCGGCATTTTGAGCTCATATCTACTCCATTTGATAATCAAAGGTTAAAGCCATGGTCTTTTCTTTCACTTGTCAACTGAAAGTTCAATAATTTTGAAATGTTTCATTAACATTTTGAAACCGATGAAAAGTTAGGAAACTTATTAGGCTCTTCACATGTTTAGATTCATTGCCAATTAATGTAAAAGCTGTATACCAGTCATTGAAATTTTGGCCATTTGACTTTTCGGGAGAATCCAAAAAGAGTCCCCCCCTATATACAATTAGAAACCCCCAAATTTAACCTTAGTAAAAGCCCCCACTTCCCGTTTCAGTAATGAATCCAAAATTTCTGGTTTTTTCCTGTTTTTAAATCAAAATATACAACGTCCTCTCATTATCAGACTTTCTTCCAGGCTTAGGCCTCTGAAAACCTACTATTAGCCGCCCGGAGGGCGGCGTGAGGAGTTTGAACGAAAAAAGACGGACATTGGATGGTGGGGGTTTGATTTTGGACGGTGGGGGACTAACTTTGGACGGTGGGGGTCTAATTTTGGACTGTGGGGGCCTAATTTTGGACGGTGGGGGTCTAATTTTGGACGGTGGGGGACTAACTTTGGACGGTGGGGGTCTAATTTTGGACTGTGGGGGCCTAATTTTGGGGCTAGATACTGGATGGTGAGTGATGATTTGCGAACGGTGGGGGGCTCTGGAGGGGTGGGGCTTATACAGTGGCGAGCAAAACTGAGTGTACCTTTTGTTTTTTGCTAATAACTAGGTCAATAATGGTCCGATTTGCCTGAAAATTTTTTTGGGGACTCCTGAGTAGACCAGAAATACAATCCCAGTTTTTTTTTTCAAAAAAATATTTTTGCGCGGGAAAAATATTCTGATGACTGCTGAAATTTCAGGTGACAATTTTGAAACTTTTTTTTGGTCAACTGGAGGTATTGTTTATTCTGCTCTAAAATGTTGTCTCCAGTCCCATTGAAACATTTCCGTCAAAATATCGGACATGCCGCCTCCGTCCGTGACCTTATTTCAGTCAACATCCGAACAGGGGTGCTTGTTCCAAACGAAATTACTCGGCTTAAAGTGTTTCAAATGGGCTGAAAAATTGGGAAAGGATCACTTTTGAGTCCCCAAACAAAATTCTATGGATAGATTTTGTTTTAGAAAAAATTTATTTTTCGACTTTCCAGTTGATTTTCAAGGCAATCCAAAATCAGTACAAAAGTCGAAAAATAAATTTTTTCTAAAACAAAATCTATCCATAGAATTTTGTTTGGGGACTCAAAAGTGACCCTTTCCCAATTTTTCAGCCCATTTGAAACACTTTAAGCCGAGTAATTTCGTCTGGAACAAGCACCCCTTCTCGGATGTTGACTGAAATAAGGTCACCGACGGTGGCGGCATATCTGATATTTTGACAGAAATGGTTTATTAGAACTGGGGACAACATTTTAAGACAAAAAAAAGAATACCTCCAGTTGACCAAAAAAAAGTTTCAGAATTGTCACCTGAAATCTCAGCAGTCATCAGAATATTTTTCCCGCGCAAAAATATTTTTTTCGGAAAAAAAAACTGGGATTGTATTCCTGGTCTACCCAGGAGTCCCCAAAAAAGGTTTCAGACAAATCGGGCCATTATTGACCTAGTTATTAGCAAAAAACCAAAGGTACACTCAGTTTTGCTCGCCACTGTATTTGGAGAATCCCAGGTTCTCAAAAAAGAAGCCCCCACTTTGTACTGGTGGGGGTTTTTTATTGGATCGGCTGGTCCAATTTTAAGCCCCCGACGTCATGAAAAAGCCCCCACCCGTTTTGTACTGAGTGGGGGTTTCTCCTTAGGTTCAAATCAACGTGGGGGTTTCTATTGGGGTGGGGGCTTCTACTTGGATTATCCCGACTTTTCATATCAAAAAGAAATAAAACAGAACAATGGTCAATTGAAAAAAAAATCTAGTTCAATCAGCTGATGATAATGCTCAAAGAGCCATCTTATCTGGAACACAAAATGACAAAAAATGAAACACCGGGAAATTGTACTCTTGGAAAACCCAAAGTAACAATGAGCATTTTATTTTAACTAATGAATGAATAAATATTCTGAAGTATCCTACTCATATACCAAATGAGTGATACTGTGATTATCCAAACAGATTTCCTAAAAGTTACTTTTGTCATTTTGAGCTCATATTAAATTGATTCATCGATTGAAAGTCTAAAAACAAGTTTTTTTTGTAATTTCAGAGTTTTTTTGGAAACATGCTTTTTGTTGTTTTAGCGCGTTTTAGTCGAAAACACCTCTAAATCGATTTTCCAACAATAACCCAAATTCTTTCTTGACAATTTCTAGATAAGAACGCTGAAAATAACTGAAATCAATTTTGAAAATTTCCGAAAACCACATTTCTGAAACAGAAAAATCTCCGAGAAACCATAAAACAAAAAGAATGATTCAAGTTTGTTTTTAGTACAACCGGTTTTCTTTCTATTCCATATTTGGATGAGCTGAGCTATGATTAGAAGCTGCACCGTTTGAATTTCTTGTCTCCAGTATATAAGACAACAACATCTTCAAAGATCCCAGGATAACTTGAAGCGGAGGAAAAACAAGTCATTATCGAATGAAAGTTCCATAATTCTAGAATGTTTCATGAACATTTTGAAACAGCTTCACAAATAGGCGAGATATTGCTTGTCGTATTGTTTGATTTTGTCCTAATAAACTAAATTAATTGAGACTACAGGAAAAAGCGTTTGTTTGGAAAATTAACCAAAATGACAATGTTATCAAAGCTTCGGTTAGTTCACTCATCATATTAAAATGGCATGCAACAGAATAAATTTCTAAATTTCTGAATAAATTTCTGAAAAATGGCCAGTTCAGCTGATGATAATGCTCAAAAAACTTCTTCCGGACCACAAAGCGACAAAAAAGAAAACACCGAGAACGTCTGACTCCGTGAAAAAAGTAGAGTAGAAAAAGTTTCTTTTTTTAGATGAAAGATGCAAGAAAAAAAATGTACTAGCACAATGCTGAAACCATAATTGAACTTGTTGTTTGTAGTTAAGAACTTATCGAGTTTCTTTTTGAAAAAAAGTTTTTTTTTTATAGTTGGCAGTCGATTCAGTCACGGGTTATACTACTAATCAATCGGAAGTCATTTTAATAACTATTGTTTGAAACGGCATAAAACGTCAGATGTATCTGTAGAAAATCAGATTTGTCAACGGTTTCTTTATGTACACAAATTACAAACTCATCTTTCAAAGTTTAATTGTATCAATCGACTAGTTGGACGCATGTTCCTATGGTTTCGCAAGTTTTTATACATATTTTCCAGCCTTTATTTCTTCAAATGTGGAATCGGACAAAATTCATGGGAATATTGAATTGATCAGATATTGTACAAAACCCCGGTATAACATCTTGTAAGAAGCACACTTATTAAAGTTATTTTTTGTTTTCAGATCCCAAATATGTATATGAGTTTATACTTATCATTGGTATAACAATCCCATCACAATCTGATAAGAATAATGAGAAAAAATTCATATTTAAACAGAAATTTGAAAGTTAGAATTCTCAAGTTGTACCGAAATTTAGCTAGTTTGGTCAGGTCTCAAAAATTCTTAGGACGAGGCAATATTCTTGAGCCCGGAATTATAAAATGTTTCATGAATATCTTGAAACAGCTGTGAAAATTTTGCAAAGATATTTCCATGTTGTATGAACTGAAAAACATATCGCAAAGAAAAGAGCTAGAATTTAAAAGATAAATTCGTTTTGTTATCAAAGCTTCACTCAATTTCCTTATCATATCGAAAAGACATGAGACAGAATAGCAATTTTCTGAAAAATGGCCAGACCAGCTGATGATAGTGCTCGAAGAGCTTGTCCGTCCGAACCACAAAGCGACAAAAAAGGAAACACCGGAAACGTCTGACACCATGAAAAAAAAGAATAGAAAAAGTGGATTGTAGTTGGGAAGTTTTCAAGTTTCTTTTTGAAAAATGTTTATTTTTTTCAAACTTGGCAATTGGATTAATCCTTTCGTCTACTAATAATCAATTGAAAATCACATTGGTTAATTATTGCTCGAAACGGGATACATTTTTCGTTTTTTTTTTCTGGGGTCGTCCGGATTTTTACGATTTCTATGTGTTCGTAAAATACAAACTAAACTTCATTGATTCCGTTGAAAATAGAATTTTACACTTATTCATACAAGATCGTATCAGTCAGCTATCCATGAAAATGATCTGGGACTACATTTCTATAAACGATGAAACTGCCAAGGAGGTATTCAACAAACCCCTTGTTTTCCGATTTCTGAGAAGCACATTCACCAAATTATTCTCCGATTTTAAAATCAAAAAGGTTAATTTTTCTGTTTTGTTGATGTGATTTTTGAGAACAAAGTTCGAGATGCGTAATTCTTCCGCTCACAGATTGATTTCTGATGATTTCCATGTTTCCAGGTAATTTTGACAGCGCTTCGTTTGATTTTATAAAAATATCAGACGGAGATATCCATTTATTTAGCAGCAATGTTATGACGCTATTTCCTTCATGACAAACTTGAAACAGGTGAGTGCTCTACTGAAATTCGTTCAGATAAACTTCAAAAACCACAGTTTTGGAACAGAAAAAAAACAAAACTGTGAATATTCCAATTGATTGACATTAAAAATACATGGGTGAAAGGGCTCTTCTAGTACAGTTGTTGTTGTAACTAATATTAGAAGCAGCACCATTTGAACTTTCTGTTGTGAAAAATAGATTCAACTCTTGGTGGCACAGATGGTGGCACAGGGATTGTTCCTCTAATTTAGTGTCTGAGTTTTTTAATTTTTCGTCGGCTCGGATCCACTTATAAAAGGGCATTTATCTTGATTTTTAGTGAAAAAACAAAAAATTTGTATTCAGTTTCGATTCGTCTCTATGAGAACAGGAGTAGTTTATTCTTTTAGTGCAGTTTGCAAATATCCGACACTAAAATTATAGCAACTCGCAAACGATTCCCAAGATTTTTATACATTATTTACATATGTAATTGCTAGTGAGTCTCATGAACAAAGATATCTGATATGTATAATTCTATCATTGATACAAAAAATGCATTGAAAAATCCGGAATTTCAGACATTATTATTGATAATATCATCAATACTCGAGTACAATCCAGATCCTAGGAACACCCATCCAATGACAAATAAACACGAATTGATGATCATTTTGTGATAATATTTGAACCTGAAAAATCAGATTTTTATTATTTTATCATTTTCTGTAAACCCACTTTTTGCCTTCCTTTTTGAAGACTGGTAGAAATAGCATAGAGTCTAGAAAAGCTGGTAGAATTAGAGAGATCAGAAGACCCGAAGTGATTCCAATGAGAGGGATGATTTGTGTTAGGTTAGGTACAACCAGTGCAAGGCATACTGAAAAAAAGATTGTAGTAGAAACTGTATTAGAAGAGCATGCTCTTATACTGAGGGGCTCCTCTACTTATCCGAGTACAGTTTTCCGGGAACTAACGAATCAAAACTTCACGAAATTGATTTTTTTAAGACACAATTTTCAGAGCTTTTCTACAAAAGGAGCCCTTATATTAGGGGGGCGTCTTTATTATTGGTGCCCTTCTAATACAGTCACAAACTCACATGAAATAAGCATCAATCCAAGACGAAGTGCAAACGGTAAGAGCCTATGAATCCATATTTTTTCCTCAGAAATTTTCGAACGAAGACTTGGAAGAAGCATTTTCACGATGACGAAGAGCTGAAGAGCACTACCAAAGAAGATTTTTAGCACCAATAGTCCTTTTATTGTTACAGTCAATCTGAAAGAGTGAAAATTTATTGAGATTCCGAAAAAAAACTGTATTAGAAGAGCAACTCTAATAGAAGAGCCCTCTCTATTAGAAAAATCCCATCTATTAAAAGAGCCCTTTTAATAAAAGAGCACACTGCAACCTGTGTATTTTTGTTAATACATTTTGCGAAATTTCATTCTTTAATTCCGAGAAAGTTTTTCTTGGAAAGTTAGAAAAATCCCTCTAATATATGAGCTCTCCAATCAACTCTTGGAACAATAGGTGAGCATGCTCTTCTAATATAATTTTTATGGTATACTTACACTGAATTCGGCAAGTTAAGAGTCAAACTTCCTTGAACATCTGGTCCAAATGTGATATATCCAAAGAAGCCCAAAAACACGTATAGAAGCATAACCAGATTCATTGAAGTCGACAAAACTCCAGTTATCCCTGTCATGTCTTTCGGATGTTTTAGGGAGTTTTCGAGAGGGAGGACCATTGCTTGACCTTCAAATGAATAGATTAGGGACCCAGCTGCAATGGAAATCCCTTCGATTCCAGTCACGGCATTTAATTCCCATGTTGGGTACCATGTATGGACCATTAGCTCCTGAAATGTGGTCATTTGAAAAAAAGAAAGGGCCATAAGGACTAGAAAAAAAATGTAAAAAAATTGGCTGAGGGAGGAATCGAACGTGGGTGCTGAGATTACCGGTCATCCCTCTTCACCAATACACTACACTGTCAGAACCGAAAGCTTCGCGCGCTAATCAAGCAGCCGACATCTGCCGGGTTGGGCGCTCAGGCGCAAGCCCAGGCGCAAGACCAGGCGCAAGCCCAGGCGCAGGCATACCTTTGTAATCATAATGATAGCAGCGAAAATGATAACATTTCCACAAAGTGACAAGATCGTGATCAGCTTCATGTGCCCAATAAAGTTCAATATCATTTGTGGCACGAAATAAATCAGAATCATCACTTTTTTGGAGAATGGAGGTGGAGAATCAGCGATGAATTCCCAGATCTGAAATGTTTTTTGATAAGCGATATCAGTGATAAAAAAGTACCTCAATGATATGCTCAACTGCAAAAATCAGTGAAACTGTGATAACTCCGAGTTGAAAAGCCAAAAGACATCCGTTTACAACAATTCTGCGAACGAATTGTTACTTTCTTTTAATGATTTTTTTTTCAAACTTTGCAAGTTTCGCATATTTTTTGGCCCAATTATAGCTGTTGAGCATTGTTGCTTCGGCCATCTCACCGTAATCCAAACTTTGATCTCCATTTCTGAATAAAAAGGGTTTTCGATTAATTTTTTAAAGGTTTTTCTTACGATTTTGCCAAATATTGTGAGCAGGCAACTATTTTGTGCATACTATAGAGACTCAAAAAACCAATTATGAATACCAGAACAAGACCACCCTGAAAAAGTTATATGTAAAACCTCTTTTACAGCGGCATGCTTCTCTATTGTTGAAAAAAATGCTTTTATTAAAGGCTCAGGTATTCGAACAGGCAGGTGCCGGTCTATTAGAGGTGCCATTATTTTAGGGGTACCTTTCTAACAAAGGTGTTTGGAGAACCGTCAAACCTCTAGTACAGCGGGGGTCCGCTCTATCTTTCGAGGTACCTGTCTGGGGTGCCGTTCTATTAGAGGCTCTAATTTTTGGACAGACTTTTTGAATTTTTCTATAAACTAGATGCTTTAAAAAATTGTGTTTCCAATTCAAAATCTTTGACTATAAGTTGAAAAAATTTGCTGTTTTGTGCTGGAGAAATATGAGAAAGCTATTTTTCAAAAACTCAATGCTGTTGCAGACTAATGGATGCCGGATTTTCATAGGCTGCTGATATAATTTTTAAAATTCACATCTGAACGCCGTTGTATTATAAGTGGCATTCTATCAGAGGTGCCGTTATAATAGAAGTTTTACGAAAAATAACCAACCCACAAACCAGCTTGTTTGAAACTAATAGCCAAAGAAAAGCATCCTGGCCCTATCATTCCACAAATGAAGTTTATTAGGCCAGATGTTGCTCTGAAAAAAAAACTTTTTTGAAATTTTTTTCTGTTTTCTAAATGTTTTTTGTGTGTGTAACTAAAATTTCAACTAATCTGAGAAAATCCAAATAAAAAATTCCAAAAATTTGCTAAACAGTGCTACAGTAATTTCGGAGCGTTGTTGCCCTATTTTTTCTACTTTTTTTTCAAAATTTTTCAATGAATTCCACTTACGAAATGCCTTTTTTCCTCGAGGTTAGCGTGCTTATCACTGATTTTGTATCACATTGTTCATTCACACTCCCATAATTTTTCATTCCCATTTCATCGACTTCCTGTTTTTTCTTCTCTTGAATCTCCTTGTTCGTTGGTTCGAGTATAAATGGCATTGTTTTGAGATCTGAAAAATGTAAATTTCTGATCTTATCAGTGATTAAAAAAAAGTGACATAAGGTGATAAAAAGTTACCGTAAAAACTGTATTAGTAGTACCCTTTCAATAGAAGTGCACCTCTAATAGTAGTGCTCTCCGGATGACGAGGTTGGATAATAATGGTGCATGCACTACCAATTCAGTTTTTACGGTAAGCACTCTTTCACTGTTACGAAAAATTCAAAAATATCTAAATTTTTTCGACCAACTAATGAAGAAATTTTTTGTTAAAATTTTCAAAAAGTCTTTTTTTTAATTAGGACACTGATGTTATCAGTAAGAACAAAAATACCGTAAAACCTCTATTACACCGGCATGCCATTGTATTTTCCAAAGTAACTGCCTAGGTGTCGGTATATTAGAGAAGGCGTTACGGCGTTACTAATACTGTTACGAAAAGTTCAAAAATATTGAAATTTTTCCGATCAACTAATAACAATTTTTTAGGATTTCCAAAAAGTTTTTTTGAAATTAGAGTACTGAATTCATCAGTAAAAGCGAGAAGGGAATCGTAAAACCTCTATTACACCGGCATGCCGATGTTTTGTTCAAAGTGTCTACCGCAATGCCGGTATATTAGAGGTGCCGTTCTATTACAGGTGCCGTTCTATTAGGGGTGCCATTCTATCAGGTGAGCCGTTCTAATCGAGGTATCGTTCTATTAGGGGTGCCTTTTTTTTAGAAGTGCTGTTCTATTTGAGGTACCTTCGTAATAAAAATTTCACTGTAACTTCAATTAATAGAAAGTGAGAACAGTTTTTTATCGTAATGTTTGCAGAAAAAAATTTTGTGATCACCGAAATTTTCAAAAATAAATCGAAAAAAGAATTCTAGGAATTAAAAAAGTGAGAATTGATAGTAGGAGTGTATTGACTTGATGGATCACTGATAAAATTAAAATTGATTTCTGGTCACTCTCTTCCTGATTTTTTCTGGAGTAAACAAGCAAACAAATAGTGTGTCCCTCTCGTTTCTCTGCGTCTCTCGCGCGTAAATTTTTCAAAAGTTGCAGAAAAAAGAGCGTTCCAGGGAGAGAGAATTAGAGATAAAAAGAGAAGAAAGTAGGCAAACATCAATCTTCAATCATCATCACATTTTTGTCCTGTTCTATCATTTTTATCATAATGATAGCGCAGGGAATTGGACCGCCCATATGTATTTTGGCGCCCTCAAGACCCTCTATGCAAACACCAGAAATTTTTGTTTTTTTTTGTAGTCTATAACTTTTTTTGGAAAAGAAATAATCCGATTTCGTAAAATTTTTTGTGCGAAATTTTGTGTCCAGTGTCCTTGGAAAACAATCCACGATTTTTTTTGGAAAACGATATTGTTCGAATTTTTTGCTGAATGTTGAAAAAAAGAGGAAAAAAAGAAGCGAGGAGATGTAACCGAGAAGGCAGGTTTCTAAAGGGACCAAAGACGAAGGGACCCTCAAGGACACTGGAGAGATACATGGAGATGCAGAGACCCGCATATGTTGAATGAAGGGTCAAAAAGAGAGAGAAAGCAACGGAAAAAAAGCCATATGGCCTTTTGAAAAGTTGCTTTTGTCTTTTGGAGATAATTATTTTTCTGTTACAAAATATCGCATTAATTTCAAATGAACCTCATGTCAATTAGTTATTTAACAACATACTTTTGCTGAAAACAATCAAAAAAGGCTTGAATTTTGTGAAAAATAACTTCTGACGGCCTAGAAAATTCAAATCAAAACTCTAGAGATTTGTATTCCGTCTTTGAAATGTGCAATTGACTTCTCGAATTTCATTAACGTATTCCTTTTTTCGAAGAAATACGGAAATACAAGGCCAATCGGATATTCTCCTTACAAATTATGTTTCCATGTAATTTTAGAACTTGTAAAAAAAACCTTTTTTTAGTTCAAATTACCAGAAAACTCGCCCAAAAACATAATCCCAAAAATTAAAACCAACCACAACGAATAGGAATTTGATAATTTTGACACGTAGTGACAAAGACAACAGTTGGGTGCCATTGTCAGGTCAACTTAACAAAACAGTTTCATGACTATTTGAAACAGTCATGGTATTCAGGCAGAATCAATGGTTATACCTTCTGATGTTGCCAAAATAACAAAAAAAAACGAACTGAACTAACTCAAAAAGGGAGACAAAGAAACGAAAAAAAATTCCATGTGACCTCTTGAAAATTTGATTTGTTCAACTTAAGGGGTTGATTTTTCTGTTGTAAAATGTTGTAAAAATTTTTTCAAAAATTTTTTTTTGATTTTGTTTAATTCGAAACTTTTCCCGGCTCGGCCCATGAAAAACAGTGAAATCTTCGAATATCAAGAATTATCATTTTCAGTTACAGTGAAGAGTTATGGTGAGTGTTTATTCAAATATACGTTGATATATTCAAATATACGTTGATACGTTGACCAAATTAATTTAAGATTTTTTGGATACCATTATTTTCTTTTCACCTGCACATCTTAAGGAAACTGTAGTTTTATGAACTAATCAAAAAAAAAATCATCAACGAGAGTGAATGATCACTGCAATTTCTAAGTACGGAACTTGAAAACTACCTGAAACCGGATTTCCTTTTTCTCAAATATCACATTTTAGATCGGATAATAATTTCTTGAATGTTTGATTACATTGTCAGATTAGTTTTGAGACTTGTTTTACATGAAACATATGACCGTTTCTCGTCATTTTGACTTGTCACATATTCAAAACCAACGAATTATCTCAAAGAATGTCCTAAAAACTTCCAACGAACTACTGCATGAAAAAACGGTTCCATGACTATTTGAATAAGTCGTGAAGATTGAAGAAAAGATTGCTGTTGCTTTCGGCTCGGCCCCTAAAAAAATCATCGAATTTCTAGAATTATCATTTTCAGTTGCAATGAAGAGTCATAGTCAGTGTTCATTCAAATATTCGTTGATATAAAAAAAATCGATTCATGATTTTTTAGATACCATTTAGTCTCTTTTAACCTAAAGTTACTTTAGCTTTATGAACAAATTGAGAAGAGTTACCTGGCAACGAAGAACCATCTAGAAAAATATCAGATTTCAGACCGAATTTCAGTTCTCTGAATGTTCCTTTTTTGACTACAATCCAGTTTTGGGGTTTGTTTTTTCATAGAATACATATTTGCATGAACCCAGAAGGAATAGAAATTTTAAAAATTTGAGACGAAAGATTTGTGACAGGAACGGTATATATTTTTGAATTATTACGAATGTTTCAGAGATAATCAATCCCAAAAAACATATTACCTACCGTAAAGCCTGTATCAGTATTGCATGCAATACTATTAGAGGGGCAATTCTAATTAAGGGGCAATACTAATACAGGTTTTACGGTAAGTTCATAAGTATTGATTTTGCTCAACATTTTCAGAAAAACAGAAGCCGCAAAGATTGCAGATAAAATTGTCATAACTTAGCAAAACAGTTTCTTGGCTATTCGCTCGTCGCAAAACTTTTGCTTCAACAAAACAAATTTAGTACTATTTGAAACTGCTATAGAATTAGAAATAATGATGATTTTGAACGTCTAATTAGACCACAATTAGAACAAAATAAGAGAAAAAAACATAAACTTCTCGAAAGGACCAGAAATGAAGGAACCCACACGAGTTTCCAGCGAGGGTAGGAAAGCACGCTCTAATGATAAAAACGTTTAATACTCAGTTTCGCCCCATTACTAAAAACAAAAACTAATTGAAAATCTAAATCCTAAAAATCCCCAAACTAATTGAGACATCAAACTGAAACGAATCGTTTTGAAGAATTGATTCACAAAAGAAGTGAAGAAACACCAAATTCCTCCTTTATATTAGTTGTGAAAACCTTATCGGCATTCATTGGATTAAGGAAACCGAGAAAGTTAGAACCTCAGCTTCTTGCCGGAAAAGCGAAAAGAAACTTTTCGAAAATTTCATCTAGAAAATAAATCCATTAAATTCAATGTTTTCTGTACACCGGCCCTGGTCATTTGGAAATGATCAATCTGAGTATTTAAAACTATCCTTTTCAGTTACAGTGAAGATTTAGGAAAAGTTCTCATTCAAACATTCGTTTATTGAAAATTCAAAAATCGCGATTTTTTCAGGAAGCCATTTAGTCTCTTCTCACCTGGGCATCTTAAGGGTACTGTAGTTTTATGAACTAATTGAGAAAAGTTACCAAATAGGAATTTTACCAAGATCAAATCCGGATTTTCAGTCACGATTTTTGTAAACCGTCTGAAACTGAGCATTTATTTTCCGAAAATTCAGATTTTAGAACGGATGGTAATTTTTCTGAATGTTCCCTTATTGATTGTGCAGTTCCGTTTTTCAACTTGTTTATCCACAGGATATAGGGCTTCAATTTTCAGACCAAACAATGAGTTTTTAATGTTAGAAATTAAATTAACTGTTTCTCGCCATTGTAAATTATCACATATTCTAAAGCAAAAGAAAAACGTCTTTCGACATTGTTCTATGCATTTTCAAATAAATGCATCAATGAAATTTTGTTCCAACAAATCTAATTCAATACTGCGTGAAACAGTCATGAAACTAAAGAAGAAAAAAATCATATCACCGTAAAATAACCAGAATGGCGAAAAATTTATAGCCTGATAAGTTCTTTAGAACTTTTGAGAGCAGAACGCAATGAGCATAGTTTGCCATTTCGCCTCTTACAAACCCTTTGAAACATAATTTTTTTTTTGAATCCAAGAAAGTTCAAAATATTCAGTTTCAAGGACCATGAACATACTGATTTTTGTGATGGCTCCAAGCTAAATTCACCATTTTTCGCTACTGTAGTTTATCACACGTTCAGAAGCAAAAGTTAGCAAAAACAGCATCGAACTATTCCTTCAACGGAACGAGTTCAGTACTACTTGAAACAGCCACGAAGAGTTCGGGAAGAATCCATGAGGTCACCTTACAATAACCAGTATAACATAAAAGCAAACGGATCTTCTCGGAAGGACCAGAAATGAAGGGACCCTCAAGGACACTAGAGAGATTTGGAGACGCAGAGAACTGTACATGTTAACTAAGGGTCGGAAAGGGGTCAAAAAGTGTGAGAATGAGACGGAAAAAGGCGATATGACTTTTTGAAAAGCTGTTATGGTCAACTGGAGAAAATGATATTTTCTGTTACAAAATGTTTCAATGATTTCATCGGAACCGCACCTCAATTAGTAATTTAATGCCATATTTTTGCTTAAAATGACCTGGGCCTACAAAATTCAAATCAAAATTCCAGAGTTTTTGTTTTCTTTCTTCGAGTACTGCACTGATTTCCCAAATTTCATTCAAGAAAAAGATCTGTTTTCATTTTTCTAAATGCGGAATTTTTTAGGTCAATCGAATATTCTTGGTATAAAGTTTTTTTCCCTGTAATTCTAAAACTTAAAAGAAACTTTTTACTTTGAATTACCAAAAAGCTTGTCCAAAATCATATTTCCATTGAACTGAACCGAATAGAAATTTAAACATTTTGAGACGAAAGTTTTGTGACTGAAACGGTATATAATTCCCAAACAATACAAAACTTCCAGGGATTATCACTCCCAACCAGAGCTTCACGAAATTCCATTTTCCATTTTCCGTTTTCCGTTTTCCGGTTTTTTTTCTTTTCCGTTTTCCGTTTTCCGAAATTTCGGAAAATTTCCGTTTTCCGATTTCCATTTTCCGAAAATAGAAAAATCACTTCCGTGAAGCTCTGCTCCCAGCCCCATTTTATCTAAGTTCATGAACACTAAACTTGGCCAACATTGCTTTTGGATTTAGAAAAACAAAAATGAAATGAAATTGTCAGGTAAACTTTACAAAACTGTTTCATGACTATTTGAAATTCAGGCGGAATCAATTGTGATACTTTCTGCTTTTGCCAAAATAACAACAAATAAAAAAAACTGAACTAATCCAGAAATCAAACTCAACGAAAAAAATTATTTAAAAAATCCCCAATAACTCAAATGCAGTTGATGCAGAAGCATCAAAGGATGACTGTAGTCACTTTTTTTTCATTTTTTTTGTTTCAAATATTTTATAAGACAAACAAGAAAAGCTATGAATTTGTTAGATAAATGGTTGTCGTAGACGTAAAAAAAATCTTTTCTAGGCAAATGGCAGGGAAATTGAGGTCCCGGATTTTTTCCAGTTTCCATAACCCATACTTGTCACCGGGCCGGGCCGATTGAGAAATTTTTACCGGCCCGGCCCGGGGTTTCAAGGCGAAACATGCTTCGCATTTCGAAATTTTTTTTTCGCGGTTTCAATAATTTGGCCTATGTTTTCTAGAATGAAATTTTCATCATTTTTCAAGTATGAAAACCCAGGAAAAGTTTCGAAATTGAGCTGAAAATCGAGAAAAATGAGCTCGAAAAATGAAAATTTTGGAACCCGGGCCGGGCGGGCCGGTCCGGGCCGACACCTTCGACCACCGGCCCGGCCCGGCCTGGCCGACGCGGGCCGGGCCGATTTTTGACAAGTATGCCATAACCTAATAAATGATAATTAACTTTTCCAAATTCCGAAGTTCCGAAGAAATTCCGAAGTTTGTTGAGAGCTGTACAAACATTTTTATTTTCGTTTCTTGCTTATTTTTCCATGCTTATTTCATTGTTAAGGGAAAAAATTGCCCGAAAATTTCTCTGAATCGCACAATTTGCGTCCAAAACCATGCACTACAGACTGGTGGCCGCGGCCGTCTGGCCGAGAATCCCACAACGCGGAGTACTTTTCTCCATAATTTCGGTGTTTGTTTCGCTTATTTCACATGTTTTTGTAAAGAAAAATCAGTCTTCTCCTATTTTAACATTTGAAACGTATGAGAAAAGCGAAAAAAAAATGGAGAAAACGGCCCGTCGGATTCTCGGCCAGACGGCCACGGTCACCAATCTGTAACGCGCGATTTTGGGCGCATTTCGTCTGCTTCAGAGCAATTTTTTGCAATTTCTAATGAGCAATAAAACCACTATGGAAGAATAAACAAGAAACGAAAGTTAAAAAATGTGACTATCGATTCGCTCCGTCATCTTATCATTACTTGCGAAAAATTCATCAACATTTATTGGGTTATGGATACCGAAAGAAATTCGGGACCTCAACTTCCATGCCATTAGCCTAGAAAAAATGTTTTTAAGAGAGGTAAGCCTATCAAACCTTCTTATTTTTTCTTTTACAAAAAGTTTGAAACAGCAATCTTGTCTTTTTTCTACCGAGAAGAATTTTGAAAATTCACAGTTTCAAAAACAATGCACAAAATCTAGTTGATTACGACAGTTTTCAAACTGGTTTTTGTGATGGTCCGAAGATAAAAACACCAATTCTCGCAAGCTCGTTCAACGAGTTTTTGCTTCAACGAAACGAATTCAGTACTATTTGAAACGGCCATAAATTTAGGAAGAATCAATAATGTGAAATGCTAGTCAGACCAAAATTACATAAAAAAAAACAAACTGAACTAATCCCGACATCAATGATGAACAGTAACTTTTGAAGAATTGGCTCACAATTCAAACGAATCGGGAACAGAAGCCAGATACATTTTTTTCTAATAGCTTGTGAAATGCTCATCGACGTTTACCGAGAAAATTTGCATTCTTTAAAACTCGAAAAAAGTACCGTATTACATGTGAAAACTTCATCAACATTTATTGGAATAAGGAAACCGAGAAAGTTTGCACCTCAACTTCTTCTGTTCTGATTTCTTTGATCACGACGTCAGGTCTGTTTTAGAACTGGGTTTTGTGATGGTTCGAAGCTGAAATCATCATTTTACGTCGTTGCAAGTATGATCTGAAGCAATAGTTTTATCAAAATTGCAACAAGTTTCCAAAAAAGCCGCAATGAACTTTTGTTACAACAGAACGGTTTCACACCTATTTGAACCGGTCTTGATATTAGGAAGAAACAATGATGTTGTCGTATATACATGGAACAGAATTACAAAAAAAAAACAAACTGAACTTATCCAGACATAAAACTGGAACAAAAACTTTGAAAAAATTCTTCGGATCTAGAATGAATATGTATCACACTTGAAAACTTCATCGATATTTATTGGATTAAGGAAACCGAAAAACTTGAAACTCAACCTTTTTGCCATTAGTTTAGGATCAACGAAAAATAAGAAATTTCAGACCCTTATGAAAGTTCAATCAATGTCATAGTTGTCCACTTTGTCTAGTATAACGAAATACTCGAAACAGAAAATTTCGTTTTCTTTTCTATTAAAGAAAGCTCGAATAAAGCTCCAACGAACTTTTGTTACAACAAAATGATTTCACAGCTATTTGAAACGGTCAATAAATCCGTTAATCATATTGTAAGTTGAAAACTTATCGGCACAGATTGGGTGAAAGCAACAAAGAAAATTTGTGCCTCAATCGTCTTGCCATTAGTCTAGAACCGACAAAAACACTTTTAAAAATTCAAAGCTTAAGAAATGGTCGATCAAATTTTTAGTTCACTATTTAGTTTTTTACAAAAAATTTGTAACAGGAACCCCATTTTCAGTTTTTTTATTTTAAAAAATTTCAAAACAATCTCAGTTTTGATAACGCTGTAATTTTAAAAGGAGAGAAATGTGAACTGTGATGTCAACTTCTGCCTGGCCAAAGCCGGTTTTATCATCGTTATCTTCTGATATCATATCATTTATCACAATAGTACATATTGGATAAGAATCTCGTTTTCATAGAATAGACTGTTTCCAAGAAGTTTCTTCAAAACAAAAAGATGTCATGATTAATCATCTTTTTGGACGTTAGAATTTTATTAGGTTGGCTAAATTGAAATGCGCGCTATGTTTGCTCGAATACGGATTTCGCAAATCGAAATATTTTTTCGATCTGATTTCTCTATTAGAAAAAGGGGTTTCTGATGGCCATTTTGATATAAATTGTGTCTATGTTCACAATTAATTTCATCTAGAAACAAGAGTCTAAAAAAATTTTGTTGAAAATCTCGCTTTCCAGCTTGACTATCATAAGAATTTCTGAGAACCCAAACGGTTTTCCGAACTTTCAATGTTCCATGATTAGAAAATGGGTACATTGTTCTATCCAGTAGTTTCTTCTGATATCGACTCCAGCTTTTTTGAAAACGGTTACAGTGGCTTCAAGAGAATTTCTTCCGAATTCGCTTTCAGCCCTCGATTACGATGTAACGAGCAGTAATATTATTTCAATTTCCCCATTAAAACTGCTCAAAGTTATGTTAAGAGTGGGATGACATCACTTTGGCGTAACGGAAAAAGTCGTTTGATACTGAAAATCGGTATGAAACGCAGTTCTCTTGATTTCTAGAGCCTTCAATAGTCCTACTGCACTAACTTAATGAGTTGCTGAAAACCGAAGGAGCTAGCTCAGAAGTTGAGGTTTTGCCGCCTCACAGCCTAGTCTTTGAGCTATTTAATGCGCATTTGTTCGCACCGGTGCTGCCCTTCCAGACCGTGAAAAACTCAAGAATCTTCGGAGTGCTAGAATTTGACGACTCATTTTCACCCAACAACAACTCGCCCAGTTCTTTATCAGAGACACTGAATCTTGGCTCGAATATTGCTCATATTGGCTCAGTACTAATGCAAAATACCATTTGAATTTATCTTGTCAACATCTGTTTTTATAATAGAATCAGCAAAAAACAAAAACGCGCATTTCGATTTAGCCAACCTAATACATACCTGACAAAAAAATAATTAAAAATTCTAAGAACAGTAGAGAAGTCTCTTTAATATAAGAGCCCTCAAAACACTGACTGTAACATTAGAACAGCATGCTCTTCTAATAAAGTTTGAACGGTAAGTTATTGATTATTTCTTTTTGAATGCATTTCCGTTTCAACTAGCATGTATAATGTCGAAATTAGCTACGGTTACGATAAGACTTTCGAAACGAAATTTTCCAGAAATCATCTAACTAAAATTCAGGATTCCGACGAATTCAGGATACAATTCCATTGTTAGAGTACTGAAATAACAGCGGTGAATCAAGATTTTTTATTTTTTCAAAACTCTTCAGTAATGTGTAACAAAAAAAAACCTTCCACAATGCGCGTCTTTTATCAACTGGTATGGTTCTAACAATGTGGAAACACCAGTAAACATTTCCATGAAATGGGAAAAAACATGTTTCAACTTTTTCATTTTTTTCAACAATAAAACGAAAGAACTGCAGAGTAATTCCATAATGAATGTTTCAAACAGACCTAGTTTATTCTTAGAATCTTCACGTAAAGCCAATAGAGTTACTTAACTCTACCTCAAAATGATTTATTATGAAATTAATACCTTTCAAGAGAACATTTTAAATTGGTTTTCATTTATTCCAGGTTTCGTGTAATTGCAGATGAAAAACATTCCCGTTGTAAAATTACGATAATTTTTCATATATCCAGGATGATGGATTTAAAAATATTCAACCCATTATGGCAATATAAATAAATCGAATTTGACCAAAATCTGAAACTGAAATTGAGAATTCATTTTCAAACAAAGAATCCAGAGAAAAAATTCGAGCTTCAATCGTCACATTGTAGGATTACTGTAACTTCACTGTTCTGTGTGACGAAGGAAGTATAGGTTGGAAAACTTACCAGCCTTTTCAATCCAAACAACATTTTCAATTTTTCTTCGGGATAACGTCCGATCATAATTTTTATAATTATCTCAACTCACCTAAAACTAGAAACTGACAATTTTATTTTCAAATTTCGAAAAGTTTTTTAAAGCAAAAAGCAAAAAAAAAACCTAAAATTATTATATCATCCGTTCGCAGAATTAATTTTCTCATAACTAGTTTCATACAACCAAATTCTGAAACTGAAAGTTGCTGGTCAAAAAAAGATTTTGGTACAGAAATTCATGAGAAAATCCGGAACTGAAGGTATCCAAAATCTGAAACTCTATTATCTTATTGTGACAGAGCAACTCTGCGTCTGTCATGTCTTACTCCCTCTCGTGCGTAATTGATGTGGTCGGCAACTGCCGACCACGTGAATTCTCATGAGGGAGAAAAAGAGAAAGCATTTCATGCTGCGAGACTTGTTTCTTCAGTTACATCGTGTGACAAGCGGGAGGGAGGTCGTCGAAAGACGAGCTCTCTCCTTTCTCAATAAAAAATGATGCATCATAAAAGGTCGTTTTCTACATTTTGAACTAAGGCTCCAGGCACGAGTCTTAAGATTTCACATGAAGGTCCCTTACCGAGTAGGATTTTTTATCTGTGTGCCTCAGTAGTAAACACCTACACTACTGTGCAGATAAAATTTCCGCGAACTCTGAGGTCAAGGATATCAGATTTCTGAGTGCTACCATTAATACCGCTACACCATGGTCAACCACCCCTATTTCTAATTTCCTCGACCCATCCGTCACACCCTTCTGATCTACAATTGACCTCTATTCTACTTTATTCATCTAATTCGACAGTTGCTTATATTCTCACTTTGGACAATCGCGGATTTTGGATTTTTTTTTGGATATTATGGATCCCCCATCGACTATGTTTTGGATTGGATTGGATCTTTTGTGTCAATTTTGTTGCTGAACGAGGAAGCTGATCAATTGATGGATACATCAAATCGAAAAGATGTACAATTATGGAAAATAAGTTGATAATCATCTTGACTATTGAATCTTTGAATCTATGACTAAGATTGATTAAGTTTGAGTTAGCCACATTCCCATATTTTGAGTCGATATGCACGTGCGCGGATTATTAGGACGTATGAGAGAATGCTCCGAAGAGAGTTACTGGAACATAGCGCATGGCTTTAACTTTTTAATTTTCCCTCCAACTAAATCCCCTCTAATTGAATTGTATGATCCTTCCCACATGATATTATTTGAATAATTGACTGAGAAAATGTTGAAATTTTTATTGTTCTTTAGTATGGTTGTCCAATTGTCGAGAATTTGGCCTCAAAGGAACCCCACTTCTCATTGTATGTTTCCGCGCTTCCTAACGCCGTCTTATTTGAAAGCAAATTTCACGGTAAATAGTGTAAGATTAGGGCGATGAGATTTTAAGGTGAATCTGTTTTGAGTATTTGAATAGAGTATAATTGAGTTTGATTGTATATTTATGTAGTTTTTCATGATTTTTTTTTCCATTCTGGGAAGGTTTCTGTCTCGATTGCTTCACCATCAATAAGCATCGAGGACGAAGCTTTTCTAGAAAGGGTGGGATGCGATCAGTTCTCTTTTTCTTTAGAGGGTGAAACGCACTCGAGGCTTCAAAACAATAAGCACCGAGGACGTTGCAGCTTCTAAAAGGGGGTAGGATGTGACAGAGCAACTCTGCGTCTGTCATGTCTTACTCCCTCTCGTGCGTAATTGATGTGGTCGGCAACTGCCGACCACGTGAATTCTCATGAGGGAGAAAAAGAGAAAGCATTTCATGCTGCGAGACTTGTTTCTTCAGTTACATCGTGTGACAAGCGGGAGGGAGGTCGTCGAAAGACGAGCTCTCTCTTTTCTCAATAAAAAATGATGCATCATAAAAGGTCGTTTTCTACATTTTGAACTAAGGCTCCAGGCACGAGTCTTAAGATTTCACATTATGTTCTTAAAATTCATTAGCGTTTCCCAGGAAAATTAAATTTGCTTTCATCTTTATATCCAAAATTTCTGTAGCTTTTCTGTTTCCAATGAAGTTGAAACGGAACTATCGACGGCTTCCAGGTACCGAAGTTTTTAAAATTAATTTGAATTTAATTTAAAAATTTTATGAAACGGACTTTTTTTTAAATTTTTTTCACATTATTTTTTCTGGGGTTCAATTCGTTTTCACCCAATCAGTGTAATGCCACAATGAGCCATGGTTTCCACGTCAATTCGAATCAAAAACGCAACTACATTGTTAGAGTGATGAAATAATATTGGTGAATCAGGGTTTTGTTCAAGTTTGTTCAGTAAAGTGTAACAAAAAAACCTCCTACAATGGCGTCTTCTAACAACTTTAATGGTTCTAATAATGTGAAAAGACAGTAAACTCTGCCTTAAAAAATAAACAGTAAAATCATATAATTGCTGAGGTGATGTTTCTGGCGTGAAATGGGTGAGTCGTGACAAATAACAGAGGAATACGTTCTCCGCATTCATGACCCCTGCGAAGAACGAGCTTAAACTATAAGTTGGACAAGCAACTTGGGTATTGCTGCCGATTTCTGGGCGGAATTTCGACGGCTTTTGGACGAAAATTGATTTTTTGCAGCTTCAAAGTGAATCGTTTTTGTCTTTTGAGCAGAAGATTGGAGAATTATTGAATTGCCGTCAAGAAGTATATCACTCAGATTTTCAAGGTACGGAATATATTAATTTTCTGAAACAGATTTTTTCCTTGAAAGTCGAGTTCTGTAAATGAAGCTACAGTAGTTGATAGTTCGATGCGCAGAATCAAATTTAGTCGAGTGGAGAAACTCTTTTGTAAATCGAACATTATTGAGACTGATTCTGAAACTGGAATCTTCGATGCAACTACATCACAAACCTTGATTTTCTCTAGTTTTGAAAAAAATCTGGAACAGATTCTCAAATCCATTCTCAAACAAGAAGGGTTCCTTCAGAAAAACAATTTGAGCTTACACATACACAATTTCGGGTTATTGTAAAATTACTCAAATAATTACTATCGAAGGAATAACAGAAGAATTCAGGAACTAATCATCAAATTGTTTTCATTATGGCAGGAATGCAAGGTGGAATTATAATTTTTATAATCAGCTCAAAATACCTAGAGCATGAAACTGAAAATTGATTTTTCAATTTTGTCAAAGCTAGTAAACGAATGAAACAAACATCGCATTGCAGTTTTCGTAACTAACTCAAAATAAGGCAAACCTAAAACTGAAAAAAATTTTAAGGAGAGAGTTCACCATAGTTAACTCGGAATACCGAATTGAAAAGTTTCAAATGGTTGTCCGAAATCATAAATTGAAACCATTTCGATTACCTGCGCAATGGTCATTGCAAAGTTATTGTAATCTCACTACTTTCCGTAAATATCACGTATATTAACTCTCTGGAACGGATTTAATTCCGTGAATGACGAGTTTTGGAATAAAAGCTACAGTAGTTGATAGTTAGATCCGTAGTAATGAGTTTCGTCCAATGGAGCAACAAGCAACTATTTCTGTAAATTGAAAAAGTATTCAAGCTAAATCTGAAACTGAAATCTTCCAAAAACATGAAACTAGATTACTACTCAAATTTTGAAAGGTATTGGAAATGATCATATTACATTTCAAATTACTCACAACCTGAAATTGAAAGATCTGAATTCACCTTTCAGAAATATCCCAACTCAAGGAAAATCATTTCGACTTCGCACCTGCACATCACAAAGTTACTGCAACTTTACTACTTTTTGAAGAATTTTATTTTTTTGGATAGTTAGTTCCGCCAAGCAAGTCATGCAAACCACCAAATTTCTCAACGTACGGAATGTTTTAGTTTTCTGAAACCGAGTTTTTTCGCCTGAACCTTGTGTTTTTGGTATAAAAAAAAGGATTTTACTCCCCACTCAAATTTTATATAATCTCAAACAAAGCACAAAATTGGAAAAAAAAATGAAAAAGTTGGAACACCAATATCGATCCTATTGTTGCTCGAATCACTAGATCAAATTACCCAAATCTAAAACTCAAGAAAGTCGGAAATGTTGTCCTTATCTATTTTTAAAAAAACAATTCGGTCTAGACCAGCACATCCTAAGGGTACTGTAGTTCTACAAACCAAACCGGAAAAGGTACAATCTGAAATATTTAGCACCGATCGAGACTGAATCACTGCGATTTCTAGGAACTGTTTCTGAAAACTTTTTAAAATCGGATTTTTTTTCTGAATTCTCAGATTTTTTCTACAAAAAGGAAAGTAGCGTCTTGTTAGATGTGCAGAGGGAAACAATGTATCATTTGCGATCTATACTCCAAAGGTATTCAAAGGGATGAGAAATTGGAATTTTCAGATGCTTGCTTTTTTTCTTTTCGTAGAATTCCGTTAGTTTTTCTGTAGCTTTGTTTCGAGAAAGTTAGTTCAACGGAGAATTCTTACTGTGATTTTCAAGGTGCAGAAAATGATAGTTTTCTGAAACGGATTATTTTCTTGAGTTTTTTTTTAATATTCGACCCAATTCCGAACTATTTTTTCGCTCGTTCCCACGAGAAATACTGTACTAGAATCATTAGATCGCTACCAATCAATATCCGTCACTCTAATGAAAATCTCAAAAGCATATCGCATAACAGTGAATTTTCACAACTTCTGCTTTTCAAAAACTCTCTCTTGAATCATCATTTTGCCGTTTTTTATTTTAAAAAATTGATGAAAGATGTCTTTTCTTGAATGGGATATACCGTAAAAACTGTAATAGAGGCGCATGCGCTTCTATTCTCAACCCCTTTTTTTTGATGCGCCTCAATTACAGGTGCGCTTCAATTGGAGGGTGCGCCACTATTTTTCAACCCAAAAGTACTTGATATTGTTATTTAGAAAATAAAATTTTTATGTTGAAAAGGATGAAAAAATATCATATTTTTAACAGAAATCATAAAAAATAAGCAGAGAAAATTAGTAATTCTACCAGTTTTTCAACAATTTGTGCTGATTTTCGATAAAAACACGAAGGAATTGAACGTTTCTATGTGCGCCTCTATTACAGGTGCGCTTCTATTACAGTTTTTACGGTATTCAAGCCCGATAGTATAATTTTCACAACTGCCTCAAAATATCAGAAATCTAAAGCTGCAAGATTTTGAGTCGGAAGTTTCGGCACGACGGATCAAACTCATTATAACTAACTCAACTTAACAGAAGTCTGAAACTGAAACTATTTTTTTAATATTCAGAAAGTGCTCCAAGTTCATAAAGTGAAACCAGTTTGACTACCTGCACATCATAAGGCAACTGTAACTTTACTATTTTTTCTTGGACAAAGTTAGCGATTTTTTAAAATTATACGACTAACGAGGTTTCCAAAGCACGAAATAAATGTATCAACTTTCTGAAACAGGGTTTTTAGCATGTATTTTAACTTTTGAAACAAACAAAACAAGCTGTGAAACGGAAAAAACTTGAAGTTTCTTAACGAAAAAGAAACTCGGCTCTTACCTGCACATCTGAATGTTACTGTAGCTTTGTTTATCGAGAAAGTTAGTCCAACGACGACGTATCACTGTGATTTCCAAGGTAAAGAAAATGATAGTTTTCTGAAACGGATTATTGTCATGAGTTTTTATTAAATATTCAATTAAATTCCGAAGTTTCTTTTTCGGATCCCACAAAGGATACTGTAATTAAATTGGTTTTTCGAAGCAGAAAGCCATCTCAATTAATAAAAGTGATCAACTTGAAGAAATGAGCCTTTGAAAGTTGTGAGGTGGAACAGTACTATCGCATACTAATATCAGTAACACAAACAGGAATCTCAAAAGCATATCGCATAACAGTGAATATTTTTCACAATTTACCCTATTCCCAACTATCTACTCTTTTTCGGATGTGAATATTCAAGCCCCGTTTCGTTTTGAAAGATTTTGAGTCGGAATTTTCAGCCTTGCTTGATCAAAACCACTATGACTAACTCAACTTACCAATAACCTGAAACTGAGATTTTTCGTTCAAACATTTAAGAAAATGATCTAATATCACCAAGGGGGACCATTTTTACTACGTGTACATCATAAGGTTATTGTTAGCTTTATTGCTTTTTGAAGAACGTTTTTTTTTGTTTGTTGTACTAATATCACCGACGGTTTCGACGTACAGAATTTATAAACTTTCTGAAACCGAGTTTTTTTTAGCATGCATTTTGAATTTTGAGACAGACAAAAGAAACTTTTCAAGGAGATCTAGAAAAATGTAGAAAAACCACAACTATGATATATTGTTGCTCGCATCACAAGCTGGAAGTACCAAAAATCTGAAAATGAAACAAAAAAATAACTTTTCTTCAGCGCATTATTGAAACAGCATTGATTTTCAAGATACAGAGTATGGTGTCTTTCTGAAACCCCTTTTTCTTAGCTTGATTATCTCCAATTCAAATTCATTTCCAAAACGTGCAGTACTTCAATAATTCTTGGTGGAACATACAGTGCGTTGCACATTTATAAGGCCACCCTTGTTTTTTCATGCAACGTGGCAACGGTTTTAAATTTTGGCATGGCAATAGAAAAATCGAATTCAGGACACAAAGTTACGTATATTGGGTGAGTTTGAGGTCTGTATCTGAAAAACTGGCTGATCTGTACTGATATATCTGAAAAAAGGCCTTTTGCAACCGTTGCAAGTTTATAAGGCCACTCCGGCAAACACTGGAAAAACAAGAAAAAATGAAGAGTTCAATAGTTGGTGGAAGCTCCTTTGGCGGTTATGACGTCATAAAGACGATTTGGCATCGAGTTGACGAGATTCGGAAGGTATTGGGTCGCTTTGGTCTTGAACTCCTGATCCAGAAGCTTCCATTCAGCAGTTATGGCTGTTTTCGGCCATCCAATGGTTCCATACTTTTTTCCGTGACGGTAAACTCGTCGAACTAGCTCCCCCCAAACGTTTTCCATTGGGTTCAAGTCCGGAGAACAAGCCGGCCATGGCAGTACGTCGACTTTCTTAGACTGAAACCAATCCAAAGTCGAACGACTTACATGAATCGCAGCATTATCTTGCTGGAAAACAAAACGACGGCGATTGAATCTGCTGCGGAAGGGTAGGAGATGGTCTTGAAGGACTTGTTGATAGTCCGCGGAATTCATCCGACAAGTGACAAAGGCCAATTCCAGAAAACCAGCAGCTGAAAAGGCACCCCAAACCATGAGGCTGCCTCCACCAAAATTCCTCTTGGAGAAGACAAGCCGATCTTTGCGAAGGTCGTGCCAATACGACTTGTAGCCATCAGGCCCATCGAGATTGAACTTTTTCTCGTCCGAGAAAATTATCTGAGACAAAATTCGAGTTAAAAGCAAAGACAGGCTGAAACAAATTACCGTATCCCAATTGGTCGACATGTTTGCCCGAGCAAAGTCCAGACGACAAGCTTTGTGATGGTCTTTGAGACTAGGAGCGGGCCGCATAACTTCACGGACAATATTCTTGTCTTCTTTGAGAGCCCTCCAGACAGTCCACTTACTTACACCAAGATTTAATTCCTTCTTGATATCATTACATGACTTCATTGAATTTGACGCAACTCTGCTGACTGCCCTTTTTGCCCAAGAATATAGCTTTGGCGTCGGTCCAGTTTTCTTGGATAGTTTATTCGGATTCGGATTAGCAACATATTGGTCAATACAAGTTTTTGAGCGGTTCAGATGACGAGAGATGGCTCGATTCGACCAGCCGGCCGTCTTAAATGCGTCGATTGAAGCTTTTTCGGTGCCAGTAAGCAGAGTTCCACGTGGCATGACTCAGGATTGAAACCAAAAGTGAATAAAGACAGGAAAACGTTCTCTGACGTGTTTTTAAAGTCCACGAACCCAATTTGAGCTCAGAGTTCACGTTTAAATGGTGATTCACAAAGTGGCCTTATAAACTTGCAACGGTTGCAAAAGGCCTTTTTTCAGATATATCAGTACAGATCAGCCAGTTTTTCAGATACAGACCTCAAACTTACCCAACATACGTAACTTTGTGTCCTGAATTCGATTTTGTCATTGCCATGTCCAAATTTGAGACCGTTGCCACGTTGCATGAAAAAACAAGGGTGGCCTTATAAATGTGCAACGCACTGTATTGATGAGCCTATGAGAGCTTATAAAGTTGTGAATGCCATGGCATACAGACAATATCAGTAACTCCAATAGTAAATTAAAAGGCTTATTGCATAACAGTGAATATTTTTCACAATTATCCTACTCCCAACTCTCTACTCTCCTTGAATCCACAATTTTGTCGCTTTTTAGCAAAACTTTAATAGAAGGGCCCATCTAGAAGTGGTTCCCACCAGACATGAGCGGAATTCCGTCTTCCGTCTTCCGCCTTCCGTCTTCCGGGCTTTTTTCTGTTCCGTCTTCCGTCTTCCGACTTCCGGGTTTCTCAAATTTGTTCCGTCTTCCGGCTTCCGTCTTCCGTGTTTCTGGACGGTAAGAAGCTTTGAGAAAACGGAAATTCGGGGGAAATTTTCCAAAATGTTCAACTTTTCAATACGGTTTTAGCGCTCTTCAACATACTTGTTTAGTCATCAAACTACGTTTTTGTTTGAAAAATTTCAATTTCATGCCACAAAATTTAGTTTTTTTCTCGCCGGAGCAGTTTTGAGCACTTTTTGTTCCTTCCGTTTCCTTCCTTCCGTCTTCCGGGATTTTGAATTTTCTTCCGCCTTCCGTCTTCCGTCTTCCGAGTTTTCAAAAACTGTTCCGACTTCCGTCTTCCGTCTTCCGGATTCAAAATTTTGTCTTCCGCTCATGTCTGGTTCCCACTCAATAAGCGGTGCCGCTGCAATAGCCGTGTTCCCATGATTAGAAGGTTGAAAACAAGTGGAGTATGCACCAAGAATACAGGTTCTACTTTACTGAAACCCCGATTCAGCATCTGCGTCATTGAAAATCACATCAATAGTTCAAGTTACCAAAAACCTGAAACTGAAAAAAATTAATCTTCAACTTCCGAAGTATTGTCAAAACATATTTAGAAACGCAAGCCTGCACATCTTAAGATGACTGTAATTTTTTTAACGGGTAAAGTTAGGAAAAGTAACGGTTGGACTATCTCCATGGTTTTCAGCGTACAAAACTTGATAATTTTCTGAAACTGATTTTTTCAGTTTTCACATTATTCAGCTCGATTCCGAAACTATTTTTCCGTTTCGATTCCACAACAAGTTTAGGATTTGAGTTGATGTTGAGTTCTCATTAATCAAAGTGATCGGATAAAAATTGTGAGCCTATAAAAGTTTTGATCATTTTTATCAGTTTTCAAGAATTAATCTCAATAATTCAAAGAGTAATCTCAAATGCATATCGCATAACAGTGGATATTTTTCACAAATTTCCCTATTCCTATCTCATTACTCTCCTTGAAACCCCTATTTTTTCGCGGCTTGGTAAAGTATTAATAGAAGTGCCCCTTTAGAAGTGGTTTTCCCTCAATTAGTATTGCTCCTGCAATAGTCGTGCTCCCAGAATAATTAGGTTGAAAACCAGTGGAAACGACATGCAACACTAATACAGGCTTTCCTTTTCTAAAACGCTGATTCAGCTTCTGCGTCATTGAAAATCACACCAATAGCTCAAATTACCAAGAATCTGAAACTGAAAAAAATTAATTTTCAACTTCCGAAGTATGGTCAAAACTTATTCAGAAGTACAACTCGGTCTTGACCTACACATCTTAAGGGTTCTGTTGTTTTTTTTACGGAAGTAAGTTAGGATATTTAATCGACTGTCTATCTCCATGATTTTCAGCGAACAGAATATGATAATTTTCTGAAACTGATTTTTTCAGTTTTTGCATTATTCAGCTCGATTCCGAAATTTTCTTTTCCGTTCCAATTCCACAACAACTTTAGGATTTGAGTTAATTTTGAGTTTTCAAAAATAAAGTGATCAAGTAAAATTTATGATCCCATAAAAGTTGTGTTCATACGAGATGTCACTCAGAATTATTGTAACCCCGTGCGGCAAGCCGACCTTAAACCATGCCCTAAACTGGCCCGAAACCATGGAAACCATAATTACACCTTATTACGGGCGCGGTTTAAATCTAAACTTTCGCACGTAACACCTCCTAAAAACTGAGAATATGTATTTCGAAAAACCTGATCTGCATGTTCAAATTTATATCAGAGCAATTCGGTTATTATAGCTTGCATCACTAGCTCAAGTTAGCCAAAATCTGAAACTGAAAGTTATTATAATTTTTTAACTTCCAAAGTTTGAACCTATTTAGAAAAAACCACTCGGTCTAGACCTGCACATCTCAACTTTGCTGTAGTTTTAAGAACCAAACAGAAACGTACAATCTGAAATGCTCTATTCACGCAAGGATCACCACAGTTTCAACGCTCTGAGAATACCAGCGACTCGAACAGGAAACACAAATGCATATCGCATAACTGTGAACATTTCCCACATTATTCAGCAACAAATTTGAAATGAATAAAGTTTTGATCAATAGCGTTACCATATACCTTGAAGACTTTTTTTATTAGAAGAGCTCCTATAATAGGAGAGGTCCCTGAGTTCTTTTGACGAAAAATGTTCAGCTTCGCGAAGTTTGATTCATTAATTCACAAAAATTATTTCTGGGCGGATAAATAGGAGAGCTCGTATAACTCGTCGTGGAACAATAGAAGAGCATGTCCTTCTAATAAAGATTTTACTTTTCTAAAATCTCGATCTGCAGATTCAGCTTTTCATGTCGCACTTGCACAGTTATTAAAGCTCGAATTACTAGCTCAAGTTACCCAAAAGCTGAAACTGAAAAAAATTTTTTACTTCAATTTCTGAACTCGATTTTGACCTGCACATCATAAGATTACTGTAGTTTATAAACTATTAACAAAAAGTTTGTATCTGGAAGATTTACAAATGTTCGCCCAAGACGAATCATATTGGTCTCTCGGCACGGATTCTAAAAACTTTCTGAAACCGATTATTTATTTTGCTGAAATTACAGATTTTTTGTTCTACAGAAAAGGACAGCAATGTTTTGTTAGATGAGCATTGAATGCTAATTGAAGCAATTGTTTATTGGAACGTCCACATCCATAACATTATAACTTGCATCACAAGCTAAAGTTACGCAAAAACTGAAACTGAAAAGTTTTTTATTCCTGAAGTGTATTTCAAATCTATTTAGAGAAACTGCGCCGTCTTGATCTGCACCAGGGCTGTCGCACGGCCGACCGCGGCTAGCCGCGGGAAGCCGCCGAAAAGCCGCGGCCGGCCGGCTTTTGAAAATTTTCTCATCAAAAAATCGGCTTTCGAAACTTTTTTTTTGAGTAATGATAACTTTTAAACCTAAAATTTTGGAACTCATGCACAACATTTCACAGGAAGGTTTTTCAAGTAAGCAATCACAGTTTAGTGATGTTTGCGACATAAATACAAAAGCTCCCACAAAACTATCATCTTATGCTCACAATTGAGGAGAGTTTCATGCTCAAATCTGTTTCTCTCAAACCTAGGAGTGATACCTGCTATTTGGTTCATTCAGGAATGAAAATTTGAAAATTACTTTAAATAAGTTCACGGCTTTTTCTACCTTTGCGGCCGGCCGCGGCTTCTCGAAAAGCCGAGGAAAAAGCCGCGAAAAGCCGTGAAAAAGCCGCGGCTTTCCCCACGGCCGGCCTCGCCTAGCCGCTAAAAACGACAGCCCTGCTGTAAATCGAACAAACTGGAAACTTCCAAAAACATGAAAACTAGTCCATTATTCAAATTTTGATACTGGAATCGGATAGGATCATCTCAAATTACCAGAACTCCGGAACCGAAAAAACACCGATTTGCATATCAGAAATGTCCAAAATCACCAATCAAAACCTGCACACATCACCAAAATTCTCAAAGGACGAAATATTTTAGTTTTCTGAAACCGAGTTTTTCGCCTGAACTTCGTGTTCTGGAATAAAAATAAATTTCAAAAAACTATCCAAAAAGTTCATGGAAAAGATCAAAAAACACAAAATATTGGAAGAAAAATAATATTGAAAGAGAAGAATAAAGTTGGAACGACAATATCCGTATTATTATAGCTCGAATAACTAGCCAAAAAAACCTAAAATCTGAAAATTTAAAAAATGATTATTTTAACTACTGTGGGGTCGTCTAAATTTTTTCGAATAAACAGCTCGATCTTTACCTGCACATCCTATGAACCAAACCAGAAAAGGCACAATCTGAAATATTTGGCAAGGACCAATCAATCATGGAACTCCGCGATTTCTAGGTACTGCTTTAGAAATCATTCTAAAACCGGGTTTTTTTTCGGAAGTCTCCGATTTTTTGTCCTACAAAAAGAACAGTATTGTCTTGTTAGATATGCAGGGTGAAACACAATATCATCTGCGGTCTAAAGTCCGATCCCACAATAAATCCTGTACTTGAATCAATTTTTCAAGACGGAAAATCATCACAGTAAATACTAATACAAAACAAAAAGTTGGTAAAAAAATATGAAAAAGTACGAACGACTAAGTCCATACCATTCTATGCGGGCATCACTTACTCGAATTATACAAAATCTGAAACTGGAAAATTATTATTTTTTAACTTTGTAAGTGTGATCCAATCTCTTTGAAAAAACAGCTCGGTCTTGACCTGTGCATCTTAAGGATACTGTAGTTTTAGGAACCAAGTCAGTAAAGATACAATTTGAAATATTTAGCAACCTCCAATTCAGGAAGGATCACCGCAATTACTATAAACTGTTTCTGAAAACTTTCTGAAACGAATTTTCATTGGAAATTTCAGATTTTTTGTTCTACAAAAGGACAGTAGTATCTTGTTAGATGTATCTCTCGTATCATCTGCGATCGAGAGTCCAAAGATATTCAAAGGGCTGTGAAAATGGAATTTTCAAATATTTAACTTTTTCTTTTCGTAGAATTCCGCTTAGAAATCCGTTAATGTTACAGTAGTTTTGTTTACCGAGAAAGTAAGTTCAACTAAGAAATATCACTGTGAGTCTCAAGGTACAGAAAATGATAGTTTTCTGGAACCGATTATTTTGCTTGAATTTTTTCAACATTCGAGGGGGGAGGGGCTCAATTCCGAAGCATTTTTTTCGTTTTCTTTTTTGGTTTTCACAAGAGATACTGTACGTGAATCATTTTTTGAGGCGGATTCACCATTCAATATCCGTCACTTTAATAGGAATCTTAAGAGCATACCGCATAGCAGTGAATGTTTTTTCTCAACTTCTGCTATTCCCGCCTCGAACCAATTTTTTGTCGTTGTTTAATGAAAAACATTGTGAAAAATTTGTATTTTTGAATATTAATATTCCAGCTTTTCACGTCCAAAGCGTTATTTTCATAACCAGTTCGAAATATTCGCAATATAAAACTGAAAATTTTCGAGTTGGCAGCAGACATTAGAGAAATTTCGTCTTCTGTCTTCCGAGTTCCCTGACGGTTCGAATCTTTGAAAAACCGAAACTCGTGGAATAGTTCTGAAACTTTTTAATTTTTCATATCGATCGAACTACGTTTTTTGTGATGAATATTTCAACTTCATGCCACAAAAAGAAGAGTTTTTCTAGCTGGAGCAATTTAGAGCAATGTTTGTCTTTTCCATTTCCTTCCTTCATCCTAAGGGATTTTAAAATTTCTCTTTCGCTCACGTCTGGTCGGAGTTTTCGGTACAGCTCCTTGAGTATGATCAAACTCCCTATAACTAACTCAACTTACCAAAAGTCTGAAACTGAAAAGTTAATTGTTTAAATTTGGAACTGCTGTCCAAGCTCAGTCAGGAAAACTATTTCGAATACCTTCAAATCATAAGGTCGCTGTAAATTTATTATAATTATGGAGAACGTTAAGGCTTACAAAAAAACTTAGACGATACACCTCCGAGATTTCTAAAGTACGGAATATTTCAATTTTCTGAAACTGACTTTTTGCCTCGAATTTGTGTTTTGGAACAAACAAAACAAACTTTCCAAGGAGATCTTCGAATATGTCAAAAAAACCCGAAAATATATGAAGAAAAATATGAAAAAGTTGGTAAGTTCATCGTATCATACATATTACTGCTCGCATACCTCACTACAAGTTACTCAATATGTGAAACTGAAAAAATATATAATTTCTTAACGAAGGAAATAACTCGGCTTTTACCTGCATATCTTAATGTTGCTGTAGCTTTGTTTACCGAGAAATGAATTCAACTACGAAATATCACTGGGATTTTCGAGGTGCAGAAAATTATAATTTTCTGAAACGGATTATTTTGCTTGATTTTTTTTATATTCAACTAAATTCCGAAGCTATTTTTCAAATTTTATTTTTCTATCCCACAAAAGAGACTGTGATTGATCTAGTTTTTCGAAGCCGAAAATCATCTCAATTAATAAAAATGGTTGGCTTGAAGGTAAGAGCTTTCAAAAGTTGTGAGCTATGTCCTTGCATATACAGTAGCGAGCAAAACTGAGGGTCCCTTCCGTATTTTGCTAATAACTGGGTCAAAAATAGTCTGATTGGTCTGAAAATTTTACTAAGGACTCCTGAGATAACTAGGAACACGATCCTAATTTTTTTCCCAAAAAAATATTTTTTGACCTGAAAAGTTTTTGTGATGACTGCTGGAATTTCAGGTAACAATTTTGAAACTTTTTTTTGGTCAACTGGAGGTATTGTTTTTTCTGTTCCGAAATGTTGCCCCAAGTCCAAGTGAAACATTTCCGTGGAAATATCGGATATGCCGCCACCGTCCGTGACCTTATTTCAGTCAACATCCGAACAGAGGCCTTTGAATCAGGCAGGATATCTCGGCTGAAAGTGCTCCAAATGAACTGAAAATTCGAGAAAAGGTCATTTTTGAGATCCTTAACAAAGTTCTATGGATAGATTTTGTTTTCGGAAACTTTCATTTTTTGACTTCTGTACTAATTTTGAATGATTTTGAAAATCAACTAAAAAGTCAAAAAATGAAAGTTTCCGAAAACAAAATCTATCCATAGAACTTTGTTAAGGATCTCAAAAATGGCCTTTTCTCGAATTTTCAGTTCATTTGGAGCACTTTCAGCCGAGATATCCTGCCTGATTCAAAGGCCTCTGTTCGGATGTTGACTGAAATAAGGTCACGGACGGTGGCGGCATATCCGATATTTCCACGGAAATGTTTCACTTGGACTTGGGGCAACATTTTAGGACAGAAAAAAGAATACCTCCAGTTGACCAAAAAAAAGTTTCAAAATTGTTACCTGAAATTCCAGCAGTCATCACAAAAACTTTTCAGGTCAAAAAATATTCTTTCGGGAAAAAAAATCAGGATTGTGTTCGTAATTATCTCAGGAGTCCTCAGAAAAATTTTCAGACCAATCAGACTATTTTTGACCCAGTTATTAGCAAAATACGGAAGGGACCCTCAGTTTTGCTCGCTACTGTAACAGCTGCGTTTTAGTATCAGTAACACAAACAGGAAGCTCAAAAGCACATCACATAACAGTGAATACTTTTCACAACTTCTGCTGTTCTCACTTATCTCCTTTCTTTTGGATGTGAATATTCAAGCCCCATAGCGTTTTGAGAGGTTTGGAGTCGGAATTATCAAACTAAATTTATCAAAATCACTATGACTAACTCATCTCAACAATAACCTGAAACTGAAACTTTTTGTGTTTAAAAATTCCAGAAAATGATCCAATATCACCAAGGGAAACCATTTTGACTGACTGCGCATCTTAAGGTTACTGTAGCTTTATTATTTTACGAAGAATGTTTTTTCTTCGTTTTCCTCAAAAGAATCAATGGTTTCGAAGTACGGAATGTATCTATGACATATTGTTGCTCGCATCACAAGCTCAAAATACCCAAACTCTGAAACTGAACCAAAAAAACTTTCCTCCTGCGCATTATGCATCAGCATGATCCTCAAGGTACAGAGTATGGCGATATTTTGAAACGAATTTTTCAACTTCAGATTGACTTCAATCCAAACTCATTTCCAAGACATGTAGTATTCGAATTAATGTTCAAGACGGACCCCCATTTCTATCAACAAATTGAACGGGATAGAATTGATAAGTCTATGAAAAATAGCATTGAAAAGTAAGGAATGTCAAGCAATATCAGTAACTCAAATAGAGAGTCTAACAAAAAGCATAGCGCATAACAGAGGATATTTTTCACTATTTGTCCTATTTGTCCCAACTTCGTCCCAACTTGTCCCAACTCTTTGCTCAATTTAGAACCTCAATTTTGACGCTGTTTTCGTAGAATTATCAAAGGAAAACTCTTGACTTTCAAATTAATCTTCTGAAACCAAATTTTGAGTTTTTTTTCCCAATTTCAATCGATTTCAAAGCTGATTTTTAGATTCCACAAGTGATGTTGTATTTGAGTTAACTTCGGAGACGAAAAACCATATTCATTGATAAAAGTGATTGAATTTTCTTCAATAAGCTTATAAAAATGTGAGATAATATTCGTCCTTTAATATCAGTCATTCAAGTATGAATCTCAAATGCATATCAAATAGCAGTGAATATTTTTCACAATTTATCCTATTCCCTACTTTTTACTCCCCTTGAAACCATCATTTCTGCAGATTCAATTTTCCTTAGGTGTTTTCATCCTATTATTGAGCGCATCACTTGCTCAGATTACCAAAAACCTGAAACTGTAAAAAAATCTATTTTTAAACTTCAGAAGTACGGTCTAAACTTATTTAGAAAGAACAACTCGATCTTGACCTGCATATCTTTAGGTTACTGTTGTTGTTGCTTACGGAAAACGTTTCGGACATGAAATCGACGAAGTATCTCCATGGACTTTAGGGTACAAAACTTGAAAATTTTCTGAAACGGATTTTTTTCAGTTTTCGCATTATTCAGCTTGATTCCGAAACTATTTTTTCCGTTTTGATTCCACAATAAATGTAGGATTTGAGTAAATTTAGAGTTTTCAAAAGTAAAGTGATCGGATAAAAATTGTGAGCCTATAAAAGTTTTGATCATTTTTATCAGTTTTCAAGGATTACCCAATCTCAATAATTCAAAGAGTAACCTCAAATGCATATCGCATAACAGTGAATACTTTTCACAAATTATCCTGTTCCCAACTATTTGCTCTCTTTGAAACTCCAATATTTACGCTTTTTAGTAAAACTTTGATAGAAGTGCGCCTTTAGAAGTGGTTTTCCTTCAATTAGTATTGCTCTTGCAGTCATGCTCTCAGAATAATATGGTTGCAAAATAGTGGAGCATGCACCACTAATACAGGGTTCGCTTTACTAAAATCCCAATCAGCAGCTGCCCATTAAAAATCACACCAATAGCTCAAATTACCGAAAATCCGAAACTGAAAAAAGCTATAATTTTTTTTTTCAATGTCAGGACATGTAACGGACGGACTATGATTAGGCACCGCAATGAGGAGGGGGCGGGGCGTCCAATTTTTTCAGCCGGGGGTTGCGCGCGGGTTTGAAGACTCATTTCACCCACTCAAAATTGATATTTTTCTTAGAAAAATTATGTCCCCATGTAATCGACACCATAGAATCTTCTGGTTAATTCAGTTTTTTGCTATCTCAATTCACAAGCCCAAAAAATTGAAGAAACTAAAGGGAAATTGGAAAATCTTGAAAATATTTCTGAAGAAAGGCAGAGCCGCGGAATTTTAAGATTGATTTCTTTAACCAGATAGTTTATCTAATGGAAAACGAAAGGAATAAGGATTCTGATCGGTGGAATTCTTATCAGAAGACGTCAAACTTCAACGAGATTCAGCAAAAAAATTTCAGCGATGACCCCCGAGTTTTACTGTTTTATTTCTTTGAGTGTCTTCTATAGAGCACCCAAAAAAAATTTCAGAGCTTTGAGACCGGTTTGAAGTACTTTTTGATCCTTGAAAGTGAACGATGTTTTCGAAAAAATCAGGTTTTCGATGATTTTGGTGGTCAAAAAAGCAAGAGCCGCGTGATCTGACAACGGAATCTTGTTCTACGTAAAATTTCCAATCGATTGGCTTATATTAGGCCAAATTCTGATCGGTAGAACTTCAGAAATTTTCATTTTAATCCGTCGGTTTTGATGAAATTTGCATTAAAATAACTTCTAACGCGTCCTTCGCTCCCACCGCCTCCTCTACGCAAAAAAGGGCATGGGTGACCGAGTGCTTCGTGGCGCAGTGGCAAAGCGCGCGACTGATAATCAGCCGGTGTTCTCGTTTTGCGTTCGCTTCCTATTTGGGCCCGGTCGGCGCTAGACTCCGCCCACAAGTCGGCTGAACTCGTAGTAGTAATGAGAAATCATGAAGACGTGCGTAACTCAGGAACCACTGAACATTTTTGAAAAATTTTTTGGGAACGTACTTCCATTGAGGTTTCGAACGGAATGCACGATTAAAATTATCGAAAAATAAAGTTTGAAAAAAATGTTGCGGTCCCTAACTATGATTATCTCTTTGAATTTCAGGGTACAGAATATGATGTTTATCTGAAACGAATTTTTTTCAGTTTTCGCATAATTCAGCTCAATTCCGAAACTTTTTTTCCGTTTCGATTCCACAACAACTGTAGGATTTGAATTAATTATGATTTCTCATGAATAAAATTGATGGAATTGAACTTTTGATCCCATAAAATTTTTGATAATTATACTACGATCTTCTATCAATCTCGATAGTTAAAATAGGAATCTCAAATGCATATGTCATAACAGTGAACATTTGTTATCTTTTCACCTTGAAACCACAATTTTGTCTCTGTTTTTGTGAAACTCCAACATAGCCATTCAGTAGGAATTTTGAAATTGTTCAAATCCATCAATTTAATAAAATTCAAGAAAAAAAGCTGTTTTCTTTTCGAATGCAAATAATCTAGCACCATAGCGTAACACGAAAACTTCATTAGAAAAGTCCCACTATTATTAGAGGCCTGCAAGATTTGTTTCATTCATTGATTCCCGAAAAATTGAGTTCGGATGAATAGAAAAGCCACATTAATACAAGAGCCTATAGTTTTAAGTTTAAATCACGAAATGCGGACCAAAATTTTCATCAAATAAATTTTCATCTTACTATTATATTATAGCTTGCATCATTAGCTCAAGTTAACCAAAATCTGAAACTGTAAAAAATTATTAATTTTTAACTTCTGAAATGTGGTCCAAATCTACTCAGAAAAACTACTCGATCTTGACCTGCACATCTTACATTTACTGTAGTTTTATGAACCAAACCGGAAAAGATACAATTTGAAAGTTTAGCATGTCATCTAATCACGGAAGGACCACCAAGATTTCTAGGAATGAATTGTGATAATGAAAACTACCCAACTTTCACACAATACCAGAGACTCGAATAGGAAAATCACAAGCATATCGCATAACAGTGAATATTTTTCACAACTTACCCTTTTCCCAACTCTTTACTCTCCGTGAATACCCAATTTCGTCGCTGTTTATATCGAAATCCATCAGAGCCAGATTTATTATTTTGCGGCATGATTCAAATGAATAAAGTTCCTATCAATATCGTAAACATAATCCTATAATAGGAGAGCGCCTGCGCTCTTTTGACGAAAAATGTTCAGTTTCGCGAAGTTTCATTCATTAATTCCCGAAAATTTTGTTATCGGATAAAAAAAAACATCCCCATTTTTATGACAAAGTCCTCATAACGCTGCTTGGAACAATAGAAGAGCCTGCTCTTCTAATGCAGGATTGACGGTATATGTAGAAAATTCGATTTGCACATTCAATATTTCATCAAAACAGTTTTTCTAATTATAGCCCGCATTACTAGCTCAAGTTACCCAAAACTTGAAACAGTACTTTTTTCAATTTTCAACGTCAAAATGTGTGGACCAAACTTTTTCAGAGAAACATTTCGGTATTGACCTGCACATCTTAAGTTTAATGTAGTTTCATGATCTGATGAAAGTTGGTTGCCCTAGTAGAAGAATGATCACCGTGGTATTTTGATACAGTTTCTGAAAACTGTCTGAAACCGGACATTTTTCTGAAATTTTGGGTTTTTTGTTCTACAAAAAGGACATAAATTTCTTGTAACTGATCATTTAGACTCATTTCATATAAACTTTCTAATAATTTCATAATAATTTCCTAATGATTCCTATTTCAAAAGGTAGAAAACAACCAGTAAATAGCTATACACCCTGAAGTTCTGCCAACCAAAGATGACGATGTTCGACTGTCTAACTACCTGATAACTGATCATTTAGACTCATTTCATATAAACTTTCTAATAATTTCATAATAATTTCCTAATAATTTCCATTTCAAAGGGTAGAAAACAACCAGTAAATAGCTATACACCCTGAAGTTCTGCCAACCAAAGCTGACGAAGTTCGACTGTCTAACTACCTTATAACTGATCATTTAGACTCATTTCATTGAAATTTTCTATGAATTTTCTAATAATTTCTAAATAATTCCCATTTCAAAGGGAAGAAAACAACCAGTAAATAGCTATACACCCTGAAGTTCTGCCAACCAAGCTGACGAAGTTCGACTGTCTAACTACCTTATAACTGATCATTTAGACTCATTTCATTGAAATTTTCTATGAATTTTCTAATTATTCCCATTTCAAAAGGAGGAAAACAACCAGTAAATAGCTATACACCCTGAAGTCCTGCCAACCAAAGCTGACGAAGTTCGACTGTCTAACTACTTTATAACTGATCATTTAGACTCATTTCATTGAGATTTTCTATGAATTTTCTAATAATTTCTAAATAATTCCCATTTCAAAGGGAAGAAAACAACCAGTAAATAGCTATACACCCTGAAGTCCTGCCAACCAAAGCTGACGAAGTTCGACTGTCTAACTACCTTATAACTGATCATTTAGACTCATTTCATTGAAATTTTCTATGAATTTTCTAATTATTCCCATTTCAAAAGGAAGAAAACAACCAGTAAATAGCTATACACCCTGAAGTCCTGCCAACCAAAGCTGACGAAGTTCGACTGTCTAACTACCTTATAACTGATCATTTAGACTCATTTCATTGAAATTTTCTATGAATTTTCTAATAATTTCTAAATAATTCCCATTTCAAAGGGAAGAAAACAACCAGTAAATAGCTATACACCCTGAAGTTCTGCCAACCAAGCTGACGAAGTTCGACTGTCTAACTACCTTATAACTGATCATTTAGACTCATTTCATTGAAATTTTCTATGAATTTTCTAATTATTCCCATTTCAAAAGGAGGAAAACAACCAGTAAATAGCTATACACCCTGAAGTTCTGCCAACCAAGCTGACGAAGTTCGACTGTCTAACTACCTTATAACTGATCATTTAGACTCATTTCATTGAAATTTTCTATGAATTTTCTAATTATTCCCATTTCAAAAGGAAGAAAACAACCAGTAAATAGCTATACACCCTGAAGTTCTGCCAACCAAGCTGACGAAGTTCGACTGTCTAACTACTTTATAACTGATCATTTAGACTCATTTCATTGAAATTTTCTATGAATTTTCTAATTATTCCCATTTCAAAAGGAAGAAAACAACCAGTAAATAGCTATACACCCTGAAGTCCTGCCAACCAAAGCTGACGAAGTTCGACTGTCTAACTACCTGATAACTGATCATTTAGACTCATTTCATATAAACTTTCTAATAATTTCCTTATAATTTCTAAATAATTCCCATTTCAAAAGGTAGAAAACAACCAGTAAATAGCTATACACCCTGAAGTCCTGCCAACCAAAGCTGACGAAGTTCGACTGTCTAACTACCTTATAACTGATCATTTAGACTCATTTCATTGAAATTTTCTATGAATTTTCTAATTATTCCCATTTCAAAAGGAAGAAAACAACCAGTAAATAGCTATACACCCTGAAGTCCTGCCAACCAAAGCTGACGAAGTTCGACTGTCTAACTACTTTATAACTGATCATTTAGACTCATTTCATTGAAATTTTCTATGAATTTTCTAATTATTCCCATTTCAAAAGGAGGAAAACAACCAGTAAATAGCTATACACCCTGAAGATCTGCCAACCAAAGCTGACGATGTTCGACTGTCTAACTATGTACCTGATGACTGATCATTTAGACTCATTTCATATAAACTTTCTAATAATTTCTTAGTTATTCCCATTTCAAAAGGAAGAAAACAACCAGTAAATAGCTATACACCCTGAAGTCCTGCCAACCAAAGCTGACGAAGTTCGACTGTCTAACTACCTTATAACTGATCATTTAGACTCATTTCATTGAAATTTTCTATGAATTTTCTAATTATTCCCATTTCAAAAGGAAGAAAACAACCAGTAAATAGCTATACACCCTGAAGTCCTGCCAACCAAAGCTGACGAAGTTCGACTGTCTAACTACTTTATAACTGATCATTTAGACTCATTTCATTGAAATTTTCTATGAATTTTCTAATTATTCCCATTTCAAAAGGAGGAAAACAACCAGTAAATAGCTATACACCCTGAAGATCTGCCAACCAAAGCTGACGATGTTCGACTGTCTAACTATGTACCTGATGACTGATCATTTAGACTCATTTCATATAAACTTTCTAATAATTTCTTAGTTATTCCCATTTCAAAAGGAAGAAAACAACCAGTAAATAGCTATACACCCTGAAGTCCTGCCAACCAAAGCTGACGAAGTTCGACTGTCTAACTACTTTATAACTGATCATTTAGACTCATTTCATTGAAATTTTCTATGAATTTTCTAATTATTCCCATTTCAAAAGGAAGAAAACAACCAGTAAATAGCTATACACCCTGAAGTCCTGCCAACCAAAGCTGACGAAGTTCGACTGTCTAACTACCTGATAACTGATCATTTAGACTCATTTCATATAAACTTTCTAATAATTTCCTTATAATTTCTAAATAATTCCCATTTCAAAAGGTAGAAAACAACCAGTAAATAGCTATACACCCTGAAGTCCTGCCAACCAAAGCTGACGAAGTTCGACTGTCTAACTACTTTATAACTGATCATTTAGACTCATTTCATTGAAATTTTCTATGAATTTTCTAATTATTCCCATTTCAAAAGGAGGAAAACAACCAGTAAATAGCTATACACCCTGAAGTCCTGCCAACCAAAGCTGACGAAGTTCGACTGTCTAACTACCTTATAACTGATCATTTAGACTCATTTCATTGAAATTTTCTATGAATTTTCTAATTATTCCCATTTCAAAAGGAAGAAAACAACCAGTAAATAGCTATACACCCTGAAGATCTGCCAACCAAAGCTGACGATGTTCGACTGTCTAACTATGTACCTGATGACTGATCATTTAGACTCATTTCATATAAACTTTCTAATAATTTCTTAGTTATTCCCATTTCAAAAGGAAGAAAACAACCAGTAAATAGCTATACACCCTGAAGTCCTGCCAACCAAAGCTGACGAAGTTCGACTGTCTAACTACCTTATAACTGATCATTTAGACTCATTTCATTGAAATTTTCTATGAATTTTCTAATTATTCCCATTTCAAAAGGAAGAAAACAACCAGTAAATAGCTATACACCCTGAAGTCCTGCCAACCAAAGCTGACGAAGTTCGACTGTCTAACTACTTTATAACTGATCATTTAGACTCATTTCATTGAAATTTTCTATGAATTTTCTAATTATTCCCATTTCAAAAGGAGGAAAACAACCAGTAAATAGCTATACACCCTGAAGATCTGCCAACCAAAGCTGACGATGTTCGACTGTCTAACTATGTACCTGATGACTGATCATTTAGACTCATTTCATATAAACTTTCTAATAATTTCTTAGTTATTCCCATTTCAAAAGGAAGAAAACAACCAGTAAATAGCTATACACCCTGAAGTCCTGCCAACCAAAGCTGACGAAGTTCGACTGTCTAACTACTTTATAACTGATCATTTAGACTCATTTCATTGAAATTTTCTATGAATTTTCTAATTATTCCCATTTCAAAAGGAAGAAAACAACCAGTAAATAGCTATACACCCTGAAGATCTGCCAACCAAAGCTGACGATGTTCGACTGTCTAACTATGTACCTGATGACTGATCATTTAGACTCATTTCATATAAACTTTCTAATAATTTCTTAGTTATTCCCATTTCAAAAGGAAGAAAACAACCAGTAAATAGCTATACACCCTGAAGTCCTGCCAACCAAAGCTGACGAAGTTCGACTGTCTAACTACTTTATAACTGATCATTTAGACTCATTTCATTGAAATTTTCTATGAATTTTCTAATTATTCCCATTTCAAAAGGAAGAAAACAACCAGTAAATAGCTATACACCCTGAAGTCCTGCCAACCAAAGCTGACGAAGTTCGACTGTCTAACTACTTTATAACTGATCATTTAGACTCATTTCATATAAACTTTCTAATAATTTCCTTATAATTTCTAAATAATTCCCATTTCAAAAGGTAGAAAACAACCAGTAAATAGCTATACACCCTGAAGTCCTGCCAACCAAAGCTGACGAAGTTCGACTGTCTAACTACTTTATAACTGATCATTTAGACTCATTTCATTGAAATTTTCTATGAATTTTCTAATTATTCCCATTTCAAAAGGAAGAAAACAACCAGTAAATAGCTATACACCCTGAAGTCCTGCCAACCAAAGCTGACGAAGTTCGACTGTCTAACTACCTGATAACTGATCATTTAGACTCATTTCATATAAACTTTCTAATAATTTCCTTATAATTTCTAAATAATTCCCATTTCAAAAGGTAGAAAACAACCAGTAAATAGCTATACACCCTGAAGTCCTGCCAACCAAAGCTGACGAAGTTCGACTGTCTAACTACTTTATAACTGATCATTTAGACTCATTTCATTGAAATTTTCTATGAATTTTCTAATTATTCCCATTTCAAAAGGAGGAAAACAACCAGTAAATAGCTATACACCCTGAAGTCCTGCCAACCAAAGCTGACGAAGTTCGACTGTCTAACTACCTTATAACTGATCATTTAGACTCATTTCATTGAAATTTTCTATGAATTTTCTAATTATTCCCATTTCAAAAGGAAGAAAACAACCAGTAAATAGCTATACACCCTGAAGATCTGCCAACCAAAGCTGACGATGTTCGACTGTCTAACTATGTACCTGATGACTGATCATTTAGACTCATTTCATATAAACTTTCTAATAATTTCTTAGTTATTCCCATTTCAAAAGGAAGAAAACAACCAGTAAATAGCTATACACCCTGAAGTCCTGCCAACCAAAGCTGACGAAGTTCGACTGTCTAACTACTTTATAACTGATCATTTAGACTCATTTCATTGAAATTTTCTATGAATTTTCTAATTATTCCCATTTCAAAAGGAGGAAAACAACCAGTAAATAGCTATACACCCTGAAGTCCTGCCAACCAAAGCTGACGAAGTTCGACTGTCTAACTACTTTATAACTGATCATTTAGACTCATTTCATTGAAATTTTCTATGAATTTTCTAATTATTCCCATTTCAAAAGGTAGAAAACAACCAGTAAATAGCTATACACCCTGAAGTTCTGCCAACCAAAGCTGACGATGTTCGACTGTCTAACTACCTGATAACTGATCATTTAGACTCATTTCATATGAATTTTCTAATAATTTCATAATTATTCCCATTTCAAAAGGTAGAAAACAACCAGTAAATAGCTATACACCCTGAAGTTCTGCCAACCAAAGCCGACGAAGTTCGACTGTCTAACTACCTGATAACTGATCATTTAGACTCATTTCATATGAATTTTCTAATAATTTTCTAATAATTTCTAAATAATTCCCATTTCAAAAGGTAGAAAACAACCAGTAAATAGCTATACACCCTGAAGTTCTGCCAACCAAAGCCGACGAAGTTCGACTGTCTAACTACCTGATAACTGATCATTTAGACTCATTTCATATGAATTTTCTAATAATTTTCTAATAATTTCATAATTATTCCAATTTCAAAACGAAGAAAACAACCAGTAAATAGCTATACACCCTGAAAATCTGCCAACCAAAGCCGACGAAGTTCGACTGTCTAACTACCTGATAACTGATCATTTAGACTCATTTCATATGAATTTTCTAATAATTTTCTAATAATTTCATAATTATTCCAATTTCAAAACGAAGAAAACAACCAGTAAATAGCTATACACCCTGAAAATCTGCCAACCAAAGCCGACGAAGTTCGACTGTCTAACTACCTGATAACTGATCATTTAGACTCATTTCATATGAATTTTCTAATAATTTTCTAATAATTTCATAATTATTCCAATTTCAAAAGGTAGAAAACAACCAGTAAATAGCTATACACCCTGAAGTTCTGCCAACCAAAGCCGACGAAGTTCGACTGTCTAACTACCTGATAACTGATCATTTAGACTCATTTCATATGAATTTTCTAATAATTTTCTAATAATTTCATAATTATTCCCATTTCAAAAGGTAGAAAACAACCAGTAAATAGCTATACACCCTGAAGTTCTGCCAACCAAAGCCGACGAAGTTCGACTGTCTAACTACCTGATAACTGATCATTTAGACTCATTTCATATGAATTTTCTAATAATTTTCTAATAATTTCATAATTATTCCAATTTCAAAACGAAGAAAACAACCAGTAAATAGCTATACACCCTGAAAATCTGCCAACCAAAGCCGACGAAGTTCGACTGTCTAACTACCTGATAACTGATCATTTAGACTCATTTCATATGAATTTTCTAATAATTTTCTAATAATTTCATAATTATTCCAATTTCAAAACGAAGAAAACAACCAGTAAATAGCTATACACCCTGAAGTTCTGCCAACCAAAGCCGACGAAGTTCGACTGTCTAACTACCTGATAACTGATCATTTAGACTCATTTCATATGAATTTTCTAATAATTTTCTAATAATTTCTAAATAATTCCCATTTCAAAAGGTAGAAAACAACCAGTAAATAGCTATACACCCTGAAGTTCTGCCAACCAAAGCCGACGAAGTTCGACTGTCTAACTACCTGATAACTGATCATTTAGACTCATTTCATATGAATTTTCTAATAATTTTCTAATAATTTCATAATTATTCCCATTTCAAAAGGTAGAAAACAACCAGTAAATAGCTATACACCCTGAAGTTCTGCCAACCAAAGCCGACGAAGTTCGACTGTCTAACTACCTGATAACTGATCATTTAGACTCATTTCATATGAATTTTCTAATAATTTTCTAATAATTTCATAATTATTCCAATTTCAAAACGAAGAAAACAACCAGTAAATAGCTATACACCCTGAAAATCTGCCAACCAAAGCCGACGAAGTTCGACTGTCTAACTACCTGATAACTGATCATTTAGACTCATTTCATATGAATTTTCTAATAATTTTCTAATAATTTCATAATTATTCCAATTTCAAAACGAAGAAAACAACCAGTAAATAGCTATACACCCTGAAGTTCTGCCAACCAAAGCCGACGAAGTTCGACTGTCTAACTACCTGATAACTGATCATTTAGACTCATTTCATATAAACTTTCTAATAATTTCCTTATAATTTCTAAATAATTCCCATTTCAAAAGGAAGAAAACAACCAGTAAATAGCTATACACCCTGAAGTCCTGCCAACCAAAGCTGACGAAGTTCGACTGTCTAACTACTTTATAACTGATCATTTAGACTCATTTCATTGAAATTTTCTATGAATTTTCTAATTATTCCCATTTCAAAAGGAGGAAAACAACCAGTAAATAGCTATACACCCTGAAGTCCTGCCAACCAAAGCTGACGAAGTTCGACTGTCTAACTACCTGATAACTGATCATTTAGACTCATTTCATATAAACTTTCTAATAATTTCCTTATAATTTCTAAATAATTCCCATTTCAAAAGGTAGAAAACAACCAGTAAATAGCTATACACCCTGAAGTTCTGCCAACCAAAGCTGACGATGTTCGACTGTCTAACTACCTGATAACTGATCATTTAGACTCATTTCATATAAACTTTCTAATAATTTCCTTATAATTTCTAAATAATTCCCATTTCAAAAGGTAGAAAACAACCAGTAAATAGCTATACACCCTGAAGTTCTGCCAACCAAAGCTGACGATGTTCGACTGTCTAACTACCTGATAACTGATCATTTAGACTCATTTCATATGAATTTTCTAATAATTTCATAATTATTCCCATTTCAAAAGGTAGAAAACAACCAGTAAATAGCTATACACCCTGAAGTTCTGCCAACCAAAGCCGACGAAGTTCGACTGTCTAACTACCTGATAACTGATCATTTAGACTCATTTCATATGAATTTTCTAATAATTTTCTAATAATTTCATAATTATTCCAATTTCAAAACGAAGAAAACAACCAGTAAATAGCTATACACCCTGAAGTTCTGCCAACCAAAGCCGACGAAGTTCGACTGTCTAACTACCTGATAACTGATCATTTAGACTCATTTCATATAAACTTTCTAATAATTTCCTTATAATTTCTAAATAATTCCCATTTCAAAAGGTAGAAAACAACCAGTAAATAGCTATACACCCTGAAGTTCTGCCAACCAAAGCTGACGATGTTCGACTGTCTAACTACCTGATAACTGATCATTTAGACTCATTTCATATAAACTTTCTAATAATTTCCTTATAATTTCTAAATAATTCCCATTTCAAAAGGTAGAAAACAACCAGTAAATAGCTATACACCCTGAAGTTCTGCCAACCAAAGCTGACGATGTTCGACTGTCTAACTACCTGATAACTGATCATTTAGACTCATTTCATATGAATTTTCTAATAATTTCATAATTATTCCCATTTCAAAAGGTAGAAAACAACCAGTAAATAGCTATACACCCTGAAGTTCTGCCAACCAAAGCTGACGATGTTCGACTGTCTAACTACCTGATAACTGATCATTTAGACTCATTTCATATAAACTTTCTAATAATTTCCTTATAATTTCTAAATAATTCCCATTTCAAAAGGTAGAAAACAACCAGTAAATAGCTATACACCCTGAAGTTCTGCCAACCAAAGCCGACGAAGTTCGACTGTCTAACTACCTGATAACTGATCATTTAGACTCATTTCATATGAATTTTCTAATAATTTCATAATTATTCCCATTTCAAAAGGTAGAAAACAACCAGTAAATAGCTATACACCCTGAAGTTCTGCCAACCAAAGCTGACGATGTTCGACTGTCTAACTACCTGATGACTGATCATTTAGACTCATTTCATATAAACTTTCTAATAATTTCCTTATAATTTCTAAATAATTCCCATTTCAAAAGGTAGAAAACAACCAGTAAATAGCTATACACCCTGAAGTTCTGCCAACCAAAGCCGACGAAGTTCGACTGTCTAACTACCTGATAACTGATCATTTAGACTCATTTCATATGAATTTTCTAATAATTTTCTAATAATTTCATAATTATTCCAATTTCAAAACGAAGAAAACAACCAGTAAATAGCTATACACCCTGAAGTTCTGCCAACCAAAGCCGACGAAGTTCGACTGTCTAACTACCTGATAACTGATCATTTAGACTCATTTCATATGAATTTTCTAATAATTTTCTAATAATTTCATAATTATTCCAATTTCAAAACGAAGAAAACAACCAGTAAATAGCTATACACCCTGAAAATCTGCCAACCAAAGCCGACGAAGTTCGACTGTCTAACTACCTGATAACTGATCATTTAGACTCATTTCATATGAATTTTCTAATAATTTTCTAATAATTTCATAATTATTCCCATTTCAAAAGGTAGAAAACAACCAGTAAATAGCTATACACCCTGAAGTTCTGCCAACCAAAGCCGACGAAGTTCGACTGTCTAACTACCTGATAACTGATCATTTAGACTCATTTCATATGAATTTTCTAATAATTTTCTAATAATTTCATAATTATTCCAATTTCAAAACGAAGAAAACAACCAGTAAATAGCTATACACCCTGAAGTTCTGCCAACCAAAGCTGACGAAGTTCGACTGTCTAACTACCTGATAACTGATCATTTAGACTCATTTCATATGAATTTTCTAATAATTTTCTAATAATTTCATAATTATTCCAATTTCAAAACGAAGAAAACAACCAGTAAATAGCTATACACCCTGAAGTTCTGCCAACCAAAGCTGACGAAGTTCGACTGTCTAACTACCTTATAACTGATCATTTAGACTCATTTCGTATAAACTTTCTATGAATTTCTTAATTATTCCCATTTCAAAAGGTAGAAAACAACCAGTAAATAGCTATACACCCTGAAGATCTGCCAACCAAATCTTTTAGACTGAATGTTATCCTTATTCTCAACCCTAGGAACCCCCATTCAGAAACGTAATATTTATTTTCCCAAGTCCAGAATAAATGATGCCGTGGGTTTCAAATACCAAAAAGTTACCTCGCAATCAAAGCTGAACCTCCATTGCTGCGTTAGTGGAATCGATAGTCCAATCAGAAGGAAGTAGTCGTTTCCACTCATTGTTGCGTGTGTCTGGAAATGAATGAAATTTTAAAAAATTGAACGAAATTGAAGAGAGATTAGACGATGAAGAGAGAGAGAAAATGCGCGGAGTCAATCGATATTTCCAAGAGACGACCAGTCTGGTCAAAGAAATGACACAGAGTGAATAGGACATAGACCAGAATGAATGGTTGTGCAGACGGGTGGGCGGAGTCTGCAGTGGGAGGGACCACAACGGGGTTACGTCACACATATACGCTGTGCGTGTAGAGAAAACAAGAGGCGGTACACTGTTTTATGATCATTCACCTTCTCTTTCACCTTAATTACGTTCACCCTAAGCCGTCTCAAAAACATCTATTCGTTGTTCTCTTTTGTTATAACGTGAAGAAAAGTGTAAAAATGCCCAGGAAAGATAATTTGAATCTGAATAGTTCTTCTGAGGAAACAGTGAGTGGTGGTGAGACGTCTTAGGCAACCGTGTATCTTATCAGAACTGTCCCAAACTAGAACTAATCTCATACGTGACAGTTCTGATACGTGAACTGCAAAGTTGCACGGAATTCCGACTTCCGACTTCCGGGGTTTTTTCACTTCCGTCTTCCGACTTCCGACTTCCGTTTTGGGACCAAATTCTAGACGGAAGTCGGAAGTTCTAGAATAGAACATTTGTTCGGAATTTGACGTAAATTCAAAAAAACTAAACTTAGAAAAACGTGAAAAGCATGTAATACTATCGAAAATTCAAAAATTTTCCCAATTTTCGACAATTTTGTGAGATTTTCCACCTCCCAATACCTACTTCCCACTTCCGTCTAAGAAATTTTTACTTCCGTGCAACTCTGGTGAACTGTTCTGATATTGTCACTGTTTTGATACGAGACAGTTCCGGCAAGGGAAAGTTCTGGAAATGCAGAGCGCTCAGTGAGTATGGAATCAATTAAACATTTCGATATAATGGGTTTTGTTGGATACTGTAAAATCTGTAATAGGAGAACCCTCTCCAATAGAAGGACACTCACGGAGTATGTTTGAAAAACAGGAAAACCCCCTTTGATTGAAGGACGCTCTTCACTCGATCTTTACCTGCACATCTTAAGATTATTGTAGTTTCATAAACTAATCGAAAAAAGTTACTAACTGGAAGATTCACAAGGTTTCCCATCCAGAAACAATGATAGTGGTTTCTAGATACGGATTTTGAAAACTGTCTGAAACCGGATTTTTTTGCTGAAATTTCAGATTTTTTGTTCTACAAAAAGAGACAGTGTTGTCGTGTTAGACGTACATTGAATGTTTTTCTGAGCAATTGCCACCTTGAACATTCATAAAATTATAGCTCGCATCACTAACTTAAATTACCCAAAATCTGAAACTGAAAAAATAAATTATTTTTCAACTTCTGAAGCGTGTTCCAAATCTATTTAAAGAAACTGCGCCGTCTTTAACTGCACATCTTATGGTTACTGTGGCTTTAGGAACGGTTACTGTAGCTTTAGGAACCGAATCAGGAAAGATACAATCTGGAATTTTCAGAAACCGCTAATCCAGGTAGAGCACTGCGATTTCTAGGTACTGTTTCTGAAAACTTTCTGGTTTTTCTGAAATTTCAGATTTCTTGTTCTACAAAGACGGCCGTATAGTCTTGAATGCGATTCTGAGCAATTGGCAATTAAAGCATCCATCATATCCGGCATCACAAACTCAAATTATCCAAAATCTGAAACATAAAGTTATTATTATTTAACTTCTGGGGTATGGTCAAAATCCATTCAGAGACTGCCCGATCTTGACCTGCGCATCTTTAGGTTACTGTAGTTTTATGAACCGAATCAGAAAACGGAACAATCTGAATAGATTAGCAAGATCATATCCAGGAAGGATTACCGCGATTTCTACATACCGTTTCTGAAAACTTTTTGAAACCGATTTTTTTTTTCTAAACTTCCAATTTTTGATTTGAAAAAACTACAGTAATGCTTTGTTAGATGTGCAGGATATCTTAGTTTTCTGTTTGAAAACCACAGTAATCAAAAGTTAGATGTGCAGGTCGGAACTTTTTGCAGCTCTTCTTCCAATAAAACCAAGGCCCAGATCGTGGCACTTGTGGAATCGATGGAAAAAGTTTTTGGATTCCAATTGAAAATTTTTGGGTTAAGGAGGATTTTAAAACGCTAATAACAGGTGTTTTCAAAAAAAAAAAAAGAAATCAACATTGAAAAAATTTTAATTTAGCGACAAACGAATAAAAAAAATGAAGATCCACACAAGAAACTACCGGAGGAGACAAAAAGAGGAAAATTTTTGTTTTCAAACAGAGAAATCCAAAAAAGAAAAACCGAAATTTCACAAGAGAAATCTAAAGATTCACAAGGATCGTTTAAAAACACTAACAAGTTGAAATGGTGGAAAGGGGAAGAGAAACAGGAGGGATGGGGATTAATTGATAACAGAACAAAATGAGAAAAAAAGGGCACAAAAATAATGAAAAGAAAAGGGGCGGGGCATAAATTAATAGTCCTCTCCACGGGAGACGACTTCTTTCACTGTCGGACGCATCAGAATTGTGTGCTCCCATTGAGCAGTGTAGCATCCCTTGACGTCGCAGAGTGGTGGATAGGCATCGACTATTCCCTGGAAATAGGATAATGTGAAATTTTTGGAAAAAAATATTTTGGCTGTTTTATCTGTGATTGGAGCGCATTTTCAGTCTTTTATGTTGACTGTAAATGCTTTAAAAAATCGCGATATTCTAAAATAAATGACGACTTATCAAAATTCGGTCCGGCCCGGGTTAAAAAATGTGATTTTTTGAGCCCATTTTTTCAGATTTTCAGCTCAATTTCCGACTTTTCCTGGATTTTATACCCGAAAAATTATTAAAAATTCCTTCTGGAAAAAAGGGCCAAATTTGAAAAACAAAAATTTATATTCTTAAAAAGAATATTTTCAAATTTTTGATCAAAATGTTCTCAGAATTTTTTTCTAAAAACTTGAAGATTTTACAGGCAAATTCATCTCTTTTTTTCAATTCAAAATTTTCGAAATTTTCAGACAAAATTCGCTTGAAAATTTTTTGATAATTGGAAAGTCTATTTTTTTTAGCTTTGTTTGGAAATTCAAAAAAAAAAACATTTATATTTTTGGGTGGTGAAAAAAGTTTGACAAAATTGTTAAATTTAGAAAAATCTTCGTTTATTTTTTATGCCAGATTTTCTTTTTTCAGAATTTTTTATTTTTCGGCTGAAAATTTTATTTTCGAGCTTCTTTCCGATTTCCACAGCAATCACCGCCAATTTCCATCCAATTTCTTACCTTATCACACAAATCCTTCAACGCCATCAAGTATTTCGTCTCACCAAGACGATCAACCCAACGACGGCAGAAAGCCAAAGTGGAGAAGTTCTTATCAATCAAATTGAGCAATCCCTTTGATTTTGTGAGACGAAGCGGAACTTTTTCATCAGCCAAGTCAAAGTTCTTCATATAATGCGATGTCTCCATATCATCATGAACATATCCTTTTCCAGTCGATCCGAATGTCTCTATAGCGTAAATCTCATTTTCCTCCATTTTCGTCTGTTCTCCTCCCTTCACAATTGGAACTGTCTTTCCAGCATGAATACGGTATTGAGCAATAGAGTGTCCATTGAGATTTCGGATTGGTTTGACGACATACGATTTTCCTTCGAGTTCCACCTCATGTGACGTCATCACTTCTTCGACAATCTCTCCGACGTCACAGAGACGTACGTCGATTCCCGATTCTTTGATTCCGGCGTTTGTTGCCTCGCGAACTGCTTCGACGAGTGGATCGAATTTCGGGTCGAAATGAACGGTGAAAGCAGAGTCGATGAGACGTCCGCGCACGTGGATTCCGTAATCGATCTGGAAATAGAGAAATGGGTGAAAATTGATAGCGATAAGGTGGAATTCTCTATAGAATGGTTTTGCAATTAAGATCGGGAGTATGCGATCGCGGTCTATTGAGAAAAAAAGCGCCACTGTGGAATATTTAGGGCAGTGAGAGAACGCTATAAAATCGCAATTCTAATTTTAAAAATTGGGTGAAATCGCGAATTTTTTCCGATTTTACACACTAATTTTGGAGAAGCAACTGGAGCCCGTTTTCAGACTGAACCGGCACGCCCTTTTTTTAGCGGAGCGTGATTGCAATTTTTTGCTGATTTTTGTGGAAATTGCTGAATCGGATTCTTTTTAGAAGAGAGCTTGAAATGAGGTTCTGAGCATTCAAAGTCGCTTGAAACGAGCACATGGAGCGGAAACCTTTTAATTTTTTCACTTAAAAAGTTCAGCTTTTCTTTAAATCAAGCGATTTTAACACATTTCTAGAGATATCTGGCCCATTTTCAGCAGTTTTTTTTTAGATTTCGGCCAATTTCCAGACGGTCAAATTCAACATATTTTCATCGTTCCAGTACCTTGCAAACATCTCCATACTGCAAGACAGTGGTATCACCAGCATTTGGTGTGTAGTGAGCAGCACAATGATTGAGAGAGCATCCAGTTGGGAAGGCGAGTCCGGCTTCGAGTCCTTGTTCTTTGATGAGGCGACGGGATGTGGTTTCGAGGCGTTCGCTGGAAGAAAAAAGAGGGTTTTGGTGGATTTCCAGAATGAAAAATAGGCTGAAAATCCGCCATTTTCAGCCAAAAAACTTGCTAAGAATCGGGTTTTTTTTCTAACTTTGAGCCTAAAATCTTACCAAATCTCGATCATAGTCATTCCGGGCTTAATCCACGATTTGACATATTTTCGTACTTGACGATGTGCCTCAGCGGATCGTCTGTAGTCTTGCCAAACCTCCTCATAACTGATATCCAACGCTTTTTTCTCCTCATTTGACTCTCTATCCGTTGCGACACGCCCATCTTTTCCCTTCAAATAATACGGAGTCTCGTCGATACTATGTGGATATTTTCCATCCGGAAACTGCTCATCGATTGGGGTCATTGCGGCGATTTCGGCTTGCCACGCCTCTTTGGCGGCATCTTTTGGAGCGGCGGCACCAGAGCCTGATCCTTTTCCTCCTTTTCCGGTGTCCTTCTTCTTCGAGGCCTCTTTGGCTGCGTTTTTCGAATCGGCTAGTGCCATTTCGGCGAGAATTGCGTCAAAGTCCTCTTCTGGGGCGGCTGAAAAAAAAAACCAATATTAAGACTAAAATTTGAGGTGAAAGAGTAGGAACTTCGCCTTTTTTTTAACGAATTTTTTGCATTAAAATGGTGAAAAATCGGGGTTTGAGTGAAAATCGGAAAAAGAATTGCACGCGCGTTTTTCGTCTATTTTTTTCTCCCGCAAAAAAATTATGAGATTAGATCAAATTTTTTTTTCTAGCAGAAAGCAGGCCTGATATTCAAATTTTCAAGCTTTTGAAGCAAAACCACTAATTTTCATTGTGGAAATCCTATTTTTTCTTGTTTTAGCTTGAAAATTCTGCTGAAAATTGGATTTTTCTCGATAAAAATCCAATTTTCTCATTCAAAATGTCCCCAGTGCTTACCACTCCAAAAATGTGCGTGCTTCACAAAACGAGAGTGCTTGAACGACTTTGGACGGTAGCGGATTCGCACTGTTAGGAAAACAAAAAAATGAGTTAGTTGAAAGGGGAAAATGGTGAAGAAATGCCGTTTTTATGCTCAAAAAGTGAGATTTTGAGAACAATTTCGAGTTATTCGGGCCAAAAATCGAGGGCTTTATGCTCAAAAAGTGAGATTTTGAGGGTAATTTTGAGTTTTTTGGGTCAAAAATGAGCTTTTTCGGCATTTCTCCAACATTTTCTCCATGTTTTTCATGGGTTTTCTTCCGTTATCTCTGTAGATTCCTTACCAGCAGCAGCCTTGTTTCCTCCCTTCTTTCCTTTCTTTCCGTTTGCTGGCGGCATTTTTTTTTGTGGTTTAAGAGATGAGTTCAATGGAACTTTTTGATATTAAAACCCTGAAAATATTGGTTGAAAAAGGCTGAAAATCTTTTGAAAAAGAGGTATTTCACGGTCTTGAGAACCGATATTTGGGGGAAAAAAGCGAAAAAACAAGGATAATATGAGAAAAATCAACCTTAAAATTACAAAAATTAACGAAATACAAAAACAAACAAAGACCCGATTGGAACACTTTTTTACCGGGATTTTTCGAACAAGAATTCACAGATAAAAAATTACAGATTTGATGAAAAATTACAGAAAATAAATCAATTTCTTCTAGCGAAATTGCGTGAAAATTGATTCATCGAGTCGATATACCACTGTTCGGCAAGCGCGAAATTCAAATTTTGGGTCAAGCCCGAGCTCAGATTGGAGAGGTTTTGAGAGAATTCTGAAGACGTGACGTCTTCTTCTTCTTCTTCCTCGTCCCAATACTCTTCTTCCTCTTCATCCCAGTATTCTTCATCGTCGACGTCTTTTTCTTCTTCTTCTGGAGCTTCTTCTGAATCCTTGACATCTTCAACCTTCACATCATCTGTCTGACATTCCATCTCCGCCAACTCCTTCTTAACGACGTCTTCCACGTCTTCCGTCTGAACTTCCGTCTCATCAATTTCGCCTCGTTCCTTTTTCAACCATTGCACATCGTAGGCGTCTTGTTCTCGAAGACGTTGGGTGTATAGATCCAAACGATAGCGATAGATGAGCGGTGGATCACGTTCGGGTACCTGTAAATAAGAGTTTTGAGGGGGAAAATGGGTAGTTTTGTAGTGAAAAAAGCCTCAAATCTAGTCTTCTAGTACGATTTTACACGTCTAAATCGAGCTTTTTGTTGAAAACCGGTAGAAAAATCTGATTTTTAGCCTATTTTTAGTCCAAAAAAGTCTAATTCCAATCATTTCCCTGTAAGAAAGAAAAACCAAGCTCAGATCCAGTTCAAATTGTAATCATTGCCATTTCTAACCATTTTTTAATTAGTAGTAGAGGCAGAAACTTTCAGAGCTTCTTCAAATCGTCATTGCTTGGGAAGAGGGGTTCGAACTGGGATGATGGGGATAGAAAGAAAGGGGGTTAGCCATTAGGCCATCTGTACAGAGGAAGGACCACGTAATAAGGAAGGTTTTGTGTATAGATTTTTAGCCCGTTTTCAGGGGGAATTCTACTGGTTTTGCGAAGAAAAAGAGAGCAGTGAGGCTATTTTTCAGATTAAAATCAGCTTTTTTTCGGTGCTTTTGACGGAATTTCGGGATTTTTTCTATTCAAAATTTTGCCGACACTTCCCGATATTTTGCTGATAAAAATATCGGTTTCCAGCCCGCTTTTTTAGCCAAATTCAGACATTTTTGTGCGAGAAAAGGGTGAGGAAAGTCATTTTTGAGCTAAAATTGGTTTTCAATGCTTGGTGCTCAAAATTCATCCGATTTTCCCTGTTTTTCAGAACATTCTTTTCCAGAATTCAACCGGCATTGTGAGGGGAATTCATGCATGAAATAGCGATTTCCAGCCCGGTTTCGGCTAAATTCTACCGGTTTTTTTTGGCTAGAAAAGGAGAGAAAGACCACTTTATGAACTGAAATCGGTCTTTTTCAGTGCGTTTTGATCGAATTTCTGCTATTTTTTCCAACTTTTCGGAAATCCATCGACATTCTTTGGAGATTTCGTGCATCAAACATCCAGATTCAGCTCATTTCAATCAACTTACCACAGGTCCAATCCTTCTCAAACTCTTCTCCACACCATCCTCTTCTTCCTGCTTCCATTTCTTCGTTTTCTCCTCAAAATCCCTCTTAATCCGTGCCATATAACTCTGCCAACTCGTCTCCTTGATCTCCACGTGTTGAGTGACTTTTCCAATAGAAACCAGCTCACTTTGATCGTCTCGTCGCTTCTGTTTCCTTTCTTCTATCACTTTTTTCCTCTCATCTTTCTCTCGTTTTCGTATCCGACGAAGACGTTCTTCGAATGAGCAACGCATCTCTGAATCCAGTTCCCATGGCTCATCAGAAGTATCCCATTTCGATTTGATATACGGAATCCATTGCTCTTTTGGCACACCTTTTTGCACTTGTTTCAGCTCAAAACGAGAGTATTGAATGATTCCGAGGTCTTTTTTATTGGATTTTTTGACTTTTGGACCATCTCCACTCCCATTTTCTACTACATTTTCAGCATTTTCAGACACTTTTGAAGAGCTCGAAGCTCTGGAAACACTCGCAGGCGCTCCAAACGCGTCTAAGAATGGCTCTTGGCTTAAATCGAACTTCGATGCGGCGTAAGCACGCCATTGCTCATCGGTGAAGGCGTCACGAATGTGTTGAAGCTCTCCACGCATGTAGTACTTTTTCTTGGCCTTTTCACGTGTTGGAACGAATCTGGAAAAGGGAATTGTTGGAGGGGAAAGGCTGAGAGATGATAAAGGGAGGTTTTGAGATGTGTGAGGGGTCATTTGAAAGCGGTAAATACGCTGATTTTGAGTATGAATCCAGTTTTTCGCTGAGAGCTTTCTGAAGAGAGCTCTTAGAGCCATGAAGTTCTTTTTTACGCCTTTCAAGCCTGGGAATCGAAAATAAAGCCAAAATTGACAGGTTTTTCGGCAAAACTTTTTATTTGAAGCAGCATTTTCTCTAGGAAGTCAGAGCTTCTGGAGGCTCCAAAGCATGCCTGTTTAAGCTTTTTAGCTCCAAATTCCACAAAAAATACTGCTTAAAACAGCAATTCGGGCTGGAATTGGCGGAATTTGACTCTGAACCCCTGTTCTTGGAGGCTGCGTAGTGCATATTCGAAACTATCACGTTTTCAGGAATCAAAAGACATAAAATGCCACTTTTTGTGAGAAAATTTGGCTCTGAAACTCCATTTTCAGCGAAAATTTTTTATTGATAAGCGTATTCTCCGCTCCCAAACGACCTTCTAAACGTCTCAACTCGCAACAGAAAACTCACTTAAACTTGGTCTTTGTCTCCACTTTCGGCTCCTCTTTCGCCTCTTTTTTCACCTCATTTTTTGCCGCTTTCAACTCTGCTAGCCGCTCTTTGAATGACTTCTTAACCACAACAACCTCCTCCTTCTCATTCTCTTTTTGATCATTAACGCTCAATTCATCAGTTTTCTGGATGATTTCTTCGGGATCTTTTTCTTCCTTTTTAGGGCTTTTAGGCTTTTCCTCCACCCCATTCCTCATCGTCATCATTGTATCTCTATCATATTTGAATGAAGACGTGGCGCCACGTTCTTTCTGAAGAGCCTCTACAGCTGCTTCTCTATCAGGAACCTTGCTCAAATCATTAGGTCCCGCGGGCTTTTTCGACGGCTTTTCAAAGTCAATAAAGAACGGAAGACCGTTCCAAAACTCTTGATTCTTCACCACGTCATCTGGCAACAAATCCACGTGTTTCACACGTTTTACATTGACCTTTCCACGATAGGCAAGAGCTGTAAACGATTTCAGCGCCTTTTCATCTTCCAAAAGAGTGATTGCTGCTCCGTGAGCTCCGAATCGCGCCGCCCGACCGATTCGATGAAAATAGGTCTCCTCGTTGGCCGCCGCGTCGACGTTAATCACCAGATTCACGTGATCCGCGTCGATTCCACGTGCCGTTAGGTCAGAAGACACTAGAATTTTGACACGTTTCGAGCGGAGTTGATCCACGGCTAGTTGACGTTCACGTTGCGACATTGCACTGGAGACGAAGGTGACGTCGAGGCCTTCTGACTTCAGATGAGCGGCGATGGGCTCGACTCTGGAAATTTGGCGATTTTGAGAGGGGAAAATGCATTTTAATGGGTTTTTGTAAGGCAAAACGACAACTTTTGGGTTGAAAATCGACTGTTTTTCACTGAAAAAACGCTCACTTTGCAATTTGATCACAGAAAACCAATGCCTGCACATATCGAATCGATTTCAGCGCGTGGGTCAACTTTTCCATCATTGGCGAACACTTTGAGATGACGTATTGCTTGATTCCGATGAGTTGAACGTCATCTGAAAGGGGGAAATTTGAAATTTGAATGGAATTTTTGGAGGAAGCTCCGCCTCTTTTTGCATAGCGTTTTGGAGATGGAAAATGCACAAAATTGATGGAAATGGCTATAGGAAACCACTAATTCGGTTCTGATCTTCATGGAAGAGAAAACCTCGCGGTATTTTTCTCTCCCACGGCCATCAAGACCTAATCAGGAGGTATAAGATGATAATTAGAGCCTTTCAAACTGATTTTCTGCAGTTTTCTGTTATAAAATCGAAGTTTTCATCACAAAAAATTCGCTAGAATTTTCCGGAAAAAAAAAGCGATCCCGCCTCTTTTAAAGCTTCCTCCTCTTGTCTGGAACGTGTTTTCTTCCAGATTTTTTCCGTGTTTTCAATGTGTTTCCCCCTTCCAAAACTAATAAAAACACGTGTTGTTTTGTCTCTCTTTGCCGTACCTGCATTGAACCGAACAAGTGCCGCGTCGCGAAGAAAAGTCGACAACAACGTGTCGAGATTTCTGGGATAAGTGGCTGAAAATACGGCGACTTGGCGGATCGGAGGAAGCGCGTTGATCACGTAGCTGCAAGGAAAATAGGGTTAAAATGAGATTTTTTGGCGACTTTTGCTGGAAAAGGGGCAATTATTCCATTAAAACTCACTTAATATCATCTCTAAACACGTCATCCATCAATTTATCGGCTTCGTCGAGCACAAAAAAGTCCACGTGGGACATGTTCATTGCGCCGAGCTTCAACAGTTGAGCTATTCTTCCCGGAGTTCCAATGACGATTTGTGGGGCTAAATTCGTTTAAAATTGCTTTTTTTACCCGATTTAGAGCCCAGGAACTCACGAGTTTGCTTCAAATCGATCTGATTCAACTTGTGTGCAGATCCACCAACATACACTCTGAAAATCTTCATTTTCAGAACAATTTTTTCTCTGAAAATCGACTAACGATGTTCTAGCCCCGGTTGGAGCGACTTTCCGGACTGTCTCCTTGATTTGTACTGATATCTCTCTAGTCGGAGTGATGATCACTTTTTGAATGTAGGAAACCCGTAAATTCAGATTTTCTACGGCTAAAACCGAGAAAACGAGCGTTTTTCCGGTTCCTGATTTGGCCTGCACCAGCATATCTGCAAAATTCCTATATTTAAAACCAATTTTGAGGATATCTGACCTACCTCTGCCTAGCAAACCGATCGGAATGGCTTTGGCTTGAACTGGCGACGGCCGATGAAATTGATTGGATTTGAGACGTTCCAACGTCTTTGCGCCAATCATTAGCGACTCGAAAGTGCACGTCGATTGCACGTCTAACGAGCTGCCACGGTCTAATACCTCGATTACCTCGGAGAACTCCATTATGGGCTGAAATATTGGGAATTTTGGGAGGGGAAATGGTTTTTTTTGGTGAAAAAAGACGTAGAAGTAGATAGAAAAAGTGAAAATATAGAAAAAATAAGGGTTTTATGGTTGAAAAAGAAGAAATTCTGAAAAAAAGACTTGTCTCTTTTTTTACCAAAATAAGGTGAAAAATGAGATATTTTTGGATAAATTTCTATTTGAGAATCTTTAAAAACGCCTTAATTATGAGAAAAAATGTGAAAACTACAGAAACCTACAGAAGCCGGGCTCAAAATCCCATTCTTTCCTTCAGGTCTTTCTAGCCCAATTCACCCCTTTTTTTCTCCCAATTTTTACACTTTTAACCTTCCAATATTATAAAAATCAATATTTTCTTCATTATTTTCACATTTTTTCTAGAAAAAATATCCAAAAACGCTCTATTTTGGGCAGAGAACGTACGAAAAAAAAAGAATTACTGTTCAATTCGCAATGCGGCACGGTTTAGGGGGCGGGGTTAGCCGGCCGCAAGAGGTCCGCATGGTTTTTCAGTTGTTTTTTGCCATGTGATTTTTGAATTATGAAGGGAGTTTCGTATTGGATTTCTGGTGTTTTTCGCGTGTTTTTTTTTATTTTTTCGATAGTTTTGATTAATTTTTATAGAAAAAACAATAAAAGTGCCTAAAAATAAAGATTTTCACCAGGTTTTTGCCTAAAAATTGGTTTTTGACAATAATTTCGCTGTGAAGTATGAATTTTATATGAATTCATGCGTTTTTCTAGATTTTCTCGTTTTAATAACTCAAAATTTATGATTTTTCTTCGTTTTTTAATCAGTTTTTTTGCAGGTTTTCAAAATGTCGTCTCCAAAATTGGCGATCGACAAAGACGTGTTGAGTATAATCAAAACTTTTGCCCGGATAAACACAGAAGTGCCGGAAAAAACTCAAGAATCGCTGAAAAAGATCGGTTCGCTCGATGAGGAAGCCCGATTTCTGTTGGACGAGGTTCAAAAGACAAAAGTTCAATTTATGGCCAATTATGAGAAAATGACGATGGAACAACGGTCGAAAGCCTACACTTTTTTGCAGGTTTGTAGTGAAAATCAATGAAAAATTCACAAAAATCAATAAAAATCGTCAAATTTTGAGATTTTTCAGTCAGAAATGGAAAAAATCGCGGCGATTTGCGACCAAAAAGTGGAAATCGCGAGAAAAATGCGGGAAACGCTGGAAGACGTGCACGATGAATTCGAGATGAATCAAAAGAAATTTATCGAGCATCAAGAGCTCCCATCACCACCACAAAAAGCACAGAAAAAAGTGAGAATGGCGGAGATGGAGGATGAAGACGTCGTCGTTCAGAAGACTACTCCAGAAGAAAAGAAGCGGGGACGGAAGAAGAAGAAGAGTGATGTGGTTGTGAAGACGGAGGAAGGAGAAGAGGGTGGAGGAGCCACTGGAGAGGATACAGAGGATGAGGAACAGAAGATGTATTGTTGGTGTAAATTGGTGAGTTTTTTGAGCTGAAAGAAAGCTGGAAAGAGACTTGCAATCTGTCAGATTTGCGTCCTCAAATCTCTCATGAGAAAATACGCTCTGATGTCAAAAATTTTGAATTTCCTCTTTGAAAGTAAAGAAAATTGCCACGAAAATTGGAAAGCTCAAATTTGGTCCTAGACTCAGTACGGCAGAGCGCATTTTCAGTTTAATTTGGGACTTTCCTTTTAAAGGTGCAGCGACAAGTTTCCAATAAATCCCGCCACGATTACAGTCCTTCCTGGGCAAAATCACTGTAATTGTACCAGGACCCAATCGAGGTTTATGGTGCTGCGCCTTTAAACATAACCGCCCTTTCGTGGCAAATTGAGCTGGAAATTCTCGGATTTAAACCTTTCATGTGGCGAAAAAGCACCTAAAATTGATCATTTCAGATTTTTTCCACTATTTCGACTAGCTTTTCCGGACCTCCGGTCCGTTAAAGCTAGAAGTCGCATGCGTATGTTTAAGCCTACTAAAAATTAGAAAAACTCGAGAACGGTGAATTGCAGAAGTGGCTTCAGAATAAAGCCTATAGCTCGGCTCCTGAAAATCCGATTGCTTAAAAAATTTTGCCGCCTCATCTCAGGAAGATTTCCTGTCGAACAAAAAAAAGAGCATGTGAAAAGCTCTTCTCCGAGCTGAGAAACTTTTTGGGACACATTTCGTTGGACATTTTCACGGGTTACGGTAACATTTGCCCGTGAGTCATACTTTCTATTTTTCAAGAAAGAGGAGGGCAGAAAAAAAAACATCATTTTCGGAACAAAATTCCAACGAATGATCTAAATGCCGTCTGAAATCCACTCAAAATTACCTTAAACCACCTAAAAACAGTCCAAAAACACCCGAAAACAGCCAAAAATCATAAGAAAATCGCCTGAAAACAGTGAAATAACACCTGAAACCCCCATTCGGAACCTTTTCGAAACCCCAAAAAGTCATTCAAAAGCCTCAGAAATCCACTTTGAATTGCCCAAAATCATTTTTAAAAAGTGTCGAGTAACACCAAAAAACCTCCCAAAAACCACCTATGAATCACCGGACTTTGCTCGAAAACCGAGAAAATGACCTGACACCCCCCAGAAACCCCCTCAAAATCCCCTCAAAATCAAATTTTCCAGGAAAAACAAGACCAAATGGTGGCGTGTGAGAATCCCACATGCAAATACGAATGGTTCCATTTCTCGTGCATCGGAATGGTCAAAGCGCCGACCGATCTGCTGTGGTACTGTGGAAATGAGTGTCGTCAGGCAGCAGAAGGCATCCCGACCACTTCGGAAGGCGAGAAGAAGACACCAAAGAAGCCGGGACCAAAGAAAAGAAAATAATTTATTATTGCTTGAAATTTTTTATTTTCTAATGCTTGTATCATTTATTCCCAAAATTACTGTTAAAAAACCCTACTGTCAAAAAAATAAAGTTTGGGCAAGGAATTCAAATTTTTATTTTCGCGGGCGGTCCGCCCACTTCAATTGGAAACTGTAAAAATTCAAATTTAGCTTGCAGGCGACAATGGGCGGACCGCCCGCGAAAATAAAAATTTGAATTCCTTGCCCAAACTTTATTTTTTCAACAGTATCTTCCCACTTTTCCCCATCAAAATCCGCCAATTTTAAATGAGATTCTCAATAGAGCGCGTTTGCTTTTTCTCCCCTTTTCGTGTCTTTCTCATCTCCTTTTATTAATTATTGCCTTTTTTTTGCTGAAAATCGTCGTTCTCATTCCATTTCCGCACCAGCTTTATGAATAGTATTAATCGTTATTAAATTGGCAATTTTTTGAATTAAAAAAAAAATTTTTCAAAAAAAAATTAATTTTATTCAAGGGAGAAAAATCCTTTGTGAAATACCTTTGCCTCTTCAAAAAAAAACCTAGGAAACAAAAATTTTTTCCAGATGTCTTCAGAATCTCCAGAAGCGCCTCCAGAAGAATCTCCACCGACGACGTCTTCTACCCCACAGGCTTCAGAAGGCGTCACGTCTTCAGAAGACGTCCGCCACTCACTCCCGTGCCCTTATAATGGCGCACATCTTGTGCCAATCGACGATTTCAATGCACACGTTTGGAAGTGTCGCACCGAGCGAATGACATTCTATCCGCATTCTTTGAAATTGAAAAGGTACAGAGGGAAGATGAAAGTGCGCTCTAATAATAAAAGTTTGGACGCACATTTTTTTGAAGTTTCTTAAAAGTTTATCGAAATCATAATAAAAATTAGCGAAAAATCTGAATTTTTTTTTCAAAAATATAAAAAATTTTCGGGATTTTGCAAATTTTTAGACAAAATGCTAAACTGTTTTCAAAGTTGAATTTGCCGCTCATAAAATTGCAAAAATAATTCGAAATTTCAGAATTTTTTAGACAAAACTTTCAGACAATTTTTTAAAAAGTTCATGAAAAAATTTTTTTTCTGGAAAATTCTGGAATTTTTTTAGTTTCGCAGAAACACTTTTCTCAATTTTCGAAAAAAAAAGATTTCCTGTGAGATTTGCGCTGAAAACTCTGTGAGACGCTCTGAAACTGACTAAAATTTCCTTTAAAAAATTCCAAAAATCAAAAAATTCAGAAAAAAATTCCAGAAAGAGAGCAAGTGCGCTCTAGTGATAAAAATTTTAAAATGTTCCGAAAATCTAAAATTTCCTCTGAAAACTATGAAAACAAAAAATTTTTAAAAACTGATTGGCCGAAAATTTTTTTACTCAATTAAAAAAAAATTCTTCCAGATGCACGTACAACACTCGTCACTTTCTTCCAGAAGAAGAACTCCCATTTCACGAGATATTTTGTAAATCTCAAACAGCCGAGATGCGTTCTCAATTGGCCACTGATCCCATCTTTTTGGACGTCGCCGATTTTCTCGAAGCTCAAAAAATTCGACAACAACTGGACGATGACGACGTGGATTCTGAAGACAATAACAATGATTCTGATGATTCTGACGATGAGAACAAGAAATGTAAATCGGTGACGTCAGAAGTGGAAAAATCAGATGTGGAGGAGGAGGATGATATGGAAGTGACGATGAAAAGATTGGAATATTTGGAAATGAAGAAGAAAATTAATTTATAAATTTATTTTTTTGTTGGAATTTTACTTGTGAATGAACATGCGGTCTGATTATTTCAAAACAAAAAGAAGTTGTGGAAATTGCGCTCCACTGATAATTGCTTTTGTTAGAGATACTGTTAGAAATTGAGAGACGGACAGAAAAATTTTCTCTGCGTCTCTCGATTTTACGCACTATTTTTTTTTGGGAAAAAACTCATGATTACTGTACTTTTCAGAATGTTTTAGAACAAGAAATTTTGAAGATTTCAGTTTCGAGTTTCGCTTGAATTCTTACCGAAATGTGAGCGCAGATCCTGCTGTTGATCATTCTGTACATCGAACTATTGTAGTTTTTGTAGAACTAAAAATCTAAAACTTTTGCAAAAAAATCCGGTTACAGACAGTTTTCATATTCCGTGCCTAGATATTCCGTGCATATTCTGTGCCGTGCCTAAACCGCGGCTCATCTGCAATCGAAGTTTCTCAAATAATCCAGTTGGAAACTATTTTGATAAGCTCCTAAAGCTACAGTGCTTTCAAGATGTGCAGGTGAAAAGCCTGTTCCCCAAAAAGAAATTGGGCAGTACCTTCGATTTTTGAAACATTTTTTCAGTTTCAGATTCTGGATAATTTGAGCTAGATATGAGAACTACGATAAATTGTATGAAGAATACACCGAATTTCTAGAAAAATTTCATTTTCAGAACACTATTATTGTTTGGGCTGGAAAAATTTTGCTACGCTGGTAAGGCTTCCATCCGGCTGAAGTGAAGTTGTTCGGCCGCCAGCCGTCGGCTAGCCGTTTCAGCCGCTCTCAGCCGCGCCACCCGTCTGCAATATTACGTGAGAGTGATTGCGTACCCAAGGCATTTTAAATGACGAACAACCCCTTCTTTTTGAAAAATGATTTAACGCTTTTAGCTCTATAAAAAAAAAGATAAATCACGCCGACGCTAAGTCACACGCAAACGGCTGGCTGCGGCCGGCCGGCGGACGGCGCGGCTGACGGACGGCGCGGCCGGCTGAAATTTTGGCCGAATGGAAGCCTTACGCTGGTGAGTTCTTCTATACTTTTTTCGTAGAAGATATAAAAGCTACAGTAATCTTTAGATGTGCAAATGGAAGCTCTTTTTATGAAAATGTCGAAAAATAACTGTAGCATCGTGTTTTCCAAACCGAATTTTCAGTTTCAAGATCCAGATAATTTCAAATTGCTAATTCAAGTTTTAGTCCCTATCAGAACCTTCACTTAAAGGAGGGGGAACAGGAGATTTTCGGGGAAAATTTTGGGGAAATGGTGTGCATTTTGTCGTAAGATGTGGTGTATACACTAATTAGTCAGTTTTCAATATTTTGAAGAAAAACAAAAACCATTATGGACCAGGGGTTCGAACTAGCACACCAGCTGGATTGGGGGGCAAACGCGTTACCGGCTGAGCTACGGAGCCAAAAACGCGGTAGCCATCTGAGGGCCTATGTAAACTTGCTTCTCTCGCCTATATTCTCGAGGCCGTCATAATTTTGGTAGCAGGCAAATTATGATGTTCGGGGTTTCAAATATGGGTTCATAACGGCCCTTTATATAAGTATGAAAAGTTCAGACGAACTTAATTTTTTCATGTCCGGCCTCCTTTAAGGCCTGTAGATCTAACTCAACATAACTGTACTTTTCAGAATTTTATAGAACAATTAATTTTGAAGATTTCAGTTTCAAGTTTCGGTTGAATTCCTACCGAATTGTGACTGCAGATGCGATTGTTGATCACTCTGGACATCTAACTACTAAGGCTTTTGCAGAACAGAAATTCTAAAATTTCAGCAAAAAAACCGGTTTCAGGCTGTTTTCATATTCCGTGCCTGAAAATCACAATGATACTGCCCTAAAAAATTCATTTTGATTAGCTCATAAAACTACAATAATTTTAAGATGTGCAGGTTGGAAGCCTGTTCCAAAACGATCTTGGCAATTTGTTTTTCAGTTTCAGGTTTTTTTTTGGATAATTTTAGCTTGTTATGAAAAATATGATATTCTTTCTGAAGAATACCAGAAATTCTCAAAAGTTTTCATTTATTGAAAACTATTATTACCTGGACTTGAACATTTTCGCTACAATTTTGTCGTTAAGCTTTTTTTTTTGTAGAGAATAGTAAAGCCACAGTGATCTCAAATTGTGAGCACCAAAATTATGAAGATTTTCTGTTTCAGAAAGTTATTATTATCTGGACTGAAATTCTTTGCTGCTAACTTGCTTTGTTTTTCACCTAAAAAAAGTGAAACCTTTAGATGTGCAGGTGCTCCATAATCCTGAAATTATCGGAAAATGAAGGGCTCTTCTAATACAGCTCTTATGGTAACTGTAGGATCGTACTTTCCAAAAACGAATTTTCAGTTTCAAGTTTCGTATAACTTCGACTTGCTTGTCCAAATTTTAGTACTAACGGCTTAATACAGTTTTTACGGGTGTTCTGAACATGTGTTTCAACACGTTCTTATCTGTGTTCTCCCAAACATTCAGTTGATAGTATATGAAGTAAAGATTTTTAAATTCATTTTATAAACTACAGTAACCTGAAGATGTGCAGATAGAGGATCCAAAGGTATCCGTAGATGGGCTTGAACAATATTTCTCAAGTTGAAACAAAAAAACAATTAAAATTTCAGTCTCAGAATTTATGTAATTGAATTCATTTATGCTAACCGGTGATTCCACATTTATATTGAGTTGATATCGAAATTTTTTATTTACATATATTGAAATGCTATTTACCGTTTTGAAAAAGCAAGTAGAAAAAAAATGTATCGCCAAAATCGATAAACAAGATTCAGATCACTTTTCAATAAAATGCTTGGGTGAATCTTCATTTATATTCACTTGTCCCTAAATTGAAATTTTTTCAGTCTTGATTTTTTTTTTCTGAAAACACCTGCTATTAGTGTTTGAATACCCTCTTAAAACCCCCAGAACAGAATTGGAAGCCAAAAAAAAGTGTTTTCGATCATGAGAATTCGAAACCTGCAGGTCTACGTTTTGATTACTGTACTAAGATTACTGAAAAAGAAATTTCGAAAATTTCAGTTTTAAGTTTAGCTTGAATTCCTTCCGAATTTCGAAGGCTGATCCTGCTGCTCATCACCCACCCTCTACATCTAACTAGTTTTTTGTAGAACAAAAATTCTGAAATTTCTGCAAAAAAGTCCGGTTTCAGACAGTTTTCATATTCCGTGCCTAGAAATCACGGCGATCGTAACACTATCAGAGCTTCGCAAACCTTCCAGTTGGTAATTAATTTGATGAGCTCATAAAACTAGAGTAACCTTAAGATGTGCATGTGGAAAACCTGTCCCAAAAAGAGCAATACTTCTGAAGTTAACAAAATTGTTTTCCAGTTTCAGATTCTTGATAATTTGAGCTGGTATATAAAAACTATGATATTTCATTCAACGAAAAAACCAAAGTTCTTTTCTTTTCAGTTTCAATAAACTACTATTATTTGGACTGGAGGCTTTTTTCCGGAGAATTGCTGCTAAATTCTTCTGTACTTTTTTCTTCAAAAAGATAGTGACAGCTTCAGATGTGCAGGTGGAAGCTCAAGTTGTTTTTATTGTACTGAAAGTATAAAAATAGCTGCAGGAGCGTTTTTTCCCGATTCGAATTTTCAGCTTCGAGATCCTCGCTAATCCAAATTTTAGTACTAAGGACTCAATACAGTTTTTTCGAGAACTCTAAAAATGTGTTTTACCATGCTCTTATCCGTGTTGTCGCGGACTTTTCGTTGATCGTTGACCCGCTCTCGTTCTCTATTGTTCCAAGCAGCGATTCAAGGGGCTCTTCTATCAAAGGATGCACTTCTGATACAGTTTTTTGGGTAACTCTGAAAATGTGTTTCAGTATGTTCTTATCAGTGTTCTCCAAAAAAAACGTCTTGTTGATCGAAACGGGCAATAGAAAAATTGTAATAGTTTCAATTTGAAACTGCAGTAACCTGAGGATGTGCAGGTGGCTCAAAAGATATCCGTAAATGGACTTGGACAATATTTCTCGGGTCGAAAAAAAACATCAAATTTTCCGTTTCAGAACTTGGATAATTGAAGTCATTCATGGTGATTGGTAATCAAATTTTGATAGCTAATCGAAAATATGGGGCTGAAAAACATTGCATCCAGCAACAAGATTGAAAACACATTTTCAGTTTCGATAACTCGCGCTGGGTTTGAAAATTATAATGCGAGGCAAATTCTGACTTAACAAAAAAGTTGCAACACCAATAAACGAAAAAAATTGAGGGGTTTTCAGCTAGTCATGGATCTAGAAAAAAATTCAAGCAAAAAAGGGTTTCAGAAAGTCTTTATATTCCGTGCCTGCAAAATTTTAGTAAAATTCTTCTACAAAACTTTCCGGTAATTTTATTCCTTTTGAAATGAAAAAAGAAGATTTTCTAGTTTCAGGTTTTGAGTAATCCGAGTCAATTCTGCTGATTTTGATTGTCTACTGGGAACCTGTTCTAAACCGAAAAAAAAAACAAAATACTTCAGTTTCAGATTTCGCTTCAGCAAGTCATGAAAACTTCAGAGTTTATTCGTTTTTTTTTCAACCAGTCTCCTCATCAGAATTAATGTATTTCGAGTCAAAACTACAGTAACCTGAGGATATGCAGGTAGAGCCAAAGAAAGGATCTGTAAACAGGCTTGAAAAATATTCTGAAGTTGAAAAAATAAAATCAAATTTTCAGTTTCAAAATTTCCGTAATTCAAGTCATTTATGATGATCGGTAATCCGCAGTGTGTGCATTTTGAAAAATCAAGAAAAAAATATATTTGAAAACTTGACTTAAAGGAGGACTAAAGTCATGTTTTTTTATTGTTGTAATCGAATGTATAGGTTATGGTCATTGTTGAACTGCATATGAAAAGATCTAAAAATTCCTCTGAAACGCGCATGATAACGGCCAAAACCGAGATGTATTTTTTCTGGCCGAGGGCCGAGGGCCTAGGAGGCGCCCATATGGCTGGGGTCGATTTACGCAGCGTTGTCACACTCATCATTGTTTTCATTCGTTTTTGGTTTTTATTCGATTTTTTCATTAAATTTTGCCTAGAAATATTTTTAGTTTTGAAAAGAAGAAAAGAAAAACGTGAAATAATCGAATAAAAAGCAAAAACGAATGAAGATAGTAACGAGTTTGACAACGCTGCGTAAATCGACCCCAGCCATCTGGGCGCCTCCTAGGCCCTCGGCCCTCGGCCAGAAAAAATACATCTCGGTGTTGGCTGTTTTCATGCGCGTTTCAGAGGAATTTTTAGAACTTTTCATATGCAGTTCAACAATGATCATAACCTATACATTCGATTACAACAATAAAAAAACATGACTTTAGTCCTCCTTTAACAACAAAAGTTGCAACACCATGAAATTGACAAAAAAACTCAATTGATTGGAATGAAGCTGGAAAAAAACCGAGCAAAAAAATGAGTTTCAGAATGTTTTTATATTCTCTACCTCCAAAATGTTTGTCATGTGCCTTCTCCTATAATAACTTTTATTTTTATTTTTTTCAGTTTCAGAATTTAGATAATTCAAGTCATTTATGGTAATCGGTAATCAAATTGTGATGGCTATATTTAAAAACTAAAAAAAGCATTGCACCAAGATTCAAAGCACAATTTCAGTTTCATATTTTCGATTATTTAAACTGGATTTGACAAACAATAATGTGTAAGACAAATTCTGAACCCACAAAAGTAGTGTGGGAAGCTAGATTTGCCACCAACCACCACCGCGAGTAGTATGGGAGGGTAAAAAAAAATGGCACACACCAAGACAGCTGCGCGGCCCCCCTGGCTGGCTCCCTGGCCTGGCCCCTCCTACCCCCTCCTACCCCCTCCCTCCCCCTCCTTCCCGCCTGGCCCTCCCGCCTGGCCTACCCGCCTGGTCGCCCGCCTGGCCGTGGCCTAGAAAAATCCTAGGCCACGTGAGAATCCTAGGCCACGAGAGATGTAGAGATAGAGAGTAGTGATGCAGGTACTTATCGTGGTAGTGCCCCATAGATGACTCGTTGTTCAATCAATACACAATGTTTGCACAATGTTTGCACAATCTAAACACAATGTTTGCACATTCTGTGCACAATGTTCGCACAATGTTTACACAATGTTTGCACAATGTTTGCACAATGTTTACACAATCTAAACACAATGTTTGCACAATGTTTTCACATTCTTTGTATCGTTTTACACGTTTTTTCACTGTTTTTACCCGTTTTAGCTAAAATTTTCCTGAAAATGACTGTTTTTGTGCATATATGCATTGAAATACAACCGATAGGTCCACATCTATATGCATATAGGTGCGTGTATACATGTGCACGTCTGTAAAATATACCGATTTCGTCGCAAAAACGCCTGAAAACACACATTTCCGATGAAATGTGTGTGTTTTTTCCATGGGAATGTGTCAAAACAGGATCAAAAGTACTAGAAATTTAGTGATATGGCTCTATATAGCGCATGTACACACGTGTATGTATATGTATGAGGGTCAGTTTCCTGTTGTTTCCACAAAACATTGTGTTATTATGAACAGTTTTATTACGAATACTTGGGTTTGAGTTAGAAATGAAAGGTTGACAGGAAAATATAAGGTAAAAAGAAGAAGGCGTACATAAAATGGATGGATAAATACATTGCTCATAAGATAGTTTTGATTGTGATAGGATCGGGCAATAGGATAGGGTGTGGTAGGTCATGTCGGAAGAGGTGTGTACGGGACGGTGACTTGAAGATGGACAACTGAAAATAGTTGGTTTTAGTCATCCTGGTCCTGAACATTGTGCTTGCCTGGGTTGTGGTTTTCCTTATCCTCCCCCACAGTATTGGTTATATGGCTGCAGCAATCGAGGGACATGTGTATTACGAGTTTTGAAGGTGATTTGATGTTTGGACGATTTTCAGTAAGATGTCTCTAAATAGAAAAATATAGAAAGCTATCAAAAGTAGTAAACAAACCTCACGTATTTTTGTTGGTTGGTGCACTTGTATATCTCTTTTAGTATGAGTTTGTGACATCTTTGAGTGCGTTTCAGGTATCGTTGTTGTATTTCGTTGAACTGACTTAGTAACCAAAACATCTTCACGGTTATTTCGTTTGGTTCTCGTATTTCCTTGATTGACTTGTTTGTCTCTTGGTCCGGTTGGTTTGGGGTTCTTGTCGACAGGTGGTTTAGTGATTGAGATATTTGAAGTCTCTGAGTCTTGAGTTGTTGGTAGTTTTGTCGTTTGATAGCCATCTGGTTTCGAGTGACGGGTGAGGACTTTCGGGGCATGGGTGACGAGAGGAGAAGAAAAAGGCACCGTCATCCAGCTGCGCAAAAGGTAAGAATGACTGTTTTGAAAATGAGAGGGCCAAAATGCTAAAGTGGCTGGAGTCTGAACAGCTGACGCGTTCAGACTCTTGGTGTAGAGAATCCGAATGACCAGACCGCAAAAGCTGAAATGATAGTCTTTTTCTATAATAGGAAATCAGAGACTCACCTGAATACGTCTATTCATAGTGATACAAAATGAAGAATGACTACACGACAGTACTGATGAATGGGACCCTCATATCACTTAGATTCATCAGATTATCAAATTCTCCATAAACAATCGCATACAATCCTCCAGACGGTGTCTTTTGTCCAAAATTCAGACGAACTTGGACGTTTGTTTGTCGCACCAGTTCGAAAAGGTTATGGTCTTGAGCTATAGGACTCAATTCAAACCCGTAAATTGTATATCCACCACTTCTGAACATCTCCGTGCTTATAGAATTTGCAGTGAAATTGGTCCTTGCATGTCCTAGTGCTTCTTGAAGTTGAATGTACGGCTCAATGTACTTTCCGTGCTTGAAATCCAAGTTGAATGGCCGTGCAGGCACCGATTGTCCACAGTAGTCGATATGAATGTCCGTCAAATCAAAGTGCTCAAACTTGAATGGAGATGTGTCATAAGTTCCATTGTACGCATCAGCAGAGACCAATCCAATGAATATTCGCCGTGGCATCTTAGAGGTGAAGACAGTATTTGCCGGTGAATCCAATCTTCCTGCCTCGATATAGAAACTGCGTACTTGGGGTGAGATCAGTGGGTACTGAATGTTTTTGTGTTCAATCAGTGCAGCTTCCAATTCGTTCGCCAGTCCATCCGCCAAATCGAATTCATTGACAATAGCATACACATCGCGCACATGGAATTTGAGTTGTGTGCCGCCAAGATTGTATCCTTCGATGAGGAAATCACTCTTATTCGGATAAAGAGTTAATTTCACATTACAGGCATTGATCAATACTTTTGGTTGATTCATCAAGTCAATAGAGATGTTGCAAGCAACTTGGACTTGCCCCTTCTTCTTCACCATTTTACTACGATTCAAAAAGCCGGGGCTAGTTGGATCCCCTACTTGTGGATCGTGGTAATAACCGGCAGCGGTTAGAGTAGAATTCTTTGCCTCGGCCCCATACATCAACGTGGATTCTAGGTAACTTTGATAGGCATAATTGGTTGAATTATGGAAGACCATTTGGCCATTGATGTGCATTGTGTAGCTACGGATAATACTATGGGCTATATTATTGATAGGCGCATAAAGGAGTGGATTCTCTATAGTCCCTCCTTGCTCTACATGATTACCATTCTCATCAGTTATTTCAAAAGTAAAAACTACATATGTTTTTTTGGGGTTTAGATAACTACGATTGTTATTTGTCAATACCAATTCCCAAGGACCATTCTCAGATAGTTGATTCTTGAGTGGTATATACGTATAGCGTGAGTTAATTATACCACATTGAGTAGCAGGCAAGGTGGAGAAGTCTAACTCCTCAGAAATATAATCCTGACTTTTAGGATCAATACGGCTGAGCATGATTAGAGGAAGTTGTTACGAGATGTAGCTTCTACCAAATGGGGTTTAAGAACGGCTACACTAGGTCCTTTTATACTTTTCCTAAGACGCTTCCTACCAGAACCTCCATATTCCTTCAATTTTTGCTTTGCCACTGACTTAATACTAGATTTCAAATCATTTCCACTTGCAATCTCACTGGCTAAAGACTTGCTAGCGCTAACTAAATGTTGGCCTGCAGCAGAACTCAAGAATCGGGGTATCAGGGCCAAGGCCGCTGTGAGAATTCCACCTAGACCTGCACCTCTCATATTGCCGCCTCTCTGGTAACGGGTCCCTAGAAAGGGTCCGCCACCAGGAACATGGTGGCGGAGGAGGCTTTTGTAGTCAATCTTAGTGAGGTCAACCGGGTACGGTGCCATTATAAAAGGGTGTGAGAATGACAAAACACTCGCCTATTTATACATGTTTTCCGATGAGATCGACACTATTCTCTCGAACGACCCATACACTAAGAAAACGTTCATTGGGGTCTATGCAGCAGATGAACTTGTACGAATTCCGAAAAAGAAGAACTTCTGTCTTGTAGTTAATACCGACACTCAATCACAATCCGGGCGACATTGGCAGGGGATTTCTGTTGATTCAAATCGAAATTGCCACTTCTTTTGTTCTCTGGGTGAAGATCCAAACCAACATGTTGTTAATTTTTTAAAGACTTTTCCGAAAGTGTATTATAATACCTTTAAGAATCAAAGAGTCGATGAGATCACTTGCGGTGGATTTGTCATCTTCATCCTAGCAATGATGAGTCGAGGCTACTCTTTCAAGACACTTTGTACTCTTTTCGATAACTTGAAGAATGACGACAGTTTCATACGCACCTATCTATGGGATACCTACAAGTATCAGTTACCAAGGGCACACAAGTAGGAGGACAGAAATCAATCATTCTTACTGTTTTTCGTGACACTGGACGGTCGTATTTCCAAATGTCTCTCGATTTCTACTGTTGCGATTGTGCTTTGACACTTCCGAATGAGACTGCTCTCGACCACCACTTTAATACTATTCACTATGGAATAACACAACCCCTACCCAATATTGATCAAGCTTCTTTTGATTTGATGAGTACCTGGAGTACCGCTAAGCAAGCTCAAACATGCCCCGTTTGTCTTGATCACTACAGAAGAATGCCAGAGTTGGTTGATCATGTACACTCCAGCCACCCGGTCCGTACGCTTGCAAACCCTATGGCTCACACTGCTATTGATGTGCTGAATCGCTGGGCACAAGCCGTGAAGAGAAATTTTGGTCAGGATACAGGATTACTAGTAAGTTCGACATTTACATGTACCAAAACGCTAGTCCTTTTCAGATTCTCCAGAACAAAATGCATCGTACCTGTCCCCGCTGCACACTATCGTTCATTTCATTTGAGAAATGTCTTCGTCATATGCTCACAACACATTACACAACACGTAGGCATGTCAATGAATCTTCTGTCTTTGGAAGTTGGGCACGATACGTGGAGAAGATTATGCCAGGGCAGCTAACATCACTGATGGATACGATTTTTAACGAAAACCAACCACACAATGGTCAGGGAAACGAAGAAAGAACGCCTACTGGACGTCCTATTTTCTATATTGGAAACAATTGATTGTGTTATTTCGTGTTTATTCAATAAAGGAAAAAAATAGATTCTCACCCACATAACCACACCTTATACACCCCACAACTGGACAACGAATTGCCGCGGTGAGCGGTGATGAGATGTCCAGTCTTATACAGTTCAGAGGTTCAACACACTTGTTGTGTGCCTCACCCCTTTCACAATGAGGTAGAGGTAAGTGTGGGGTAAGGTAGGGGGTACAATGCAATACATAATAGGATCAACATAAGAAAAAAGGTTATTTCATACGTTTGAAATGCAATACAGCAATAGTTGTTCCCCAACTGAATGGTACAGGATTTCCACCATCTGTCAAGAGCTCAATACGAATACTGTCTATAGCGCTACTAATGAGGGGGACATAACGAGGATTTGGGACTGTATAGTATACTACGGAACCATGTTGGCCAGTACAGGGGATAACAGATAAAAGATTTGTCTTCTTATTTCCTACAATAATCGGTTCAACTACATCAGAATACAGATAAATTACACTAACATCGCCGAAAAGGTCGACTTTATGTGGGGCTATCATAGTATTTCGAACAATAGTATCGTCAAATCCTAGGAAATATGAAGACCCCTTATCAAATTCAAGGAACAAAACATCAGGATGGGTAATATTAACTTTGAGCCTACCATCTTCTTCACTAAAATTGAAATAATTCTTAGAAACAAATTGAGGTGCAATTACATTCACTAGGGATCTATGCTTATCAAATTCATTTAACAAGTCTCTATAGGTAGTTGGATCTTCTGGTCTATTCAAAACCTGTAGAGATACCTTCTTATATTCGGGGTACATGGCTTCGGCTTTCTCAAACTCCTCAATTGTCACGACAATATCTTCATCTTCCTTCTCTCTTTGACGTTGTTCCTCTTTCAGACGTCTGTTTCGATCTTCAGTTTCCTTTCTCAATCGTGCTTCCTCATCGATGACCTGAGCTTCGTTTGCCTTTCTTTCTTCTTCTTCGAATGCATCAATTGTCGCCACAATATCTTCTTCATCCTCTTCAGTCTGATCCGGAACAGGGGGTTCTTTTGGTTTTTCTACAGGCTTATCTTCACTCGATTCGGATGGTTTATTTGACGCATTCTGAAATAGAAAAACTATACCCTTACAGGTAAAATATCACTTACTTCTTCCGCCTCAAATGCATCAATGGTCGCCACAATATCCTCTTCCTCATCTTCGTCAGTTTGATCCGGGGCTGGTGTTGTCACCGGAGCTGGTGTTGTGGTCGGAGGAACTGTAGGGGCAGATTTTGCTGCTTCTTCCGCCGCTTTCCTTCTATTTTCTTCATCTTGACGTCTTTTTTCCTCGTCTTGACGTCTCTTTACCTCATCTTGCTGTCTTCTAGCTTCGTCCTGACGCCGTTTCTCCTCATCCTGTCGTCTTTTAGTTTCATCCTGCCGCCGTTTCTCTTCATCTTGACGTCTCTTAGCTTCATCCTGGCGTCTCTTAGCTTCGTCCTGACGTCGTTTCTCTTCATCAGCCTTCCTCTTATCTTCAACATCCTTCTCATCTTTTTGCCTTTTTGCCTCATCTTGCTGTCTTTTCTCTTCATCTTGGCGTCTTTTAGCTTCAAGCCGTCCCCTTTCTTCGGCCTGACGACGTTGCTCCTCATCCTGACGTCTCTTGGCTTCATCCTGTTGCCGTTTAGCCTCATCGGACTTTCTCTTATCTTCAGCATCCTTCTCGTCCTGGATTCTCTTAGCTTCATGTCTTTCTCTTTCTTCTTCTTCTGCCTCAAATGCATCAATGGTTGCGACAATATCCTCTTCATCTTCTTCCTCTTCAGTTTGGTCAGGAGCAGGAGTTACCGCAGGAGTTTCTCGTTTTTTCTTTGAAATTCCTTCTTTGATAAAATCATCAACTGCACTCCTCTTCATACGCATGTGTTTTTCTCTGTTCAGTGTTGCCAGAATCTGAGCCAAATCCTTATAATGAGCAGCTGGGAAAGTAATACGGATGGGGTTCCGATCCGATTTGAAATGGACCCAGTAATGGAGTGGTTTTCCGACATTGACGAAACTGTGTGGATAGACCAAATCCGTTAGAGCCACCATCCATTCATCTTTTTTCAGCTGAAGAACTTCAGGGAGTCTTGTGACATATCGACTTGAGGTATTTGGAAAGGGTGCATTAGGCACATTGGACGGTAGGGTAACATAAAAATCATCCATGTTTTGAAGTGAGTTATGAGAGGGGGTCTAGTGGGTTTAAATAGTGTTTCGGTGCAGTAGAGGGCCAAAAAGTATATAAGGAGTAGGATTCATGGGTATAACCACGAGATGTTTCTCACAAACGAGACAATTCACCAACAAGTGAGTGCCCCAACTGTCACTATCAACATTCTTGCAAGCCTAACTTTCTTGTTTGCTCTATGTCCATGTCTTCTACTATTCAGCAGATACCAAGCAAAAAGAAATCCCCAACGTTAAGCCCGGGATTCCGCTTCAGATTTCCCTCTACAACTACAATAATTGGTGCAACGCAAAGTGGAAAAACAACTCTATTGAGAAAAATCATTGAAAACAGTGCGTCAACTTTCGATGGACCAATATCAAACATTTTTTGGTTCTGTGGTGTGAAAACTGATAGTATACCATATCATCTACCCAACCTGCGGGTGTTCGAAGGTATACCGGACATGGAATTATTGAAAGAATACCGAAATCAACGAAATATTGTTGTTTGTGATGATTTGATGACCGAATTTTCGAAAACAAAAGAGAATCTCAATCTTCTCAACACCTTATTCACTGTACATGCACACCATTATAATTGTGCTGTATTCAATCTTGTTCAATCTGCCTTCGCGCTTCCTCCAATCACACGAAACAATAGTACCTACATTATTCTGATGCGGAGTCTATCAGATGCTGCCCAAATCAAGAACCTACTTGTTCAGCAATTCGGTATTAGATGGAGAGGTGCCTATCAAGCCTACCAAGAAATTATGGCCAAACCATACCAAGCAATGTTAATCAATAATGATCCAATCTCACCACCCACTATGAGAATCCTTTCAAATTTCACTGATGAGTATCCAATCGCTTACGAGCCACTATAAAAGCAAAGCGATTCCACTACTTCTTCAAACATAATGGCGGCTCAACTTATTGTTCATCATGATTTTCTTCACAATGTAATGCGACGGAACCGAGCTACTCTTCTCAATGCCACACCAAAACAAGTGAATATTCTTGTTGAAATTGTGTATAATCTACTAAATTCCAAGAATATACCACTTAATGGCAAGGAGATTGCTGTATTGCGACCGATACAGTCAAAGCTATTGACCCTTTCTAAAGCCAGTACCGTCGAGGTCGCCAGGAAAATACTATTTAAGCTCTCGAAAAGCCAACTAGCAGCATTCATTATTCCTGCGTTAGTTGCTACCAATCTCAAGCAATGACCAAATTCCTTCGCAAATATCATATGATTCCTTATGATGAAGGTGGTCCTATTGAATCTGCTAGACGTTTTATGGAAAAAATACTCAATGATGAAACCCTCGATGTTACCGCAAAATGTCGTTTTTATCAAGACCTTCTCTACAAAGTCAGACAAAATATGAATCTCCCAATAGTCAATGAAGATGTGTTTGATATCATTCGTGAAAACTTTGAACTTCACATGCCTTCTGCTCCCGCCCCTTCCAGGGAGAACACACCTGTTAATTCGCTTCCCCGCCCACGACAATTGGCTTCGCGTCCTCGCACTTCTTTACCTATTTCCACCAATGCATTTGATTCAATCAAGAAAGATGACCCATTGAAGAGCACTATCAAGAACCTCAAAAGGAAGTATGTTCAGGAAGAAGATTTGGAAGAAGAAAGATTGAAGAGATTCAAATCGGATCAAGACTTTGAAGATTCAGAAGATGAAGTCGTGGAGCAACCTGTAATCAAAGCTGAAGTGAAACCGGAACCCATTGGAGATCCTATCCAGAAGGTATCAAAGGCTCAGAAGAAGAGAGACAAAAAGAAAGCAAGAAAAGAAAAGGAGCAAGAAGCCAAGAAGGAAGTAAAGAAAGAAATCAAGAGCGAAATGAAGAAGGAAATAATGAATGAAGTGAAGAGAGAGCTGAAGCAGGAACTCAAGAACGATGCCAAGAGGGAACTTAAACAAGAAATCAAGCCGCATGTCGCCCTACCGAGTGGAAAAGATTCTCCTTACTTTGGAGCAATCCAAAGTAAGCTTAGAAGCGAGAATTCTCGTTATGAACCCTATGAAAAGTCGAAACCGGTAGTCCCCAAGAAAGAAATCACCAGAGAGTTCATCATAAGACCGGAAGAGGAGAAGAAAGATTCAAAACCTATCAAAAAGGAACTCAGACCAATAAAAAGAGAGCCAATGGAGATGAAACAAGAAGTTAAACCTATCAAGAAGGAGATCAAGGAAGAAGTTAAACGTGAAATCAAGCAGGAAGTCAAACCAATCAAACAAGAAATTAGAAGAGATGTCAAGCAAGAACAACAGGAGAACTTCCGAAAGGCTCTCAAGAAGAAAGCTCAAATCACATTTGCCGATGATGTTGAGGAGAAGAAGGCGAGATTGAATCTACCAAGGACATCGATCAAACACAAGAAGCCCCATGGTGAAGGACGAAGAAGAACCGGGAGAGGTGCACCGTCGGGCACCCGTTTGTATTGCAAAATATGGAAACTTTAGTGTATAAAAGTGAGTGGAAAATCGAGTTTTTGTATCATTTCAATGGTTTCTTCCAGAGCTAAAGCCGCAATCAAAGATGCTTGGTCCGATCCAAAGCATCCGTGCGCATTTACTTCTGTTGCTAATATTCATAACTACTTGAAATCAAGATTCAAGTCACTCAAATATGATGATGTCGAAAAAGTACTCGAGGATGTGGAATCATTCACACTGCATAGACCCACGCAGAAACGGTTCCCTCGGCTAAAAACAATGGGTGCAGGAGTCTATACTGATTTACAAATCGATTTGGCGGACATGTCAAAATACAAATCAAGCAATGACGGTATAACGTTTCTTCTTACAATTATCGATATATACACTAGAAGACTCTTTGTGAAACCTCTAAAGTCAAAAGGCGGCAAAGAAGTCGCTGAAGCGTTAGCTGAAGTCTTCGAAGAAATGAAAACATCTCCTATGAGTGTTTATGCTGATGAGGGAAAAGAGTTTTACAATACCCATGTGAAACATCTGTTTGAAGAAGAAGGGGTGACCCTCATTTCTCCTAAAAGTGATTTGAAATGTGCCGTAATTGAGAGGGCAAATCGGACCCTGAAGACACGTCTTGCAAAATACATGACTTCGAAATACAAATACAAGTATATCAATGTCCTTCAAAAGGTGGTGAAAGGAATCAACAACTCTATCAATCGAGGAATTGGAATGAAACCTGTGGATGTCGAGAATGGAGACTTCATAATACCTCTACCGGATCGAAAAACTGGCAAAATCAAGTTCAATGTGGGCGATCATGTGCGAATTTCGGCAAAGAAGGGGACATTTGATAAAGGATATGAGCAAGGATGGACAACAGAAGTTTACGTTGTGAGCAAGGTTATCAAAAGAAGGCCTGTAGTCTACAATTTGGTCGATACGAACGGAGAAAAGATCGAAGGTATATTCTATACTCGCGAGCTGACCAAATGCACATACGATCCAAACGCCGTATATAGGATTGAAAAAGTTCTCGAAACTCGTGTCTGGAAAGGAAGGAATCAAAGCAGAGTGTTGTGGGAAGGATATCCGGAATCATTCGCAAGTTGGATTGATACTGATTCTATGATAAATGTCTGACTTTTTGGTTTTGATTGTATTTGCCCCTTGAATTTGAATGAATTTTCCATTGTTTCCGTGTTGTATGTCTTTCTCACAATACTTTATGTCGGCATCTATAAATTAGTGTCCTGACCCCTCTCTTTCAAACACACACACACACACTTTTACCACATGTGCAGGAGGGAGGCACACAACAAGTGTGCCTCCCTCTGAGCATGCCTCTTCTAACCTTTTGTTTCTTTCCATCTCATCACCGCTCACCGCGGCGACTCGATTTCAAGAAGGGTTGGTAGTGTGTATATTTTGGTGGGTTTTTTTTTTGTTTTTTTTTTTTTTTTTGGTTTTTGAGTACTTTATTCATTAAAATGGGTAATCATCAATTAGGACAGGATTGCTAGGTAGTTGACCAAATGGAACAGAAACTCCGTCAAAATAATGTCCTTTGTCCATAGTAGGGTTAACTTGTTTCTTCAATTTACATGTCCACAATCCATCCAAAGCGTGGTCTCCACGCTTGAAAACGAGCATCTCACCCTCCATAGGTTCAGTTTCACCATGCTCGATGAATTCTGTCATCTGTAATATCGGTCTCGTGTTATTCTTGGAAACAGATTACTTACCGCTTTCTTCATATTCTCAAAGGTGATCTTCTTTGCATTTTCACAAGTCATTGTCAGTCCTTTTGATTTAACTCTATAGGTCTTTGTGCCTTTTTCATCGACAATTTCCAAACAGTAAGACTTTGGTGCCATGACAACTGTTTCACTGATTCGTTTTCCTTCCGGTATTTCACTGACAAGATAACCAAGATGCCCTCCTTTTAGATCTCCTAGTGGGTCTTCTCCTCGTTTTTGCTTGAAAATCACCGAATCCGTATCTAAAATGCGAAAATTTGATTGAACAGTTTCTCAAATAGACACAAACCACAATATATTGTGTTCTTGACACCAACTCTTTCGATTGCTTCAATAAGACGAAGACGTCCAGCAGAACATGTTATGATTCCTATGGCCAGATTTGTGAAATTGGCATTTCTAACAGCCTCCTTTTTCGGTATTCTTGAGATGAACAATTTATTCTCCCCGAATGGAACCAATCCATTCGGTTTGAACTTTGGATCATTCATAAAGTTAGTCAGTGTCTCAGCGTCAGATTTCAAGATAAGTTTTGTCTCGGTCTTCATTGGGTTTTGAGCAAATTTCCCTGAAATAATAGCATTTTCTCTGATAAAATGTTTATACGAACCCCATGCTGAGTTCATAAGAATCTTTGTCAAACTCCTAAGACCATTGTTCCTCTTGATGTTCGAAGGATCCAATTGAACTCCATCATTCTTGAAAATATTATCAACATACTCTTGTTTTTCATTTTCGGTCATGTTTTCTCTTGGCCATCCACTGCTTTCATGTTTGATTTTGAGGAGTGGTTTAATGTAATTAGCGAAAAACCCTCCTTTCATCCAGTCTTTCCAATACCAAATCTCATGATACTTTAGAACTTTGTAGCCTTTTGAGATGGCTTTATTTAGTTCATCAGTAGTCCATACCCCGGTGAGATATCTTTCCGAAACTTTGAGATGTGTACACTGACCATTGGTATTCTGATTTTCGGCACAGGAACGACATAATGTGAACATTAGCTTATTCGAAAATCTATCAGGAAGGTATCCCATTTCAGCATCTACGGCAGGAAGCATGTCACAGTACACAATTCCTCGTAAAGTGAGAGGTTTTGTGGGGTCAGGTAGATTATCAGTCAAAACAGTTGGGTTTCCTCGGGGGTATTCGGTTCCTCCGGCATTCAAATATGGATACATACTATTGTAATCGAAAAAGTTTATGACTGTATCTTCATCTGCTTTTGTCAACGAACGGAAGGCTTGTGTTCTTCCTCCAAACACTCCGTCCCTTGGGTTAAGTCTTCTAGTGTATTTGTTCTGAAATGAATACAATTATGTTACATTTTTTCATAAATCCTTACCAATGTGAAGAATTTCTTCATTTCGCAATCTTTCTCTAATAACTCGTAAATTTCACACTCCCATATGACATGCACTGTGTAGCTGGCATTCTTCAAATCTTTCTCCCTTCTCATTGTCCTGTCATACAACTCTCTTGGTGTTGCTTTACACATTGGACTTTGACGGTCACGTATTGGTTGACATTTTAAACATCCATGCCAAAGACATCCATAAACCTCGAAAACTTCATTTGTCGCCTTATTGAATCCATCAACTTTGTAGTTTCGATCATTTGCTTCGATTTGGTGTTCACCTCCACGTAACTGATGTTGTAAATGTAAACTAGGATTTTTCTTTTCGATCCATTGAAGATATTTCAAGGCAAGAGCAGAATTTCTATCACAGCCGTATCCTCTCTCAGGAATGTATCCTACATCTCCATCCTCTATATATTCATGCTTGAGAACAAACATGACGAATGAAGCTAGAGTGCATCCCTGGATTATGGGGTTCCATCCATTGAAAAGTTCCCCACATAACTGAAAGTTTTCTTGAGATCAATTGCATTCTTTTTCTTACCTGTATGAAAGCGATCATTGTTAGTCGCAGGATACGGACATCGGACTCACAATACTTGAGCAATTCATCATAAAAGACAAACCCTTTGTTGAAAGACTCTTCATACCACTTATCAAATTCTTCTCGGACGGCAACCGACTTGAATTCAGGACTGTAGTATTCCTTTGGTGGTAGTGTTGATAGAATCTTTCCATAATTATCAGGATGGTTGAAAAGATGTGGAAAATCCCCCTTAGCTTCACCGTCAAGGCCAAATGCTTGGGGCATTTTAGAAAGAGCCATTGGGAGATATTGAAATGAATCCCGAAAATATAGTATCTGACTTTTGCATCTAAATTCTGCGGTAATAATTGTGTTTCCATTCAATAGTATGCTTGGTTCTCCACCATCCAGACCTCTTTGCCGATCCAATTCTGCTAGAACCATCGTGTGGTCGTATCTGAAAAACAATGTAGTTTGGTATTGAATGTGAAACTAACCGTCCTCCGTTGTGCGCAATAATGTAAGCGTTGTTCGCAATTGGGCTTTCAAGTAAAAATTTACAGAATCGGGCTAGTGGTGTACTCTTTTTCTTCACTTTATAGAAAGCTTCTATATCAATATCTTCCATGTTTTCTCCGAAACTATCATCATCTATTGGATCTTCTAGCTCCAAATCAGACTCAGTGCTACTATCATTTTCTTCATCAATGATATCTTTGTAACTATAGTTCCACTTTGGTAAGCATTTCTCACACTTTCCAGTTTTGATACATTTGTTGCAAAACATATCAGCACAAATCATGTTTGGCTCATGGGTGGGTCCTCGAACGCAACTCCCTATAGAAATTTTTGATGAAGAGGTTTAGAAAGATCATAAATTACCATCATACACACCGGACTCGGCGACTACACATTCCATGTCGTAGATAATAATTTTCCAATCCTCCTGTTCTTTCCATTTCTTTTCAATCTCTTTTTCTGTTGGCACACGATATTTGCATGTGTGGCCTCGTGCCACCTTCTCACGACAGGTATGACAAAACTCTTGGGTCCCGCATATATGTGGTGCCTTGCGATAGGCATTGGTCCGATCTATCATCAGGCATTGTTTACAGCTGAAATGTGGTCTGTTTTAAAATACAACTTGGATTGAACTCACTAGAAGTATTTCTTACAATAGGGAATTGCAAATCTACTTGTCGCCTTGATATGCGCATCATAACATTTTTGACTCCTGAAGTATATGTTACACCTATTGCATAGAATGTTTTCGCTTCCAGCCATACAATCGTAGGTCCCACATCGCCTGCATCGTTTTGGGCAAAACTTCCAATGATTTCTGTCCCCGAATTTTGAACACTTGTAGCAGAATCTATAAAAGTACCGTGTACAGGTGTCGACTCACTTTTTGTGAGTCTTCCCCTTGCACACGTGTGTTAGGGTGTTGTAAGGGTTGGTAGTGGGTTATAAAAGTTTTGCCCTACCTTGATGGTTGTGGTCTTAGAATATGGTTGATGAATTCGTAGTGACCTCTATAGTAGAAAAGACCAATGAATCGACTTCCGTTAGGGTTGAAATGTTCCATTTCTGATGCTACATTTTGATGTCCTTCCATCCCCCATAATTTTATTTGATACTCAGGAAGCAATCCAGCAATCTTGACAATGTCAGTACGATCATGAACTTCTTGATTTGGATCCATTTTGAACTCTTCCAACATTTTCTTTGCCAAAAAGAGTTGTGCCTTCTCTCGATGGTTGAGAGAAATCTGCAAAAGTGGTTTGCTTGATAGTTACTTTCTGATATGCCTACCTGATGCCGGGTCAAATTACTGAAGATGGACATCATTTTTTCTTTTTCTGGATCTCCGTCGTCTAGACATTTGATATCGGTTTCCATCTTCCCCAGTACGATAGCTTTGACGGCGCAGTGTGATGTTCCAATTACGCGATTATTTTTGATTCCAAAGTTGGTTTCCTGTAATATTGAAGACTGAAGGAGTCATGAATCTCAAGATATACCATAAGCTTGTTTCGAATTTTCTCAGATCTTCTTATCCCGCCGCGGCCTTGCATATGACTTTGTTTTCTAGGGACAAAAACATTCATAGCAACAGTAAAATGTTCATCGAGACCTAAGGCTTCATTTGACTGCATGTGAGAAGCTATCTTGTTCATAATGACTCCTCCATCAACAGCATCGTAGGTTTTGTGGGTAACATAGAATTCATTGTTTTCGTATCCAGGGTGTGTAATCCTGAAAGTTTCAAGAGTGTATATGAGGTATCAAAATTATGCTTACTGAAACCAATAACGGGTAGTCTTCAAGTTTCCCTGACTTTTCTCAATCATCATTCGAATAAAAATGTCAATTAGTTGGGCGATGTGATTGTGCATAACGTCGTTTTCGACTTTATCCAATCCTATGAACTTCATTCTTGTAGTGTCGAGAGCAAGGTATGCGGCATTCTGCCGCCTCATCTGAGTATCTTTGGTAAGTACCACGTGTTTGTAAAAGAATGCTTTCTCCTCCGTCGTCGGGAAATGAGTCTTCTTGGTGAACTTTGAAACAGTGTCTCCTCCACCATCTGTGAAAGGTATTTGGGTTGAATAGGAAACAAAGTAACTTACATTGTCGCAGAGTTTGCCTTTGAAAAGAACGCTTATTGGTTGCCTCCAGTCGGTACCTTTTGGCATCTTTTCTTTCTTGAATCAGTTTTCTCTTCATTTTTTCGGCAGAAACAGAACAGTTTGGGGAGCAGGACTCCTTGGTTGACAGGCTTGAATTATGAGAGGACATAAAACAGGTCACGTGCCAGCACGGTGCCAAAAAGTAAGAATGACTGTTTTTGCGGTAAAGTGATCCTTGTGTTCCAAAAGCGTCAGCTGACGCTTTTTAAGCCATCTATCAGAGGTCATAAATCATTCTTACCTTTTGTCTCCGTAGGAGTAGGTGACCTGTTTTTGAGCTCTCGTTTTCCTGTTTCCAAGTTGAAAATTTTCTTCTTCTATCTTGGTGTACTAGCAAAACTAGTCTTGGGGTCGGCGCGAGACCTTGTATATTTAGTTTTGACGGTTTTGTTACTTGAGATACTATTCAATATAGTTTACTTTTTCATAAAACTTATCGCAGCTTTCTTGAGACTCTTGATTTCTCTTATTGCTCGTTGCATTGACTTGTTCTTACAAGCCGCAGTAACACTCTTCTCATTCTTTGTTCTTGTTCACTTTGCTGTCTACTTTTTGGAATTCTCAAATCGGTATGCTTCTTGGTTCCACATCAATTGATCAATCTACTAAAATTCCTGACGATCATCGGAAGGCGTTGGACGAGTTCATCAAAGAACTTGATAAAACTGGTATTTGAAACCATTGCCTTACTTTCTCTATATACTGTTTTCAGAACAAGTAGCAAAATCTACTGAAGAAAAGGACATTGTTGAATCAATCAAATGGCCGAAGAAACCTGTAAAGACTCCTATCGAAAAGAAAACTATGAAGAAACCAGGTACCCCGCCAATCGAAAAGAGTACTCAAAAGAAGCACGATTCAACTCAAGTCGAAAAGAAGACGATTATGAAGACAGAGCCACCTTTGGCCGAAATTATCGTACAGAAGAAGCCCGAGATTTCAACAAAAGGAACTACAAAGAAGCCCAAATCTCCTACTGGCCCCATAGAAAAAACATCAATAAAGAAGAAAAACACAGGGACAAAAAAAGGTATGCCTTAATGATGAATTCATGACACGTTTTCTATATTTGCAGCAAAGAAAAGAAGAACAGGAAAAAATGGCGCCGTGTTAACTATACAATTCTGCAAGGATTGCCGATCCATTGCTCAAACCGATGTGAACCGAAAACAATCAGTTCAATACTGCCGGAAATGCAAGCTATGCATCTGCAAATGAAACCGATATGGCCTTCATCTATCAACATTGTTATACCTCTCACATTTATGTTTGTTCCTATGATTTTCGGAAACCAACCTTTTGTTGGCACTGTGCCAAGTATAATGTAATAAATCACTTTGTTTGAATGCAATGTGTTGCGGTAATAATGGACAGTTGGCGCACACACATGTGCGCCCTCCTATAGAAGAGGAAGTAAGAATTGATGTACAGTAGTGGCCAAAAAGATATTCGCAGGTATGCCGAGGTACCATCGTGCGATTATAGTGTCAAAGAAATCCTAGAAGCCTTAAACTTTTTGTGTGTGTTTATGAATAATGAAGCTACATTTTACTAGCTACCGACTTTTTTCTAACTCTGCTCCGTCAGCTACTGTAGCTCGTCAAAGTTTCTCAAAAAGGTCATGTTAAACAACAAAGTACCGCTACTACAGGAATGATGTTACAGGAAAGTTGTCAACTACAAAAGTGAAGCTTTTGGTTGCCACAATAACCACAAAAATTTTTGGAGGTGTGCCACATTCCGTTCGTCCGGGAGCCACGCTCAAAGTGAGCGTTTCTCAGCCCAAAAAGTTCTAAATGGGCAGTTTTTGCGTTTTTCGCCCAATATGAGCCAACTTTGAGCATGGCTCCCGGACGAACGGAATGTGGCACACCTCCAAAAATTTGTGTGCTTATTGTGGCAACCAGAAGCTTCACTTTTGTAGTTGACAACTTTCCTGTAACATCATTCCTGTAGTAGCGGTACTTTGTTGTTTAACATGACCTTTTTGAGAAACTTTGACGAGCTACAGTAGCCGACGGAGCAGAGTTAGAAAAAAGTCGGTAACTAGTAAAATGTAGCTTCATTATTCATAAACACACACACAAAAATTTTAGGCTTCTAGGATTTTTTTGACACTATAATCGCACGATGGTACCTCGGCATATCTGCGAATATCTTTTTGGCCACTACTGTATCTATGTGAAATCGGGAAGTTTTGTCCCCGATTTCTAAACATATCCATGTACAGACACTATGATATGGCCTCATATCACTACATTTTTAGTACTTTTAGCCAGGTTTTGACACGTTTTCATGGAAAACGTGTACATTTCATCGGAAATGTGTGTTTTCAGGTGTTTTTGGGACCAAATTTGTATATTTTACAGACGTACACGTGTATACATGCGTCCATATGTATATGGACGGGACCTAAACAGCTGTTTTTCAATGCAAAAATGCACTAAAACAACCATTTTCATGAAAATTTGAGCAAAAACGGGTAAAACGATACAAAGAATGTGAAAACATTGTGCAAACATTGTGTTTAGATTGTGTAAACATTGTGCAAACATTGTGCAAACATTGTGTTTAGATTGTGCAAACATTGTGCAAACATTGTGCACTGAATGAGCTATCAAATCATCTCGATTGGGTAATAAATCATCTATGTGACAGCTCCACGCGGTGGGATCAAAAGAAAAGTTCCGTGTCTCAACACACTTGTTGTGTGTCTCACCACTCCACTAGGGGGTTAGTGTGTGTAAATTTTGGGGGTGTTTTTCAGTATCCCCGGAATCATATTTGGGGTGATCAGTCGTCGAAGTTTCAGATTTTCTCTGCGTCTCTCATCAGAATACTCTCTCGTCTTATTTGAATTTCGCGGGCTTTTTGTCTCTCTGTTTCTCTGCGTCTCTCATCAGAATACTCTCTCGTCTTTTTTGAATTTCGCGCGCTTTTATCTCTCTGTTTCTCTGCGTCTCTACTCTCTCACTCTCTCTCTCGCTCTCTCTCTCTCCTCCCACCCCCACCCCCTACCCTAACCCCAGGGGGCCAGGCCAGGAGCCAGCCAGGGGGCCGCGCAGCTGTCTAAGGATACCCCCTCGGCCAGCTGACGTCACGATGCGCTCTTCTTTTTTACGTCCCATTCTACTCGCGGTGGTGGTTGGTGGCAAATCTAGCTTCCCACACTACTCACAAAAAATAGCAGCTATAGAAAACTATAGGAAACTCGATTAATTTGAATAAAAGTAGATAAAAACTCAAGCAAAAAAATGGGTTTCCAAAAGTTCTTTCATTCAGTACCTTCGAAATGTTTGTAATTTGCCCAGTAATGGGTCGTCTACAAAACTTTTTGGTAATTTTAACCTTCTGAAACAAAAAAAAAAAGATATTTCCGTTTTAGGTTTTGAGTAATTCTAGTCATTTCTGGAATTTCTGGTAACATGATGACCAAAAAACCAAACACTTTTCAAACAAAATACTTCATCCAAGTATCAAAACCAACACAAAATTCGGATAAAAAGAGTTCAAAAGTGCGCTCCATTGATAAAATCCACGTTGACAATGAAATCATTGTTGATGTCTTCTTTGTATATAACTTATCAATCCATAGATGGTTTCTCAACTTCCGGAATATGGGTCACTTTCAGCCTAGATTTTCAGGGCTTCTTTCTTGGAGAAAATTTTCTCAGTTTCAGATTCTGGATAATTTGAGCTAGTTATAAAAACTATGATAGTTTTTGTGGTGAAAACACCGAAATTAAAAAAGTTTTCAGTTTCAAAAAGCTCTTATTATCTGGATTAAAAAACATTTGTTGCTCTACCTTTCATACTTGTTTTTCGTTAAAATCGAAAAGCTATACAGTGCGTTGCATATTTATACGGTCATCTCTTTTTTCGAGTGTCTCAGGTTTACTTGCCATAATCGCGATTCGGCACTATGAAAATCGGATTCAGAATCAAAAGTTACGTATATCGGGTAACTTTTAGGTTGATACCTAGAAAAATAACCTTTCTGTACTGAGGAATCAAAAAAATAGGGTGCTGCAACCGTTGCAGATTTATACGGTCACCCTAGTGTAACGGCGGAAATCGGGATATTAAGCAATTCTCATATGGTTTTTATGATAAACAATCACATAATTCATAAGTTTGAATAATTTTCGTGATATTCGGAAGATATCGGATGACGTTGATATTGGATATGGTGCTCCAAAAGCATTCACTACTAATGGTGGGGTTTTTCGATGGGATTTTTTGTTATTTTCCATTTTTATGACTAGAATAATGTTGCATAACCTTTACAGACGTTTTCAAACAAGATTCGAAAGAAATTTAAATTTGGGTTATGCGATACGTGGATTTTATGGCATAAAAATCTCAACAAGATTGAACAAACGATGAGAATAGCAAACTTTTTTTTAGTGAAATACGGTCGGCTAACTTTTGTAAAAGGTCGGAAATCATTGTTCCTTAATTTTCCAAATTAGAGAAGATAATTCAGAACGATACAATCACAGATGACAACGATAACACTTTTTCCACTTTGCCCACTGCGGGGAGTTTCATTCCATTGATGTTCCTTCTGGAGAAAATAGGAAACTGTCAGCTGATATTACGGCACAATGTTTTTGACCACTTCAATTGATCTTGAACTGGCTAAAATTATATTAGCTCCCTATTTGAGTCATATCCGCGTAGTTACTACACAGATATTGAAGAGGAACATCAGTGGAACGAAGTGCCCCGCAATGGACGAGGTGGAACCTGTGTTATCGTTGGAACCTGTGATAATATCGTTTTGAATTATCTTTTCTGACTTGAAAATAGCATTTGTAATCAAGGAACGATGATTTCCAATCTTTTCCAGAAGTTAGCCGACCGTACTTCACTCAAAAATATCGTTATTCTCATCAGTTATTCAGTTTTGTAGTTATACTGATGCTTCAACATCGGCGTTTCGAATCAGCCAACTTGTGTTCACTGTCAATTTTCATTTTAAAACTTCTTTAGGGCTTCTTCAGCAATTTTCTAGTCATAAAAATGGAAAATAACGGAAAATCCCATCGAAAAACCCCACCATTAGTAGTGAATGCTTTTGGAGCACCATATCCAATATCAACGTCATCCGATATCTTCCGAATATCACGAAAATTATTCAAACTTATGAATTATGTGATTGTTTATCATAAAAACCATATGAGAATTGCTTAATATCCCGATTTCCGCCGTTACACTAGGGTGACCGTATAAATCTGCAACGGTTGCAGCACCCTATTTTTTTGATTCCTCAGTACAGAAAGGTTATTTTTCTAGGTATCAACCTAAAAGTTACCCGATATACGTAACTTTTGATTCTGAATCCGATTTTCATAGTGCCGAATCGCGATTATGACAAGTAAACCTGAGACACTCGAAAAAAGAGGTGACCGTATAAATATGCAACGCACTGTAGTAAGCTTGGAATATGGTGCTGCCCCAAATCAGAACAGAAAGGACCAGAACTATGTCAAATATCGGCAAAATGACCGACCAGTAGATCGTCAAATAACCTGCAGCCGCCAGAGTTCTGATTCGGGCAGTGCTAATCCGGGGCAACACCTGGAATATTCTTGATTTTTCCCTGCACGATTTTCCGAGAATTGATGAAAAATTTCGCGAAATTTGTCATTTTTCATCATTATAAGTCTTCTTTACGCTGTGGGCTCTTCTATTAAAGGAGACTCTCTTAATACAGTTTTTACGGTAATCTGTGTCTCACCCTAAATTATTGTTGGTCTTGTGACAAAATGTCGTTTTCTTTAGAAAAATTGGATGTGCAGGTGTGCAGGAGGCCCAAAAGGTGTCTGTAAATGGGCTTGGACTATAGTTCTAAAGTTGAAAAATTTTCAGTTTCAGAATTTTCGTAATTAAAGTCATTTATGATGATCAGTAATTTTCTGTCTGTGCATTTTGTAAAATCAAGAAAAAAACCTATTTGAAAACTTGACTTAACAACAAAAGTTGCAACACCATGAAATTGGAAAAAAATTCGATTGGTCTGAATAAAATTGGGGAAAATCTCAAGCAAAAAAAAAGAAAATGAACTTCAGAAAGTTTATATATTCTGTACGACCAAAATGTTCGTAATGTGCTTTCTACAAAACCTTCGATAATTTTACGATTCTGAAACGAAAAAAAAAATGAAATTGGGAAACATCTCAAGCGAAAAAAATGGGTTTCAGAAAGTTTTTATATTCTGTGTCTTCAAAACTTTAGTAATGCGTTCTCTACAAAACCTTCAGTAGTTTTACCCTTCTGAACCGAAAAAAACTAAATATTTCAGTTTCAGATATCGCTTATTCTGAGCTTGTCATGAGAACTTCAGTGATTAAGCATCCATCGCAATTCATATTTTTGTTCTTCAACCAGTCTTTTCACCAGAATTGATGAATTTCAAGTTCAAATCTAAAGTAATTTGAGGATGTGCAAGTAGAAGCCCAGAAAGGATCCGTAAATAAGCTTGGAAAATATTCTGAAGCGGAAAAAAAACTAAAATTTTCAGTTTCAGAATTTGGATAATTCAAGTCATTTATGATGATCGGTAATCAAATTGTAATGGCTAACTTTAAAAACTAAAAAAAGCATTGCACCAAAGTCGATCAACAAGATCCAAAACACAATTTCAGTTTCATATTTTTGATATTTTGAGCTGGTTTTGAAGACTATAATGCAAGGCAAATTCTGACTTAACAAAAAAGTAGAAGATGCAGGAAACTCTAAAAAACTCGATTGGTTTGAATAAATTTGTGAAAAACTCAAGCAAAAAAATGGGTTTCAGGAAGTTGCTATATTCCGTATCTTCAAAATTCTAGCAATTTTATTCTCTAATTTCACCCATCTGAATGAAAGAAAAAATTTTTCAGTTCCAGGCTTTGAGTAATTAGAGTCATTTCTGGGAGCTCAACTTTTTTCATTTCTCCGAAAATATCTCACATTTTTTCAGTCATATTTTCCAAAGTCCAGTTTTTGAGTCCAGTTTTTAGGTCTCTCCTAATAAAAAAGCATAGAGAGGGTTCTTCTGCTGTTCCAAACACGCTAACGGGTTCTCAAAGGAGGCACTTCTAATAAGTTTTTACGGTAACTTTGAAAATGTGTTTCACCATGTTCTCATCTGTGCCGTCCCGAACTTTCCGTTGATAGTGTATATCGTCCTGTGTTTCAATTTCTAAAATACAGTACCCTGAGGATGAGCAGGTAGAGGCCCAGAAAGGATCCGTAAATAACCTTGGAAAATACTTCTCAAGTTGAAAAAAATCACGTTTTCAGTTTCAGTATTGGGGTAATTCGAGTCATTTATGGTGATCGGTAATCCAATCGGTATTTATAATTTGAAAAATTATGAGAAAAAAGCACTACATCTAAATCGATTATCAAGATTTAAAACACGTTTTCAGTTTCATATTTTCGATAACTTGAGCTGGTTTGGAAAATAATAATGCGAAGATAGGTCTAACAAAATTAGAAGCAGGAAAAAATATTTTTCAGTATCAGCCTGTTCTAAATCAAATACTCCAACAAAACGGTTCATTCCAGAACCAAAATCAACTCAGAAAAAAAAAAGAATTCAGAAAGGGCTACAGTAATCTTGAAAAAAGAGCTCTTCTTTTACATTTTTTACGGTAACTCTGAAAATATGTTTCAGTATGCTCTTATCTGTGTTCTCCAAAAAAACGCCTCGTTGATCGTATGGTGTAAATAGATAAGCAGGTAGAGCCTCAAGATGTTTCTTCCTAAATAAGCTTAAACAATTTTTCTCAAGTTGAAAAAAAAACATCAAATTTTCCGTTTCAGAATTTGCGTAATTGAAGTCATTTATGGTGATCGGTAATCGGCGATGTTGAAAATTTTTTAAAATCAAAAAAGAAATCATCCTGAAAATCGGTTGAAAAGAATCGAAACATTCTTTCAGTTTCATATTTTCGATAATTTGAGGTGGTTTTGAAAATTATAATGAAGGCGAATTCTGGTTACCCAAAAAAGTAGAAGCTGAAGAAAACTATAGGAAACTCGATTGATTCGAATGGGAACACGGCAATTTTATTTGAACGTGATTTGAATTTTTTTTTCGCGCGTTTTGATTTTTTGATGGTCGCAAGCTCACTGCGTAGCGACTCAGCTTTACGTGCTTAAGCGGATACGTAGCCTTCATTTGCATGATAAAAGGAGTCGATACTCAGCGAATTAAAAAATTTGCATCCACTACGAAAATAAAACGCGCGAAAAAATAATTCAAAATAACGTTCAAAAAAATTCACCGTGTGGGAAAAATCTGAAGCAAAAAAATGGGTTTCAAAAAGTTTTTATATTCCGTGTTTTCAAAATTTTAGTAATGTATTCTCTACAAATTTTTTTCTACCTTCTGAAACAAAAAAAAAAGATTTTTCAGATTCAGGGTTTGCTTAATTTGAGTCATTTCTGCTAACTTTGATTAGATTCTCGGGCCAATACATTTATTAACCAGAACACTTTCCAAACAAAACACTTTACTCCGAAATCAAAAACACCAAGAAAATCAAATAAAAAAGGTTCAAAAAGTGCGCTCCTTAGATAAAATATGAGTCGACAAAGATGTCGATTAACAAGATTCAAAACACATTTTCAGTTTCATATTTTTAATAATTTGAGTTGGTTCTGGTAATTTTGATCAGATTATTGATTTTTGTCCTATACCGAAAAAAAATATTTCAGTTTCACATTTCGCTTATTCTGAGCTTGTCATGAAAACTTTAGTGATTGTTCGTTCCTATGTTTATTTTTGTTCTTCAACCAGTCTTTTCATCAGAATAAATGAATTTCAAGTTCAAAACTACAGTAACCTGAGGATGTGCAAATATCAGAAAATTGCGTCGCCTCCGGCGACTCCATTTTCTGTGGAGCCTGGATAGGTGTGTCTCCCTGATTTTTATAAAAGTACACAGTTGAGAAAATCCATATGATTTTTTTTTCTCACCCCACATTCTTTTGTGATTATTCCTGGCAGGAAAAATCCCCTTTTTCCGCGCTGCAGTAAATCAAAATTAGCACTTGAGCGTTTTGTGCTCGTTTTCAAAACTTCCGAACCCTCTGAAAACATTAATTTGATTAATTCAGTTTTTTAGATTTGAAATATTTCCACTTATTTTTAAAAAGGACATGATTTTTTGTTCATCTTGTAGGACACATTTCAAACAGATGTAAAAAAAAATTGTTACAACATTTTACCACTACAGGCAAAATGTTGATAATGTAACTCGAAAACTCTGTCTCTCCACACTTGTTTTCGCCGGGCCTGGACATTTGTAGAGCTTAGGCCGACACACTCAGTTTCCTTCAATGCAAACAAAAAGTTATCACGTTTTAAAAAATAATCCCAACCTGGCAACACATTTTTTGATCTCTCAGATCTTTTTGAAGTTTTTTATTTCCTTCACGATACAGCTTGCGAGCTGACTACCTTACAGAAAAAACAGTACTCTTTCTCCAAACATCCATAATCAAGTTCTATCGCAAATTTCGGAAAGTATCGAAATGTCCGCAAACCCCCCATTTTCTCCAGTTTTTATGACTCAAAAAAATTTTTAAAAAATGTTGCCCTATCATGGAATCGAACCCTGGCCGTGTATTTACCGGAAAATTGTGTCCACCACTACACCAAACTGCTTCAATAGTCAAACTTCAAATTGTTTTTTCTCAAAAACTATGAAACCGATTTTCATTCTGGAATTCTTTTTTGTTTCTCGAGGCCGAGACGAACAAAATGAGCTATCAAACGCAAAAATCGGTTGGGGGAATCAACCCTCTTACCTCAAACTGGGGTAATTGAACCGGGCAGCGGGCGCCGCGCGGCGACTTCACTAACGCGCGCAGCCGACAACTATCCAGGCTCGCGATGTCCACTATACTTTGTGTGTGTGTGGGCGGGGCTTAGGCTTCGTGCTTAGAGTGCACAGAGCTTCACAGAGCTCCAATTCAAAAACGGAAAAGACGGGCATCATCGCGGTGAAATTCTGTATTGAACTGTCTTTTTTTCATGAAAATTGGTTCAGTAGGAAGGGCTGTAGGATTGAATATTCACGGACAAACACACAGAATTTGGTGATTGTTAATAGTAAAGATTCTGAAGTTGAAAAAATAAAATCAAATTTTCAGTTTCAGAGTTTCCGTAATTCAAGTCATTTGTGATGATCGGTAATTTGCAGTCAGTGCATTTTGAAAATCAAGAATAATATATTTGAAAACTTGACTTAACAACAAAAGTTGCAACACCATGAAATTGACAAAAAACTCAACTGATTTGAATAAAACTGGAAAAAAAATCAATCAAAAAAATGAGTTTCAGAATGTTTTTATATTCAGTACCTTCGAAATGTTTGTAATTTGCCCTCGACAAACTTTCAGTAATTTTGCCCTTCTGAAACGAAAAATATATATTTCAGTTTCAGGTTTCGAGTAATTTCAGTCATTTCTGGTAATTTTGATCGGCTGATTTGGATCGGATGGCAGCTTTAAATCAAATACTTTTCAAACACAATACTTCATCCAAATTTCAAAACCACCACAAAAACCAAAGAAAAAAAGTTCAGAAAGTGCGCTCCATTGATAAAATCTGGAGAATTTTTGGAGAATTTTTTCAGTTTCACATTCTGAATAATTTAAGCTAGTTGGAAAAAATATGATCGTATTCTAACGATATTACCCTTGTGTAAATATATTTAATCACCATAAAAACTGAGCTCTTCTAATAAATGAGGTTTTTCTATTGTTTCAAGCATTTTCTCGAGGCGCTTTTAAAGAAGCTTTTACGGTAATTCTGAAAATGTGTTACAGTATGTTCATAACTGTGTACTCCCGAAATTCTCATTGGTGACGTGAAACTCTTACTATTAACATGATTAGGTATCCAAAAAATCAAATCAATACTTTTGATATTGAAAAAAACTAAAACTTCAGTGTCAGAATAGGCATAATTGAAGTCATTTATGCGAACGAAACGAAAAATGCGTAACAAAAAACTTTATCCCAAATTCAAAACCAACACAAAAATCAAAGAAAAAGAGTTCAGAAAGTGCGCTCCATTGAGAAAATCTGGGTCAATCAAGAAATCGATCAACAAGATTCAAAATACATATTTTCCAAAATTTGAGCTGGATTTGAAAACTTTAATGTGAGGCAATTTCTGACAAAAAATTTTAGAAAGTTTTTATATTCTGTACCTCCAAAATGTTTGCAATGTGCTTTATTTAAAACTTTTCAATTCATTTTACCCTTCTGAAACAAGAAAAAAGTTTATTCAGTTTCAGATTTTCAGTAATTCGTGTTGGTTCTGATAATTCTAATCAGATTCTCGACTGAATTTGCTGGAGTGCTCAAATAAGGGTCGTGCAAATTTTCGTTCATAGTTCACTAAATGCCTAATTAGTAAAAAATAATTCTGAAAAACACACATAAAAGAAATAAGAAACAAGACGCTTACTATATTTCAGGTGATGCCCAAACCTTTTAACTGATTCTAGGTGAACGTAAAAAGGTACAAACATGTTGATAAGCTAAACATTGTGAAAATGTCTGACATAGCAGACATACTCTATGTAGATGTAAAAAAATAATTCATATTTCTCCCCATGTTTGGAAGACCAGCTTCCGTTTATGGGGAGTTCTAATCGATACCTAAAAACCCATGTTTGAAAGTCTAGCTTTCGTTTATGAGGATTTATAATTAGATATGAAATAAATCAAAAAGAATAAAAAAAGAGGTTTAAAATGAATTTAAAATAGATGTTCATTTCCAACTGCGCAAATTCAAAAATAGCTTGAAGATCAAAAAAGGGGGACCGCCCGCGAAAATAAAAATTTGAATCCCTTGCACAGCAATTATTAACTTGACAATATGTCCGTCGGTTTGTCAGGTTCGCACTTTTTGGGCAAGAAGAAAGAAAGAATGAACAAACCGGCTGGTTAGGTATGAAATGAATCAAAAAGAATAAAAAAAAAGAGGTTTAAAATGAATTCAAAAAAGATTAAAAAAAACAATTATTATTTCTCCCCATGTTTGAAAGACCAGCTTTCGTTTATGGGGAGTTCTTTATGATACATAAAAGTACCCCATGTTTGGAAGTCAAGCTTCCGTTTATGAGGATTTATAATTAGGCTTGGAATGAGGTTTAAAATGAATTCAAAATAGATGCATGAAAAAAAAAGCTTTCGGTCCAGGAACGATGTAGGTGACGTCCGTCTTGTGGAGAAGAAGCATCGAGAGATTCCTTTTCTCTGGGTCCACACACGTCCGAAAACGTCGAAGATCGATGCGGCACATTTTTCTGAAAAATTGAAATTTGAATGAGAAAAACCAACGAAATCTGTTATTCAAAAACGTTTTAGTGTTAGTGAATCCAGTTGACTTCTACACGAACTTGTGATACCATCTATATCATTTGGCTTTCTCAGAACATCCAGAATTCTACATGTTCCTCCATACTCACCAACACTCTTTCGAATTCCAGAAAATGTCAAAAAGACCCAGTCGATCACTACATTGAATCAGATGACGTCTTCGAGGTGATATCCACAAATTGACTGCTCCAGTCTTCCTCTTAAAAAACCGTTAAATCTCGTGATATGGTTTCGCCTTGGTTCCTCAAAATCACTCAAATTTTGATCCGAAAAAAGTGCGGTATCCGAGGAAACATCACCTGATAAGCTCGAAGCAGTTGGCTGGTCCCAAGTGGGATCTATTTGGCACGGAGATATCAGAATTTGAGAAGATATCAGGATTTGAATCAAGGCCATCGGAAGACAAAAGTGAAGCTGGCTTAAGAAACTTGAAATGAAGAAAAACTTTCTTTGAACGAAGAAAGAATCGCCCCCAAAAGGTTTCGAACCTCACCCCTTGCGAGCGACAGCCGCGCGCTCACACAGGCAAACCACCACGGGCAAATGTGGCCCAAATGAGGATGTTCTGCGGGTCAAAGCGGTGCATCACAACACATCAAATTTGGTCCAAATTTGAACCTCATTTCATCCTAACTTTGGCCGTTCTTTCACCCTCGGACCAAATTAGAACCAAATTTCACCCTCTTTTGATCCTCTTTTGAACCAAGGCGACTCTGCCTGTGCACCAGCTGCGCCACCGGTCCGTGAAAACTTGAGGACCCCTTTGCCTACAGGTGTCGGCGGGTTGCATTTCTGTGGAGCCGCGACGAACAGTGTAGACCAGCCAGTTGATGCGCCGAAGGCGCGACAAACAGGCTGGTTAAGTATGCAATGAATCAAAAAGAATATAAAATAGAGTTTAAAAAACAATTCGTATTTCTCCCCATGTTTGGAAGACCAGCTTTCGTTTATGGGGAGTTATTTTTGATACATAAGTACCTCATGTTTGAAAGTCCAGCTTTCGTTTATGAGGATTTATAATTAGGCATGAAATAAGGTTTAAAATGAATCAATGAATTGTCAGAAAACAACAGAAAACATTTGCAGCTCCAACTAATCGTGTTGCTGCTCCAGAAGCTATTTGATAATCAATTTGAAATCCTCCATGTCCCCTGGTTCCTTTAAGGTCATCCAGAATCTTCATGTCCTCCAAAAGCAGTCGGCTCCTTCCCAGAACTGAGGCAAGGCTTCCAGCGTCTTCGTGGCTTCTTAGGGCTTTTCGGTGTCCTTCTTGCATCCTCCATCCGCTTCAGGATCCACCATATCTACCCGATGCCCCCGGTGCTCCTCCCAATATCTTGAAGCCGTTAAAGTGTCTTGGTCCGAAGTGGCTTGTTCAGGGTGGGAACTGATAACAGAATCAAGATAAACCAGAAGATATATTCCTGAAAATTTCATAAATTTTTGTGGGGAGAATCGGTTTTAGAAAACTTCACCTTATAAATTCAGAAAACATCTGCGGCTCCAGAATTCTTTCTTTTTTTTTTGGAATCCTCCATGTCCCCTGGCACTTTCAAGTTTATCCAGGATCCTCCATGTCCTCCAAAAGTAGCCCGGGCTTTACAAACTGAGGAGCCGCTCAGAATCATGACATCGACAAAAAAATTCCATGAGTTGAGTAGTCGCCATGCAAAATGACCAGCGTATGGAGCCAAATCAAGATCTAAAAATTTCAACCAATTCGGCAGAATCTTATTGGAAACTGAAAAAAATAAACTTCACCTTGTCATACAGATCCAAGAAACTATGATGATGGTGGCTTCGAGCGTCTTCGTGGCTTCAAACGGATTTCTGATGGTTCAACTGCCGTCGAACTTCCGCAACTGCCGTCCAGACCGGTGCTCCATTCTTCTTCCCGATGATGTCGTCGAGCTTGACTCCGAATAGAAATCGGGAATAACTGGTTTTTCTGTTCTTCCCCTCCTTATATAATGAATGAATTGGGGGCAGACAAACAAGGGAAACGGGGAAGGTCACTGGAAAAAGAAATATTTTTTTTTTCATTTTTTTCAAAAAAAAAATTCATTTCTCAGAAAATTTTCTTGGAAATGAAAATGTTACCTTGTAGACTTAGAAGACGTCGACGCACCTGGAGCTGCAGAGAGTGTTGCCGAATCAGAATCAATTCATCTGTAAACTATAGGGGAGAAAAATGCCTTGAAATATCAAAAAACGTCACCTGATATGCTTAGAAGACGTTGGTGGAGCCAAAGAACGGTGGTGAAGGGAGTGGCGGAGTGGCTTCAGATGGCTTCTTGATAATCCGTCAGGAATCCTCACATTCTTGTCAGGGTTCTCGAATCCTTCAGAAGCGGGATCGCTCCAAAATCCTGGAGCCGTCCAGGCCGGTGTGCCTCCACTATCCATTTCCATGAAGATGTCGTCAAATTCGGACTCCATGTAGAAATCGGGAATAACTGATCTTTCTCTTCTCCCCCCTCCTTTTATACACAATAAATCGGGGGCAGTAGAAAAAGGAAACGGGGAAGGTCACTGAAAAATTTTTAAAAAATTCTGAAAATTTTTCATTTCTCGAAAATTTTTTTTCTGTGAAAATCATTTATTTCCGTATTCTCATTTTTAGTTGCACATGTTCTAAATAAGTGCCATTATAATACAGGTGTTGCATTTTCGAATTTTCTAGGCCAGTAAATCCTCAGGAATCAAAACGGACTAAAAATTTTCAAGTGTTTAGAGAATGGGCACTGTTCTAAAATTACGGTCCCAAATTTTTTTTTACCCTTCTGGTACAAAAAAAATTTTAAGTTTCAGATTTCAGGTAATTTTGATTCTATCTCGGAACCATTCTTAAACCATAACACTTTTCAAACAGAATACTTTATCCAAAAATCAAAAGCAACACAAAAATCAGAGAAAAAGGGTTCAAAAAGTGCGCTCCATTGAGAAAATCTGAGTCGACAAAGAAGTCGATCAACGAGATTCAAAACACATTTTCAGTTTCATTTTTTCAATAATTTGAGCTTGATTTGAAAACTTTAATGTGAGGCAGATTTTGACAAAAAATTTCAGAACGTTTTCATTTTCTGTACCTCCAAAATGTTCGCAATGTGCCTTCTACAAAACCTTCGGTAATTTTACCCTTTTGAAATGAAAAAAAAAAAAGATTTTTCAGTTTCAGATTTTGAGTAATTCGAGTCATTTCTGGTGACTATGATCGTCTGTGGGAGACCAAAAGTTAAACCCAAAAAAATATTTCAGTTTCAGATGTCGCTTATTCTGAGCTTGTCATGAAAACTTCTGTGTTTATTCGTTCCTGAGCTTAACCTGAGGACATGCAGGTAGATCCCTAGAAAGGATCCGTAAATGGCGCTTGGAAAATGTTTCTCAAATTGGAAAAAAACCCATTTTCAGTTTCAGAATTTACAAAATTGAAGTCATATATGGATTAATCGGTGAACAGCGGTTGGTACATTTTCAAAAATCAAGAGAAAAAAGCATTACATCAGAATCGATTAACAAGATTCATTTTCAGTTTCAAATTTTCGATAATTTGTGCTGGTTTTGAAAATTATAATGACAGATTTCGAGTCAAACAACAAAAGTTGAAGCCGCAGGAAGCTGTGAACAACTCGATTGATTTAATAAAATTTAAGAAAACTGCAGGTAATTTTGATAGACTGCTAGGTGGCAATTCAAAATCACAAACTTTAAAAACAAAAAACTTTATACAAAAATAAAAACCAACACAAAAATCAAGGAAAATGAGTTCAGAAAGTGCGCTCCATTGATAAAACCAGCATTGACAAAGAAATCATTATTGATGTCTTCTTTGTGTAAATGATATCTACTCATCGGTGGGTTTTCAACAATAGACTTATCGGTCACTTTCGGCTTTTTTTCTTTTCAGGGTTTTTCTTGGAAAATTTTTTCAGTTTAACATTCTCAACAATTTGAGCTGGTTGGAAAAAATATAATTGACTTGTGACAAAGTTATTCCGAAAAGATGTAGGCTCGTATTTTTCAGATTTTTTTTCATTATCAAGTTCATTCTCTTCATCTCCTATTGATACTGTTCGATGTCCATTCATTATTAGATATCTCCGCATTTATACGCATGTTACCTATTTTCGTTCTATTGTCAATACCTAATTTTTATGTATTCCCTTCTCATGATTACTGTTTTTTATGTGAACTATTTACTTGTATTTCCACGATTTCCGAGATCGTAATAAAAATAAATAAATAAATCAAAATTCCAGTTTCGAAGTTCGCGTAACTTCAACTTGCTAATCGAACTTGATAATTAGTCCAAGCATCGACAATTTCGAAAAGCCGCAAACCTGAAGATCACTGGGATCCCTATGGAAAACATGAATCCACCGTAAAAACTGAGCTCTTTTAATAAAGGGGTTTCTCTATTGTTCCAAGCGCATCGTAAGGGGCTCTTCTATTAAAGGAAGCTCTCCTATTCCAAGTTTTACAATGACGTTGAAAATATGTTTCACCATGTTCTCATCAGTGTTGTCCCAAACTTCCCGTTGATAGTGTATAATGATATCGTCCTAAATTTCAATTTCTAATTTACAGTAACCTGAGGATGTGCAGGTAGAGGACCCAAATGGTATCCGTAAATTCCGTAATTGGACAATATTTCTCACATAGAAAAAAAAACTAAAATTTCAGTTTCAGAATTTGGGTAATTCAAGTCGTTTATGGTAATCGATAATTCCTGGTACTGCTGTTTCCCATTTTAAAAACCCAAAAAAATATTTCAGTTTCACATTTCGCTTATTCTGAGCTTGTCATGAAAACTTCAGTGTTTATTCGTTTTTTTCTTTTTCAACCAGTCTTCTCATCAGAAATAACGAATTCGAAGTTTAAAACTACAGTAACCTGAGGATGTGCAGGTAGAGCCGAAGAAAGGATCCGTAAATGGCGCTTGGAAAATATTTCTCAAGTTGGAAAAAATCACATTTTCAGTTTCAGAATTTACACAATTCAAATCATTTATGGATTAATCGGTAATCAGCGGTTGGTATATTTTCGAAAATTCCAGAGAAAAAAGCATTACATCAGAATCGATTAACAAGATTCAAAACGCATTTTCAGTTTCAAATTTTCCATAATTTGTGCTGGTTTTGAAAATAATAATGGCAGATTTCGAATCAAACAACAAAAGTTGAAGCCGCAGGAAACTGTGAACAACTCGATTGATTTAATAAAATTTAAAAAAATTGCTGGTAATTTTGATAGACTGCTAGGTGCCAATTCTAAATCACACACTTTAAAAACTTTTTCCAAAAATAAAAACCAACACAAAAATCAAAGAAAATGAGTTCAGAAAGTGCGCTCCATCGATAAAATCTGGGCCGACAAAGAAATCATTATTGACGTCTTCTTTGTATAAATGATATCGACTCATCGGTGGGTTTTCAACTATAGACTTATCGGTCACTTTCGGCCTATCTTTTCAGGGTTTATCTTGGAAAAGTTTTTCAGTTTAACATTCTCAATAATTTGAGCTGGTTGAAAAAAAAAATATAATTGACTCGTGACGAAGTTATTCCGAAAAGATGCAGGCTCGTATTTTTCAGATTTTTTTTCATTATCAATTTCATTCTCTTCATCTCCTATTGATACTGTTCAATGTCCATTCATTATTAGACATCTTCGCATTCATACACATGTTACCTATTTTCGTTCTATTGTCAATACCTAATCTTTATGTATGCCCTTCTCACGATTACTGTTTTTTTATGTGAACTATTTACTTGTTTTTCCACGATTCCCGAGATCGTAATAAAAATAAATAAACAAATCAAAATTCCAGTTTCGAGGTTCGCGTAACTTCAACTTGCTAATCGCACACGCGTTTCCATCGAGGGTAGGAAAGCGCGCTCTAATGATAAATTGATAATTTCGCTGCGTACCTCAATTTTGAGCGAATTTTTTCAACCGAATTTTTAGGGAAATGGGGCGAAACTGAGTATTCAACGTTTTTATCATTAGAGCGCGATTACCTACCCTCGATGGAAACGCGTGTGTAATCGAACTTGCTAATTCATCGATAATTTTGAAAAGCCGCAAACCTGAGGATCACGGGGATCCTTGTGGAAAAAATGAATTCACCGTAAAAACTGAGCTGCGGGGCTCTTCTATTAAAGGAAGCTATCCTAATTACAGTTTTTTACAATAACTTTGAGAATGTGTTTCAGCATGTTCTTATCTGCAGCTAGATGCTTAAAGCGTACTCGTAAATGAACATAGGCAATATTTCTCAATTTGAAAAAAAATAACAATTAAAATTATGTTTCAGAATTTTCACAATTGAAGTCATTTACATATGGTGATCGGTAATCGAACTGTGATGGCTAATTTTAAAATCCTAAAAATCCTTACATCAAAATCGCCTAAAAAGTTTCAAAATACATTTTCAATTTCACATTTTCGATAACTTGAGCAAGTTTTAAAAATTATAATGCGAGGCAAATTTGAGATCAACAACAAAAGTTGCGACATCAGAAACCTGTAGAAAACCCGAATAGTTTAAATAAACCTGAAAATAAAAAGGGTTTCAGAAAGTTTTCATACTCCGTGTCCTCAAAATGTCAGTAATGGGTCGTCTACAGAACTTTTTGGTAATTTTAACCTTCTGAAACGAAAAAAAAGAAGATTTCTCAGTTCCAGGTTTTGAGTAATTTAATTTATTTCTGGTAATTTTGATCATCTGTGGGAGCCAGTTCTTAACCAGAACAATTTTCAATAAAATACTTCATCTAAATATCAAAACCATCAATAAAAAAAAAAAAATAGACTCATTGGTGGGTTCTCAACTTTCGGATTATGGTTCACTTTTGGCCTAGCTTTCTAAGGCTTCGTTTTTTGGAGAATTTTTTCAGTTTCACACTCTGAATAGTTTGAGCTAGTTGAAAAAAAATATGATCGTACTAATACGTAAAAATGAATCACCGTAAAAACTGAGCTCTTCTAATAAAAGAGGTTTTTCTATTGTTCCAAACACGATCTCGAGGGCGCTTCTAGATAAGCTTTTACGGTAATTCTGAAAATGTGTTTCAATATGCTCATATCTGCGTACTCCTGAAATTCTCATTGGTCGATTGATCGTATCAATAATTCTTACGTTGGAAAAAAATAATCAAATTTTCAGTTTCAGAATATGCATAATTGAAGACATTTATGGCTATCTGTAATCGAAAGAAATGATAAACTCGTAACAGAACACTTTATCCCAAAATCAAAACCAACACAAAAATCAAAGTCAACGAGTTTAGAAAATGCGCTCCATTGATAAAATCAGCATCGACAAAGAAATCATTATTGACGTCTTCTTTGTATAAATGATGTCGACTCATCGGTGGGTATTTAGCTTTGGGCCTTGGAGTCTTCTTAGGTTTTTCGATCTTCTTGTTTGAAGAGTCTTTTGTAAAAAATGTTGGAGGTTTAGAAGACGTGACACTAGAAGGCGTTGGATTAGAAGACGTCGACTCAGATGGATCTGGCGTTGGCTGTGGAGGAGGACTAGGAGTTAGAGCAAGAGTTGGCGGGGCTTCTGTAGTCGTTGGCACACTTTTCCCACAAACTCCAACCAAAGTGCAAAGTTGATGTTGGAACTTTCGTAGATCAAAAAAGTAATCCCCGCCGGATCCTTCGCCTTCCGGTGGTGATGATCCTTTAAGTCCAATTACTGTCGCAATGCCTGTATTGTTCCACACCAATGGACCTCCACGATTTTGGGTTCCAAAGTATTTCGATGTGATGATCCATTTATTATCATTATTGGGGTTTAGAATCTGAAAAAATAGGATTGAAAAGTATTTCGAACATCGAGAAATAGTATGTGAAAAAGAGAGACACAGAGAAAAAAAAAATGTATGCGTCTCTTCATTTCACATGCTCTCTTACTTTGACCAAACGATGCTTCATTGAACCACCTTCCCAACCATAAGTATCAACGAAATCGTGTTCTTTGAAACCGGACGTTTCTGAAATAAAAAAGCAACTGTAAAAACTTTATAAGAAGAGCCCCTCTATTAGAAGAGCCCCTCTAATAGAAGAGCCCGGTAGCCTGTGTTTTTCCATGAAAATTTTCAATTTTCACTTACATGTATTACTTCCAAAGTGTCACCCCTGGAATCCAACGGGTCTAGGTTCAAAAGTTAGACCCCCCGAGGGGTAGAACTTTGGCGGAGTTCATTTTTTGAAAAGCGGCCTATTTCCAGATTTATTGATTTTTTTCAGATTTTCAAAAATTTTGAGTTTTTTGACCGTTACTCGGTCAATTTTGAAGATTTTTGAAAAGTTAAAAAACGAAAATGTAGAACAAAATAGGATCTTATTTTTTGCTCAACTGACCGTTTGAGCCAAAAAACGATAAAAGGACCAAAACGGACCCCAACGAGGAATCGAAAAAATGAGCGATGATTCGTTTTTTTCAAATTATGTCCATTCGATTCAGCGTAAAAAATGAGGCAGAACCTCACTTTTGCTTATTCCAAGTTATTGTCATTTTCGAAAGAAAAATTCGATTTTTTTTAGCTGAAAATGACTTTTTTGGTTTGGGTTGGGTAGATTTGATCAAATTTTGATCGATCTAGGGGTTGTTATGGTCTGAAAATGTTGTTTCTGTGTGATTTACATCATATTATACCATTTCCAATCAAAATATTCAGTTTTTGAAAATTTAATTTTTTTCAAAAAAAGGTGAAAACTTTTTTCAACGAATTTTCCAAAATTTCCAAACTTGAATATTTTGATGGGAAATGGTATAATATGATGTAAATCACACAGAAACAACATTTTCAGACCATAACAACCCCTAGATCGATCAAAATTCGATCAAATCTACCCAACCCAAACCAAAAAAGTCATTTTCAGCTAAAAAAATCGAATTTTTCTTTCGAAAATGACAATAACTTGGAATAAGCAAAAGTGAAGTTCTGCCTCATTTTTTACGCTGAATTGAATGGGCACAATTTGAAAAAAACGAATCATCGCTCATTTTTTCGATTCCTCTTTGGGGTCCGTTTTGGTCCTTTTATCGTTTTTTGGCTCAAACGGTCAGTTGAGCAAAAAATAAGATCCTATTTTGTTCTACATTTTCGTCTTTTAACTTTTCAAAAATCTTCAAAATTGACCGAGTAACGGTCAAAAAACTCAAAATTTTTGAAAAATACGAAAAAATCGATAAATCTGGAAATAGGCCGCTTTTCAAAAAATGAACTCCGCCAAAGTTCTACCCTTTGGGGGGTCTAACTTTTGAACCTAGACACTTTGGAAGTAATACATGTTATTTTTCTCGGAAAATTGGGCTCGGAGACACCTTAACACCGCTTGGAACAACAGAAGGGCATGCTCTTCTAATACAGGTTCATCACTTACCATCAGCCAAACAAGGAATCTTCAATCCACTGATATCCTTATCAGTGATCTCCAACAACAATGGGTGGAATTCCGAGGCGAAATTGTGATTCACACATCTAACCAACACAGTTCCCTGGAACAAAAAAGATGTGCCCTGAGGCCTCGGATATCGTCAAAAACTGTATTAGAAGAGCATGCTTTTTTATTAGAGGTGCTCTTCTAAAACAGTTTTCATGGTAACTTGGGCGCCTCACCTTGCTCGGATTACCAATTACAGAGCTTCCATGGAGAATTTCAAGATAGCCGAGAAGCTTGTCGGGTACCGGGACACTTCTGAAAGATCCGACCTTCTATTGGAGGTGCCCTTCTATTAGAGGTGCCTTACCTGCCCTCTTTACATTCACTCAGATCCAACAGCTCCAATTTCCCATTACCACCAATCCAATCCATATTTCCTTTCAAGAGAACTTGTGAAGATGTGAGAAATTGTCTTTTCGAGATTGGAAAAGCAGCAGAAATGGGAAAATCTTGGTCCGATTTCACATGGAATAGCCATCCGGTTCCATTTTTTTCATAATCGAACTCCATGGCAGAGACGTCTTTGGAAGGTTGGGCTGAAAACATTCGATTGGTATCTTGCCACGAAGACTTGATGATTACTGTAGGGCGCTAAATCAATTTTTCATGTGAAAACATATTTCGATTTAATGTTATTATCTTCTCAGAAAAGTCTGCGTACTACTGTAGCCTATGAAACAGAAAATTACTGTATCAACTAGAGCGGAAAACATAGGATCAAAATCAGCTCTAATAATAGAATTGCTGCGTATCGCCAAATACTGTTGAAAAAAAATAGTTTGGGAAAGGAATTTTAAACTTGGCACTGAGCCAACTATCTGCCCTTGAAAACGCAAGTGCGGCGCAGGTTTTTTGCAACGCCCCCGCACGCAATTTTGTTTCCAGATTTTTGCTGTTTTCGATAAAAAGAAGTACGAATTTCAGTTTCTATGAGGACACAAATTAATCCTACACTTATACACAACGTGAAATATCATCATAAAAGCTGAAACTTGCACTCTTTTTCAGCGAAAACGGCGAAAATTCCGGGACAAAACTGCGTGCGGGAGAGTTGCAAAAACTCCGCGCCGCACTTGCGTTTTTGGGAAAGTGTGTTGGCTCGGTGCCGACTTTAAAATTCCATACCCAAACTTTGTTTTTTTTCAACGCTACTTCTTCCTTTAATGCAATAGTTTTTCAGAAAATTCTGCGTATTACTTTAGCTTTTGGAACAGAAGATTACTGATACAAATATAGCACGAGTTCTAGTAATTTTGCTCAACTCTGGTAGTTTTGTCGGATTCATCTTGGCGGGAATTTCAAAAACTCACGAAGAAACTGTTCTCCACAACTCTCTAATCGTTCATTATTCTCATCTGGAGTAATCTTTTTGTAAGCATCAACATTATCGATAACGATAAATCCAAGAATGATAAACATGATTATCGATTGGAATTTCATTGAATTGGAGACCATCTCTCGCAAGGGAAATGTTGAATTAAAACATTGAATTGATTGGAATTGATGATATGTGAAGAAAAATGATTAAAAAAACTGATAAGGAAATGGGATAATGGGGGAAATGGGGCGGGGCACGTGAAACTCAAAAAGGTTGCGATGAAAAATTTTTAATTTGATAAAAATTTCGATAAATAGAGTCATAGACATTTTTTGAAATCAGTAGCAATTTTCAAATCTCTCACAAGATTTAAAACCGTTTTCAAACAGAAAACTTTATCTCAAAACCAAAACAACCAAGAAAATCAAAGGAAAAAAGTTCAGAAAATGCGCTCCATTGATAAAATCTGCATCGACAAAAAAATCATTATTGACGTCTTCTTCGTATAAATGATATCAACTCATCGGTGGGTGTTTTGCTTTGGGCTTATTTGGTTTTCCGGTCTTCTTTTTCGAAGAATCTTTTGTTGCAGGTGTTGGAGGTCTAGAAGACGTGCCCATTGGAAGTCCGGGATTAGAAGGCGTGGGATTAGAAGACGTCGAACCAGGTTGTGGATTAGACTCTTCTGGCGTTGTTCCATTTGGAGGTGACACTGGATTCACCGGCTTATTCTTCTCTCCACAAACTCCAGTCAATTCACAAATATCATTTTGAAATATTCGGAGGTTATAAAAATAAGTTCCTTGGACTAGAGGAGTTGACGCCAAGGATTTCAGTCCAATCACAATTGCCTTGCCATTTTTTTCAAAAACCAGTGGACCACCACTATCTCCAGGGCTGATGTACTTGGTTGTTTGGGGGAAATTTATTTTACTGGTATGGGAACAAGATAAAAGGGGAGGGGTCACGTGGAAAATTAATAATGCGATGGAAAATCATAATTTCTTACAAAAAGACTCTCCAGCTGCTATCACTTTTATCAATTTCTATACCATTTTTCAACTTTTTGGTAATTATGTTATTTAAGTCAATTTTTCCATTAACGAATTTATTTGTATTCTAATCCACCAAAAACGTTCAAATTGACCTAAATAATATAAATACTCAAGGAATAGTGGCTTGAATTCATATGAACCAAAACGTTTTCTGATCAACTATTCTACCGCCTTTAAACTTAGGCGTCGCTCTCGCAAAAAGTGATATTCCACCGCGCAACCGATCGAGTTTTCACTTTAATCGACATGATTTGATAGTTTTCTGAAAATGTGAAAAATGGAAATTTCATTTTTCAAAACACTTGTTTTTTCAGTAATGAATTTCGAGTTTCAATCGGCACGATTCCGAATACTTTTTAAACAAAAAATTTCATCCAAATATCAAAACCACCAAGAAAATCAAAGAAAAAGAGTTCAGGAAGTGCGCTCCATTGAGAAAATCTGCATCGACAAAAAAATCATTGTTGATGTCTTTTTTGTATAAATCTTCTCGAGGTGGTTTCTCAACTTTGGGCTTTGGAGTCTTCTTTGGTTTTCCGGTCATCTGTTTCGAAGAATCTTTTGTAGAAGGCGTTGGAGGTTTAGAAGACGTGGCACTAGAATGCGTGGGAGTAGAAGACGTCGAACCAGGTTGTGGATTGGGCTTTTCTGGCGTTGAAGTATTCGGAGGTGTCACTGGATCCACTGGCTTCTTCTTCTCTCCGCAAACTCCAATCAATTCACAAATTTCATTTTGAAATATTCGGAGGCTATAAAAATAGGTTCCGGCTCCGCCACCTCCTTTACTAGGTGTCGATGCTTTTAATCCGATCACAGTCGCTTTCTCACTATCACTGATAACAAGTGGTCCACCACGATCATTCTCACTAGTATATCTTGTTGTGTAAATCCATCTGGGAACGTCTTTTATTTTTTCATTTTGAATCTGAAAAGAAAATAATTAGATCTTCAAAAGATATAGTCAGCGCAAAAGTCTGCATACCCACTCTACTGCAACCCTGTCCACCTTCCTCAAAATCGTTCTTACTTAAGAGAGAGCGGCCAGCAGAGTTGTACGGAATGGATATTCTCAATTCCGGAATTTGGAATCCGGAATCCGGACTTCGGAATAATCTATTTTTTTCCGGAATACGGAATTCGGAATCCGGAATAATTGGTTTTTTGAAATTCAAATTTGATAAAAGCAATTGATTTGTAGAATCAGTTAAGCTTTACTTTTAAGCATACTTGTCACGGGCCGGACCGATTGAGAAATTTCTACCGGCCCGGCCCGGAAATTTTCATTCTAGAATGAAAATTTCATCATTTTTCAAGCATGAAAACCCAGGAAAAGTTTCGAAATTGAGCTGAAAATCGAGAATAATGAGCTCGAAAAATGAAAATTTTGGAACCCGGGCCGGGCCGATTTTTGACAAGTATGATTTTCAGTACATCTTAAGTCCCATATCATGCTAGTCGCATTGAATACCGGAGTTTCGCTCGATAATTCTCCATAATTCTTCTATTTTTCTTGACTTGAAAATTTTGGGTTGTAACGGAATGAAATTTCATTTTGCGGAATCCAGAAAACGGAATCCGGAACGAAATCCAATTTCTCGGAACCCGGAACACGGAATACGGAATGAAAAAAACCGCGGAATACGGAATCCGGAATCCGGAATCCCGTACAACTCTGGCGGCCAGACACGCAGACAGTAAGTGTCTGGCCGTTCACTCCAAAAGGTGAACTATTTTTGACGAAGGTGGGCGGGGTTGCAGTAGAGCGGGTATGCAGCGCTGACTATAGGGAAAAAAACTTACAGTAAGACTATGATGTTTCATAATATTATCATCATCTAATCCATAGGAATGCGACGTGTTCCCATCGTTAATAGTTGTGGTTTCTGAAAAATTTATTGATTAAAGATTTTTTTTTGAAAAATAATGATACCATCAGCCAGACAGGGGATCTTGAAAGACTGAAAGGAGTTTGTCTCTAACTCCAATAAAAGTGGAGAGAACATATCCTGGAAATCACTGTCGCAACTATACATTACTCTGCCCTGAAAATAAAAAAAAACATGTAATTGAGGGGCGGTCTGCTCTTCTATTAGAGGGACTTACTTTTACCGGCACTCCAATTGAATCATTTCCATTAAATATCAGAAGCTCTTTGAGCACTTCTTGAGGTACATCCGTACTTCTGAAAACGAAAATTTCAGAAGTACTTTTTATGGAAGTATCAGAGCTGGGCGGAATTCCGGCTTGCGACTTCCGACTTCCGACTTCAGACTTCCGTTTTGAAAATTTTCACTTCTGCCCAGCTCTGGAGGGTATGCCGAATTAGCACTACCCCGAATCAGAACTGTCCGTTCACGTGTAGCAGTTCTCAAACGGGACAGTTCTGATTCGGGACACGGTTCTGGAACAGCATCCCCCCCCCCCCCCCCCCCCATTTCATCAAAACACTTACTGGTTCCCATGCATACAATGAACTGCACCTTCTCCTCCTCCAACCAACCACGTGTTAACATCTGTTAACACGACTTGTGATGTCGTCAGCAGATGTCTTTTGGATATTGGAAATCCTGTGAAATGTCGTTTGACTGGAGAGCTTTTAGGTGGCTGGACTGTCAACAGCCATCCGGCCGAACCATTGGTATACCCGAATTCGACACCGTTTTCGTTTTCAGAGGGTTGCTCTGAAAATTTTTCCTATTATGATACCTGCACATCAAAAGAATTACGGTAGCCAAGTTACTCACCCAGAAATTGATTTCCACAATTCGCTTGCCGAGCCTGGTTCTCTTTAGCCGTCAGCTTTTTGTATCCAGAATCCTTTGCGATAACGACGACTTCAATAATCAAAGACACGATTATCGATAGAAATTTCATTGATCCGATAACGTTGAGACTTGAATATTGATTTGGTTTTGTTTTTTGAATTGAAATGTTTGAGGGGAAAAATTATTTTTACTGATTCAGGGATAAGATAAAGGGGGAGAGGGGTCACGTCAATCGGTTCTTCTTTTTGTGGAGTTTCCAAATTTCTAGTTAAACGTGGTTTTTTTTTCTTTTTTGATCAATCGACATACGAAAAATATTTTATTCCAAAACCAAAATCAAGAAGAAAATCAAAGAAAAAGAGTTCATTAAGTGCGTTCCATTGAGAAAATCTGCTTCGACAAAAGAGTGGAATTAGAGAAAGCCGATAAAATCTGAAAATAGGAATTTCAACTTAATGATCATAAACTCGAAAGAAATCGAAAAAAAAACAGATAGAAAACTCCGAAAGTTATTTCGTAACAAAACCAAAACAGTTGAATTAATTGAAATCTAAGTTGATTGACTTCATTTTTAAATTTTTAAATTATTTAATTATTTATTTAAAACTTTCGAGATATTTTCAAAAAAGTTTACCGCTACGATAATAAGATAAAGGGACAAGAAGTGAAGTGAAATAATAGTACACCCACGACGTGCTGGAGTTTTCTCTAATTTGATGATCCCATCGAAAAGGTTGTTCTATTTTTTTTCAATTCCAAAACTCAAAGTCCAGACAAAAAACACGGCTTCAGAAAGTTATTATATTCCGTACTTAAAAAATTCTGACGGTTTCTCGGTGAAGAAAATATATAAGTTACAGTAACCGTTTGATGTGCAGGTGTTCAAAGTAATTTCCCTTGGTAAGCTTTGTCATGATTTCTGGAATTTCCAACTATATGTATTTTATCCTCGGTTTTAGAAAGTTATTAAATTCAGAAGTATGAAAACGCTGTTGATGGCTCCTTGGCACAAAATTCAACATTTTCGATAGAAAATTGATGCTACAGTAACCTTTTGATGTGCAGGTGTTCAGAATGATTTTCCTTGGTGAGCTTTGATGTCTGGAATATCAAACTAGACCATTAAGTAAATTGAGTTAATTATAGTGGTTTTTTATCGATATCTAGTAATTTACTGATTCGGAAACGAGATAAAGATGGGAAGGGGCCACTTGGAAGCTGATGCGTCGAATTCCTCTATATAATCGAATCAATCGGAAAGATGAAAAACAGAGGGTTCAGAAAGTGCGCTCCATTGCAAACGTTTGCGTCAACAAAAATTATTATTGATGTCTCCTTTTTGGTCATTTGGAAAACTAATATCGTGATGGCACATGTGGTAAATTCAAAATGTACCGTGAAACTCAGATTGCCGTAAGACTTATTTCAAAAACAAACAAAGAAACACAAAAATTACTTTACCTCAAAATCAAAACAGTAAGAAAAACTTGAAATTGACTAAAGGCTTTCAAGATATTTTCGAAAAAAAAATTTACTGCTACGAGAATATGGTGAGAAACGAGAGGTCAATAGAAATAATAATGTGTAGAGTGTGCAGTCTGTTTGAGAGTTTTTTTAGTTATAAGATCCCCACCGGAAAGTTTGCCCCACTTTTTTTGCTCTACTTTTTTAACCCCCAAAACTCAAAATTCAGGCAAAAAAGTTCGGATTCAGAAAATTAATAGATGTCGAAGTATGAAAACCCGCTGATTCTTTTTCCAGTATTTCAATATAAAAATTTTTTGGAGCAGTAGTTTTACAGTAACCTCGAGATGGTAGTCAGAATGAATCTTTTGTGGAGGTTCCACGTCACTCCTGATATCAAAAAATGAATATTCATGAATATTCTAATCACTGTTCAATTATTTTTGAAATTTCGAATTCAAAATTGTTCAGTTTCGGAATTCTGTTATCCTGAGACAGTTACGAAAACTATCATTCCGCGATCGGTTGGTGAGCCATTTTTATATTTCTATTTAACTTGAAAAACTTTTGCATCCGAAAGTTAAAATAAATTTTCAGTTCTGTTTTAAGTAAGTTGTGCTATTCAATGGAATTATTCAACGTGATGACAATGTATTGCTTTGAGTAAACCTTACCAATTATCGCGGACGAATATACAGTTTCCGAAAGTTAACATACTTGAAGTTCAGAAATCTCGATGATTGTTCGTTGATGTAGCACAAAGTTGATATGGCCTCCAGATTAAAAAGAAAACTCATTCCCTAAAAAGTAAAAAAGAATCTGACATGCCATGGAATTGAACTCTGCCCTCGAATTCTATTTAGGAAAACTTCTGGGTTCTGAACAATATGAAATACAAACATGAAATTGGCAGGGTTAGTTGATGACTTGGCCACAAATTTAGCTGGAACTGTAATTCAATTAAACCCCAGAACCATACACAGGATTTATCAAATATCCTCTGACATTTACAGCATTCCACAGCTGAGCAAAACTGCCAATAACATAAACATTTTTTACTAACAGTTTTTTTTGAAATACAAATTCCAGTTCCAACAGGCTAATGAGAATCCATCAAACTATTTTCAGAACAATTAGAGTATGGGGTGCACTGCAGACTTGTCACGGTCCGACCCGGGGTTCAAGGCAAAACATGTTTTTTTCAATTTTTTTTTTGAAAAACTTTTTTTCGCGGTTTTTTTTCTAGTTTTTTGGCCTATGTTTTCAGGGAGGAAATTTTGATCTATTTTTGAGTAAAAAGACCCAGGAAAAGTTTCGAAATAGTGCTGAAAATCGCGAAAAACGTGCTTCAAAATTCAAAAATTTTCAAACTTGGGCCGACCGGGCCGGAGAATTTTTCATCGGCCCGGCCCGGCCCGGATTTTGACAAGTCTGGTGCACTGTAGCCAAAAACAACTTTATCAAACGAAAAAAAAATCATCATTTTTTTATTTAATTTGAAATGTTCTCTTAACTTTCTGATTTCAACAACAATAAATTTCTAAATTATATTTTTGTGATCAAAATGAGATAACGCGCATAAAGAAAGGGGCAGAAATGTCACAACTAGTGAACTTTCTGAAAACGTAATAAAATTTTTAAAATCATAAATGTCAGCACTTTTTTCTTTTTTATTTTTCTTTCGTATCAAGTTTTTAATCGGCACAGGTACAAAAACACGGAAGTTACATTACCTCAAAACTAGAACAGTAAAAACAAAACCATTCTTTTTCGGGATTTTTGTTGGATTGAACAAATAACCGACATGTGATTGTCAACCGCAATGGCAAGTTTTTTTTATATTGGTAAACCTCTAAAAATATCATCCTCCCTTAATAAAAATATATTTGATATCGGTTCGAAATTAGCTTTACAGAGATGAAATCAACTGAAACTAGGTCTAAACTGTTTAACTACCACTTGATTATTTTGTTTTATTTTTTTCTGTTTTCGAGTAAAAAGAAAGAGGATTAGGGCAAAATTATACTTTTTTTGAAAAAGTGGAGGCTGTTGAGGGAGGTAAAGTTTCTACACCGCAAAAATAATAATTTCAGTTACAACTGCTTATTATGAAAATGGAATTTGACTTCGAGGACAATCATAGCGAGGCAACTCTTTTATTTGAAAGACCTATTCTATAGCTATCAAAGTTGTTTTGAATGTGAAATTTCCTAAACCTTTTGAAAATGTAAAATTACAAGTTCAGTATCATAAAAGAACATCAATTTCCGAGATGGAAACTTATTGCGATGAAATCTCTAATCATAAGGCTCTCTGAGTTCAGTTATTATGAAAAGTAAACACGTGACAAATCGGGGAGAGCTACAATTTCATTGCACAACTTGAAAAATGTAGTATTAGGGAAAACTGTATGGAAAAGTTTCATTAAAACTGAAAACACGGAACAAAGTTCAAATGGAGCTGAAACTGAAATTGTGAGAAATGTGTATAGAATTCTGAGGATTCACAAATCTCGGGGTTGCCTGAATAAAGTTGTAACCAGGAAAAGGTACATTCCATAAATACCGATTTGAAAAAAAAATAAAAATTTTGAAATAGAGTTGAAACTGGACATAGTAGCTTTCCGTTTCTGAATACGTTTGAAACTTCGATTCTAAAACAGTATTGTCTTGTAATCGTTTAGGAAGGTATTCTCCATTCGCGAGGGACTGACCGCTCTCGATAAATTCGGCCATCGCTACAGTCAGGTTTCCGCGCGGAAGAGACAAAATAAATGGCTTGAGTGTCGATTTACGCGGTTCGTAAATCTACACGCAAGCCAAATTTTTGTCTCTTCCGCGCGGAAACCTGACTGTAGCGATGACCGAATTTATCGAGAGCGGTCAGTCCCTCGCGAATGGAGAATATAATAACGAAAAAAAATTAACATTTCAGAACTAGATAATTTTCTGTAGTCGCAAACGGTTCTAGTCGTTTCTTTAGTTTCTATGACCGCTTTTAAAAGTATTAATTTCAGTTACAACTAATAACTATGAAAACAGGATTCGACTTCAAGGACAATTCTGACGTGTCGTCTTTTTCATTTGTAAGACCTATCAAACTCGGGAATTCTATAGGTTTACATATTCAGCGATGAATCATCAAAGTTGCTTTGACTCTGAAATTTTCTAAGCCTTTTGAAAATGCAAAATTTCATTTTCATGATCCGAGTCCGGAAATAACGCATGTTTTCGAGTTGGGAACCTCTAGAGAAAAAACCTTCGCGCATAGAGATTACTGATACGCTTTAAAAAAGAAACTAACCCCCAGTTCCTACACGCAGGTATGAAAAATTTTTTGTACAATTTTTTATCGATTTCTTCTTTAAATCTATCCGAAGTTACGAACCTATCCTGCGGCTGTAAATTCTATAGTTTTATAACTAAAAATTGAAAAAAATAAGAGAAAAGCCAAAAAATAAGTGATGGTTCTCCATAAGACCAATAAAATTTTCAATTAAATCAAAATTATTTGATAGTTTTCTGAACCTGTAAAAAATCGTAACTTAAGATTGGGAAAAACATTTTTTTTTCCAAAAACGAGATTTCAGTTCCAACCGACTTGTATAAAATCATTGAGATATTTCTAGAACAATCACAAAGTATCTATCGAGGCTATTTTCAAAAATTACAAGTTGCTCCAAACTTCGAATAGTTTGAGGAACTTTCCTACCATTGGGAAATTTGAAAGTTTTGCAACTTAAATGTGAGGAATGATACCCCTTAGGGTTATCATCTCCTTCATCTCTTTTCATATACAAGGAAACAACACGAACACTTTAAGAGAATTCTAATTTATTGAGAAAAAGGTTAGTAAGATTTCTTGATACAAAATAGCATTAAAGAAAGGGATTACAATAAATGGTTATAGGGATTAAAAGATAAGAGTCATGTAAAAGAGAGATTAAAATAGAATAAAATGAGGTTAAAAATATGAGGGTCTGGGGTGAGGCGGTGGTCTCTCACCAACCCAGACCTCGGGTCGCAGCATGACTGAATCCTCCATCCCACTCGCTTTCCTCTCTCCATCTGCGACCTCTCTCGTCTCTGGCGCCCGATGACATAAAATTCTTAAAATACTAAGAAAGACCGGTTTTCTAGCTTAATCTATTTTTCAAAAAGTAAAAGTTCTACTTCATCAGGTCTGAAATAAATGTTTAAACTTATGAATTTTCTGGAAATGCAAAAAAATTCTGTTTCAGAAACTGCATTATAATCAATTAGTTTCTCCATTATAATTCCACGAAGCTATGTATTTCGAAACCAAGTTCCAGTTCCAACAAACTGAGATAATGTATTTGCTACCAATATGTACAATTTTTGTTCGGTGTATTTTTATTTTGAAATCTGTTCAATTTCTAAACTTATCCTATCCTGCACATGTAAATTCTACAGTGCGTTGCATATTTATACGGTCATCTCTTTTTTCGAGTGTCTCAGGTTTACTTGCCATAATCGCGATTCGGCACTATGAAAATCGGATTCAGAATCAAAAGTTACGTATATCGGGTAACTTTTAGGTTGATACCTAGAAAAATAACCTTTCTGTACTGAGGAATCAAAAAAATAGGGTGCTGCAACCGTTGCAGATTTATACGGTCACCCTAGTGTAACGGCGGAAATCGGGATATTAAGCAATTCTCATATGGTTTTTATGATAAACAATCACATAATTCATAAGTTTGAATAATTTTCGTGATATTCGGAAGATATCGGATGACGTTGATATTGGATATGGTGCTCCAAAAGCATTCACTACTAATGGTGGGGTTTTTCGATGGGATTTTTTGTTATTTTCCATTTTTATGACTAGAATAATGTTGCATAACCTTTACAGACGTTTTCAAACAAGATTCGAAAGAAATTTAAATTTGGGTTATGCGATACGTGGATTTTATGGCATAAAAATCTCAACAAGATTGAACAAACGATGAGAATAGCAAACTTTTTTTAGTGAAATACGGTCGGCTAACTTTTGTAAAAGGTCGGAAATCATTGTTCCTTAATTTTCCAAATTAGAGAAGATAATTCAGAACGATACAATCACAGATGACAACGATAACACTTTTTCCACTTTGCCCACTGCGGGGAGTTTCATTCCATTGATGTTCCTTCTGGAGAAAATAGGAAACTGTCAGCTGATATTACGGCACAATGTTTTTGACCACTTCAATTGATCTTGAACTGGCTAAAATTATATTAGCTCCCTATTTGAGTCATATCCGCGTAGTTACTACACAGATATTGAAGAGGAACATCAGTGGAACGAAGTGCCCCGCAATGGACGAGGTGGAACCTGTGTTATCGTTGGAACCTGTGATAATATCGTTTTGAATTATCTTTTCTGACTTGAAAATAGCATTTGTAATCAAGGAACGATGATTTCCAATCTTTTCCAGAAGTTAGCCGACCGTACTTCACTCAAAAATATCGTTATTCTCATCAGTTATTCAGTTTTGTAGTTATACTGATGCTTCAACATCGGCGTTTCGAATCAGCCAACTTGTGTTCACTGTCAATTTTCATTTTAAAACTTCTTTAGGGCTTCTTCAGCAATTTTCTAGTCATAAAAATGGAAAATAACGGAAAATCCCATCGAAAAACCCCACCATTAGTAGTGAATGCTTTTGGAGCACCATATCCAATATCAACGTCATCCGATATCTTCCGAATATCACGAAAATTATTCAAACTTATGAATTATGTGATTGTTTATCATAAAAACCATATGAGAATTGCTTAATATCCCGATTTCCGCCGTTACACTAGGGTGACCGTATAAATCTGCAACGGTTGCAGCACCCTATTTTTTTGATTCCTCAGTACAGAAAGGTTATTTTTCTAGGTATCAACCTAAAAGTTACCCGATATACGTAACTTTTGATTCTGAATCCGATTTTCATAGTGCCGAATCGCGATTATGACAAGTAAACCTGAGACACTCGAAAAAAGAGGTGACCGTATAAATATGCAACGCACTGTATAAATATTTAGGTAGCTAAAATTTGAAAAAAAAACAAGCGAAAAGCCGGTTCCAGAAAGTTGGAATAATCTTGTTCTTTGAAGGTTTCGGTGATTCTCCTTTCTTTTTAATTAGTGAAAACTTTTTTCAATTACATGTTATTTACAAGGTTCTACAGCTACAAGATTCTTAAGTTGCAGGTTTAAAAGTCAGCTTATTCTAATAAGGATGAGCGTTGAAAGTGCTCCACAAAAACTATCAGTTCCAGGATTTGACATTAAATGTATTTTAGGGTGGCATCCTAAAATAAACTGAAATACATTTTTTTTTTCGATAATCTGAATTTGTCTGGCCTGACCATAATTTAAAATTTTCAGCCGTTTTTTTATTATCAATTCAAATCTAAAATATTAATAAAAAAGATAATACGCCATATCACAAATTGACCAAACATTTTTTCCGTTTCAGATAATTCATTTGTGAAGCAGAAAATTCAGTTTTGAATTACTTATATCGACAACTCCTTGATATCGTATTTTCTGGAAGTTTGACTTTTGAAAAAGTTACTGTTCCGAAACATTGAAAAAAGTTTTTTGGGCTTTGAGCCGCGTTGATATAGGATAATAAGATGTCTACAAATTGAAAAAAAATGGAGTTTGACATTCAGATTTTGTTGATAGAATAGGTGCTTTTCTAACGAAGAACTGAATTACTTCATGAAAAAAATTTAGAAAGTTTTTAATTTAAAACTTTTTTGGTTTTAGAACGTTATCCGTCACTTTGCCTCAGAAAGTAGAACACAGAGCATTCACGAAACGATACCTACTAAACTTCAGACTCATTTCCTGCTTAAGTGGAGAACTTGAAAAAGAGATTCATTGACATTAAATTCATCTGAAAGTCTACAGTTTTTTTCACAAAACATTTTACTCTAACAACGGCATGAACAACACTGTGGCATTGAATCTCAGGCTACTAAAAAACTTAGTTTCTCAAAAAGTTTCTGTGTCAATGCGTCGAAAAATTTTTTTGGATTTGATTTTCGTTGTTAACATAATCTCTGGTCTGATTTTATTGAAAAAAATACATGAGATTCGGTCAAGAAAAAATTTGTATCACTGAAATCTTAAATATAATGAGCCAACGGAATAAACGGCCAACTAAATTTCAGTTTCATGACCAACTTATCTGGAAAGATGGAAACAGGAAGTCAGTAACAAATGTAATCATATCAACTTGAATAAAAATCTGCAAGCCGAGCCGTGTCTATCGGTCTCAACTGTAAAATCGAGTAATCTCATCCAAATGAAACGTAAGAAAGCTGCTAGCGAGTTTTTACCAAAGACAGTTCAAATTTTCCCACTTCGTTTTCTGTTTCGAAAGTGAAGTTTTTGAATGGTTGATACGTGACGCTACTGATGTAATAAAAACTAAAGTTTTTCAGAAACACTTTCCATTTCGAATTTTTTTCATAAAACTGATTCTGTTTGAGAAAGTTAGCGGTACTGTTTCAAATTACTGTCAAGCTGTATTAGGAAAGTGTGCCCCTCTATTGTTCCAGAAGTTGTTAGGAAAACTCTTACCGTAAAAACTGAATTAATAGTGCATGCACCACTATTTTTCAACCTCTTCCTCCGGAGGGCCCCACTATTTGAGGGGCACTACTAATTCAGTTTTTACGGTACATTAGAGGGGCTCACCTAATAAACGGGCTCTTAATAAGAAGCGGAAGGAAATTTCACTTAAATACAGTTTTATTATCTGCTTATCTAGAGAAGCTGAAACAGAACACTGATGATGTAAATAACCTCTCATACATCTATCAATTGCCCCAAAGAAAACATTAGTTTTTTCTAGATTCGAACCATCGTAAAAACCAACCAGAAATCTATAGTTATTCACTTCCATGATTGGATTTCCAATACTGCCTATTATTCTGTAATTACTGTGTGTGTGTGTGTGTGTGTGTTTCTTGTAAATCACGAAATACTCAAAAAATCATCTGATTGTGCTGTTTTTCTCACGAATCCATTCTATTTATCATAATGTTGTTCAAATAAAGATGACGAGTTGTTTTCAGTTTTTTGTTTCACAAAATTTTTCAAGAATTTAGACGTTACGTACAGATATGTAAAAAAATGTACAACGATTCCTATTAAAATCCGAAAAAAAAGGAAAATTTTCAATAAATTTGGCTCCCTTCGTAATGATGACCACATGACTCCACCATTAGAAAACCTGAAATTACAGAGTTTTTTTAAAAATATGTTTTCGAAAAAGTAATAAATTCACAGTTTCATAATGTTTATTGAACACGAGCTTTTTCTAGTCAAAATTACTAATTCCATATTAGCGTCAACCACAAAGATTGAGTTTCAAATCCGATTAAGTTGGCTATGCTCTTGGTTCATGCTGTTATTAAAATCTAAAATTTTTCAAACAAAAAATTGGAATTACTTTACATTTTTGTGAAACTAACTAAAAACAAACTTCTCAGTTTCATCAACCTAACAAAAGGTCCTCAATGGTTTGCCAGCTAGTCGGCGTTGATGTTTACTGTTGAACAAATGTACAGTAGCGAGCATAAGTAAGTGTACCTTTGTATTTCGATCAATAACCATACTCAAAGACAGCCGATTGACCCAAAAAAATTTTTGTGGACACCTGAGATAACTAGGAACACAACCCAAACTTTTTTTTCAAAAAAAAAATTTTCACAAAAATTTTTTTCGGTGACGAGTGCCGGAGCTTGAGGTGACCATTTTTGAAACTTTTTTTGGGTCAACTGGAGGTATCGATTTTTCTGCTGGGAAATGTTGTCGCAAGTTTAAGTGAACCGTTTCCGTAAAAATATCAGATATGCCGCCTCCGTCCGTGATCTTATTCCAGTCAACATCCGAACAGGGGGTTTTGAAGAGGGCAGAATATCTCGGCTGAAAAGGTTCCAAATGGGCTGAAAACTTGGGAAAAGGTCACTTTTGAGAATATGAACAAAGTTCTATGGATAGATTTAGTTTTCAGAAAAATTCATTTTTTGACTTTTCAGTTGATTTTCAAAATCATCCAAAATCGGTACAAAAGTCGAAAAATGAATTTCTCCGAAAACTGAATCTATCCATAGAACTTTGTTCAGGATCTCAAAAGTGACCTTTTCCCAAATTTTTAGTCCATTTGAAACACTTTCAGCCGAGATATTCTACCTGGTTCAAATACCCCTGTATTGATGTTGACTGAAATAAGGTCACGGACAGAGGCGGCATACCCGATGTTTTCACGGAAATGGTACACTTGGACTTGGGGCAACATTTTAAGACAGAAAAATCGATACCTCCAGTTGACCCAAAAAAAGTTTCAAAAATGGTCACCTCAAGCTCCGGCACTCGTCACCGAAAAAAATTTTTGTGAAAATTTTTTTTTCGAAAAAAAAGTTTGGGTTGTGTTCCTAGTTATCTCAGGTGTCCACAAAAATTTCTTTGGGTCAATCGGATGTCTTTGAGTATGGTTATTAATCGGAATACAAAGGTACACTTACTTATGCTCGCTACTGTACATTGAACAAAATGATTGGACAAAAAATAAATTTATTTTTGAAACCTGTATTTGTTTCTTTTACCGAATTTAATTGGCACTGTTCGCAAACCAACAAAAAAATCGTGGACCAAAAAAAATAGCGGACCGGTTGAAAATGGTATTCTGAAACAAAATCGTGGACCGAAGTTGAGGTTCCGCTATTTTTTTCTTAGTCCACGATTGTTTTGGTCCTTGGATTTTGTTTCAAATCACAAATTTCAATCGGCCCACGGTTTTTTTTCTTGGTCCACGATCTTTTTTCGGGTCCACGTCTTGCGAACAGTGCTATTCAATTGGCATCTTTACTAATAACAATCAAGAACTTCCGTCTGTCTGTGTGTGTGTGTCGCCGGCCCTAGCGAGATTCGTAGTGAACCGATTTTTCTGAAACTTAGACAGCTGGACGTGGAATTCTTTCGAGATGATGCCCGTCTATTTCAATTTCCAAAATGAGTAATAATAAGGTCACCAGGTCTAAAAAACAACGTTTTCAGACCTTCTTTGAAATTTCCATTGGGGAGAGAGAGACACAGGGGGCCACGTGAATATTATAAACCCCGTAGAACTTTTCAAAGTTTTTTTCATTTCTAAAATAAAAGTGAAGCCAGGCGGTAGGAGGCGCGGAGCGCCGATGACCGACTGGTTAGAAAAACGAAATGCCTTTTCTGGTTTTTTTGAAACCGGAAAATAAAAGACTCCTGTTTAGTAACTCTATTTTATGTCAGAATAACTTTGGCTGGTACTAAGTTACCATAAACATTTCTCAATTTTAAAAACCACTTGAGTGAAAAACTCCCAGTTTCTTTAACACTAAATTGCGGCTAGTTCTGCGACTTTTCAATTCATTCATGTTCAGTCGCTGATTTGAAAAATTAGAAATTGATGTCTACAACTTTTGAAATATTCGTAAAAATATAAAGTTGCGGTTTTAGCGAATTCGTTTAAAATGAGAATTATCAGAGTTTATGATAAGACATGGGAACTAAAACCTAAAACTTCAAACCTATGTAGTTGACAATGAAAAAGATGCGTTCAGTTTGCGGAGCTTTAAGCATGGTAGTAGTTTTACAAAAAGACGTTATTTAACATATTGAACTTCCACAAGTAATGTTTGATAAATGTATGAAATCGAAAATTTTTTTTAGAGTTTCCAACCAAAAAAATCCTTTTAGAGAAATAACTTCGGTTTCGCAAAGGTAGTATTGATTGAGGGGCTTATTTCTAGGACAATTGGAACACATTGTAGTCCGGGTTTTTCAGTAATATTCTGGTTTTCATGGAGACAGTATCTGTTGGGTTTTCCGTTTTTTGATTTGAGTAAACTGTTTGAAACATCGGAAGCCTTATTAATGACAATATCACCAGCGAATTAAAAATTCTTCAACTTCAACAAAGTCTTTGCAGCTGCTGGATTCTACAAAAGACAATGATTTTTTTCTATCCATTGTACCAATTGTATCGTTAACAGAACCTGGTATGAATTTGCAAACTTGTAAACTCCATGAAAACGAAATAAAAAAATCGAGTTCCAGTACCTCTACGAGACATCAGCGCCTTCATTGACAGTGTTTTTTGGAGATTAGCGTTATGGTTTCCAGTCCCAGAAAACTCACAACAATTGGGTATTCATCAACTTCATAACGATTTGATAGTTTTGTGAAAATGCAAGTTATTCAAGTTTCAAATTGCTCAATACCATCTTTTTTTTCAATAATGAAATTGTGATTTCAATGGGTGAAATCTTTTATGAAATCAGAAAAATAGTTCTAGGCTTATTTCGAGAAAGTAGACTAAACGACAAAGAGCTTTTAGAGAAACACTCGTCCCTGCGTTTTCAAATATTTCATTCTTAGAGGAAACAGGAATTTGAGAAATTTGATTCGGTTTTCATGATGATTGTAGTTATTCTTGTTTTCCTTTCAAAATTCCATTAAAAATAGGCAGTTTGTTTTTAGATCAATTTTCTTGGGATGAGAATGATTTCCGACAACGATCGGTCACTGAAAAATAAATGGAGCTTGTGAAACCTAGTTGGAACTGAAAGTTTGGGTTTTAGATAAGCTTCAAAATTTAACAATTACTACGAAGATGTGCTTCGATGCGATGCGTTTCACCTTTCAACTTTCCATCACTTTCAACACGATTTTATTGTCATTAGAAATTGAAACAAAGCAAGCTTTAAGTTTAAGTTTCAGAAATCCTAGTTTAAGCCAATAATTTCTCCACTGACACTGCTTGTATGGCTTTTTTGACTTTTTTAAGAGTATGTAAACTGCAATAGATTCACACATTGCTGATGAATGATAATAGAAAACTTCGGTTGAGAGTCTACTATGCACAAACACAGTCTAGCTGAACGAACTTGTCCCAAAAACTTGGCTCTCCTCGGAGAATGTGAATGAACCCAAGCTGAAAAAGAATTGACCGGACATAAATTCTCATCAAAAGAATGGTCCCAAAATGAAGAAAATATTGCTCTTCTGAAGGATTTAAAAGTTAGAATGCATGGTCACTATTTTACAAAAATTTTAAAGACGATTAAAGTAGTTCGTAACTTAATAACAAATTCAATTCTACTGAGAAGCTCCGTCATGATAGAGCCGTATTAGATTCCGCTTCATAAGTTCTCAGCATAATTCCCGGAAAAACGGATTGTACAATTGCGACTTTCACAAAACAGTAACTGGTTTTTAGAAAAGTAAAATTTAACGGTTTCTTGAATTTTTCCCTACCAAACGCGAGGGAGAGAAGATGGTTCGAAAGCGTACTAGCCGGGGAGTTAAGTCCGACGTACTGGCCCAAATCACAAAATGCAACGTTTCAACAGCATTGTGAAACAGAAAACACTATTGCATCGCAATGCATTTCCACTCTGCCTTTGACACAAAACATTAATTTACAAAAAAAATACCATCAAAATTTTTTGGGTTTCTGTAGGTAGTGGGTGGAGCCAGATGAAACATGTCCCACGTGTCTTAGAAGTTGTTGGTTATCAACCACACGAAATTAGAAGTCATTTATATCGGTTTGGCTCGAAAATGTACAGTACTCAACAGTCACCAACTAGCTTCGATTGGAGAATATGTCTCAAATTTAGGAGCTTATCTGAAACCAAAATTTTTAATTTTCCGTTCCAACTAGATTTCACACGCTTCCATTATTTTTCAGTGACTGATAATTTTGAAAATTTCATAAGAAATGACGCAATTTTTCGAACGACATAATTTTCGAAGGAAAACTTCTCTCGTTTTTGTGTCTTATTTTAATGAAATTCCGAAAAGGAAAAAAAGAAAAAGATCATTACAGAAACAGAATCAATTTTCTGAAATACCTGTTTCTTTTAAGAATTAATTTTTCGAAAAGTTCGGTTTAAACAATTTGTCTAGTAGTATTTTTTGTTCAATATACTTCTGCTAGATTGACGCAGAACTATTTTTTTGATTTCAGAAAATCTGGTTGAAAGTGCAATTTCATTTTTGAAGAATACGTGGAATCGAACACGAAAAATTCAGAGAAACGAATATTAAATTTTTTGAAAGCAGTCCAGTTGGAAACCGTCAAAAAAGATAAAGTTTGAGAAAACTAAAAAAAATTAGGAATCCGAGAAAACCTCGGGTTTAACTGAGCTCAATATAACAGTCATGTTTCAAGAGTTCCGTAAAATGTGACACACTTTTTATTCTTGATCCGTCAACTATCTCACGACGTTCATAAAATCGAAGGCACTTTTAATTTCCAGTGTTCTGATTTCCCCGTAATCCAATTCAATAAATGATGCGTGTCTGTAAAGCACAACCTCCTGTTATCATCAGATTTGTCGAAATGCGGACCGGCCGGTGATAGAAATGTTTGGTTTTTTGAGCATGTTTTTTTCAGCCCGATTTTCAGCCCAATTCTAGAAGAAATTTTCTTCTAGAAAATATAGACCGAATTAATAGATGGAAAGCAATGAAAAAAAATATTAAAAAACATGTTTTGCCCTGAACCTCGGGCCGAGCGGGCCGGGTTGATGAAAACTCCTTCAGCCGAGCGGGCCGGTCTGTGGCAAATCTAGTTACCATTCATATCAAAAACCCTGTTATTTTCCTCACTAATCAAGAGCTTCCATACTTAAAAAGACACTCCAATAACCATAGGACGTTCGAACGAACAAATATGAATTAAAAAAAAAGGTTTATGAAACTGTTTTTTGATAATTTTAATGTTCAATCATGACGGGAAAGATTAGTCCAAATTTGAGACTCAAACTACTTTCAAGAACTCGTTGGGACGCTCATATTTGATAAGTGAATCTGTAGAGTTTTCAGAAATTTTGCAACCTAAAATATTTTATAGGTCTATTCGATTTTTTGAAAAGCTTGTAGTTTCTGGAGTACAACAATCGACATCTGACAAATCTCAGATAAACTATACCGTTTCATCAGCTCCAGGAAATATCAATCGTGATTCAGGTTGAAAAATATCAATCGTGATTCAGGTCGGCTGAAAATTGAAAATAGGTCTGATATTCAATTTTCAACCGTAGTCTCAATGTCCAAAACCGCTCAAAAGACTTGAAAAATCTCGTTTAAGGTCCTACTAACATTCTGAAACATACAGACTCTAGTACAGAGTATTTTCTGACATCAGGAGAGGTTACTGTCACTAATTTTGAAAAACGAGTTTCTTATTCCTTAGCAGTTTGAACACACAAAGAGAAAGTATAAAATTCGATGACTGTGTGAAAAAAGTATTTACAAGCACAAAAATAATGTTTCAATACAGGGTGGCTCATAAGTATGGAGACTTCTGTTTCCGAGTATATTTCGAAAAGTAGAGTAGCAGTATAGAAATTAAGGTGATTTTTTGATTGCTACGATCCTATGGAATAGTTAGGTAAAAAGAATTTCGAAATCTGAAGTTTCCGCGGCGCTCCACGTCTTCTGACATGCAACCGCGAGACCCCCCTCTGCGGCGGAGGTTTCGATGGCTACTTCATCGTATAGCAGATGATGTATCTGACCAAATGACTCCAAAATTCAATCCGAGTAAGTTTGAACATCAGTTTTGAAGTACTTAAAAGTAGAAGACTGCCGGATAATAATGACGCCTACAGTATGGTCCCAAACCTTGTTACCAAACAAGTGAAGTTTGAAATTTTCGACAGTGTTTTCGAAACTGAGCTCATGAGGCGGTCTCATAACATCGTGAATGCTTAAAAATGGCCGGCTGGGGTGTTTATCAGTCCACAAAAACGGGTATTCGGTTAGATCTTCTCGTGACCTGAAGCCGGCACTTTTCCTTATTGGGATTTCAGTGTTAAAAGACCTCCGCCGCAGTAACTGTGTTTTTGCGATTTTATTTTAGGAGAATGCTCTCATATCTTCGAGATGAGATCTTATATTTAGTTTTACTGTTATCGGCAGTTACTACACTATCCGTACTTTGAAAATTTTCTGTTAGATCCCGGGTTTATGATCTGGCAGGCTGGGACAAAGCCAAAGTTCACCAGCACAAAAGTCTCCATACTTATGAGCCACCCTGTAGTGTCGTAAAACCACGATTTGAATGCCGATATTAAATTCACATGTTCAATAAAACCGAAACTTTTGAAATGAAAAGTATTGTTCTTTATTGAACAAATCAGTTCTGTAATCACTCATGAAGGGAAATCAAAAAGGAGTGAAGTTGTTACCACTTTACTAAATTTTCCTAACATAGTTCAATGTTTCACATAGTTTCTGAAACAGGGCAGCAAAGTTTGGAACTCAATGTTAGACACTAGATTCTGCTCTAAAAGGCTATACAAGGAGTGTTCGATCTACGCCCTTCGAAGTAGTTCCAGAAAAAAATCATTAAACAATTATAATGTTTAGAAAACAGTAATAGTTTTTTGTTCGAGTTCTGCGTGAAAGTCGGGATTTTATGTCATTACATATTTCAGGCTAACCACCACATGAGGATCCAAATGAAGATGCAATAAGCAATGATCAACTAATGTCTTTATTGAAATATTAACCCGAAATGTAAGAATAAGGTGTTAACACCAGTGTGAAACCGGAAATCTCAATGCATGTTTGTTGGAACCAAGAGATTGCATGAAAATCAAGACAGGACAAAAACCGCAAAAAGTATTCTTTAAAAGCTAAATTAATGCAATAATCACAAGCACTAGTCGAAACATTTTCGATGAACAAGCTCCAATTTTTTTTTACCTAGAAAGAACAGTATTTATAGTTTTTCACCTGTTCTAATAATTACAGAATTTTGGACGAACTCCGATATTTTTGGTCATAATAAAGAAACAATCATCATTCATGATGGATCAAGTTACTGATACATTTTGTTATTATCTGAAGTAATAAAAACAGAAACCTAATTTTGCTGCGGCGTTCCCAAATTCCCAAATACTTTCCCAAATAAATCCAAATTTCCAATTCTGCAAACATTTGTTTCACACTTGGCAACCATTCAAACATTACAGTGAAGTGTTTTGAAACATGGAACTGAAATGAAAAGGAGTATGATCCGAAACGTTTCGCGAAGTAGTTTTGAAAAAAAAACATAAAAATTATAATCTTTATGAAACAGTAATAGGTTTTCAGGAAAAAAAGGTTCTTTTTTCAAATTTTGCGTATAATTTGGGGTTTTATGTCATTATTTCTCAATAATCGAACCGTCTGCGCTCAAACTGTAATATTTGTTTCATCATCAGTTTAAATATTATTCAATCTCAGTGCGTTTTTGTTAAAATCATATGATGACAAATAAAAAATTAGGTAAGGGCAAGAAACTCAATAATTTATATTTTGTATGATGAATCAACACGTACGTAATAATTTTTCATGAACAAACTTCAATATTTCTCGCTAACAAGGAGCAGTAATTATAACTTTTTATTTGTTTCAATAATTACAGAATTTTGGACGAGTTCCATTGTTTTTGATCACATTAAAGTAATTATAAATGTTGATGACTGTTCAATTTCTTATCACTTTGCATATTTAATGAGGCTACGTTGATTTTAAATCACTGCTACAACTTGTCATTATCTGAAATAAGAAAAATAAAGAGCTGATATTTCCATCGGTATTCCATCCTACAATTGTATTTTCCCCCATTTTTATGTAAAATCTATTCACTGTAATAAATAATGTAATAAATAATGATACTACAAATAGCTCTGAAAAATTTGGCTGCTGTTCAAACATTGTAATATAGGGGTTTTTTATCATCGGAACTGAAATAAAAAATAACCATTTCATCTCATGCCTTTTCCTGAATCAATTGAACAACATTTGTTGATAACAGATTTGTTGATTTGTTGATAGTTGATTTAAAAATTGCTGATACAGTTTTTCACTATCTAGCGCAGTAGTTTTGAAAAAAAAAGCATGAAAAATTATAACTTTTATTACACAGTAATAGGTTTTCAGGAAAAAAAAGGGCTATTTTTTTTCGAATTTTGTGTATTGTTCGAGGTTTCATGTCTTTTTTTCTCACCAATCGAAGCGTCTGGGCTCAAACTATAATATTTGTTTCATCATCAGTTTGAATACTATTCAATCTCAATACATGTTCGTTGAAACCATATGATAGCAAATAAAAAATTCTTCAGGTCAAGAAACTCAATAATTTATATTTTGAAAGATGAGTCAAGCAAGTACGTAATAATTTTTCATGAACAAGCTCCAATATTCTTTACCAAAAAGGAACAGTAATTATAACTTTTATCTATTCCAATAATTACAGAATTTTGAACGAGTTCCATTGTTTTCGATCCCATTAAAGAAATTATAAATGTTGATGACTGCTCAATTTTTTATCACTTTGCAGACAATGATGCTGATATCAAATTACTGGTACAACTTGTCATCATGTGGAATGATAGAAACAGAAAACTAATACTTCCTCTGGCACTTCATCTTACAATTGTATTTTCCCTCAATTTTATGTCAAATCTATAGCTATTTACTATGATAAATGAAGTATCACAAATAATTCTGTATCTCTTGGTTCAAACATTTCAATGAAGTATCATCGAAACGTAAGAAAATTAACATATTACCGTATCCTGCTTTTCCATGAACCGATTGAAAAATATTTGCTGTGGACACTATACGGTAATTTTGAAAAAGTATTTTTTTCAGTTATCAGGATTTTATATTCTGTTTCAGTGTCATCAGATAATCACAAAACATGTGCGTTCATTGAAATCGAAACATGATTGTATTTGAAGAAAAAAAATTTTGATTCCGTTTTCGCGAAATGCTTATCTGATACAGTGAAGACTGTACATTAATTATTTTTCCGGAGTCGGTATTCAAAATGTTTCGATACGTCGAAATACCAAGAATAAACCTGAAAATATTTTCAATAACACTGAAAATATAAAACGATTCGAGTAGAATCCGGTTTGGTAACGTATAATTGAAAAAAATTGATTATGAGTGAAATGAAATTGGACCCTTTAGATTGATTTTCTATTCTCACACTTACAGTTGCAACATAGTTTTATTGCAACATAATTTTGGAAAATATTAAGACAGCCTCTTCGAGCGTCGCGATCACCAGTGTTCACAAAAAAGTCAAACTTGTCGGATATGTCTGTTGGTCCAATGTATAACTATATGGGGTACCCTGATTCCAAAAAACTACTTTTGGTTAGGCTCCGCCCCCTTCATCTGGAGAAAATTCCAGAAGACGTCAAAATCTTAAAATTTTTCCTGAATGAGATAGGGTCAAAATCTCAACGTAGATCAATTACTGGTACATATTAAAGGTTTTTCATGCTAAATACTAAACTTTGAGGTTACGTCTTCATAGTACAAAAGTCAAATTTCTTCGAAAATTTTGACTTTTTTCTGAAAAATCGAAAATTGCGGAGCCGCCATCAGAGATAACACAAAATTTTATTTCATAAAAATGTTCCTCACTTAATTTGGCTTTGGGGACATTACCTCTTGACCGGAATTAGTTTCCCCATAGAACCTTTCTGAGCTCTTGAACATAGGATGTTCCTATACCTCAAATATGACTTTTTGTTATATCGTCTTTTTTCGAAGTCCAATCACTTTATTTACTTTGTTTATATTAATATATGACTTTTTTCCGCATTTTGAAGTTTATTACTCGATATCCGGACGACATTATCATCTATAATAGGCACGTACTCTATATTGGGAGCACGGGTGAGGGTCGTTCAGTATTTCGTTAATAGCTCACCTTAAAGGAGTCTAATCACCCTGAAAATTTTTTTGGACACTTTCCATGTTCTCAGAAGTTGTTTCTAATAATTTTTGAGAAAATATCAATTTTTGAATTTTGAAGATTTTCAATGAATTCTGAACCCCAAAACCTAGTATCAAAACTTTTTTTGTGTTATCATAATTTTGTTCCGTTGAAACCAAAACACTGCCAGGAACTCAAATAAACATTTTTTGGCATCAACACAATAATTTATGACCAGATTCTGGCATAAATCCAGAATCCCAGAACTTCAGATAATCAAATATAGATTCTCACTTGAGGCCGCAAAACTTGACTGGAAGTGACCAGATACAGACGAATATCAGTTTTTATACAAGTTGGGAGTTGAAAATCATGTTGCAGTCAGTTTTGAAAATTTTTGGACCAAACTATTTCCCGAATTTTTTCCTTCAATTTTATCATTTCACTAAAATTTGGAGACAGTCAAAAAAACAAAAGTTATGGAAAGTTCCGGGATCGATAGCATTTTTCCATAAATTGGAAGCATGTTCAATGCATCTGTTGAGCACTTCCAGTCAAGTGTTGAGGCCTCAAGTGAGGATCTATATTTGATTATCTGAAGTTCTGGGATTCTGGATTTATGCCAGAATCTGGTCATAAATTATTGTGTTGATGCCAAAAAATGTTTATTTGAGTTCCTGGCAGTGTTTTGGTTTCAACGGAACAAAATTATGATAACACAAAAAAAGTTTTGATACTAGGTTTTGGGGTTCAGAATTCATTGAAAATCTTCAAAATTCAAAAATTGATATTTTCTCAAAAATTATTAGAAACAACTTCTGAGAACATGGAAAGTGTCCAAAAAAATTTTCAGGGTGATTAGACTCCTTTAAGGTGAGCTATTAACGAAATACTGAACGACCCTCACCCGTGCTCCCAATATAGAGTACGTGCCTATTATAGATGATAATGTCGTCCGGATATCGAGTAATAAACTTCAAAATGCGGAAAAAAGTCATATATTAATATAAACAAAGTAAATAAAGTGATTGGACTTCGAAAAAAGACGATATAACAAAAAGTCATATTTGAGGTATAGGAACATCCTATGTTCAAGAGCTCAGAAAGGTTCTATGGGGAAACTAATTCCGGTCAAGAGGTAATGTCCCCAAAGCCAAATTAAGTGAGGAACATTTTTATGAAATAAAATTTTGTGTTATCTCTGATGGCGGCTCCGCAATTTTCGATTTTTCAGAAAAAAGTCAAAATTTTCGAAGAAATTTGACTTTTGTACTATGAAGACGTAACCTCAAAGTTTAGTATTTAGCATGAAAAACCTTTAATATGTACCAGTAATTGATCTACGTTGAGATTTTGACCCTATCTCATTCAGGAAAAATTTTAAGATTTTGACGTCTTCTGGAATTTTCTCCAGATGAAGGGGGCGGAGCCTAACCAAAAGTAGTTTTTTGGAATCAGGGTACCCCATATAGTTATACATTGGACCAACAGACATATCCGACAAGTTTGACTTTTTTGTGAACACCCCCAATAGGCCTGTGATCGAAAATCTCGAAAACCTTGTCTTAATTTTTCCTTTTGAATCGAGGTAATATATTGTTACAGTTTCTTTTTTGTTGTGAAAGCAGAGACCCTGAAACGGTATTATCTTGTGAGAAAACGTCAAAATGATGAAGCTTTTACAAGAAATCTGAATTTCCATGTCCACTTTTTTTCAATTCAAACTTAAAATAAAAATTCAAACTAGGGATCTACAAAACGTTACCACAAATAAGTTCAGCAGTTGAAATTGTTTCGAAATAGAAAAAAAAAACACTTTTTCCTGTATAAGTACCGTTGAAAAAATATTTGATCGGTCCGCGGCATTCTTACAAAAACAAAATGTCATTCCTCTTCCACTGAAATACTGTTTCCGTTTTTCATTAATTGTAGGAGTAGGAACAGATAATTAATTCAACTATTGTGAAAAAATTAAAATCTTTAGTTTTCTGTGCGGCTGTCCGCTTGTTTCTTTTTCAAATTGAATTTGAGTGATTTAAAATGTATTGAAAGGGGCAAACCGTCTGCCCAATATTAATTGAAGTTTATCGTACATAGGCAGCAGAGCACGCGAACGAAACATTATCAAAAAGAGATTCAGTAGTTGAAGTTGATTTGAAATAGAAAAAAACACATTTTCATGCTCTCCATTTAGAAGAACAATTGAAAAAATTTTTGATTTCAGTTCAGGAAACTCTCGATTAACCATTCAATGCCGTTGCTTTACATTGACAAACTCACCGGTAAAATCGATCGATTTTTCACAATTATCTGCAGACGTTGTTTCAGTTTCGAGATGTGTTGATAATCTAGTATTTGTTGATAGTTCTGATTGTTTCTCCAATTCGTGTATTAAAATTTTGCAACCATTAAAATTTGTTTTTACTTTTCAATAGACCTAAAGACATTTTTTTGAAAAGATAGTTAGCGTTCAGACCAATTTCTAATTCTTCGACATCTTATGTATGAAAAAAATGTCAGTTTTTTAGATTCGACATTGTTCCATGAACTTTTTTCTCATGCCAAAAATGAAGTTGAAATCTTCTAATTGACTTTCTTGTACTTACCACGCCCATAATAGCGAAAATAGTTGTATTTGAAAGTTTTCGGATTGGATACCAGTTCGAGAAGTATTCTGTTATTTTGACATGAAACACTTTCTAATTATTTTTATTTGAATATGATATTTGTTCATTAAAATTCAGTATATTTCCTTGATTATAAAAGTATTTTGAAATTGTGAAACATTGGGCAGACACTTCAAATCTCTTACAAATCTTTTGTTATGTTTTTCAGCATGCCTACAGGTTTCAAAATTTGTCTTATGTTTCTTTATTTTTCTGGATATAAAATCATTTTCAAGAAAGGTTGGGGGTAACATTTTCTGTATCAATGCCTTCAAATATTACTACTAGCTTTGAGCCCTTTTGATAAGATGCACGTTTTTTCACATCCTCGATAAATATATAGACGTCTAAAATTTGGAACTTATTTATTAGAAGTTTCAGAAAGCAATGGCTTCATTTGAATATAGATATTCAGTATGCATTATCATCAAAGCTGATCCTATTGACGAGGGGTTTATTGGTGTGGTTTGGATACTTTATTTCTACTAAACATTCCCAAGAAGTGGTTCAGAAGTTAAAAATGATTTGAAAGAGAAAATTACGATTATATGCTCTTCTTTTATAGGAACAATAATGCTCATTTTTGTTACATTCATGATTTCAAATTGAAATTTCAAATCAATTTTTTTTTATCTTCAGCGTTTTATTCACAAATTATATTGGCGAGTTCAATATTATTTCCACGTCTCCTTTATTGGCTTTTGTAGGCTTTTCCGGATTCTCTATATTATATCATATTGATCGGATACTCTAATAATACTTCACAGTGATAAAATATTTCACTGTATCCCAATTGTATCATCTGCTCTGAACACTTTGAAAAATATTACATTCCAAAATATTTTATTTTCTGTTAAAATATCATAAATTCTTTAGTTTCTGAATATTTAATTGATCGAAAATGTTGCAACTGTCGTCAAATAGTGGGTTGAGTACGTAATCACGCCGACGCAAAGCCTTCGGCCGAATAGAAGTCTTACAGCAAACTTGAGAATTGCAGAATGCAGAAAGATTCCTTGATTCACTGAAATGAATTACTGTTACCTTATCTAAACTTTATAGTCACTTCATCTTTTGGAGCCAATCCCAGATGAGTCTCGATTCTTATAAAACTGTCTGATCTTTCTATGTAAATATAAAAAACCAACAAGTTCCTCGAAAAGCCTTGAGGTCTGTTCAAATTCAATTAAATATAATGATAAATTAGTGATTATTTCAATGTTTCACATTGAACATAAACTACGCTCACCTAAAATAATGAGCTTATCATAATTTTAATAGATATATACAAAAACCTTCATACGTCTAAAGAAACTCTATAGTTTCCATCAATATTGATTCATCACAGGTTTAGTTTAGCTTAATTTCACCCGAAAAAGCTTAAAACTTGGCTTCCTATCAAGTTTTTAAACCTAGTTTTAGAGCTACTGTGATTGAGGTGAAACTAAAGTTCAAAACTACTTGAATCAAATTAAGTTTTGCTTCAGTTTCAAAATAAATGTACGAAACATGATTTATGCGCATTGGAATTTTAAAAATTTTACAATTTCAGGAAAAACGTAAGTTCGAAATAATGATTCAAGATTTAATAAATTCACAAATACCATCGGCATCAGCTGCATTGAGTTCTTTTAAAAATTGAACTTTCCGATAGCAATGGGAACGGAAACCTAAACAAAACCTCAGCTGTTATAAGCGCTCAATAGAATTCTCCCCCCTAGAAAACTACTGGTATGGTACCTACTGGTACCGAATTCCGGCAATCAGCGAAAATTATAAAAATCCCGGGAAACAAAAATTACTGTAACTCTATAACGGGGTTCCTTTGAATTTTTAGAATCAAACTATCAGTTTCAGGGTTGAGGTAAGTTAAACTCGGCTATAAAAAATTGAATAATCTCGTAATATAAGAATCCGCAGATCTGAACATAGGCTGTAAGAGAAATTTTCGGCTCAAATTTTAGCATGTTCATGTTTGCCCGTTCTTGTTAGTGATGAAGCAAAAAGCGAAGGTTTTAAACTTTTGTTTTCTTAAATCCAGTTACCGATGAACTTTTATTTGAAAGGGTTAAAAAATAAGTTTGAAACCTAAAGTTTTAATTCCATGACCAGCATTTCCGGGCGATTGGTTAAAGATCTCAGTTGAAAATCGCTATTACCCATCTTCATGTAATGTTACTTTCTGTTATCTACTGTAGACATCTTCGAGAATCATAAGAGAATCACACTATTTCCGGATTGTTGCTAAAAGAACTCCGGTTTCATACAAATTTCATTTGGAGAGTCCAGACTGGAAATTGACTTGTGAGAGGCCCCCGATCTAACACCCAAAAAATGAATCCGTTCAAATGATTCATTTTAAAAATTTCTCGAAATTATAGAGGGAATTTAAATCTTCAATCTATTTTTCCAAGTTATTCTTCGAACAAAATAGAAAAAAGCAACAGATTTTTATGTCTATGTCATGGGATTATCTATCAAAACATGAACGGAGAATAGCTTTCTTCAGTTTTTACTGTTAGCTTCTTCATCTACGTGTTCGTCATTACTTTTTTTTTACCATCAACTGCTTACAAAAGTCTATTGATACAGAAAATCGATGTACTTTTTACATGCTCGAGTTACTAACTTTTTTTGATTGAACTACAGATGAAAACGTTTTCAACTGTAACGCAATCTTTGATTTTGCAAATGGTCTGTCCACTTTCTCTCCACACTGCGTAAATTCAAAAACATCGTTGAAATCCAAAAAGGCGGGTCTCCAGCGGGAATAACAATTTGAATTCTTTGCTCTTATTAACTTGGCAATAGTAGAGATGGATTAGATTTTCAGCGCATTTCTCTGCTTATGGTAAATCAGAAGCAGAAAAAATACTTGACTTTAATGTAAATAATTTTTATTTGAAAAAAATTAGACCCACTGAAAAAATGGACCGATTCTTCTTCTCTGCTCAAAGTAAATCAAGAAAAAGTGGCTAGAAAAAAAAGAAACAAAACTTGGTATGGATCTGAAACAGCAGACTACATACATTCATCTAATTGTACGTTTTTGTGAGTGTTGTATGAGGATTTATTAATAGGACCAGTAAAATAAAATATAACTTTTACGTTTTCAGAGTCTTCAAATGAAAACAAAACATATGCGGATTCTGATCAGTATATTTTTTAGAAATTTCTTGTGAGATGGAAAAAAAAACTATCCTCTAATTTTTAGACCTCCAATCGGAGAAAGTACAAAACGTATATCAATATTTACTTTGCCTGGCAAATAACAACTCTTTCAAAACACTAAGAAAGTTCAAGGTTCACAAAAAACGTGTCAGTTTTTTTGAGCATAGATAGAAAAAGGGTTTTTTAATCTATAAATCTTCAAATCACGAAATATTTTCACAACAAAAATGAAGATGTTTGATATTTCTTACACTTCCCCGTACTGCTCATATGATAAAATGGAAACAGAGAATTGATCAGGTGGATTTCTGACATTTTTTCTCAAATGAGAGTTTCAGGCATTCTGAGAAAAAAATTTTTTTTGAAGAGTTTTTTTTTGCTAACTGCATTTTCTATTTTTCGAACTTGTTTCTGTTTAATCACGGATGAAAAAAATCAGAAAAATCAGTAATTTTCTCATTTTCAGAGTCTTCAGAGGATACAAGAACGTTTTCTGGTGGATCAAGTAATACGATATACGCATTATCTCCGAGCTTTCGTTTTCAAATTACAGATTTTTCAAGCCGCTTCATTTATGGATACTCTGAAATTGAAAACTAGTGAGAATTATTTTAAAATTAGAACTGTCGAATATGCTCTTCTAATACAGGTTTCGCTATAACGCCAATCATATCGTGATTCAATTACAAAAAACCAGTTCAGTTCAGTTTCAAAAGGTGTCCAAACAGATGGAAAAATTAAAAAAGCGATTTGCACCTCTTTCCAAGAGATTGTTCAAAGTTTTTGTTAGAATGTCGTTGTGTTACAGTAATTGTCATTGATTAATCAAAAAAAAATTGAATCTGATCTCTTATCTTAATGACTTATCGATATTTTTGGGTTTTGAAACTAAAATAATTAACATGAATGTGTCATCATTGCAGTATCTATAACTCGGTCATTGGGGTTATAAACGAGCATAATTCCGTTTCAAGTAGCTCAAATAACAGAACTTCAGAACTGTAGCTTGTTGCTGAGAGTATAGGTCTAGAAAAAGGAATGAAACATTCATTTAGAGCTTCTATTTGGCTTCACATGTCTTTGTTAAACGGAAAAAGAGAGAAAAATTGAAGTATTTTCAAAGTCATAATTGTTTCTTTTATATATCACTAAAATGCTGTTACCCTTTCTTTTCATAAAATAAACTGAAAACAGAAAACAATTCCTGAAAACAAAATTTCGATTCATGTGTTTCAATATTCTCTTTTTTTTTTTTGAAAACTTGTTCTGCCAGAGAAAAATGTTCTTATAATAGAGGGTTCTATGATTTCTCAAAGTCCAGGATTGCTAAAAAATAGAAATACTTGCTGTTTTGGCCCTTATATTATGAAAGACAAACAAACTTTATATTCAAAAACGTGTAAAAACAGTTAAAAAAAACCAAAAAAACTCACTTCATAAAAGCCAACATTTTCCCAATTCATTGAATAAGTTTGTATCCGACGGCAACACACCAATCTTCCAAATCTTCTTCCTTACTTTAATGAAGCCCTGAAACGGAAAATATTTCATTTTTTCTTCATTAAAAATCAACTAAAAAATATGTTTCAGAAACAACTGAATGCTTGCATGAATTGTCTCAAGGTTAGTCGGAGTTCAGTAAATATGACAAGTTTTTTTTGAGCAACAAATTCTAAAGTTCACAGTTAGCTTTATCAAAAAAAAAACACTCCAAATATTCTTTCATTTTTGAAAAATTTACGAAGTGGGAGTTCTACCTGACATTGATTCAACTCGATTTTGAAAGTTCAAAAGATTTTTCCTCAGTTTCAGATTTCGGGTAAGTGAAGCTAGAAAAAAAAGAAGATAATACGGTAGACCCTTCATGAGCAATTAGATCGATTTTAATTTAATTTATCCGAAAAATTGTTCGCGGAAACTCGAAGCTGGCAAAAGCTTACACTTTTTATAATAAAGTTAAATTCAATTAAATGACGGCTGTTGACCTTTCTAGTTTTAACAGTGAAAACTGCGGCACTACATACGAAACAAAACTAAACTAAAAAACGTTTTATCCAGCTAATCTGACTAGACACTATGTAACGTATTGTTTGTTTCAAAATAAACCAAAATTCTAGTTCATTCAGCATGCTAAGAAGTACTTATCTTGTTCCAAGTTTCTTGTTGAACACGTGATTACCGAACTAGAAAAATGTACTTGTTGAGTCTCTAAACTGAACTAGTTGGTGCCTATTTCTCAGTTTCATTTTTCGATTGAATTCAGTTACTTGTGTGAGCAATAATGAATCCGTGATACATATTTACATTTCTCCACGAAACTTCATCAAAAATTACTGTAATTTCACGGAATCTTTCTGAATTCATAAAATAAAATCCACAGTTTCAGATTTGATGTAAATTCAACTTGCTAGTCTAGGTTTTGATTTCGATTCTTTGAATACTACTGAGCATTTTTAAGGTTCAAGGTTTAGGGAGTAAATTCCACATCAATCCTAACTCTGAATTATTTAGAATTAAAAATGTTGGGTGATGTTTAAACGGTGTCTACCCAAACCGAAGTAAATGAATGCTCACAGAGTATATTCCACATCAATCCTAACCCTATATATTTTTGCTCGGTGTGCTTGGAGAAATTTTTTTTAAAGGAAAACGTGTTTTCAGTTTCAAATATTGGTTAAGTCCAGTTCATCCCAAAAACCATAATGGATGATTCAATAATAATGTATCAACAAAAAGTTCAATTAGAAGTAGCTGCAGTTTTATGGCGGGGTCTTTGGTATATTCGAAATCGAAGTTAAATTTTCAATATTTTGGTACAGTAGCGAGCATAAGTCAGTGTACCTCCGGTTTTTCGTTAATATGTATTTCTGTTCAAAATGAATCGATTGAGCTGAAAATTTTTTTGAGAACTCCTGAATAAACCAGGAATACGATCCCAGTTTTTTGTCTTGGAAAAATTTTTTTGACCTGATAAATTTTTGTGATGACTGCTGAAATTTCAGGTAGCAGTTTTGAAACTTTTTTTTGGTCCACTGGAGATATCAATATTTTTGACGTCAAGTGTTGTCCTAAGTCCAAATAAACAATTTCCGTCGAAATATCGGGTATGTCGCCTCCGTACGTGATCTTATTTCAGTCAACATCATCACAGGGGTATTTGATCCAGGCAGAATATCTCGGCTGAAAGTGTTTCAAATGGGCTAAAAATTTGAGTAAAGGTCACTTTTGAGGTCCCAAACAAAGTTCTATGGATAGATTTAGTTTCCGGAAAAATTCATTTTTTGACTTTTGTACTGATTTTGGATTGTATTGAAAATCAACTTATGGGCTAGAACTTTATGGGCAAGAATAAAACTTCCGAGATTTGGAAGTTGGTTTTTCAGTTTCAGGCCTAATGTAATTTGAGTTGGCTTTGGAAGTTATGATTTTGTTCCGATTTCACTTCACAGTCCACTTCCTGCAAAACTAACTATTGTCAGTTTAATAGTAGTCTTTTGATCTGATCTTCAAGCTATTTTTTATTTACGCAACGTTAATTGTAAATGGGCGGACCTCCCGCCAAAAAAATTGAATTATGATTTTTATTCGATGAATTCATCAAACTACACTGTAAGAATTTCTTTTAACTAACCCTCTCAATACAAATCGAATTGAGTTTTTTTTTCAGCTTCTGAAATCCAATAAGTTTAGTTACTAGTTACTACGTAAAATTATACTAATGGAAGATAGTTCAATGAAGCTACAGGTATAATAAAAGGTAGCACAATGCGGTATCGACCTGCTTATATTTTCTATTATCGAGTTCAGAATAAGCTTTCATAAAAACCATATTTTATATAAAAAATATAAAAACAAATATATCAGTTTCCAAATTTCGCCAAGCTTCGTTAGCGGTAAGAACTTGATTGATTGGATTGGCTTGATGAATAGAGAATCCTTTGTAGTCCTTATGGTTTGCTGTTTTATAGTTAGAGTAAACTGAGCTTGACAGTTCAATTTTCAGTATGGCAAGCTCAGACGTTTCCAAAGTTTTTGTTGATTTAGAATGGCTGGCCAAAAAGTTGAATTGCTTTTGGATTAAAAGCATAGTAATCTTAAGATTTGCAATTGAAAAACCAAAATGATTGCCTTGGAGTTTGAACAAGACGTTTGAGTTATAAAAAAAGATTTTCAGTTTAAGATTTGGGGTAATTCTAGTCGATTTTGTAAACTTTGGTACACTGGTCAATTCCGAAACCTGAAAGCGCGTTCTGTTGGCGTGGTTTGCGACTATGTTGTTAAGCTTTTCTGAAGATTACTGTATTATAGTTAAATTAGGGTAAGGCTTGTTTTGAAGTTGAACCTTTTTGACGTTTAGATCATTTCCCGATCGTTGAATGAACTGTTTCATTTTCTAGTTGAGTTGAGCTAGTTGTGAAACTGGTAATTGTTCGACATTATGTGGAACGAAAAAAAAACCTGTAGATCTAAAGGTTATTCAATGATAATGAATGAGAAAGTCATTGTCCTAAATCGCCCAATCACTTGAAAAATTTCAGAGTTGATAATAGACAAAAATGACGAATCATATTCGGGCTTGAAATATAGCCTGCTAATTTTTCGAACGTTCAATTTTAGATTTGTTTCAATTTTTTCTTTTACGAAATCACAATTTCATTTATTGGTCAAGTTGAATCAGTTTAGAAACGGATGATAGTCTGAACCTGAATGCTTCACGAAGACTTGAAAATGAGAAAATTATTCCATGTGGACGGTGTTTTGAATTCTCAAAACCTCAGTTTCAGCAATTTCATATAATTTTTCTCAAAATTCATACATTAGTCTGCTCAGCACTACCTTTCTCTGAAATTTTGCTCACCGTTACCTCCTCCAATCTTTTTTAATGCTAAGGACAGCTGGAAAAATCCAACTCTGTGAAAAAAAAGCTGGTTATGTAACGGATAATAACTCAAACGATAACTGAAAAAATAAAATTTACAGTCCTTAAGCTTGTTTTAGTCTTTATGAATATATTGCGACTTCTTCGAATTTCTGTTTCACCAATTTCATTTCTTTCAGCTTTAAAAACCTTGTCAGTACTTCGTCTTTCTCCCCTCTATCAAAAAACCAAATGCCCAACAAAAATTATAGTGACCGTAAGATATGAAGTTAAAATTGTGCGAAAACTCGAAGCTTTCCGCATTCTTTGCATTCTAAAATCCCAGAAAAATGAAATTCTAGCTCAAGCTTTATCATTTTTTCCGTTATTTCGAAAATTAATAGCTTATACTGTAAAACAACCCAAATATTCCGCGGAACGGTATTAGAGAGTAGGCCCCTGGCATAAGCTTTACTTGAAACAGTAATTACTATTTCATTTCCTGCTTTTCTTAGAAAGTTGATGCAAATTTCTGATTGGAAAGCGCATGATGTTCAAAACTTTCGATTCCTTTTTCCCAAACAGTTACTGGCGCTTATCTCGATTTGCCCTACTTGGCGTAAATCAATTTTTTTCCGAAATCCTTACATAACATAGTTGCCACAGTTGCTCCTCTACTTCTTTGAAAACTCTCAAAAGTTTTATTCACTGTTGCCTTCTCCAATTTTATTTGATATGAACTACTACATTGAATAATGGTTCATTATGATTGAAAAAAGTACACTTCTGTGCAAAATGAGCTGATTATGTAACTGATAATAATTCGAACGATAACTGAAAAAACAAAATCTGCAGACCTTCGGCTTTAGCCTTTATGAATAAATTTCAAATACTTAGAATCCCTGTTTTACCAATTTTATTTATTTCTGCTTTGAAAACCTTGTCAGTTCGTAATATTTCTTCTTATTAAAAAACTAAACACTCAACAATAACAATAGTGATCTTGAGATATGCGGTTGAAATTGTGCGGTAAGTAAAAGCTCGTTGGATCCTTTTCATTCTAAAATCTTGAAAATTCTTGAATCTTGTTTTCAGTTTTTTTTTCAGTTATTTTGAGAATGAATAGCTTATACTGCAAAATAACAACAGAAATCAATAAAACGGTATCAGTGAGTAGGCTCCTGGCATAAGCTTGACTTGAAACAGGAATTACTTTTTCATTTTCTGCGTTTCTAAGATAGTTGAAAAGAATTTCTCATTAATAAGTATATAAAAAATTGAAAACTTTTTATTCAAAAAATTGTCTTAGTGGGCAGCTCTATATTCGCGAACTTGCGGATAACTCTCTTGTACCAAGTGCTAGATTTGTATTAGTGAATATCCTGAAGTTGAATGAATCATTCTGAACTATGCTCATGTATTATTTCTAGCAAACATCACACAAAAGAGTCTCGAAAATTTGAACTAATTTGAAATAAAAAATTACTATTTCACAATCTGCTTTTGTAAGAAAATCATAAAGCAAACCTTGATTCGATTCGAAGTGTACTTTTTTGTTTTCAAAACAAAAAATTGAACAATATTTCCAACACTTTTTTAGTGAATGTGACATTTTGTTCTCATCATTCTCAGTGAGACTCGTGAGAAAATCCGAGAAACGAAATGATTCGAGAAAAGTCGAGAACGAGCATTTCCGAGAATGGAAGAAAAACCGAAGATCCTTTTATATTCTCGTGAGTCTCGGAGTGATTTTCGTTATCATGAGAAATACTACTCGTGAGACGACACTCTAGTACATAGTCAATTTCTTTATTGGCTTCTTCACGTACATAACATCAGATTGATTAGGCACTCACTGTTGCACAGTGAAGTGTACAGTTTTTCAACGTTATTCAACCCGACATAGCTGTCCTGAGGGAAATTAGGAAAATCGTTAAAATTGAAGTTATTTGACCACGATTTGCCTTCAACTTATCGACGAATTTACCGGAAGAAATCACCGGAAAATATTACCGGAAATTCTATCGAAAAAATTCCCGAAATACTCAACGGAATTCAGCCAGTAAGGCACACTGGTCCACAGGATTTCTTTTTGACAATAGCAAACTTTTCTACTTATCACACAAGCACAGGATTCTTGGGCACTCTTATGAAAATGCTTGGAAACTTATGAATCAATCTAATGGAATAGACAAAGCATGCGGACAAATACTTTCAGAAATTGGAAGTAATGGGAAACGGAAAATCACTGTTTCATGCTCTCTTTTTCGATAGTAAGCAACAAGCCAGGCCAATCTTCGTGTCATATCACTCGGTAATCGGTTTGTCTTTCTTGGTTTTGAGGTTCCTGGAAACTCACTTACTGACTTGAGACGATAATATTGTGATGACCAACGATGAAAATTGCGCCATCATATCAAAAATCAGTTTCATATTCTGCTGAAATGGAGAAGTGGAAACAGTGAACCATTACCAGAAGGGTTTGTGTGCTCTTTTCGCAATTGAAAACACATTGCGAGTCAGTTGGCTCTCAATAATTTTCAAAAAGAAATTTTCCAGAATACGGACCAACATAAAACCGCAATTTTTTTCAAAATCTGCGAATAAAAATACTTTTCACCCTTAAATAATACGCAAGATATTGAAATATCACAATTCACAGTTTAAAAAATATCAAAAAATTCAAGTTTGTAGAAAAAAAAAGCAAATTTGGGAGCGAAATATGCCTTAAAAACTAGTTTGAATGTTTTCCATTTTAATGGGATTGGCAGCTGGTTGGAAACAAATAAATAGAAAACGCGCCAAACAAACTGTTTTTAAAAGAATTCGGTTTCGAATACTTTGTTTGTGAAACAGAAAGTTGGAACTTTTTAATTCGGTCTGTTTCTGTTTTCTGTGGTAGCGTTCTGCAATAAATCTAATATGCTCTTTCTGTCCTTTTTCCTGCCTATTTCTTCTCTTCATTCTAAAAAACGGATGACAATTCTTGATTCTGATGAAAACAGAACGACCTCAATCTGAGCATTAAATTCCTTTTTCTTACAGAGCCAAATTTAAGATGAGAAACTTGAAAAAAAGAACTGTTTCACATTATTTTGAAGGGGGTCAGTGAAAAGAAACTAAATTACCAATACAAAATAGAGCTTACGATAACTTAAAAATAACCCTGGTCAGAATCTTGTCAGTCTGTGAAAAATAGTAAAAAACCGCTTCGAACAGTTCTATTATAATCGCAAATGAAAAACACGTGGTTATCGCATCTCTTTTCGTATCGTAAGTGAAAAAAGTCCCCTAAACTGCGATTGTTTTGTTTTCAGTGGAAAATAGCAAAAGAACTTACTGTAGAAAGTTTTAGGATGTTTATTTATCCCGCAGTGCTTGGTGATTCCATTTAGAATTGACAATTATAATAACTGATTATCCTGTAGTCATTTGAAATTCAAGAATTCCGCCAGGCCTTTAACTTCTGCAGCTTTTATAACGGAATTTCGGATTCATAAAAATTTCGTTCCTTATTTTTGTGAACAAGTGAATTGGTTTGTTTACGGAGCTTGGATAATAATTTTATGATTTAAACATAGACATGTCAGTTTCATATTTTGGGTAACTCAAAGTCTTTGTTAAAAACTCTGCTAACAGAAATTTTGGGCAAATTCAACATTTCATTGGGTCAATAGGAATTCTGAAAGCACGTTTGAGCCTACTTTCAGCTTTCTAAAACATCTGACAATAACTCTCACAGAAAAAAACATAGACACTTTCTCGAAATATCAGATTGAAGATTCATAGGAAGAATAATAACTGATGTTTGACACAGTGATAATTGATGTTGGACCTGCGATGTTTCGAAAGTTTTGGTGTTGTTCCATTATCGACCACGCAGTAAATTTCAGTTTCTATTCTTGTTCATTTGGAGAAGTTGAAACAGTGATTCATTGTCTTTAAACACAGAGCTCCAAATTTTTTTAAACAGTATTCCACCACTCAAAGGCTTCACTTTTGTAGTTCGTGATTTTTCTGCATCGTCCACTTCGAAAATTTTAAGGATCATCAAAGAAGAAAAACTCATTGAAATCGCATATTTAGAACTGGTAATTTCGTTTTTTCAGCTTTTTTGATTATATTGATTATATTGGTTTCAGAAAAGCTGGTCCAACTAAGTTCCTGTTTTCACTTTTCCACATAACGAGATGATGAAACTGTGATTCAGTTGGAATTCGTTGTTAAAGTCGTTCATATTCACGAGCTTCCATATCGTCAAAATTATTCTCGTTTCTAATGATTCCATTATCAATGAATTTTTTAAATGGAAGTATAGAAAAATTATTTCATTTTGAACCCAAGGTGGAGACTTCCACTGGCACAAAAACAAAAACTTATTTCGATCGAAATGATTGTTTGATAGTATATGCCCATAGGTAAAGTATTTCTAAAAAAGGTACCAACAAGTCCATGTGACGTCATCACCCTGAGATAAAGCTGAAATACGGGTTTTCAGTCCGAAAAGTGAATTTTTTTTCAACTTTGAGATAACTTTTTGAAATTTTTGGGAGGTCATTGAGCAAGTTTAGGGCACATGCACAACAATTTTCAGCCAGCTTTAAGTACTGGAAACATGTTTTTCAGAAAAAATTTAAGGTTTTTTTGATTTTTCTCAATAATTTTCCACAGTTTGGGTAGTTAGAAACTATTTTTTCTGATTCCCCATCAAATTTCCTACAAAAAGTCTCTTGGACCATACCGGATTTCGAGGACGGTTTTTTGCTATAAGCGATTTTCCGAAAAACACATAAGGGTCCCCCCTTATGAAAATATTTTTTGGAAAAAAAATGAAAAAATTTTTTACTTTGAATATTTGATTTTCTTGAAGAATTCGTCATAAAATGCCGTCTGACAAAGTTTGAGACCTCAATTCCAAGTTTTAGCCGAATTGGAGTTCACAATCTAGTATCAATGAATTTTCCCATTACTTTTTGAAGGATTTGCCAGAGACTTTTTTGTAGGAAATTTGATGGGGAATCAGAAAAAATAGTTTCTAACTACCCAAACTGTGGAAAATTATTGAGAAAAATCAAAAAAACCTTAAATTTTTTCTGAAAAACATGTTTCCAGTACTTAAAGCTGGCTGAAAATTGTTGTGCATGTGCCCTAAACTTGCTCATTGACCTCCCAAAAATTTCAAAAAGTTATCTCGAAGTTGAAAAAAAAGCACTTTTCGGACTGAAAATCCGTATTTCAGCTTTATCTCAGGGTGATGACGTCACATGGACTTGCTGGTATCTTTTTTTGGAAATACTTTGCCTATGGATACATACTATCAATCAATCATTTGAATCGAAATAAGTTTTTGTTTTTGTGCCAAGGCCTAATGCAAAAAGTTTCGTTCTTAGAGATTGTTCCTCTTAATATTTTGAGAGTTATGCACTCAATAAAATCGATAAATTTTCCCGTTTCTAACATATTACTTGTTTGTATTTTGTGGTATTCCCATAGTGGTATTGTATCGATATCATCAGTTTGGAAATAATTTTTTCTAAGAAGAAGTTGTTAGCTGTCAAAATTTTATTTACAATTTCATGTATTCTATTTTTGTGTGCTACAAACAACACAAAACTAATATGCTTATCGTTTAGGAGACATTTCATTTTTTTTTTTCAAGATTAAAAGTATTGCCTCTATAACTAACTTTGTTAGCCATTCTTTTTTATGGAAAAACTGAAAAAGAAAAGAAAGTACCTCTATCATAACCGCCTGGTATTTTCTGTTCAGTAAAGCTCATCAACAATCTAAACAAGTACAAAATTGACTAAGAAAAACCGATTTATTTCAGTTTCAAACAGTTTTTGAAACAGTTCCAGAACTCATGACAGTGATACTGTTACTGCTCATGAATGTGATGACTTCAGTGCAAAGAAAATAACTATACGGGATTGATATTGTGTAGGAAAGAGCCCCAGTTTATCACACAATATAAAATTCGAGATGAAACAAAAATTTTGATCAATCTTTCAACATTTTTCGCATTTGAACGTAAAAAAATATTAAAAAACGCATTTTCATTACAGTCTAAATGACGCGAAAGTAAAAAATTTTAGCTCATTTTTCGATTTCGTAGAATTCATATTGATATTGGTCATAGCATTGGGGAAACTAAATGAATGTTAGATGCAACAGGAGCTTTTCACACAAAAGAATCGAGCAAAAGGATTGTAGTACTGCTACACTTAGTTTTTATCTGAATAAGTAGAAACAGAAAACCATTTCACACATCGATTAATTTCTTCCCGAATTGGAAATTCAGCTGGGCCAAAAACAGGATTCAGCTGGGCCAAACAATGAGAAAAACGGAATTGGATTCCGAATTCCGTATTCCAGAGATTTTTTCATTCCGTATTTCGGATTCCGAAAAATTGGATTTCATGCCGGATTCCTGGGAAAAATAGTTTATTCCGAATTCCGGGTTCCGGATTCCTTAGTTTCAAAGCTCATTCCGGATTCCGGATTCCGAATTCCGGAATCGTGAATATCTATTCCGTACAACTCTGCTGTAGACCACGTTTCTGTGTTCACACGGCTCAACTCCCTTTTTTACTATTGGCTGTAGTTTATTTTTGGTTTCGACATTTCTGGATAGTCACATATTGACCGAAATCTTTGATTTCTCGACAACATGTAATCTAAAGTGCAAAAGTGTATGCAACCGCTATATAATTCAATGTTTCTTTAAACTTTCTTAAATTACTTTTCTGAAACTATTATTTAATTTTTGCAAATAAAATGTTTGACAGCAATGCTACAATTGTAAAATAAAACACTTTGAAAAAGATTATCCAATTGCGAAATTCAAATATCATCCCTTCTTTTACCAAGAAAAAGATGTTTCATACACAAGTACTGTTTCGAATGCTCTGGATCTGGAACA